>CM062274.1:2620774-3220774 GCA_031216635.1 Dissostichus eleginoides | reverse complement strand
TCTCTTTAACACCAGACTATCACAGTCATTTTACCTTGCAGAACACGACATCGCTGATGCACCGCTAGCTGGATCAGTCTTTGGTGACACTAAAATCTATTTTCAGAAATAGTGGGGACAGAAGAATACATTGAAACAAAATCTCAATTATCGAACTTGAAACAGATTTTTGAACGCTGGCCTTTAATTGGACCATGTTAGTGACTTTGCAGCTGTGTTCAGAGTGACATCATGGTCAGCTCAGAACACCACCCTCCTCCTCCTTGAAGAAAACACCTGGTCGGTCTGTGTGCTAAACAACATCACACTGTACATGTTGTCATCTGCCTGCATCAGAGCAGCAAGGCTCTGTAATGTGTCATACAAACAGTGTTAGCAGTGATCCCATCTACACACCAACCACAACCATTAGCATGGATACAGAACATTATTGACCCATGTCAATTGTTTTGATTTTTTGAGACAAACTTTTAAATGTTTTCAAATTAGCCTCACAGTGGGGCATATATCAGATACAAATAATGAAAAGGACAATACAAAATGAAGGAGAACTCAAATAAAAATAAAATAATGCACTGTCACAGGGTCACATCACATGGGCTTGAGTGAGTCATGTGTTTGTCCATGAGGACATCACCTGGATCTCCCTGTTCTCTGACAGGACGTGTCCACACACGTCAGCTCTCCCTTGAGTTTTGGTTACGCCCATGATGTTGTGGTTTGGGTTTTTGTGTGTTGAGTTTTGGGGTTTGTTTTGCTGTTCTGTTCTCCCTGTCTCTTGTCTGGTCCTTCTCCCTGTGTTTTCCTCCCTGTCTCTTGTCTGGTCCTTCTCCCTGTGTTTTCCTCCCTGTCTCTTGTCTGGTCCTTCTCCCTGTGTTTTCCTCCCTGTCTCTTGTCTGGTCCTTCTCCCTGTGTTTTCCTCCCTGTCTCTTGTCTGGTCCTTCTCCCTGTGTTTTCCTCCCTGTCTCTTGTCTGGTCCTTCTCCCTGTGTTTTCCTCCCTGTCTCTTGTCTGGTCCTTCTCCCTGTGTTTTCCTCCTTGTCTCTTGTCTGGTCCTTCTCCCTGTGTTTTCCTCCCTGTCGTTAGTTTCCCTGGTGTCTGATTGTCTGATTGTGTTCACCTGTTGCCCTTGTGTTTCTCCTCCCCTGCCCGGCTGTTTCTCGTCTCGTGATTACCCCTCTCTGTATTTGGTCTTGTCTTTCCCTGTGTTCCCCTGTCGGTTCATTGTTTGTCTTGGACTGTGTCACGGGCTAGTGTTCTGTTTTTTGCCAGCTTTGCCTTGTAATAAAGGTTTTTTTTCTTTGAAATCTGCATTTGGGTCCTGCCTGCTTCACTCAACCGTAACAGAATGAACCGACCATAATGGACTCAGCAGTTTCTTTTTCGTTGGCTCTCCAGGCGGAATGTCTCGGGTACTCTCTAGAGTACATTTTTTATACCTGGGTGGAAGCCTCACCTAGACGGGGTAAGGAGGCTGCATTGAAGGAGGCACGCCAGGAGGTTGCTCGCAAGCCCTGGCTCAGGAGCTTGCTGCCTGAGTGGCTACAAACTTTCACAAGCAGCCCTGAAAGCTTGTTGCAAGCCTCTAACCCTTTCCTGGGGTCTGGCCTGGCCTTGGGAGGTCCGCGGATCCTCCAGAAGTTTACTGGAAGATGCAAGGCCAGGATTCCAGTACCAGCCCCAGCAGCCATGGTTCCGGCCCCAGTTCCGGCCCCAGCAGCCATGGTTCCGGCTCCAGTACCAGCACCAGCAGCCATGGTTCCGGCCCCAGTTCCGGCCCCAGCAGCCATGGCTCCGGCCCCAGTTCCGTGCCCAGCAGCCATGGTTCCGACTCCAGTGCCGGCCCCAGCAGCCATGGTTCCGGCCCCAGTTTCGGCCCCAGCAGCCATGGTTCCGGCTCCAGAACCGGTCCACACAGCCATGATCCAGGCCTCTGTTCTGGCCCCAGCAGCCATGGTTCCGGCCCCAGTTCCGGCCCCAGCAGCCATGGTTCCGGCCCCAGTTTCGGCCCCAGCGGCCATGGTTCCGGCTCCAGAACCGGCCCACCCAGCCATGGTTCCAGCCTCAGTCCTGGCCCCAGCAGCCATGGTCCCGACTCCGGCTCCTCGTCACCTGTTGGCTCTCCGGCCGACGCCAGCTCCCCGTGTCCTGTCGGCGTACCGGCCGACTCCAGCACCTCGTCTCCTGTCGGCGTACCGGCCGACTCCAGCCCCTCGTGTCCTGTCGGCATACCGGCCGACTCAAGTCCTTTCTTCATCGGGGGCCCCGCCGACTCGGGGGTGCCGCCGACTCAAGACTCAAGTCCCTTCTCAAGTCCCTTCTCGAGTCCCCTCTCGAGTCCCCTCTCGAGTTCCCTCTCGAGTCCCCTCTCGAGTCACCTCTCGGGTTCCCTCTCGAGTCCCCTTTCAAGTCACCTCTCGAGTCCCTTTCCAAGTCCCCTTTCAAGTCACCTTTCGAGTTCCCTCTCAAGTTCCCTCTCAAGTTCCCTCTCGAGTCCCCTCTCAAGCCCCCTCTCGAGTCCCCTCTCAAGTTCCCTCTCGAGTCCCCTCTCAAGTCACCTCTCAAGTTCCCTCTCGAGTCCCTTCTCAAGTCCCTTCTCGAGTCCCCTCTCGAGTTCCCTCTCAAGTTCCCTCTCGAGTTCCCTCTCGAGTCCCCTCTCAAGTCACCTCTCGAGTTCCCTCTCGAGTCCCCTTTCAAGTCACCTCTCGAGTTCCCTCTCAAGTTCCCTCTCGAGTCCCCTCTCAAGTCCCCTCTCGAGTCCCCTCTCAAGTCCCCTCTCGAGTCCCCTCTCAAGTCCTCTCTCAAGTCCCCTCTTGAGTCCCTTTCCAAGTCCCTTCTCGAGTCCCTTCTCGAGTTCCCTCTCAAGTTCCTTCTCCAGGCCCCTCTCGAGTCTCCTCTCGAGTTCCCTCTCAAGTCACCTTTCAAGTCTCCTCTCGAGTTCCCTCTCGAGTTTCCTCTCGAGTTCCGTCTCAAGTCACCTCTCGAGTCCCCTCTCAAGTCCCTACCCAATGTCCTGGTCCGTTGGAGGTTCCGCTGGGGGTCCTGCCAACTCCATGTCCTGTCCCGTTGGGGGTCCCGCGGACTACTCTTCTGCCGGGGGTCCTGCCAACCCTATGTCCTGTGCCGTTGGAGGTCCCGCCGACTACTCTTCTGCCGGGGGTCCTGCCAACCCTATGTCCTGTGCCGTTGGAGGTCCCGCCGACTACTCTTCTGCCGGGGGTCCTGCCAACCCTATGTCCTGTGCCGTTGGAGGTCCCGCCGACTACTCTTCTGCCGGGGGTCCTGCCAACCCTATGTCCTGTGCCGTGGCAGGCCCCGCCGACTACTCTTCTGCCGGGGGTCCTGCCAACCCTATGTCCTGTGCCGTTGGAGGTCCCGCCGACTACCGTTCTGCCGGGGGTCCTGCCAACTCCATGTCCTGTGGCGTTGGGGGTTCCGCTGAGGGTCCTGCCAACTCCACGTCCAGTATCGTTGGGGGTCCTGCCAACTCCTTGTCCTGTGTCATTGGTGGTTCCGCTGAGAGTCCTGCCAACTCCATGTCCTGTGTCGTTGGGGGTTCCGCTGAGGGTCCTGCCAACTCCATGTCCTGTTTCGTTGGGGGTTCCACCGGATTTCCTGCCAACGCCTGATCCTGTCCTGTTGGAGGTTCCGCCAGCACCTGTTCCACCGGGGGTCCTGCCAACCCTATGTCCTGTGCCGTTGGAGGTCCCGCCGACTACTCTTCTGCCGGGGGTCCTGCCAACCCTATGTCCTGTGCCGTTGGAGGTCCCGCCGACTACTCTTCTGCCGGGGGTCCTGCCAACCCTATGTCCTGTGCCATTGGAGGTCCCGCCGACTACTCTTCTGCCGGGGGTCCTGCCAACCCTATGTCCTGTGCCGTGGGAGGCCCCGCCGACTACTCTTCTGCCGGGGGTCCTGCCAACCCTATGTCCTGTGCCGTTGGAGGTCCCGCCGACTACTGTTCTACCGGGGGTCCTGCCAACTCCATGTCCTGTGGCATCGGGGGTTCCGCTGAGGGTCCTGCCGACTCCACGTCCAGTATCGTTGGGGGTCCTGCCAACTCCTTGTCCTGTGTCGTTGGTGGTTCCGCTGAGGGTCCTGCCAACTCCATGTCCTGTGTCGTTGGGGGTTCCGCTGAGGGTCCTGCCAACTCCATGTCCTGTTTCATTGGGGGTTCCACCGGATTTCCTGCCAACACCTGATCCTGTCCTGTTGGAGGTTCCGCCAGCACCTGTTCCACCGGGGGTCCTGCCAACTCTGTGTCCTGTCCTGTTGGAGGTCCCGCCGACACCTGTTCCACCGGGGGTCCTGCCAACTCTGTGTCCTATTCCGTTGGGGGTCCAGTCGACACCAGCCCTTGCTCCATCCGGGGTCCCATTGACACCAGCCAATGTCATGTCCAGGATCCCGTCTACGCCTGTCCCGTCGGCTCCGGTTCCTGTCCGGCTGACATCGGGTCCTGCCCGGCCTCCTGAGCTGTCCCGGCAGCGCCTTCCTGCCCGTCCTCCGGAGCTGTCCCGTCACCACCTTCTTGTTCGCCCTCGAGCCCGGCCCCCTGAGTCCCCCAGCCGCTGCCTTCGCCCTCGGGCCCGGCCCCCTGACTCCCCCTGACTCCCCCAGCCACGGCCTTCGCCCTTGGGCCCGGCCTCCTGACTCTTCCAACTGCGGCCTTCGCCCTCGGGCCCGGCCCCCTGACTCTTCCAGCCGCTGCCTTCCCCCTCATGCCCGGCCCCCTGAGTTCGCCCGCTGTGGCCTTCGCCCCTTTTTGAACCCTGCCTTGCCCCCGGGCCGTCCGCCCGAGCCCCCCTTCTCGGCCTCTGCCTTGCCCCCGGGCCGTCCGCCCGAGATCACCTCCTGTTCCTCTGCCTTGCCCCCGGGCCGTCCGCCCGAGACCACCTCCTGGTCCTCTGCCTTGCCCCCGGGCCGTCCGCCCGAGACCACCTCCTGTTCCTCTGCCTTGCCCCCGGGTCGTCCGCCCGAGACCGCCTCCTGTTCCTCTGCCTTGCCCCCGGGTCGTCCGCCCGAGACCCCTTCCTGGTCCTCTGCCGTGCCTTCGGGCTGTCGGCCCGGCCCCGTCCTCTGGACCCCCTCCGCCCACCCTTTTTGGAAGTGTTGGACTTTCAGTAGGGACGCCTGGAATCCGTCCCTTGAGGGGGGGTTATGTTGTGGTTTGGGTTTTTGTGTGTTGAGTTTTGGGGTTTATTTTGCTGTTCTGTTCTCCCTGTTTCTTGTCTGGTCCTTCTCCCTGTGTTTTCCTCCCTGTCTCTTGTCTGGTCCTTCTCCCTGTGTTTTCCTCCCTGTCTCTTGTCTGGTCCTTCTCCCTGTGTTTTCCTCCCTGTCTCTTGTCTGGTCCTTCTCCCTGTGTTTTCCTCCCTGTCTCTTGTCTGGTCCTTCTCCCTGTGTTTTCCTCCCTGTCTCTTGTCTGGTCCTTCTCCCTGTGTTTTCCTCCCTGTCTCTTGTCTGGTCCTTCTCCCTGTGTTTTCCTCCCTGTCTCTTGTCTGGTCCTTCTCCCTGTGTTTTCCTCCCTGTCGTTAGTTTCCCTGGTGTCTGATTGTCTGATTGTGTTCACCTGTTGCCCTTGTGTTTCTCCTCCCCTGCCCGGCTGTTTCTCGTCTCGTGATTACCCCTCTCTGTATTTAGTCTTGTCTTTCCCTGTGTTCCCCTGTCGGTTCATTGTTTGTCTTGGACTGTGTCACGGGGTAGTGTTCTGTTTTTTGCCAGCTTTGCCTTGTAATAAAGGTTTTTTTTCTTTGAAATCTGCATTTGGGTCCTGCCTGCTTCACTCAACCGTAACACATGAGGCTCTATCTGCGAGTGTTTCCTTGCTTTGAGGTCTCAGGGAGTAAACAGTCAGATGTACAATTTTTGCACAAAAAAGGAGGAGAGCGAAACACAGTGCTGGGCGTTTATTATTATTTATTAAGTCATATGATGAAAATGAAAGCGCTCAGCCCAGAGGCCCCGCGTTCTGCTCAGAAAAAAAATCCAAAACAGTAAATGCTGCTGCCTGACTACAGACCACCACACTTACAAATAGAACAGGCTTCCACCTAGCAACACTGAGAGATAAGCATTTTGCTATGCACACGGTATTTTGTGTATGTGTTATGTACATACTGCTGGATTTAAGCTGACACAAATAGCAGGGCCTCAGGCAGCAGGTTTAGCATTTTGCCATAACCTGTAGACTGCTAATTCATGAGTTCTCTCATCACATGCCATCTCAACACACACAAGTGATGTTTGCTGCAGCTACTATGTCTGTGCAACACAGTCACACAGCAATAGCATTAAAAAGTTAAGAACACAAAACAAATACAAGAATGATTGTGACTTAATGTAGACTGAATAAGCGGTTGTAGTAAAAACAAATAATAAACAATAAAAAATAGGGAAAATATTGGGTAAAAACCGGTGTCCTGAGATCCCACTCTTGGCCCTGACGGACAGCGAAAAAGACCAACAAAATAAAATTAGGCAAATAAATGAAAACAAGGACACTTGTGACTAATTGGTGACTAAATAACAGTTTGTGGTTAAAAAGGAATAACAAATTAGAAGGAAAAGAACTAATTGAAAACACATATTCCGGTATTCCGAGCCCCGACATAGTTAAATAAATAACCAAATGATGAATAACTTGATATTGATTAAGACAAAAGTTGATAAACTACACAGCTTGCGGTCTCCTGAGACCCGACATAAAGACGTGGTGCAGGCACTAAAGATACTTACAATAAAAATACATTGTTTTTAAAATCGTTCTCTGTGACACGAAGAAAAGGGGAAATTCCTGTCTGTGTACACAAATCAATTTTGTGACTATAACACAAACGGCTGTGAGACTGGGTTGGTCTGTGAGAAGCTGCTCTGCCATTGGATATAAGAAGGAATGTGCATGCTGAAGATTCCTGTCAGCCTCAGAGTCCTGCACCATTTTCATGTCAAAGGTTCTTTCACCATCAGTTTATGATTTGTGATTCAGGAAAATGTCACACATAAACTATGCTTTTTTTTTTTGTCCGGTAGCCCAGCAGCCGACTCAGTATCTTTCTGTCTTTACTAAACAGTTTAAAAGACAGCTTTGGATACCTTTCCTAGTGTTAACAAATCCTGTGAAAATACAAAAAGCAGAAGATCAACTGACAACCAGTCAATGTCTGATATACTGTAACTATTTCCTTGGTGTCATAGAGCTTTGCTTTCTAAAAACGATTAAAATCACAATGAGACAGGCTGTTGACATGTTCCTTCATACCATCGTTTAGTTTGACTCAATCCCAAATACACGCTTCTGCAAACACTCACTAAAGCACCACATGTGGATTATTCCTCTACTGACAATAGTCCCCAACTATTTACTTATAACTTTATTCGTAACTCCTTGTTTGTTCTGAAATCAAATTAAAAAAAAAATATGTAAGGGTATATTAAACAACATTTAGTGTTCTGATTAGTATTTAAGGCAACAGGCTGTGTATGTTGGATTGAAATAATCAACCATACATATACTACTGTTGTAAGGCCTATACTCTACAGATAATCAGATAAAGGTGTAATAACTGTGTAATATGGATGTAACAACGAGGAATATGGGTGTAACATGTGTAGCATGGTGGTGATATAGGTGTAATAAAGGTGTAAAATGTTACATGGATGTAGCAGGGTGTAATAATTATTGGTGTATTTTTTGTGTAATATTGGGGGAAATATAGGTTTAACATGGGTGTAATATAGGGATAATTCTGGTGTAACATTGGTGTATTATTGTTGTAATACAAGGTAATATGGGTGTATAATGGGAGTAATAAAGGGGTAGTATGGGTGTAACATAGGTTGAGCTGTGGGTGTAATATGGGTTCAATATCCAATAAAATGTATACCCTAAATTGGCAATGTATCTCGAGAGATAAATTGGAAAAAAACGTCTCAATTTGAAAGAAAATGTCAAATGCAATGTGCTTGCCCATTTAAGGGGTTTAAATGAACTACAGTGTGTGTGTGCAACAGTGTGGCGTTTAGTGTTTAGCTCGCTTCCTTCACTCAGACAAACACATTTGGTGTGGTTGCCACCTGAGCAGATTATCTCCCATGATCCTCCCTGGTCTCTGTGTTAATACACTTCACACCTGGAGATACTGTTTCACCACTAACAGTGAAGAGCACAGATGTAATTCAGCACGGAACATGTTTCTGTTCAAAGCCAACAGATCATAATCACCATTTATTGTTATTATATTGCTTCGACTCAACATAGAAAGGCTGCGATAATAGGAATAATGTTCCCAGAACTCTAAGAAATAGACGACTTTTTCCAAGGAATCATCTTTCGGAACAAAGGAGGAGTCTGTGTGTTTGTTTTAAATCACCAAAACCACAATAATGGCTGCAGGACATGCAATTTCCTTTCCTGCCATTGCACACAATGAGGTCAACTTGGAAAACATATCATTCGCTCCCCTCTTACCTCTGAGACATGTTAAAACAGATAAGAGGATATTCTATAAAACACAGCATCACATGAGTGTGTATGGTTTGCATGATGGGTTAATGGATCACCTGTAGGGGATATAGCATGTCTGCACCAAATTCATTGAATACATTAATAGTTGTTGAGACATTACATGTAATAAATGTAATGTTGATGTTATGCTGGCGCTATGGCCAACACAGTCTCACTCCCTGAACATCCAGGAGCGACGCTTGGTCAGGGTCCTATGGCGTGCAGTTGTGACGCGCCGAGTCTCCTTCAGCTTCATAAACGGACGCAAAGAGCTTTCAACTGATTGCAATGTATTCCCATCGGCGGAGGTATTTGACGCTCAGGGAAGCACCCAATCGGTCCATGTCGGCGGCATTTAAAGGCAATGTGAGCGTCCATTCCCATTGGATAACGGAGGATTTTACACCCGGAAGTAAGTATTCTCTTTACTGTCGATTGATTTTACAGTGATATCTGCACTACTCATCAACTCAAAAACACCAGATTATCCTTGTTAATTACACAACATTGATTGGTTTAAATTGTGTACAATGCTTTTGTATTTTTCCCCTTCGATTCGGAGAAACAAATATTTTTTCGGAGTTTAGGATGGCAGAAGACACTACACTACCCAGAATCCTCAGCTTTCATTTGGGACTACAACATGTGCTTTGCTTCACAAACCCCGTGATTAGTCCTCAAGCTCTGTGATTGGATGTTGGAGTGGCAGTACGCGAAGTTTACACGGAGCGTCAAACAGCACTTTGAAATGGAATGAATCCCATCGACGGCACACTAACAAAAACAGGAATCGAACGTGTCCTACCCCCCCCCCTTAGGTCACAGGCCCCTCCATCAGTGCAACACAATAACACAGATACACAGAAAAAATAGTGCAAGTAAATACAAAAATAAAAATAGTAAAATAGGAGGGCAATAAGAGTCTTTATACAAGTGATTGGAATATGATATATTTGACAAATAATTTCTAAGTAGCAGCCAGATGAATGTTATGGATGTTGTTTCAAAGTTCAGGTGTTTAATAGTCTTATGGCCTGTGGGATGAAGCTGTCCCTGAGTCTGGTGGTTTTATACACAACTACGGTGTAGTTATGCAATGATGACAAACTTGGGTCATAGGTCTCTCAACAAGACATCTATCAATATGTGTGTACCTCCACCATTAAACTGTCATATTCTGCACATTTCTTATTCTATCTACATGACCCCTCAGTTCCTGCACTGTGCTCTGCTGTCTTTAATCAGTTTGAGCCTGTAGCACTGTCTTTTGTACAGGAGATTGTCTCCAAGTTAAAGCCCTCTGGTTCTCCAAATGACCCTGTTGCACCTCGACTCTTTAAAGAGGTTTTCCCCACTGTTGGACCATCTGTGCTGGCAGTTATAAACAGCAGTCTGCTCTCAGGGAAAGTCCCTGAAAACCTGAAGCATGCAGTAGTGCAACCTCGTATTAAAAAACCCAGTCTGGATCCCACAGTTCTGGCTAATTTTAGGCCATTTCCAAAATGCCTTTTATGTCAAAAATCCTGGAGAAGGTTGTTTACAGTCAAATTATGTTTTTTCTGGAAGAGAACAATATACTGGAGGTTTTCCAATCCGGTTTTAAAACTATGCACAGCACTGAAACAGCGCTTTTAAGAGTTTTTAATGACATCCTTTTATCTACTGACTCTGGGGACTGCGTTGTGCTTCTACTTATTGATCTAACTGCTGCTTTCGATACAGTCGACCATGACATCCTGATCTCTCGCTTGGAGCAGTGGGTGGGCATTGAGGGGAAAGCCCTGGAATGGTTCAGGTCATATCTGAAGGACAGAACTTTCTCTGTCAGCCTTGGTGACTCCGAGTCATCCTCTGCTCCACTCCTGTATGGGGTCCCACAGGGCTCAGTATTAGGCCCCCTGCTATTCTCCCTCTATCTGCTCCCTCTTGGGTCCATATTTAGAAAGCACGGCATCGCATTCCACTGCTATGCTGATGATAGCCAGATTTATGTCCCACTAACAAAAAAGGAGGGTTACTCAATTAGCCCACTGCTAAAGTGCCTAGAGGACATAAAGGCCTGGATGGGGTGCAACTTCCTAAAATTAAATGAAGGAAAACAGAAGTTATGGTTTTTGGTAGCACCACTGGCACCACTTCTGTAGACCTGGGTTCCCTGGCTCAGTACACCAAGCCCACCATTACGAACCTTGGCTTTAAAATGGACAGTGAACTAAAACTTGAGAGTCAGATTAAATCTGTGGAAAAAACGAGCTTTTATCACCTGAGGCAGCTAGCTAAAGTAAAACCTTTTCTCTCCAGACTGCAGTTTGAGACAGTAATCCACGCCTTTGTCACCACTCGGCTGGATTACTGTAACTCTCTCTACATGGGGGTCAGTGGGTCCTCCCTCGCTCGTCTGCAGCGGGTGCAAAATGCCGCAGCAAGGCTTTTAACTGGCACACGGAAATATGACCACATTTCCCCCATTTTGGCTTCGCTCCACTGGCTGCCAATACATTTTAGGATTCATTTCAAAATCCTTTTGTTTACTTTTAAATCCCTAAATGGCATGACCCCACCATATCTTTCTGAGCTGCTACACCCTTACACGCCCAACCGCCCTCTCAAGTCAGCTGATCAACTGCTCCTGAATGTGCCCAGAACCAAGTCAAAGCTCAGAGGGGGCCGTTGCTTCTCTGTAGCAGCTCCCACACTGTGGAACGATCTGCCCCTGCACATCAGACAGGCCTCCACACTGCCTTCTTTTAAATCGCTTCTTAAAACCCACCTCTTCTCCTTAGCGTATTAACAGCTTATAGAGCGTTGCTTTTATTGCTTTTAAATTGTCTATTGTTTTTACTTGTTTTATGGTGTGTGAGCTGTGCTGTGTTACTTTTTGTATGTTTTTGTTTTGTTTTATTTGCCTGTACAGCACTTTGGTCTGGAGGTTTAAAGTGCTCTATAAATAAAGCTGTATTGTATTGCATTGTATACATCTTATAAGAGTATAATAAAGATGTATAATATCGGTTAAAATAAGTACTTCAACATAGTTAACATTGCAGGAATGTTGATTGTCAAGTCCCAAAACAAACCATGCAATATATTAAACGTTAAGTACTTTGTCAGGCTTAATATTTATCAGATACCCCCAAAGCTTTTTGCTTACATGTATTTAAAAGAAGACCTTAACCTAAAGTATTATTTAATGTTTAAATAAAGCCTAATTAGTTTGTCTGTTTTGCACATCCTCCTATTAATATCTTTGTACATCCGGCACTAAACTGTTTTATTCTAGATATCATTTACAGTATCTTCTTGATATTATTTTATATTCTATATTTCTATCATTGACCTTCTACTTTCCTCCTATTTTGTATGTACTCTTAATATTTAAATGTTTTCATAAAATATAACACATTCAAAAGTGCTTTACAAAAATGAAAGACATTAAGAAAAAGGCATTTTAAACAGTCATTAAAAAGCAACACAATCTACCTGCATTGCTATTACTCTAAACGTGTAATAACGTGCTTTAACCAGTAGGTGGTTTGGGTTAAAAAGCTGTCAAGTTTACAGTGTTAACAAAATAAAATATACTGCTGTTTCCGGTTTAGTTTACGACGGATATATTTTGTTATTGTTTTGATATTTGTAACACAAAAGCGATGGAAAAAACCCACAGCAACACAGAAAAGATGGTCTTAACATGACCCAGCGGTCTAGTAGTTAATAAAAAACAATAATATCAAAACAAAATATTACTACTAACTTTATTGTGAAATTAAAACAGAACGGTAAAAGAATAGTTTCCGGTCTATTCTGAGGCCCGAACTCTGTAGATAAATAAAGAACTACGACAGATGTGTAATATTTAATGCAGCCGAACCATTTATTACAATGCATTCATGTGATGACTTTCAAAGAGTAAAGCAAGCACTGCTGAATAAAGTATGATTTGATCTTTTACGAAACGTTTTTTTTCATATGGAATTCAGTTGGAGGTCAACCAATCACAGAGCTTGAGGACTAATCACGGGGTTTGTGAAGCAAAGCACATGTTGTAGTCCCAAACGATAGCTGAGGATTCTGGGTAGTGTAGTGTCTTCTGCCATCCTAAACTCCGAAAAAATATTTGTTTCTCCGAATCGAAGGGGAAAAATACAAAAGCATTGCACACAATTTAAACCAATCAATGTTGTGTAATTAACAAGGATAATCTGGTGTTTTTGAGTTGATGAGTAGTGCAGATATCACTGTAAAATCAATCGACAGTAAAGAGAATACTTACTTCCGGGTGTAAAATCCTCCGTTATCCAATGGGAATGGACGCTCACATTGCCTTTAAGTACCGCCGACATGGACCGATGGGGTGCTTCCCTGAGCGTCAAATACCGCCGCCGATGGGAATACATTGCAATCAGTTGAAAGCTCTTTGCGTCCGTTTATGAAGCTGAAGGAGACTCGGCGCGTCACAACTGCAAGCCATAGGACCCTGACCAAGCGTCGCTCCTGGACGTTCAGGGAGTGAGATTGTGTTGCTATGGCAGGCAACTCTTAACACTCATGTAACTGATATGGGTGGAGAGGCGTCTTCATTTGCATTTTCTTTTGCAGATTTTATGCAAATTCAGTTGAAATACGGACTCAACTAGAATGAAAATGTGACAAGGTGATATATCCTAATCAGTTTGTTTTGCTTTTAGGTATTTCACTTTGGAAGCTGTTACAATGTACAGGGCTGCTACTCGTCTTCTTGGCAACTCTAAGAGAGGTCATAGGGTCACCACACGCTGTCACTTTGGCAAATACTCGCAGCACAGGCAACAGTCCAGAAGATGCATGAGTGAGGCACTTTTACTCTCCCAAAGGGAAACCTTTTCTCTTTTTTCCACAGGCAAGCTCATAAACAAGAGCACTCTTAAAACTTA
Organism: Dissostichus eleginoides; assembly: GCA_031216635.1. Taxonomy (NCBI): domain Eukaryota; kingdom Metazoa; phylum Chordata; class Actinopteri; order Perciformes; family Nototheniidae; genus Dissostichus; species Dissostichus eleginoides. The sequence goes on along the minus strand of CM062274.1, from coordinate 3,207,359 downwards.
GCTACAAAAATTATTATACTTACTCAAAGCTTACATTTACGACTTTGTGAATTCATTTGCTGGGCACATTTTCCCTCTGCTTTGAAGTGGGAAACAATATAATGTTTGTGTATTTGTAATACCATCACTTCTAGTTTGGTGACTTTGCATAAAATGGGTTTGTGTAAACAGCGCTGTGCAATAGGAGGCCCTTTTTTTTACGGTGGAATAAAACAGCTTTGGCCTTCATGTTTTTTTTACAGCTGAGGAGGCTGAACCCCTGTGTTTCAAAGCTTCTTGAGTCCCGAACAATCCTCTACCCGCAAACCCCACCCCCGCTTCTCTGCAGAGCTTCCTACAATAGGCCCTCACTCCCCCTATCTGCTTTTAAACACCAATAAAATATTTTACATTTCCTCAGCAGGCAGTTAAAATTGGGCTGACTACCGTGCATTCCCCCTGTACTGGATCTCAGGAACTCTCATGTCAAGTTGTGTTCTTCTGTTGTTGTTCTTATCGTTACCTTAGCTTTAACTGAAGATAAACTTGAGGAGATAAAGCAACAGAAGAAGAGACTTATTTAACGACCGAGCTTAGGGTGCCTTGTTTGTTTTCCTGGGTCACCTTTTGGCGCTAGGGGGATTCTTTTTGACAACTGAGAAGGATGCCAGAACTAAAATATTTCACAGCTTAGCGGCCATTTGTAAAAGCTGTTCCGAGCACACTTCCCGAGTGTGCTCATCTCATCCTTCCTCACTCTAAACCTTGATTTTTTTTCATTGTCCCTTTTTCCATCTCCTTTGTCATGCCCATCTCTCCCCTATCCTGCTCCTCCTCACCCTCTTTCCTTCACGCTTCCCACTCTCGCTTGTCTCTTTGTTGTCCCATCGCCTTGCTTCCTTTCTCCTCACTCCTCTCCTTCTTTTCCTACCTTTTTTTGTTTCCTTGACTCCTTAAATGTCCCAATCCTAAACCTTCTTCTCCTTCCTTCTCCATTGAAGAAGAAGAACAAGATTCAACTTATTGTCATTACGTAGTACAGGTACTATGTAACGAAACGGTTTCTCTGCATTTTACCCATCCTAGTGTTAGGAGCAGTGTAGGGAACGGTGCCTTGCTAAGGGACACCTCGGTAGCATTTTGGTCTTTCCGGGACTTGAACTGGTGACCTTCCAGTTGCCAAGCCAAGTCCCTATGGACTTCGCCACCACCGCCCTCCATGCCTGCCTTTCCATATACTTTCCTTTATTCCTTCCTTTTAATATGATTCCCTTCCTTGGTTCTATCTCACACAGGCTACGCCCTCTACTGGACTCTATGGGTACTACTCTCATCAATGATACGCGAGCGTTCACACACTGAAGTTGTATAAACGTGGCCGGCCAATCAGGGCGAGCCTACCTGAATGCGCGCGCATATAAGGCAGCTACACCTCCTGACTGTCATCCTTTTCTCTTCAGCGAGCAGGACAACACCTGACAGAGAAAAGTAAAACGTTTGAAAGAAGAAGAAAGAAGTTATCGTACCTTCATGGAGTCGCCACTTCTAGAGACCCGGGCCTGTCCTTCGTGCCCTGGCTTAATAGCGGGCGCCGATCCCCACCACCTCTGCTTCGAGTGTTTGGGGCAGAGTTCCCGTTAGAATATTTTTTCGCCGGTCAACATGTCCGTTAAAGTTTAAATCTTCCGGACAAAATTAGAAAAGTGCCGGTCAAATGTCTTCTTTGTTATTTATTGAGCTTTAAAACAAATTGATATGATTCGATATTAAACAAACTAATTATAGTAGATTAACTACATTATTCAAAAGTGTACAGTAACTTACAATAACACGGGAATAATAAACGGAGCGCTCTCTCTCCTGACAGCCCGCCAGTATCATGCAGCTCGCGGATCCAGTAATGAGTGACCTGACAGTAAAACTAAACATATCCATAACTAGTTTAGGTAGTTTGAGAGGTCATTAAAATAGCTACGTGTGATATTCTAACCTGAAGTGTGTGTTTTGTTCCGCTCACCGCTGCAGGTGATCATGCAGAGCTGCGTGTCGACTCATCAGCAGCAGCTGATCTCTCTCTCCCGTCGGATTAGACTTCACTCGCGTTTATGTCCATATCGATCAGATCTAGCTAGTTCTAGCTAATGATATGACTACCTGCTTATTAAAAGACACCTAAACAATAAGCGTCGCTATGCAACCGGGTGAGGCCACAAAGTATAGCGCAGCATTATGCATTTGTTTACATGCCCACCGGAACCCCGAGGCATTACCAACAGATCAACGCACAATCAACCCATACAGGACATCTCTTTCTCCACATTAAGTGTTAGACATTAGAATTGACTATTCTTGTCTGTCACATACTCTTCTTGTCTGTCACATAAGTGGCGCAACTGAAGCGTTATTGCGCTAAAGGGAAATTATTTTGACCGGACATTTTGACTGGAGAGATTTAGATTTGCCGGTCTTCAGCATATTTTACCGTTCATAGTCCGGTAATTACCGGCTAACGGGAACTCTGGTTTGGGGGACCAGGATATGGCCGAGGCGGTGCCATTCACGTTCGCCATTCACGTTCGCCATTCCAGCGGGGCGGATGGCTCCGTTTGCCGGGGAGGACGAGGACTTCTCGTTGGCGGGAACTTCCGGGTCCGGCGTCCATGGAAGTCCACCGCCCAGGTCTGTCCGCCAGGACTTCCCCCTGGTGATGACCATGGCGGCGGAGCGTGTAGGGCTACTGCTCCCCCCACCACTACCGCCAAAACCGGCGAGCCGCCTCCGCCAGGGGTTCTACGACCCGGTTCCCCCTGGTGCAGCCAGCCTTCGTTTCGCCCCCGTTGCCAAATATCTGGCAGTGTGTGGAGGCGTCGTGGCGACAGCCACTGAAGGCGAAGGCTCCAGTGGCTGGTATGGTGGGGATCCTCAGGGTGCAGGGCCGCACGGACACAGCGTGTCCCGGCGTGCCCCCCCTTGATGAGAGCCTGGCAGCCCATCTGCTCCCACAGGCAGCAGGCTGGGCGGAGAACCTCTGCCCCGCTGCCGCGTGACAGGGTGGCTGCAAATAACACGGGTGTGTTGGGCGTCTCGCTGATTGCTCTTCCGCAAGATGCCCCCACCTCACCGGATCAGAGCGATTATTTGGCCGCAGCATCGGTCAAATTAATATCCTGGTCCACGGTGTGGCCGCCGCTGCTTGCCGTGTGATGTCCCTGGCCACAGTGGGATCACACCGCGTGGCACTTTCCAAAAAAGGACTGTGATGATCTCCTGGGAGCCCCCGTGTCTACGGAAGGGCTCTTTGGATCGATTTCCTCGGTCACGTGGATGAGGAGAAGTCGCAGCTTGGCGTATGCTGCTTCTTGCTCATCCTATCCCCTCGATTCCACCGGGTCCGTCTGCGTCGTGTCACACCTGCGCCGCGGTTTTGGTCCGGCCTCCTCTGGCATCATACCCTACCGGGCGCGTTTCAGGAGCATTTCAGAAGCGGAGCGTCTTGCGTGCCGGCTCGCAGTTTTTGTTGATTTGGGCATATTTCCTGGACAGGCTACTTTGTACAGACAAAGTTAATAATAATTGTAATATTCCAGTTATAAACGACATGAATCAAAGATGAGTTGCTGTATTTTAGTGGTAAAAAATGCATTCATCATCATAATTATTCTATATATATAATTTACACAGTGCCTGTAAACCGGAGGAGAACGCTGGCATTTCTCCTCCTACTTGAAAGACTACGGAGGGATAGGGTCTGCAAAATTAGTTTATTTTGGGGATTGACTGGATGCTCTGACCGGTCCACTTCCTGCCCGGCGCCTCTGCGACGCCTTGCGTCGCGTCTAAACTAGACTTGCATCCTATTTTGAGCGGAGCCCAGCGCAGAGACGCTTCTGGGACGCTTCTGAGCCGTAACGCGGCACGTCTGGTGGAATAGCACCCATTGACTAGAGTGGCCGCGATCTTTGCGAACGCCGTAACGTGGCCGTAACGCGGCCTAACGCGGCCGTAACGCAGCGCAAACGGACCCGGTGGAATCTAGGGGTCAAAGGCGTGCGGCCCCGCAAGAGTGGCTGCGGTGCGTTCAAGGATCTCCGCAGAAAATCGGCCCTTTTAATGTCGGTTCCCCATAAGCCAATCTTCCTTTCATGGAAGGTTTGGCGGAGGACATCAGAGAGTACCACAGCTTCTTAGCTGCGGCTCCACAGCTCCTTGCATGTCCCCTAAAACACAGTTTTATGGGGAATGAAAGCTCAGCTGTGTACTGACAGAATCGTTGAAATCGGCAAGATCCGTTTCATACGATGTTAACTGGGCACTAGGGGTGTAACGGTTCACAGAATTCACGGTTCGGTATGTACCTCGGTTTGGGGGTCAAGGTTGGGTACGGGTTCGGTACAAAAAGAAAAAGCAAAAAAAAGTCCCAAATGCATAATTCCAGGTTTGTTTTTTATTTATTTTGAACAGTAGTGCAAGTTTCAGTTTAAAAATAAGGAACTCTAACATTTTGAATAATTAACTTTATTACACAGTGAAAAACAAACCACAAACAGTACCACACACACTCAGATGGCCATATTATCTATAATGGCTGATGTCAAACAAAAAGTTTCAATAAGCTGTAAAACTAAAAAAAATGTCTTGAAAATATTACAAAATAAATAATAAGATAGTGTTTCAATCACTTTCAATCACAATCAATAAAAGCCGGGGTCCTCTACTATTGCATAAGGGCGCAGCATAGCCGTTGAAAAACATATGCCAAAAGCTTCCGTTATTTATTTTGGTCTCTCGGCTTTCATGTCTATTGGCTTCTTAAAAACAGCGGGGATAAGCTGTTGAACTGCTGTTGTCTTTTGCCGGGCTCCGGCGATTGCCAAATCTGGCTGATGCCTTCTGATATGATTTAGCATGTTTGGCGTGTGTTACCATTAGCATACCGCACCGCTGTCGAACAACCCGACACACGGTCCTCGTCCGATCCACCACTCGCACTCCATCGTTGTTGTAGTCCACAGGGAACCCGAAATGTTCCCACACAGCCGATTTAAAAGAAGCAGGTGGGTCTTCTAGCTCCTGTGTGTTATCTGAAATCGCAATACTAACTTTTCTTCTTCTTGTATTTTGTTCGTTTTGTTGTGTTTTCTTCTTCTTCTTCATTTGTTGTTTAAGGGCGGCTGGTAGACAGCTTTTAGGCGCAATACCTCGTAAAAAAAAGGCGTATTCTTCGTGTGACTGCATGCACCGAACCATGACGTCCGAACAGTGACGGGACGAATACGAATACCATTACACCCCTACTGGGCACCCATTATGAGACACAATTCCCAACTCGCCGCCCCAGTTGTAAACTCCAGTAAAGGAGGCAGCCAGTGGGCGCGCGCATGTGAGTGTGATAAACCGCAGGAAGTGCTTTCAAAGCGATATGAGGTTGCAGGGACATTAGGGCCGGCGTGTTGTTGTCAGAAAACACACCTCGCCTTCTGTAATAGCTCCGATTAATGCATTTCACCGTCTGTGTGAAGACGGCATTATGACGGAGCGCGCGGTGCGTTCAAGGACCTCAATAGAAAATCTGCCCTTTCTGTGTCAGCCCCCCATGGGCCAAACTTCCTTTTATGGAAGGTTTGGCGGCGGAGTGGGCCACCATAGAGTTCCACAGCTTCTTAGCTGCGGCTCCACAGCTGCTTGCATGTCCCCTAACACAGTTTTAATGGGGAATGGAAGCTCAGCTGTGTCCGACAGAGTGATGGACAGGACACTGAAACTGGGTTACTCACTCCAGTTTTGCATCGTCCCTCCTCCATCAGGGCATAAGAGAGGCAAATCTATCATCCCAGGAGGAGATAGGTTTCCTTTCAACAGAGATTCAGGCCCTGTGCAAAAACAGGCTGTGTCTGTTGTGCACTCTGAGGACAGAGAAAAGGGGCTTTACTCCATGTACTTCCTGGTTTCCAAGAAGCCAGGAGAATTCAGACCCATTCTGGATCTTCGCATCCTGAATCAGCACATTGTCTGCAAAAAGTTCCATATGTTAACCATAAAACAATTACTGGAACTGGTGCAGCCGGGCGATTGGTTCACAACCATCGCCCTGAGGGACGCTTAGTTTCATGTCAAAATTGCTCCAAAGCACAGAAAGTATTTGCGTTTTGCCTTCCAGGGGATAGCCTACGAGTACAACAGACTACCGTTCGGCTACTCCCTGTCCCCACGCACGTTCAGCAAATGTGTGACCACAGTGCTTCAGGCATGAGGGTTTTGTTTTATCTCAACGACCTCGTAGTCGCGGCCATGGCATGAGGGTTTTGTTTTATCTCAACGGCCTCGTAGTCATGGCCAGGTCCAGGGAATGGGAAGATGTTCCACACAGCCCAATTGATCTTACAACTAACCAAGTTGGGGGTTTGCAGTCAATTGGAAAAAGAGCAGTCCCACTCCTCACCAGCGGGTGGGGTATCTGGAGATTTTGCTCAATGCAGCCCCCATCGAGAGCGAGGGGTACGCCCCCATCGAGAGCGAGGTGTACGCCCCATCGAGAAGGAGGGCAGGCTATGTGCCACTCTGTCAGAGGACAGACAGACGTGGTGCGAGGAAGGGAGTCTAGATCCTCTGTCCGGTACATTGGGCTCTATTCTATCCTAGCTATAGCTACTGGTGGACAAGGGGCTTGCTCATGCCACAGTCAAGGTGTATGCAGCAGCCATCTCGTCATGCGGGATTTGGCAGCAGACCAGTCTTTAGCCAACCGCTTATGAAGCGTTTTTTGCAGGGGATCAGGAGACAGCGCCCAGTGGTGCATGTCTCCACCCCGCGATGGGAACTGCCATTGGTGCTCGAGGCTTTGGTTACAGAACCGTTTGAGCCCCTGGAGCTCTCCTCCCTGTAGGCGCTATCATTGAGAGAGAGAGAAGCAAAAAGAAACAGCTTTGCTGCTTGCTTTGACTTCTGCCAAGAGAGTATGCGAACTGACCGCTCTATCGGTGCAACCGAGTTGCCTTCTGGTTCGTGGTGACCGTAGCAGGGCGACACTCAGACCGAACCCCTCCTCTGTTCCCAAGAACCTAAGGAGTTCTTCCAGGTCGAGGGTTATACAGCTAGACGGCTTTAGTCGTCCATCTATGCACGGCGGCTCCTTGGTCTACGCCAGGCCCATTCATAAGGTAAATATCTCTTAGACATATCTGGCTCCTTTTTCATCGTCGGTGCTTGCTGGGGCAACACAGTACTGGTGAAAGGAGGAGGGCTGTGGGTCAGTAAGCTGTATCTGACCCCCAGGGACATAATGCACTTAGGTTGTCCCATGCTCCTTAGGGACCTGGGAAACGTGGTGCGCAGTAAGCCCCATACAGGGCTGGAATACTCTCCCCACTACGGTCCATGCACACTCTACATGAGGTAAGCGTGTGTGAGTGTGGGGACATGGTACACTTACGTTCTCCCCATGCTCCTTAGGGACCTGGGAAGCGTAGGGTGCAGTGTATAGTCACTTGCGCTGGCACCTGCAGGGTGGAGCTATGGGCTTATTCAGACCAATTAGGCTCTACCCAGCCAAGTAGGCTGCAGCCCCGACTTCTCCACAGTCACAACGGATGATAGGAAGTTGGGGTGCGGTGGCTGTTAACCAAAGGCCGGTCAGGGGCAGTGTGGTGGGTCAATGTTGTACAGCGAAAGGGCGTTTATCCATCGGGGCTCCACCCACTGTACCCATAGAGTCCAGTAGAGGGCAGAGCCTGTGTGAGATAGAACGGGGGGTTACGTATTGTAACCCTAGTTCTATAAACACAGGCGGAGCCCTCTACCTAGGGGCCCTGTCTTTCCTATGCCGCTCGCTGAAGAGGGTGTAGGATGACAGTCAGGAGGTGTAGCTGCCTTATATGCGCGCGCATTCAGGTAGGCTCGCCCTGATTGGCCGGCTACGTTTATACAACTTCAGTGTGTGAAGGCTCGCGTATCATTGATGAGAGTAGTACCCATAGAGTCCAGTAGAGGGCTCCGCCTGTGCTTATAGAACTAGGGTTACAATACGTAACCCCCCGTTTCTTCCTTTTCATTCAGAGACATATAAAGCAATAAAGTTGAACCTAATATCTTTGTATTTATATTATGTTCAACTTAATACTGTTGCTTTCAACCAACCTTATACAGTTGTGTGAAATCTGTTGACACTATACATTTAAATAAACGTTTCAGTTTCTTCAGTGTTCCTCTTTTCCTTCCCTTGCTGTCTTCCTACCTCCTCCCTTCCTCACACCCTGCATGCTTCCCTCCTCTCCCTTCCTGCCTCTCCTCCTTTCCTGAGATGACTTCAGTCGTCACCTCCACCCTCGGCACAAAACTCCCTTCTTTCCTACATCCTCCCTGCCCTCTTCCCAATGTTTTCTCCTTCAATTCCGGCCTCCACCCCCACGGGACCAGCATCATGAGATAACTCATGATGGAACATTCTGCCAGCTCTGCCATGTGGACCGTTACAAGGCAGGACCAAGGAAGTGATTTCAGCACACAGATCCTCGGGAAACGTATCTCCTAGCCTCAGTTTACTCTGAACCACTTATTGACCCCTTCCATAGAAACGTTTCCAAGTACCTAATACGATATTTGTTTTAGTATCTTAGGAACTTAAGATACAAAATCATATTTAATTGATTAGCTTAGGACAATTATTGGTATTAATAAATTGACGAGATCAAACAAAGTTTATTTCTATACAATACCACAAAATATATCTCAGTGGGCTTTACATATTAACAAACGTAGATGAAAGTGTTAAATGATCAATAAAATACAAACAAATTTCATAAAATAAGACGACAAGTATAAGACGATATAGACGTGAAATACAAATAAAATTGATAAAGATAAAATGAGATAAAAAACAACAAAAAGACAGTAACAATACAATAAAAACAATTTAGAAAAATACCATAAAATGTAGGACTCAGGAGGACAATTATGAGGTGATCTTAAACCATCTCTACCTATAGGAGTTACTAAAAAGGAAGGTCTTCAACACACTCTTAGTTGGAGTCTGATGTAAGGATACTCTGGATTGGGAGCAGTGCCTTTGGCATTTTGCTCAACTGAAATGTATTATTAACATAATGGCTATTAAACGACCGGAAAAAAGGTATTCTATGAAGCTCCCCTTTGGTGTTGGTATCATTTTTTGTATACTGGTACTTGTATTGGTATTTAAATGTTTCAAACGATGACTGGAATGGATCCATTAAATCATTGGAGCTCACAACGATAACAACACAAGGTACTGTTGTTTCCTCACCAGTAGAAATGGGGTCTTAAATGACAGTGTTGTTTTTATATATGTTATCCGACTCATTGTCTTAATATTCAAGATTCTCTAGTTGTCTGCGAACGTAAATCTAAAACTGGATTTCTTTGTTACTTCATTTCGCTCCAGATGCTCATTAGCTTCTGAAACTATTGAAAAAATAGATGTTAGGATAGGGTTAGGGCTAGGGGCACCTGTAGGCCAGTGTCTTTGTTTTCAGTATTCTGAGGGTAAATGGAATGAGAATTTTTGATCCTTCCGAGAAGAAAGAAAAACATGCAGAGAAGATACAGAGACACAGTTTGTAAGTTCATTTATTCAACATTTCAACATCATCAGTTAAAAATTATCTATGTTGGACTTTAAATGAGGCAGTTGTCCTTGGTTAAATAATAATTGCCATCCATCATGATAACACATGACCAGGGATCACAATTTATTGCATTTCCACCCCAGTTATTATCATGAGAAGAATTAGCAACAGTTTTACGGGTATTAAGATTACAAACGTTTCCTGGATGTCCTAGCAGAATGTGATCCAGGACATGCTCCGAGGTGGGGGTGTTATCCTCTGCACGCTGTGAGCACTTCCATCATGAATGCAGCCTACCATTAGCCTAGCAGTGAAGATAATACAACTTCCTCTTTCCACATGTTAGAACCTGACAGCCAATTGGAGCCATAAAAGTCCAGAAGGTTCCCATAGCCAGCAGTTCACACCAGGCAGACTGTTGTTAATGTTAATGAGGTGTGATGGCAGGCTGCTTGGTTGTCAAGGTCAAGGCTAGCATGCTAACAACACAGTGTGTAGACAAGAGGCTGTTATATCACAACAACAAGGACTCTGGGTTAGAGGGACCATTTTCTCAAACTTAGTACTAATGTGTCAAATCATTTTAGTAAGAAACAGGTTAAAAATACAAATTAAATCATAGGACATAATGGAGATATGTGAAAGATGACACCCCAAATAGCTATCTGCATTCAACAATTATGAATGGTTTATTACAAAAGGTTGGATATAGATTTTCTGTCAATTACAGTACATATTTGATGAATGGATTGATGGTAGCAACTATTTTGAATAGTCTGCTCAGCAATGACTCACAGTATTAATGTGAGCAGCAGAGGAGCCCGGCTGGGAACCATATAGGGGAAGCCTCTCAAGAGCTGTTTACACAAACTCACATACATGTAGGGATTAATACATACAGATCATAGTGTATGTATATAAATACTCACACAGCCAACACAGGCCAGCTTCAGTTAATTCAAACGGCAGAGTCTTATCTCTGGTCTTGATGAACCCACAGATCCTCACATGAACAGGTCACATATTTAACCTTTGACCCCAGCACCCAGGCTGAGGGTCTTTCAGGAGACGCTCCATAAGGGAGGAGAGAGAGACACACGCAGGCGGAGAGAGGGACAGACGGAGTGTGTGTGTTTATGTCAGACTCTGTCCAATGTAAACAGCTTGGATGCTGTCTGTCACCACAGCCCAGAAACACGCTTTTTTTTCTCAGTTTTCCCGTCCCATTTACAGCTGTTATGGAAGAGCTTTTAGGGGCCGTGCTGTGGAAGCTTACCATACATTGAACAGTTTTATGGCGCTCTGAGGACAGTGAGGTAACTGTAGTGACTGCATTACCTCTGTTTGTAAAAAGGAACAAACTGTGCATGTCTGTGCTTAGAGAGTCTCCATGGTGATGAGATATGCTCCCATTACTCACGTTTGATGCCCTTGAACAAGGCACCAATCCCTCATTCTTTAACTGCTGGTACTTTAGCAGTTGCCAACCATTTTTAAGATTATAGTTTTGGATGAGCAGACATGGGTTTTGCACTATTTCTCATATACATATATCAGAATCAGAATACTTTATCACAAGTTTTGTGACAGTTTCTCCATTTTAGATGTTTTTTCAACATCTATCAATCCTAGAAGGGTACACCAGCAATTTTAAGCTTCAACTTAAAAACTATTGTGGAGAGGCAGAACTATCCTGCCTTTTAGTCCCTATGGGTCATTACTCTATGATATGTTGGTTTGCGATAATATCCAATACACTTTTGATCAAATTTGTGAATATCTGCTCATGATCAACTAGCAGCTGTTCGCTCTGTTTGTGCGCTAAAAAAATACAGCATACGCTCTTTATACGGGAACAAAAAGTGATTTGAATTGTATGTTTTTTTTTCAAAACGTGTGTTACGGTTTTGCTTTGAATGTGTGTTTATAGATGCATGACTCCCTTTTCTGACTGCAGTGAAAATGTTTTTTTGACAGTCTAAATTGATAATAGGGATTGAAGCTGAATATTTTGTTGGATTAAAAACTAGTTTTTTCGTTAACATTATTGTTATAATAAATACAATAATTTAAATATCAACAGAATTGCATATTCTAACTTCAGGCTATAGCAACACATATTTCTTTTTAAATTATGATACCGAGTTTTAACAGAATATCTGCTAAAGATTGGTAGTTCCCAAGCCCCAAATAAGGAAAACTGACTGAACATATCAAAGTCTGTCCCAGATTTTGGGAGGACTGTAGAGCATATAATAAAATGAATTACCCTCTCCCGGCTGCGCTGAGCTTGGTGTTTCCTTCTGGGAAGTGACAGAACTTAAACACCAAAAATCATCGCTGTTCACTATTCTACAGTCACATTATTATTCATTACGATTATTATAACATCATCAGTGTTATTTTCCCACGCTTGATTATACAATCTAAGCATTTATCACAGGCTCCACTCTCCTCCCCATGATGTCAAGTCTGACCCATTTATAAAATCATTGGGGAGCCCCTTAAAGGGAAACTTTGGTATGCTCCCACCTACTTTCCCATGATTTTGAGTTTAAGTGTCTAAAGGGGACTACCATTTTTTAAATTGGTCAATGATGCATCAACATTGGCATGTGTGTTGTAAAATGCATGTTCTGCCTATGTTGAACATCATGCATTAGCATAATCACGGCATGGTTCTGAGGGGCGGCTGTAGAAGCTCGTCCTCCAATCGGAAGGTCACCAGTTGGATCTTTATCTCCAGCAGTCAACAAGTCGATGTGATATTGGGTAAGACAATCAACCTGGCAAAGCGCCACAAATGCACTCCATATACCATTTATTTACATTGTCTCCATCTTAATCCTATATCTGCCTTTATATCGATATTATTTCCCCCAACAGTTGTTGAGCATTGCTCTAATTGAGTATTGGTTGTGTGTTCCCTCTTTTTATTCCCCTGTGACTTTCCACTGACAGCTTCAAACTGATGTTTCATTAGCCACACAGCGGAGGATTAGGATAAAGTGAAATTAAACGCAGACAAAGGTCACTGCAGGTATGTCACTCATCTCAACTTGGATTACATATTATGAAAAAAGTTGTGCATCTCTCTTCATCATCTCAAATCTCACTCTGGTCACGTTGCCAAAGAATGTTCGCTCGTTTACATGAACCCTCATTTCTAAGTGATGAGACTTGTAAACTGAAACATTCTTTCGCATCGTGGACAGTTCCTGAGGTAATATAAGGAGAAGAGATATATTCTGCTCGTTCCATGAGATAAGACAAAGTGCTGCAGAGGTATACAGTAAGTTGCTTTGGATAAAAGCGTCAGCTAAATGCTATGTAGTGTAATGTAGTAAGTAAAAAAGTAAAAAAGACCCATATCTGGGCCCATAGAGCATGCACACTCCTTAAGCCCCGCTTACAATCATCAATCATTTGGCAATGATTGATGATTGATAACATTATTTTACAACTTTTCGGACCTAATGATTTAAATAAGGGGTTTTACAATATCTTTTGTAGATATAGGTCTAAAAGTATATATATGTCTCATCCCAATGTTAGTCAATGGGAAAAAGTGGGCCCAATGATGTCACAGACTGATGTGGATGTTGTAGTACAACCGTTTGCCACAACATACATTTGCATCAACGTCCGGCGCATACATGAGGCTAAACATTTGATAAAGATAATGCATGAATCCATCCGATGGTTAGGATTCATGCCTACATTTCATGTCCACAGTAGTTTTTTAGTAATCCTGCTAACAAACTGAAAAATAAACGTATACGTAAAAACATAACCTCAATGGTGAATACAATTATATTACCTTACACTACTATTCATACCAATACACTTTTAGTCGGTTAATGAGTGTTACTTTCTATCCAGAAAATCTGTTATGTGTTGCAGATTTGGATACCCTTGGTCACATGACATGTGAAAACAAGTAACTAACTAAGTATTCAACCATTGAGCCACCCAGTAGAGTCAACCTATACATCCATGGACCGGGTTAGAAGCTATCAGAGCTAGCTCCAGCTGCAGAGCACTATAGCAGGGCGCCATGCTCTCTGCAGCCGGGCCAAGCTTAATGTCAACACTGTTCTTCCCCAGCGCACATTCCAGCTTAAAGTCCAGGCAACATTCAAAGGAGCCAAGCAATTACACCGCAGCTGCCTGCGTCACTTTTTTGTTTACTTTCTAAATGTTCAGAAGTCTGTGCGCCTTTTGAAGTCATTTCCTTGTGTTAGTTGGCTCCCCTTTCTATTTGAGAGTAAGGAACTCGTGAGTAATGTGTACACTTCCAGCTGTGTGCCATGTTCCCAGCTCCGTTTCAACTGGGTTACAGGCTTCATGTGGTCCCCTGACAGACGGGTCTACAATGCTGGGTGTACATCAACTTAGAAGTCTTTTGTATTTTGGTATACCAGAATTCCCTCAAAATGAAATTCAGGTCATGTTTAGATTGACTTGATGTTCATCCTCTCATTCACAACACATTTAAAAATGGTTGTGTTTCTTAAGCAAGAGGTCACTATACTTAACAGAAAATGAAGGCCTAAAGAATTGGCCAAAAATAAAATGTAGCTCCTGATTGGCATCAGAGTGATTTCAAGTAATATGTGTTGAGCTAAATAATGCTTGCACTATAAAAGGTATCCTACTGCACACCTATATACACAGCTGCTACACTGAAAAAAACAGTGTATCAGGTTTTTGGTTGAATACCTGGACACAAGTTTGGCAGGCCAGTGGATTTGATTGCCAGTTTAACTACCCAGAGGTTAGAGCTCTAAGAGCACCACAACCGATGGAATAATGCATGAATTTTTGCAAAAGTATGACCCAAACAAATGCTTTAACTGTCAAATTTTGATCCAAATATGAATCTATAATATATAAGAGAAATTCAGCTTCTAACATAAAATGTGATGTTATTAATTGCTTGGATAAGTGCCCTTGAAATCCAAAAAGCAAGACTAAAGATGATCAGCACAGTGACTGAAAGGGAAATGCATCTTTCAAGTGGATCTGTTACTGAAACAAACACACTCTCTGTGAAGCGACTGAAACTGCCCGTGTCAGAAAGGCTTTGTTGAGTTTAGGGCCTGCGGGAAGCCCCGGGCCCCCGACCAATTCATGCAAGCTGCTCTCAGAGAGTGAAACCAGAGAAATGGCAATGCTCATGGGAGCAGGGACAGGGACTGAAAGACACCCATTCACCAGCCACACTCTCCCCAGGGGTGGAAGCCCTACACACACAACTAGACAAGGTGTTACCTATGGAGTTATTAATCTGCAGTTGGCATTGATCATTATCGCATGCTCAGTAAACTGTTGACACAATTGCTGACTTTATTGACTTTTCGGAGGTTGGTGTTTGCTCAAAAGAGTCTATCATTAACCTCTCACTCAGAAATACCTTCATCACATTGTACTGGAGCCATACAAAAAGATTGAAATACATTTTTGCAATTGCAGCAAAATCAAGTTTCCCCTTATGTGTAAATGCCATGAGAAAGGTCACACCAGGACACATCAGAAAGTTTAGAGAAGGAGACATGTGGGTAAGAACTTCTTCTAGTTAATACTCACAGCATTACATAATCAATGAGTAGGCTCCATTCACAGATCTTTCAGTTTACACATGTATTACATATAGCATAATATGGTGGTATCAAGAAGCAGAATCTGGGTGAAGTTTGAAAAAAAAAAGGGTTAAAGAAGGTGTAGTGACAAGCAGTAAAATGCAACAATTGTTTTGGGTGAACAGTTTAATGTAAGTGGCTGTGGACAAAGCATCTGCTAAATTAATGTTAAATTGAATTATTAACGCTACAATGATTGTCAGTGGCTTGCACTAAATCTACTGTATAATCCATTAAAAGCTGTTTTGAACTCGTGATCGAACTCCTTCTGCATCACGTTCAGTACGTGCATGGTTTCTGTGAACCTCCTTAGCTGGGTATACAGTGGTGCGCTAATGAGTCCTAAAACTCGATGTCAATGGTTTTTAACTTGTTTGTGGTTAGAAGCCTGAAATAAGGTCTGTGGTTAATATGCGACTTGTGAATGTCCAAAGCTTCTATGTGTCATAAAAACAGGGGTTGCTAACAAGTGACTAAATGAACTACTAAACGTCGTCATCACGGCAACACAGGTCAGTTCTAGCTTAGCGGTGGTGATGCGCAGCCATGCGACCATGATGCATTGTGCATTTACACTTCAAAACTCACAAAGTGGTGTGCATATGTGTATATTATCTGACTTGAACAATATGTGGTTAGTAGCATACACGTGTGTTGCCCAAAAAGCTTGTTTTTTTAGACATATACCCAATGTAGAAATCCCAATGGTTATTGTCGAGGGAGCGCCTGCAATCCTAACTTCTGGGTCGGCCTAGAAATAAGTATGCAATACGTATCAGAATGTGCAGAAAAGGTGGACTAATTGCTGAAAAAACCTTAAGTCACTGACATAACCAAAATGGGGATTTAATATTATAAAACTCTTCCAACTTTAAGGTGTTGTGTAAAATAAGTTGACACCTCCACCCTGGCTTTTCCTTTTATAATCGGATTTCTCGCTATGTGGATCATAACTGAACTCCTGTAGGGGTTACTGCCAATCATGTCAATCCTTAATCTAACCATTACTGTAATCTGGATTTTACAGTAAGCGAGTTGTTTGCAAATGTTCTGTGTGAATATTGCTTTCATGTATTATATGACTCATGTTTAACTGAAATAACCCCAGCGCCGGCGGCCTGTCCCGTGCTGCCCTCCCAACACAACATCACACACCAATCATAGAAAATATTAAGACACTATAATCTGTGTGTGTGTGTGTGTGTGTGTGCTTTCACTGCATGCAGGGGGAAAGTCCAACTCTCAGTGCCCTGTACCTCACACAGCGTGTGATTCAGCACACATGTAACACATTAAACAAGTGGACTGAAAGGGGCACACACCCTTCCCTGTCCCCTGTCCTCGTGTCCAACAGCAGGACTACAGATAAGGGAGTGAAAATTAAAATATGACTTAAAGCAGATATTCGTATATCGGAATGAGTTTAAAAAATCCCAGAAAAGACAGTAACTGCAATTTCACAACTTTTATGTATTTTGTATGTATACATTTTATACATTTACAAGGCAGGGGGATAACTTGACCTGTTGTGTTAGGATTACTACACAGATGTGGAAATGGAAATAATTTCTAGATCTTGACAAGTGGTTATCATCAATACTATATTATTCAGTTCCAGACTAAATGTGTTGTGCCTTTGTAGATACACTGTAATCTGTTAATTGTATTGCACATGTGTACATGATAAACCGAGGCATACATTTGTTGAAATTGCAAATGTCAGGTTGTTCATAATATGTTGTGAAAAGATAGTTATATCTATATTCATTAAATGGGAACATTTTCAGAATGTACTTTTTTGCACAAAAATTAAGGGAACCCTTTGGAGTTGTGGTTATTTATAGGGTTATGCAATGATTTTACTGGTCCGACCCACTTGAGATCAAATTTGGCTGTATGTGGCCCCTGAACTAAAATGAGTTTGACACCCCTGACCTGTAGTGTACATGCAACAACCTGGGTTTAACATCAAACGCGAAATTCTAAGAGTAGCGAGGGAACAAGCAGTGATGGTGGGGGTCGGGGGGGTGTTTGGTGGTGGCGAAGCAGCAGAGAGGGTTTAAGAGCAGCTGCCCAGAGAGTGATGACTATACGAGAGGGAGGCGGAGAAATAAAGAGCGAGGGAAGTAAGAAGAATGGAGGGAGGGAAACCAAGAGGGGGACAAGAGTCAGGAAGGAGGCTAGAATTAGTTGTCAATCGAAAAGAGTGGATGAAGAAGAGGAAGCCAGTGTTCCTCAACAGAAAATGCAGGAATTGACAATTATTTAGCATTTTTTGTGAAAACACATCGAGTGGGATGAAATCAAATGACTAACTGAGGTATCTCTCCATGTAAAATACTGGCTGCCAGTTTTGTATTGTTCTGCTTATTTAATGGTGAATAAATCGAGACAAAATGCTTAATTAATATGGCTCTTTTTTGCAGAGTTGATGGCTCCTGAGCTCTGGGTCCCACCAGCTGCCAGCAGTGTCCCAGGGTTAGCGGGGCCTTGAGCCACACAGATAATCAGCTTTATTAGTGCTGCCGCTAAAACCGATTTAAGAGCAGACTAGAGGGATCAGACGGGCCAGCTGTCCACACCAGCGCCTCGGCAGGCACCCGGCCCCAGCACACACAAAACACCAAAACAACAACGAGCCAACTGTGTGTGCTGCCAATTCAACTGTGTGAGCGGGCTTATTACCATATATCTCCAACACTGGCTCACAAGATGTAAATAAAACACCGCAATTGCTAAATCTGTTTGCATTGATACATTGAGATGATGAAATATTATTAACATTTTGAAGATTTGTGTTGATCTAAAGTAGGATTGCTTATTCATAGAAGGCATTTTTTGGGGAGTTTTCTGCTGACATAGCACTGACTCATTATGTTTTGGTCCTGCCTTGAGATCCAATCACACGGCTTCCAGTTCTTTCTAACAAGGTGATTATCCGATCCAAACAACAAGTCCCTGACCCTGACAGTGACATAGCAGCCTCACAACCTCACGGAGTTTCCTCTCCACGTATAGCGCATCGCCAAACATGCTAATTACAGAGCAGCGAAAGGAGGCTAACTCCATATTAGACAGGGCACGATTTCAAATTAAATCACGCTCATGTCTGGACCGGGAAAGATAATCTGGTCGGGTCACAATCTGAGTCACAGGTCTCCAGGTCTCGCCCACTCAGACAGAGGTTTCATGGCCAGATTAGCCAGGAAAGGGCGAGTGACCAACAGCACACAGTCACTCCCATATCGGGACACCAGGAAGCTGGAAAGATTCCCTGAAAATCCTCACACTAACATTTACTCAAAAGGAAAACCTTTTTCATCCAAGACTAACATGTAGATGTAAAAGGTTTCCCAAACTCCAGAAATATGCAACCTCTCCTGATCAGAGTCAACTTGAGGATTGCATATGAGGATTGTCAATGTTTTGCGAATGACTGGTTGATATGTTTATTGTATACACTACGCCCCGATCACAATGCCGGTGTTGTGTCAAATGATGCACCCCCATCATGAAATGTCCCCCTTGTCACGGGAACGCGCATTTCTAAATGACACGTTTACACCTTAAAACGATGTTTAAAACGAAAAGTAAACGTTCAGGGTTTTTATTAATGGTAATTTTCAGACTGTGAGTTGTTTAGTGGTAGCTCATATAGTCTTGATTCTTGTGGTTAAACTTTTCGCTCCGTATTTGATGGTAGTGGTGTCGAAATTCATTCGTCACTTCCTTTTCAGTTTTTTTTTTTAATCTTTTTTTTTGTATTATTGTTACGTCCTGTCTGTATACACGTGCTTTAAAATGTATTGTTTAAATTTACATATTTGTCATATAATAATCAAAATATATGTTTACAAATGTTACATAGTCTTTGTCAGCATATTTTTGCCACGTTATGCACCCCTTGCTATCTTACATAATAAAAGTGTCACATTCATGAAACTCCATTTATTGGTACTAGTCCTAGAACCATACCCTAAAAAATGCTTGAGGGTGGGATTAATAGAAACATCTTTTGGGGTGGGGTGCATTTTATGACAGGCCTGGTTATCACAATATGCCCCCCCTTGCTATCTTACAAAATAAAAGTGTCACATTCATGAAACTTGCTCCATTTATTGGTACTAGTCCTACAACTATACCCTGAAAAATCCCCTAACATGACTTGAATGTGCAGTTTGTATTTTCTCAACTATCAGCAACCAGGGGATAAGTAATCTAAACTCCTTAATACCTACATCAATGAGACACATAATACATGCTCTGTAATGGAAGAAAGTATTAAAATCCTCCCTTGGGGTGCATTGTGATGATGTATGCTGTCAAAGGTTAGTCAGCTAAATTGAACGTACCACAGGGTGCTGCAAATAACTTGTGTAAATTGTGCGGTACTCTAATGGATGTTATTTATCACGTCTGACTGTGTTTACACTGATCTTTTAGTGTCTAATTAAAAGCTATGTACAGGGATGTGTTGTCTTAAGCAAGTGCACACACACACACACACACACACACACACACACACACACACACACACACACACACACACACACACACACAAGGGGGTGCATATCGTGGCAACCAGGCCAGTCATAAAATGCACCCCACCCCAAAAGATGTTTCTATTAATCCCACCCTCAAGCATTTTTTAGGGTATAGTTGTAGGACTAGTACCAATAAATGGAGCAAGTTTCATGAATGTGACACTTTTATTTTGTAAGATAGCAAGGGGGGGCATATTGTGATAACCAGGCCTGTCATAAAATGCACCCCACCCCAAAAGATGTTTCTATTAATCCCACCCTCAAGCATTTTTTAGGGTATGGTTCTAGGACTAGTACCAATAAATGGAGGAAGTTTCATGAATGTGACACTTTTATTATGTAAGATAGCAAGGGGTGCATAACGTGGCAAAAATATGCTGACAAAGACTATGTAACATTTGTAAACATATATTTTGATTATTATATGACAAATATGTAAAATTAAACAATACATTTTAAAGCACGGGTATACAGACAGGACGTAACAATAAAAAAAAAAAGATTAAAAAAAAAAAACTGAAAAGGAAGTGACGAATGAATTTCGACACCACTACCATCAAATACGGAGCGAAAAGTTTAACCACAAGAATCAAGACTATATGAGCTACCACTAAACAACTCACAGTCTGAAAATTACCATTAATAAAAACCCTGAACGTTTACTGTTCGTTTTAAACATCGTTTTAAGGTGTAAACGTGTCATTTAGAAATGCGCGTTCCCGTGACAAGGGGGACATTTCATGATGGAGGTGCATAATTTGACACAACACCGGCAAAAAGAAAATATTAAATTTGAATACCTAGTTTCCTTTTGCATCAGCGAGATGCTGCAGTTTAATGTGAATCCTGTTTATAGTTTAGTTTACCACTTTATAGGACAAAATAAATACAAGGGCTGTTTTCTGTTCCATTTCCGCATCTCTGTTTAAATTCTGCTTCATCCAATTTGGTGTAAACAAGCTTAACTTGAATTGATGAATGCCCCTCCATCAAAAGTCCTTCAGCTCTGTAGCATGATAAAGGACAATGACCGATAAATAAATATATAAATATAATTAAGAATGGAATATATTCTACTAACTCTAAAGGAATTTCTTGTTGATTAAACATGCAATCTCATACTTTTGTATATGAGGTGTGAAAAACAGAAAACAAGGCAGCTCTTACCCTCATAGTAAATATGTTCGCACCTACCTATATACATTTACGATCCATCAGGGAAACATTACAATCCAAAACTTTGGTTACACATGACAGGCTCGTACTCCAGCAGCAATACCCAAGAGGAAAGCTGGGCTGTGGGGCATGAATGATCTGTGTGTGTGTGTGTGTGTGTGTGTGCGTGTGTGCGTGTGTGCGTGCGTGCGTGCGTGCGTGCGTGCGTGCGTGCGTGCGTGCGTGCGTGCGTGCGTGCGTCCATGCACACACATAGTAGCTTGTTTTTCTTGTGTACATGCCATGGTTTCATTCATGTGTGTGCGCACATGCTGTCTTGTTCTCCTGAACGGCAGATTCTTCTGCAGCAGGAGCAGATCTTACTTAATCTTTAGTTAACGGCTGTTTAAACAACCTCCATAAATGTTTAACGGTGCTGCCCATGGCCTATTGAATGGGGGGCATTTTACTTCATGCAAAAACAGGCCGCCAGGGTCCTCGAGGGCCCCCCCCCCCCTGACTTGTATTTAATGTGTGTAAGAAGGCAGCCATTATCAGCCTCACAATGACACAATTCACTGTGTGTCTGCTATCCCTTTTGGTTTGTATCAGGGCCAGTTCTGCTGATAGCTATCTGATGAAGAGTTCATCTAGTGCAGTGTTTCTCAAACTTTTTCATACCAAGGACCACTTAACCAATAAAAAAACACTCGCGGACCACCTAACTCCACAAATATCCCAAAACACATCGTTTTTCTAGAACAGATTATAAATCGCCTGAAAATGGTACAAACGGGTGACAACATGTGTGACGAAGGTGTTGCGCTGGGCTATATCATGCAATCGAAAGTGAAACTTAAGCTCGCTCCATTGCGGAGATATTCCCGCGAGAGTGCGGAAAATTTAAATAAATACATTTATTTCAAATGTGAAATGTTACCAATATACTCACGGACCACTAGGGGGCGCTCACGGACCACCAGTGGTCCGCGGACCACACTTTGAGAAGCACTGACTGAAGAGCTCATGTGTTCACACTCTTGGCTCGGACTCTACACAACGTGTTTAATCCATAATGCTTTTATGATTCAATAAGATGATTTAAGACGATTGTTACGTTTTATTTTTGGTAGGCTGTTTTATTTAGTCTTGAATAAAAATGTTTTTATAGAAATTGTATTGAAGATGGTTTTCATTTTCTAACAACATCCTATCCCAGAGCTAGTAATTGTACTTTAAAGTAAATAGAACAATTCACAACGGGAATTGTTCTATTTACTATTAATTGTACCATTAATTTTCCTTTTATAGAAATATCCCTTGTTAAGTTTTTCAATTTTAATAAATCAAGGAATCCATGGATTGGATAAACATTTGTCATACTATTTCTTAGAAAAAAGCAACAAATACCAAATTGTACAGATAATTATTTAGATATTTTTTCCACAATTCTTGTCAGTCTGACTTATAGTCATACCTGCTTTTTGCAATAATAAGATAAAAACATATACACTCTCATATTAGTGTTGTAGTACTCGACCGCTCTTGGTCTGGAGACCACTTTTTAAAGGTCTTGGTCTTGTCTCGGTATCGACTGCATGTGTACTCGGTCTTGCCTCTGTCTCGGACCTATAGGACTCGAGATTTTATGTCAAGACTACGGCTGTGGTTGGGGATGTGATATGATGTAAAATGCCCTGTTTCAAATGCAACCAATCATGTGACTTCACTGACTTACTTTTAAGCACTCACGAGACTCTGAATATGAATGTTTGTTAACATGGGACTGATATATAACGGCTGCTACCTCCTCACCTCTCCCCATCCTGGTCACACACACTCAAACTGTCTTGAAGTGAAGATGTCGGGAAATTCAACTATAATTGAATTTGGCTACACAAACCACAAAAATGCCCACTGCCCACAAACAATCATGAAAACAAATTGGCAGTGTGGAAATACTGTAATGTTACCCTCACACTGGCTCACAGAGACGGCAGGGACTACGTCCAATTTCTCCAGACACTTGGAAATAAAGCACAAGGTGAGGTAAGTGACATTGCCTTCAGACTGACCAAGCTAGCTATCGCTAGCTAGCTCACTTTAGCTCTGCTGTTCGAACTTTTCAGAGATCCCTTCCCCATCACAAATATAAATTAGCGAATATTATTCACTAAGTTAATATATATAAATAAATAATATTTAGTCCCACAATGTTACATATATACGTACCAAAAGTACGTGCTGTAAGGTAAGTTCTCAGAGCTAGCATCAGTTACTTTCAAGCTAACGTAATTTAGCCACCTCTAAGGTATACCAGCTATGACTCACTAATCCAATAATGTAGCCTAATTTTATTTGGAGAAATTGAGCTAATGTGTTACATTTGTAAGATTGAGGGAACAAGGCATGTGGTGACAAACATTTCTAAGGTACCTTACACACAGACACACAATTGAGTCGCAGCGTTATACAGACCACATTCATACTATGTAACCCATGATCTTTGGAGACCTTTGAACAGAGGAACAGTAAGAAAACGGGCCTCTGCTGCTGCACACACAGACACACACACAGACACACACACACACTCACACACACACAGTCAGTGGTGTGTGTAGAATGATGAGCGGTGCAGTTAACAGGGCAGGACTCCCTGCACTCAGCGCTCTAGGGGAGCACAGTGATTTACTGTTCCTGTTATAAACGCTGCAGCGCTCCTTAATGAGCCTCTGACATGCTGTATGTTTCTCCGTGTTTTCATTTGGCTCAGTGGCGCGGTCTCCTGATTGCTGCCCCCATTAAGAGGGCATTCCCTCTGACACTAGCGCACGCCTTCAGCCATACGCACTCAGGCAGAACAAGTAATCAACCAAGGCTAGGTAATATAGGGGGGAAGGTGGGGGGGCAGCACCTGCTGTGCCACTGGTTGAAAACAAACACAACCTCCCAGAGCCAAGAGGATATTTATGATACATAAAAAGCAGGCTGGGGAAGTAACGGATACATGTAAATGGGTTATATAATCAGGACACAAAAGAAGGTTACTGTATTTCTTTATAAGAAACTGAAAAAATACGTAATCTGATTACTGATAAAAATAAATAGTATTACCATGATTACCATGTTACAGTACATTTTAAAACAAAGAAAGATATATTATGAAGAACATGCACATACATTACAACTTTTCACAAATTGTACAACATCAAGTCAAATAAGTCTCTAGTGAAGCTAATCTTCCAATTCGTCATCATGGCCTCTAATAAAAGGTTATTCTTGAAAAGAAATTAAACTTAGCAAAAGGACATATTTTTGATACAACATATCTTCTTTTCTGAGGTTACATTGCTCATAATAGTCAAGCCAACCTATTTGATATTTATTTTAACTTGTATTATGGCAACAGATTAGGTTAGTTGAAAGCAATAATGTAAAAAATATTAGGTCAAACTTAATATTATTGCTTTCAACCAACCTAATACAGTTATGTCAACGTGTGCTAGTGGAGCCTCACAGCAGCGAAACTGTGGCGCACTTACACTGTAGGTGCGCCGCGTTTGGGGGTGCGGGTGCTAGTGGAGCCTCGCAGACGGGCTGAGGGGGCTGCAGCACCCCCCCTTCCCGCGTCCATTCGCGATGTCTCGCTGTCTCGCAGACCCCACTCAGCAAGCAGGAAATGAACCCAGCTCACACTGTCCGCTCCTCGCAGCAGCGAGCCGTGCAACGTCCCGCCAACACGGCACCCAGACCCCACGCAGCATTCTCATCTGTTTGTCATTACTGGTGTAATTTTCTGGTTGCTAATGCCATTGTAACACATAATCACTGATGTTCCGCTGTAACGGTGATGATCTCATCAGAACAGAGTGCGAGCTGACCAATCAGAGCACAGTGGGCTCACAGGGAGGGGGGGGGCAGGAGCTCCAACAAGCCGTTTAGGACAGAGTGAATGCACATACTATACAGAGATGCTGTATGAGAAACAAATATGAGTTTGGAAAATTGCATAATATAAATCTATTCTAGTATATCTCAACAATGGAATTATGATCAGTAGAAATGGCCATGACCATGGGACCTTTAAAACACAAGACAGATAAGTGATTTACTAGACTTTTCACACCCAGTCTAAATTAAACAATTTGCTCAGACTGTTCCCATATGCATTGGACTCACCCCATGTTTGTGCTGGTACATGCTGATGCTCCAAAGATTCTCTTAATCCATAAAAGTCAAATCTGAGTAATGAGTATATACATTATATATAACCTTCCCCATATGCAGTCGCAGTCCAAAGACCCTTCCGAACAGTCAGTCTAAAAGCCAATCGAGTGCAAAGGCAGGTGGTGCCTGACGGACAGCTGCCAGCACAACAGCTGATACCCAATATCTGCACCCCACCAGTTGCAGCTGGACCAATGGGATGTGGCCGCCACTGGGTCGGCCCAGAGAAAGCTGAGGGTCCTCTGAGGACCACAGATCCCAGTGTGCCCCAGTTTCCCTTTCCTGCTCGACCAAATCCCCTCTCCCGGTCTGTCTTGACGCCGCCCGTCCAGAGGATGCTGTCCAGATGCCATACGATGCTCGACTCTCACTCCTCACAAGGCGGGATTATTCTTTTAACCTCCTGGACCTCGGAGCGAAGGCACAATGAGCGAGTTTGGAAACCTTCCAATCAGAATACAATTCTTTCAGGAGGCACATTTATCTTCAATTTGAGGCGTACAATATTGAGATGCAGGAGTATAAGAATATAACAATCCTTGTGTACTAACTTATGTGCAGCACAACACAATCATATTCCAGGTTTGTAAAGTAATACATAGTATTTTGACACTGATAAACAATGTTTGAAGCCATTTCCATCACAGACTAACGACAACACTAAAAGCAAATAAAATGCTCCAAAGCAACATGACGAAGGCTTGTGTCACAATTGCTAATGTATGTTAGTGTGTTTGTCTGTATGTGTGTGTGCATGTTATGTTTTGGTTTTCTTGAGGCGGGACTGTGTAATAAGCATTAAGGGACGGACAGTAGAGGGTTCTTGGGTTTAGCCTGCACATGAGCTAATCCCACCCCCAACCCCATTCTGCAGACTGACTGCTGATTAGGTTTTGACCTCAAGGTTTTGAGGGAAACAGCAAGCTTCACAAGATGATTAATGTAATGGAAAAAAAGTGTACATGTTTCTTAAAAACTGAAGATTTCATAAACACTCCAACAGGTGGTGCTGGACCATCAGCCACAGACATTCGAGACATTTTGGATCTTTATCTGTATCTTCCTGATTTCAGCCTCATTCCATGTCTCTCTGACTCATGTGAAAGGTGTCCTTTTGTCCTCTCCATGTGTGTGCAGTTTCCCTCTCTCTTCTGTGTGAATGATGTGCTTGAGTTTTGCCTAGTGTGTATTGTGTCTTTCCAGTCAGTGGGGCTCAGGTATCAGTTTGCCAGAACCTGGATGTTGCTGCTCATGTTCCCGGGTGATTATCTTCATACAGGGTTTATAATCTATCTAAAAAAATTAAATATCCCAATGACAACATGTTGAACGGAAAGTTACGGATGATAGAAGACAAAAAAACACAACAAAGCACAAGGCATTTAACATAAAAAACGACTCCAAAATTATCCTGAAACGTGTCACCATAATTTAGGAATAAAACAAAATAACTAATACGACCGACTGCCTAAGAAACAATGTCATGGCAATATACGTATATATATATATATATATATATATGCATGGCTTAGTTGAATACTTGGTTCTGGTTGGTAAATTTGGACATTTCAGAGGTTATTTAATTCTTGCAAACCTACATACAGAAAGTAGGTTCAATAACACTGATCCCAGTAACTGGAACACTGTTCCTGGAAAGACATGCTGCTCATCAATAAAGAGAAAACATATCTATGTTTTGTAATTTAGGTGAACCAACCCTTTAAACCTCTCAGCTGCCCAGCGGAAGGG
This sequence comes from Dissostichus eleginoides, assembly GCA_031216635.1. NCBI lineage: Eukaryota > Metazoa > Chordata > Actinopteri > Perciformes > Nototheniidae > Dissostichus > Dissostichus eleginoides. Next base: position 3,180,464 of record CM062274.1, on the reverse strand, counting down.
TTTCTATTACAGAGCATTGTCTAAGTTATGCAAGAGTTCAAATAAAAAATCCTTTTAAACCACACTAGAATCCCAACCTGTGAATGTGTGTGTGCCTTCGTGTACAGTACACGTAGGTGTATATGTGTGAATACAATAAATGTGAGTGTGTGTGAGAACCTATACCTGCATGTCCTCAGGGGGGTAACTCACACGGCCCTGACACTTCCCTCTGAGGAGTTGCTGATTATTGAGATCTGAAATATGTGGTGCATCATGACCAAAACAGAGAACAATGCCTTTATAATTCACATGTTAGTGATACTACAGAGGGGCACACAGGAACAAGGAGCCAAATAATCACATTATAGATATGTTTCACAACAGAGACCTTTATGGCCTCTCACACGATTGGAACAAAGGAACAGAACACAGTGCTACTGGATGAAAACATTGCACTCTGAAAGAATAGCTTTATTGTTATATCGGTTGGCATTCTTTAAAATGGACCACAGATACTATTGGTCCTTTGAGAGAAGAACATCATTTTATACATAATGGGTAAGCGTGGAAAATCCCTCTAAATAACCAGAACTGTAGCAAGTGGTAATACATAACCCTAATTATACCAAGGGGGCCCCCACAAAATGACAATAAAGAGACTATGTAGCATTGCCCTAGCCAATAGAGTGGTGCAGGATGAGTCTTAAAACCTGGAAAAGACTTATCACTTCTGGTTCCCTTGTCACAATGTTAACATTTTTCATTTTATTTTTGTGGTTAGAAGCCTGAAATAAGGTATTTGGTAACGCATGCTTACACTGATAAAAAAGAATAATAATAATAAATAAAACATGTCTTTTACTCAAAATCTCTCCTTTTATTTAATGTGTTACTTGAATTTATGGAGTAATTTTGTATCTTCATTTTGATAAGTACATTTAAATCATAGCACCAAGTAAATGTTAACTAAAGTAATGGGTTGACCTACAACCTGTGAAAAGCTAGTAAAATGTACCTGGGCAATGTGAGTAAAGGTGGGCGACGCCCCTGATGACGTCAGAGGAGTTTGACGTCACATTCATTGCCATGGACACTGCTCTGTGGGCCAGTCTGTGATGCGGCCCGTTTCACTGCACCCTAAAGAAGACGAGGGGTGATCCAGGAAGACTACCGTTGAACTGTTGGTGCCTCCTTCTGTAGCACGTTAAATTGAAGTTAAGGCATAATCTTTGTTTCCAATTTCTTTCTGTACTTACAGTTATGTGTGTTCGCTACAATAATTGACATGTCTGTTAAACAGCACCACGTTGAAGTTAGACGGAAGCCATCCTCCCACCTGATGGAGCCTCTGGAAGAGCGGAGCTGATCAACCTGTTAAGCCTGAGAGCCCCCGGTACCGGGGGCTGCAGGTCTCAGGGCTTCTTAACATTTATGAAACTATTAATGTTCCATACTGTAGATCCGTGTTGGTTCTATCGCGTCCAGGAAGAAGTTTAAAAATAAGAGACAATGGAGTCTCTGAAAAGGGTCAAATTGGTTACTTTAATTAAGTAGCGTGATAATGAAACAAACAGAGGCGTAGTGGGACAACAGCAGCTGATGTTGTCTCGAAGTTGCAGCGATGGAAAGAGGCCACAAAAACCCTCTCCCTGTAGCAATATCTCCTCCGTGACTCCTCCTCGCATGGCTCCCGTGGCGTCGGGGGTCCTCCCACCGCTTTCTTCTTGTGTCCGATATCGCGTAAAACAGAGGATTTAGACGTAGTGTCTTCATTGTATAACTCCACACGCCTTTTCTCCTCATACTCTCTTTCATTACTTTTTATTTAATGCATTTTAACGGCTGTAATCGTTGTTAACGTAAAACCGGAAGTGGTCATGTGTCACGACATCGTCTTTCAATACAGCTTTTCAAAATAAACTTTAAACAGAACTGTTTTCAGAATAAAACAGTTTTAAGCTTACTGTGTGTTTAAACTAAATTATGTCATTCAATATTGATTTTAATTTCTTACAATACTCACTTAACGGGAAGAAACTCAGCTAACTGACGATACGAACCATTTTTACCGAAACAAAGTCATGTGGTGAGGCCATGTGTGTCGCGAGTTGGGGGGGGTGCTAGTGGACTGCGAGCACCGGAACCTCGAAGCGGCGGAGAGACTGTGGCGCGCTTACACTTATTGTGCCGCATTTGCGCTTCAGATGAGGAGGTGAGGCCCCCCTTATACCCTTTCTTTAGTATAATTGTATAAATTGGAAGGCTAACTAGGTAATCAGCTCGCCGGTGATTTGCAGCTGGCGCGGTTGACCGTGCATACGTGGTGAACTGCGTGTTAGAAAATATGAGATTTCAGACTGGCTTACCAGTACGGCAATCAAGTGGCAAATGCCACAATAAGGATGGATGATAGGCTAACCTTTTATTTATTTATTTTTTTTTCTATTTAATTTATTTATTTATTTATTTTTTTCAATGCCATGCGATCTACCCACACTACCTTCGCGATCGACCAGTCGATCGCGATCGACGTATTGGGCACCCCTGGTCTAAATGAACCCTGAGCGAAAAAATGCTACGCACTTAGCAAGCTCACGGTAAAAAATACCCTTATTACTTAACGTAACTGCACATACAAGATATCGATTAGCAAGCTGAGATTCCACAGATTCCAGAAATATAAGTATCATCACTGAGCGAAAACAGACATCAAAACACGTAGCATTACGGAGCATTCAAGTGACGTCTTACCTTAGCTGTTGTTCTGATCAAAAGTCGTGTTCAATGGCATTAAAACGATAAAAACCCTGCTTTTTTTTTGGACGGACACTATAATTTACATTTTTTGACTATGTTCAATCTGAATTGACTTTAAAATAAAAAGAATCTATATTGATTCTGACTTTTCTACATCCAACTCACAGGTTTATCATTGCTTTGAGAAAAAAGATTATGTATTTACCCCTTTTAAAAGGGAAGATATAGTCATTTGTTCTGGGAATGTCATTTTCGAGCCTGAGACCTGAAAAACAGGCTCAAGGCTTAACTGGTTAAAGAGAACCAGGTAAATGTTCTGCTTGATTTGTGTTAAAATTAGGGCTGTCAAGTTAACGCGTTAATAACGCGTTAAGGCAAAAAATAAATTAACGCCACTAATTATTTTATCGCGATTAACGCATGTGTATTTTTTGTCCTCGGCCGCCACGTGGTTTCAGAGCGCATCGAGTTTAAAATACCATCTACAAGCTGAGGCTGACAGCTAGTGATGGCAAAATGAAGCTTTGAATGAAGCATCGAACCACTTGGACAATTGTGTCGGAGATAGGTTCATTTCTCGAACCTTCAGTTACAGCGACCTCTCCTGGTGCAAGTGCAAGGCTGCAGTGGGTTTAACGTATCTTTGCCTTGAAAAATATTCGATGCACACACACACTAAGACTGAATATCATGTTCTATTTGCAATTAAAGATTGATAATTGTGTGTATTGGGTTATTGAGAAGAGACTAGAGAGTGCTGGACATTTTTTTGGGCGGAGAGGGCCTTTATCAGTTATTAAAGTATTAAAGTTGAAAAGCAATGATTAAAAGTTCATCCATTCCAGGCTTTGAACCAGCTGCGCGGAGGACATCGCAGCATTCGGGCCGCCGGCTCTATCCACTGGGCTATCTATTCCTTACACAATCGAACTGTTTTTTTTTTTTTTATCAACTTTCTTTATTGGAAGCAATTAGAACAACAAAACAACAGAGCAGTGTCACAGAGAACTTCCATTCGTCCATTTTTTCCCCGTCTTTTTATCCCTCCGACAATCCCACAATCCCACCCAAAGGAGAACGCTTCTCAGTACACAAAATGTAAACAGTACAAAATACATACATCAAATACATAAGTATGGAAAAAAAAAAAAAGAAAAAAAAAAGAAAAGAAATTAAAATAACAATTAAAAAATCAGAGAAATAAAAAGGGGGGGGGGGCTCAGTCGTCACAGTCAGGCAGGGATGTCAGAGATTCTATATGATTTAAGAAAGGTCTCCACGTTTTTTCAAAAGAGCTTAAGGAGCAGTTGAGGGAAAACCTAAGCTTTTCGAGTCTAATGGACAGTAACATTTCTTTCACCCACCTACTATGAGATGGAGGTTGAGCGTGTTTCCAATTGAGGAGTATAAGTCGCCTGGCTACCAGGGTGGCAAAGGCTAGAACAGGCTGTATAACTTTAGAGGCGACAGGCTGCAGGGGGGCACCAAACAAGACCAAGAGAGGATCTGAAAGGATAGTAGTATTATATGCTGTACTAAGAGTTTTGAAGACATCGGACCAGAATGTGGCGAGCCTAGGGCAGAGACAGAACATATGGGAATGGTTGGCTGGGGATTGTTTGCACCTATTACAAGAGTCAGTTACATTGGGGTAAATCCGAGATAGCCTCAAGTTAGTGTAGTGAACTTTGTGCACAACTTTACACTGTAGGAGGCCGTGCCTTGCACAGATTGAAGAGGAGTGAACCAACCGTAAAACTTGTTGCCAATAATCATCGGGCAGTGTGATTCCAAGCTCCTGCTCCCAAGAATCCTTGGGGCCGGACGCTGGGCTGTCAATAGCAGAACTGATAAGGCTGTAAATGCTAGAAATTAGCCGCTTTTGTTCGGGATCAAGCGCCAATAACAAGTCAACCAGGGTTTCTGGGGGACGACTCGGGAATTTGGGGTTCTGATTCTGGACAAAATGCCTTGTCTGAAAAAAACGAAATAGGTGGGTTCTAGGCAGGTCGAATTTCTTCGAGAGCTCAGGGAAGGACATAAAAGTCCCTTGGTTGTAGAGGTCCCTAAATTTAGTTAACCCTTTGTCAAACCAAGTCCGAAAGGCCATATCGGTGCAAGAGGGCAGGAATAGGTGGTTATTTACAATGGGGGAGAGATCTGAGGCCCTATGGAGGCCTAGGCTCTTCCTAAATTGAATCCAAATTTTAATGGTGTTAGTTACCACTGGATTTGAGGTGAAGTTGGAGGTAGACAGAGGGAGTTGGGAGCAAACCAGGGAGTGAAGAGAGAGTTTAGACGATGCAAGTTCCATATCCACCCACGTGGGGCGTAAGCCGCCTGCAGCATTGTTAAACCAGTATAAAAGTTTATGAATATTACAGGACCAGTAATAGTGTAGGAAATTGGGCAATGCCAAGCCTCCAAGAGCCCTTGGGAGCTGTAGCACTGATCTTCCGATGCGTGGATTTTTTTTGCCCCAGAGGAAAGAGCTTATTAGTTGATCGAGCAATTTAAAAAAAGACTTCTTAATAAGGATGGGGATATGTGAGAAAAGATATAGAAACTTGGGTAAAACAACCATTTTAACCAAATTAACACGACCCACTAGGGATAATGGGAGTGCAGACCATCTGACAAAGTCCAGTTTACACCTCTCAAGGAGAGGAGAGAAATTTTTTGGGAAAAGGCGATCAATTGAGTCAGTAATATGCACCCCCAAATATTTAAACCCGTCTGTAGCATATTTGAAAGGGAAAAAAGGGGGTATACTTTTAGCTGCAGAATTGATGGGAAAAACTTCGCTCTTGTGGAGGTTAAGTTTATAGCCTGAATAGGACCCAAATTTGTCGAGGATATCTAGAACCACGGGAAGAGAGGCAGCTGGATTAGACATGTATAAAAGGAGGTCGTCGGCGTATAACGATAATTTATGAACTTTCCCAGCTCTGGTGATGCCCTCAAACCCACCCTCCTGACGCAGCCAGATTGCTAAAGGCTCAATAGCTATAGCAAATAAGAGGGGGGAGAGAGGGCAGCCCTGTCTGGTTCCTCGATAAAGGGGAAATGGGGCAGACTGGAGTCCGTTTGTGTGGACTGAGGCGACTGGGCAGGCATAAAGCAATTTGACCCAAGATATAAATTCTGAATTGAAACCAAATTTCTGCAACACAAAAAAAAGGAAGCTCCACTCCACCCTGTCGAAGGCTTCTCCGCATCCAGTGAAATAATCAATTCCGGACTGCATGAACTAGATAAGCCAATGATATTCAAGAGCCTCCTTGTGTTATGAAAAGAGTGTCTTCCAAGCATGAAACCTGTTTGGTCAGTAGATATTATACTTGGTAGGACCCGTTGTAGGCGTTGGGCTAGGATCTTTGACAGGATCTTTAGGTCAACATTTAAGAGGGAGATGGGCCTATAGCTACCACACATAAGAGGGTCTTTATCACTCTTAAGCAGAAGAGAAATGGAGGCCTCCGACAGGGTGGGAGGCAGGCGGCCCTCAGCAAAAGACTCATTATACATTCTCTGGAGGGCTGGTGCAATTGTGACAGGGAGTAACTTAAAAAATTCAACAGAAAACCCGTCAGGGCCCGGAGTTTTACCGTTCTGAAGTGACATAATTGCCTCCTGTACTTCCTTGATAGAGATCGGACTTCCCAGCTCCCTACACAAATCCTCATTTATTTTGGGGAAAACTGTCCTATCTAGAGGATTATCTCCATCCCAAACATCCGGAGGACATTGGGAGGAATAGAGGTTAGTGTAGAAAGAACAAAATGTCTTATTGATCTCTGTCGGGTCCGAGGTAACTTCACCTAAAGTAGATTTGATCTTGGGGATCAATCTGGATAGTGTAGCTGTACGCGCTGATGTGCTAATAATCTTCCCGCTTTATCCCCAGTCTCAAAGAAACGTTGTCTAGCGAGGAATAACTGCTTCTGAGTCTTACATGTGGACATTAAATCAAATTTGGACTGAAGTTGAAGGCGTTCCTTATAAAGAGCAGGGGTAGGAGCTGAAGCATACAAATGATCAATTCTAAATATTTCCTTAGTGAGCGCCTCCGACTCTCGCCTTTCTGCCTTCCTTAGGGTTGAGACATAGGAGATGATTTGGCCACGCATAAACGCCTTGCATGCTTCCCATAGCGTGCGTCTAGAGATCTCTGGAGAATCATTAGTATCAAAGAACAAGGAGATCTGCGTATGAAGGAATTCTTTAAAGGAAGTGTGGGCTAGTAGGGAAGAGTTAAGTCTCCATTGTCTGGATGAGGGGACACGACTAGGAAAGCTAATATCAATAGATACGGGGGCGTGGTCTGAGATAACAATGCTATGGTATTCACATGAGTGGACCTCTGATCGAAAGTAATTATCCAAGAGAAAAAATCTATCCGAGAGTACGAATGATGGACGTGTGAAAAAAATGAAAAGGCTTCGTCTGAATGGGATTTGGCTCTCCATGGGTCGAATAAACCTAAACTAGATTTATATGTGTCAAGGACTTTAGCTGACTTAGATAACGCCAGAGGCTTAGAGGAAGACCTGTCCAGGGAGGGGTTTTGAGTTAAGTTGAAATCGCCGCCTATAATTAAGTAGTGGTCATCAACTTTAGGGAGTGAGGAGAAAAAATGTTTAATAAATGTATCGTCATCCCATGTTGGTGCATAAGCACAGGCCATAACCACAGGCATACTACACAGTCTACCAGAAATAATTACAAATCGACCATTTGGGTCCTCAATGGAGTTTGATAACTCAAACGGAACATTCTTGTGTATAAGGATAGCCGCACCCCTTGCCCTAACTGGGAATTTAGAGTGAAATACATCCCTTATCCAAGGTCGCTTGAGAAGGTCAACCTCTGAGGAGCGAAGGTGGGTTTCTTGTAAAAAGAAAATATCACCCCTAAGTTGCATTAAATGAGTCATTACCTTATTACGTTTGACGGGCTGGTTGGCACCCTTCAGGTTCCAGGAGATAAAGCGAAGATTCTTACCCTGAGTCGTCATATCATAAAGAGACGAGGAGACACTAACTCTCCCATGGCTGACGTGACTCCCGAGCCAAAGGAAAAGGGGAGAAAACAAAAAAAAACACATAACAAGAAAAACACACATACAAAAAAAAAAAAAACAATAATAATGAAAAAAAAAAAAAAAAAAAGCATCCCTCCACAACCCTCCCACCCTCCATTCCCTTATACAAACCAAGCGCGACCACATCTTCACTCCCAACAGGGTATCCCTTTCTGCTTCCATAACCTACTCTTACTCAGAGGTCAACCAGTTAAACAATATGAAAAGAAAAAAAGAAAAATATCCCACATTTTAAAGAACATATAGGATTACAGTGACGCAACATTAGTCCTCACCTTTAAACAGGCCGTCAATAAGTTTGCCTAAACATTTACCTCAAGTAAAACATTTTTTTTTTAAAACCATCCCACTTAAGAAACTCTACTGCAGGCACAGAGATAAAAGCAAACAAAAAGAGGTAATAATAGTAATAATTAAATAAAGTGCCTAGCGAGGCAGCGCCTGATATAGGATAGCCTAACCGTCTCATTGAAACAAACATAACATGTTTACCATCATAATCAGAACAGAAAAAATGGTGATAAAATCACATGCGGCGACCACACCGTGCAATTGGAAGTAAACAAAGTCCCCAACTTAACAAAGAAAAATACATGGAGTCTATGCACGTCGCTCCCGGAGCATACTGAGAGTAAGCACAACTCACGCGCCGACCCGTTTCCATGGTCACCACGACGCTCGTTCAAGGTGTCCGCGTAGCAGTGAGTCCACGGGGAGCATACAGTGGCAGGAGCAGACGGCTTTCCTCCAAACAGACGGAGGAATACAGTATTTTGGAGAAACCTTCAGTAGTGGGTGGCCGCCGCCAGGAACACCATACTGCGCCCTACTCTTTGCCCATCACCCGCTCGTTGTAGAGTGCGTGCGCGTCCTCCGGAGTCTCAAAAGTGAACGTTCCATCCCCAAACGAGACTTGCAGGCGAGCGGGGAAGAGAAGCCAGAATTTCACTCCTTTCTGGTAGAGGGCTTGCTAGATTTTGTTGAAAGCAGCTCGTTTCTTTGCAGTGATGGCGCTGACGTCTGGGTACACTCGCAGCGATGTGTCGCGGTACTTAAGCTCGTGTTGTCTGTTCCAACGAAGCACCTTCTCCCTCTCTTGAAAACGATGAAAGCATATCACAAAAGGCCTGGGTCTACCTCCCGGTCCAGGTCTGGGGGCTAGTGAGCATGTGCTCTCTCGAGCTCCGGGGGTTTGGAGAGGACATCGGGGCCGAGGTTTCCCATCAGCAGGTCGGATATGAACTCGGTCGGGTCCCAGCCTTTTTCACTGCCCTCGGGAATATTTATTATCCGGAGGTTGACTCTACGGGACCTGTTCTCCATGTCGTCGAGGCGATCTAGAAGAGACTTATTCTGGGTCAGTAGTGTTTCCACTGTTTTTTCCGTGCTTGTTATGCGCTCAAAGTTATCCCCCGCCAGGGTCTCTGCAGCAACGAGGCGGTTATTAAAGTGATTCACCGTCTCGCGGAGCGCGTCCACCGAGCTCTGCAAAGGTTTGACAGACTCCTGGATTAACTCAGACATGTCTTTCCGGAGCGAGGCCCGTTGCTTCTCCAGTTCAGAAACCAGCTGGTGTATTGAAAAGGTGTCCGGTGTGTCGCTAGCGCCGGAGCTTGCAGCCGCCATTTTAGCAACATTGCTAGCTACAGTGGTCGCACCGCCACGAGTAACTGGGCAGTTCGGCGTATTGCTCGCTTTAGATTTAGAACCACTCATTTCACGACTGAATTTAAGTTATAACTGTAATCCGTCACTTTCCCGAATGAATTGTGGTGTTTACAGAGATATATTAAAAGTTCAACTGGGAGACCTCTTACGTGCGACTTTCTCCTACATCATCACTACCGGAAGTCATCGAGCTGTTTTTATATTAGTCATAATTGTCTTTTTGTTCACAACTTCTCCACATTTCGAAGTGTTTCCCGAGCCAGAACGACCTATCTTTCTTCCTGGCTTGCTCTATAATGATCCAATTCAAATGCAATATCAACAACAACTCAACAGCAACAACGCAAACTACGACAACAACCCACACATTGCGCATTGTTTAGAGCGGTTATAAAGTGTTGAAGCGCTCAAATTCGAAACTGTTTCAACCTGTCACCTGTCAGAATAGAGACGAGGCAGTGTATTGAATCGCGTGATTGGACCGCGAACCAGTCAAGTGATTCATTCAGGAAATGAAGCAGTTGCTGGTTCGGACGTCACATGTCACGTGATTTGAAGCAGTTGCTGTTCTGACGTCATATGTCACGTGATTTGAAGCAAGCTTCGAATCACTGCTTCTATGGAATAGGAAGTCCAGGGTTGAAGCTCCGTTCGAAGCTTCAGTGTCAAACTGCCATCACTACTGACAGCCCCGCTCCTGCCGCCCGCTTGCGGCAGACCACACTTCAACGCTCACCGGCAGGCCCGGACTGGCCATCGGGAGGACCGGGAGGGTGTGTGTAATGTGTGGCGTGAGCGAGAGAGAACGCGCACACCACCTTACGTGTATTGTTGTTGTTAGCATCTGGTGCTAGCTATCTGCGCTAACGGATATAAGGAGCTGTTTCAATGAAAACAGAGGAGCGACATTTCGCCGACAACTGCGCCGAGCACTTGACTTTATGCAGGTAGCCAGACAGTGGGACATTGTACGAAAAGTCAGCACACTCAGCACGGATAGTGCGCGCAACATGATTGCAGCATCCAGGCAGCTCCCGTTCGAGCATATGCCTTGAGTTGCACATAGCTCCAACGATCCATCACACACACACGCACACTGTATTGTATTATTGTATTGTATGAGAGAGGTTCCAGGTTGAATTGAGGCAAATATTTGTAATGTTCAGAGGTTGTTGTGTTTAATATTCATGAGAATATTTGTCATTGTTCAAATGATAATAAAAATTTTTTTGCATAAAGCATATTTGTCCACTCATATGTTGATAAGAGTATTAAAAACTTGAAAAATATCCCTCTAAGGTACATTTAGAACAGATAAAAAATGTGCGATTAATTTGCGATTAATCGCGATTAACTATGGACAATCATGCGATTAATCGCGATTAAATATTTTAATCGACTGACAGCCCTAGTTAAAATGTGTCTGCTGTTCTGTTTGTACATGAATATCTCTATTCTCTAAAGGTAAGTACATCTTGCCATTATGTGAAAAACCTCTTCAGTCTCCAGTTTTTAAGTTAACATTTAGATAAAGTACATTGGAATCTAATTTTACTGTATAATATTTATATATATTTTCAAACTTACTCAATCTCAATGTTTAATATTCTGATTCAAAATGGGTTTTTCAGGAGAATTGATAGTTTGAGCCTGTAGAACCCAATTATTAAATCAGGTTTACTTCCTGTTGGGAACAAAGCAAACATTTAATAAACTGAGCTTCCTTACTTGTAGTCATACTTTGACCGTAACATATAAGAGTTAATATAAATTCCCATATCCACACTTTAGCTACTGCATATGATAATAAAGCCCTTTGAACCTTTTGAAGCTCACCCCATCCCCTCTGCTTAACAGGGCTGAAATAGAGGGGTATTGCTAGAATGGGTGATCTGTTGGGTATTTTGAGCAAAACACAGACATGTGTTTTATACCTCTGAGACCTATAATTTATGCCTAAAAATGGTATATTAGGAGACCTTTAAACGAATTGGCACTTTAGTTCTGTGCCGTGGCAACGTGTGCATCATATAGGTCTATAATAGGAAACTAGAATATGTTCAGATATTTGGTCGTTTTTCCTTGTCACACTCTGCAAGTACAGTGGGCACCAAACTCAGAGTACTTGATAGGTTGATATTGGGATGAAGATGGAGCTTATGCAATGGTACACAAACAGCGCTAAGGCAGCTAGTGATTTCAGGTGAGCAGTCCAGCAGCATGCATGATAGAATAGGAAACAAAGCAGAGTTGACACCATAAATTCAGAACTTGAAATGCAAAGGATGTGTTGGGTTTATGTTAGCGGTCTGGATCTCTAGGCATCTTACGATTTCAATTCAGAAGGCAATTATGGGATTTGTTTACGGTTATTCGTGTATCTTGATGCATCAACATGTTTGATCACTATACATGATTTATTTTTCTCACTCTGTGACTATTATGTGCTACTTTTATTAACATCATAATTGTTATGATCTGAATAATTGGACTCAAGAATGTATTCTCTCTAGGGATGCTCCGATCGATCGGCCGCCGATCGATATCGGCCGATACTCACTCTCTGCCGATCGATTGGAGCTCTCTAAAAATGCCGATCGCGAGAGCCGATCGCATAACGTAAAATGATGACGTAAAATACATGACACTTTTCTCTGTGCGCGGCAAAACAAGCTCGCCAAAATGGCTTCACCAGTCTGGCAGTATTTGAAGTGTCCGAAAATGACAATAAAATAGCGGTATGCAACGTGTGTGAAGCAGAAATCCTGCAGCTCCACCCGCTGTGACGGACCGGTGAGCGGAGCAGAACACACATTAAGAGTTAGACCTAACACACTTAGCTATTTGATCTACCTCTGGAACAAGCTAAACTAGTTATAGATATATTTATTCTTCACTGTCGGGTCCCTCATTACTGGATCAGTGAGCTGCATGAGATACTGACTGCCTGTCAGTGACAGGTTGTCAGGAGAGAGAGAGAGGGGGAGAGAGGAAAAGAGAGCGCTTCCACGCATTTCTCCCGTGTTATTATCCAAAGTTGATGTAAACTTGAATAATGTACTTCATTTGAATGTAATAATTATGTTGGTTGTTGTTTGTGGAAGCGCCAGTGAATGAGCCCCATTAACTGAGTTTTAATCACTTTAAATGGAAGATCCCCATAGGCCCCGCCCACTCGATCGGATCGGTGATCGGTATCGGCCGATACTGATTCCGGCGATCGGCCCCAAAATTGGCGATCGGGGCATCCCTAATTCTCTCTATATAATAGTTTTCCAAATATCTGAACAGGGTTTAAAAAGCTAATGATTCAATTATGAACTCTTGAATGTGTATAATACAAATGGGCTGGGTGCTCCTTACCTCTCACCAATTCCAATTAAGTTTCCAGTGGGGAACTTTCTCCCTGTGTGTGCCTCTCCACCTCTGTTTCTTACTTCTTACTTGCTACCCTTTTCCCTCAACCTATCCTAAGGGAGTGCATGTACGTAGATACGTTGTGCCTCTCCACCTCTGTTCCCTACTTCTTACCTATTACTCTTTTCCCTCAACCTATCCTAAGGGAGTGCATGTACGTAGATACGTTGTGCCTCTCCACCTCTGTTCCTTACTTCTTCTCAACCTATCCTAAGGGAGTGCATGTACGTAGACACGTTGTGCCTCTCCACCTCTGTTCCTTACTTCTTACTTGCTACCCCTTATCCCTCAACCTATCCTAAGGGAGTGCATGTACGTAGACACGTTAGTTTAGCTGCTATAGGCTTGGACTGTCGGGGGACACAATACTTCTTCCTTCTGTCTGTCTGTACCTGTGTACTCTCATGTTCCGATTAACCCAGCTTCCCCCACATTTCTTTTTTGTATCTATATCTACGCCGGGATCCTGAGTCGAGGCTGATCCTGTTGCTGTGGTCCTGTGTCCTGGCTCCTCTATCCTGAGTTCTGGATTTGAGTCCTGGACTTCGAGTCGTGGCTGAACCTGTTTCTGCGGTCCTGCCTGACTCTCATCATACTACTTCCCTGATGGCTCCCACAGGATTGTTGACATCCTCGTGGATTCATCTTCTTATTATAGACACATACATTTCCAAACATTTGGTCTACCTACGCTGTAAAATGTATTATCTCTTTGATTTACACACGGCATCTACTGCACGTCTGTCCGTCCTGGGAGAGGGATCCCTCCTCTGTTGCTCTCCCTGAGGTTTCTCCCATTTTCCCCTTTAAACTGTGGGTTTTTCTCTGGAAGTTTTTCCTTGTACGATGTGAGGGTCTAAGGACAGAGGGTGTCGTATTTTCATACTGATATTCTGTACAAACTATGAAGTCCACTGAGACAAATGTAACATTTGTGATATTGGGCTATATAAATAAACATTGATTGATTGATTGATTGATTGATTGATTGATTGATTGATTGATTGATTGATTGATTGATTGATTGATTGATTGACTGACTGACCTAAAATAAATAAGGAATACGTGGGTAATATTTTCCGTAATATAGCTTCTCTTGCAGCTGCCTTACAGTTAAATGGTAACTGAAATGCAGCAATCTTTTGGTGGAAGAATAAAATACTTTTGTGTAAAAAGATTGTTTGAAACCTTTAACATTAGGCTTACGAGTCTAGTATATAAGTCCATCCTGTTTAACTATTGATAGTTGTTGCAATCTGTAAAAATTCTGCAAAGTGCTTGTATTCCTTGAGCAGAACAATGGTTGGTAACAGGCAAGTTGCGGACAAACAACATAAAAAAATACATCACAAACAGGAAGACAAACATGGCCAGTCAGACAATCATAGAGGCTGTAAACACACCAACAATTTAGAATCACCTTATATGGAGGTAAAAACAAGTTATTTGTAATTTTGTTCTATTAAACCTTCTATTGTATGGTTGGTCAAAGTGGAACTTAATGTTGGTAGTTACAACCTTATCATTCACATCTGTTATTTTTTTTTATTTGTGTGTTTCTACCTGGTGTTGATGGATGTGTCCAGGTCCGGGATCTAAGCAATCCATTCGATAAGTATAACTTTTATAGTAAGGATAGTATAGTAAGTTGTATAGTTTATATGTTTTATTAAGAGCTAAGAATGATAATAATTGCACTGATAAATTACACAATAGCAGACTCTAACAGGATGTAGAACATACTGTATGTAATATCTAATAACCAAACCAAATATATAAATCTGTTCACCAGTACCGTTTGTATTTATAATAATGAATGATGAACACCTTTGTTAAAAAAATAAAAAATGTTCTGTTACAATATCAAAAGGTATGTTTAAACCTAAAATAAAACCAAATATTTTTCTAGATTAGATTGAGAATCTAGCAAACAACTCATATATTGACTAAGTCATTTTAAATTACTTTTCTGTATGACTGGGTGCACAATGTTTTCTGGGATCTCAAATATGGATCAATGGTAAGGTAGGAAATAATAATAAAACAAAACAACTATTTCAATATGTTTTCTATCCCTTTTTAACCAGACACTTTGCACAGTCAGTGAGTGGGTTTGAAGAGGTCTACAGGATCAGTCTCTCTCAGTCAAGTCAAATGGTTCTGAAACTCAGAGTGTAGCAATTTGGCTGTGTGCAAATGGAGCTGGTTATGTGTGGTGGTTGTATTTTTGAAACATTAATACACAGCTACATCAGGAAGAAAGTTAGGTTATAAAATCTTTGTTCAAGAAGTCTCGATTGGGTTGTCTCACCATCAACTAAAAACATGACCTGCAGTTATTTAAAAATGACATATTATACACATTACATATTATATTTTTATATTACTGTTACATGTTTACATGCTTTACAATCATTTTAGTCCCAAATAACACTACACTGAAATTAGAACAGCGTATAAGCGCATTTAAAACAGCGTTGGAGACATTATCAAGTTAGCTTACATTAGCAAGTTAGCCAAACTAAGTTCAAGTTGGTCATCTTTTGCTTGGGTAGTTTTAGTCGTAATTTAAAATTAAATTAACTATGAAATGAAACATTTAAATCTGAGCAGGCACAACAGCATCAGAGTTATTATCAACTTAGCTCACTGAAAGCCCAAAAGCAAGAGCCATGCTAAAGATGTTAGCAGCCGTAATCTTACAGCGAGTAACCATATACACACCTCGACAGACCCTTGAACACGTTTCAGCGTGTTGTGAACATAAAACCATCTCCATATTTATACACAATTTTAGGTCAATTTGGTGGGCAGACTATAAGCGCAACAGTTTTAACTCAATAGTGTTAGCTAGCAGCTTAGCCACGGTTAGCACTGTGTTTGCAACTCAACTTCCACAACATTCCACACTTAAACATATAGTAGAATCTACATTGTTTGTTTCACAACAAATCAAGGCTACTTACAGGTTGTGATTCTGAATCGTCAGATTGGCCGTACAAAGTGGGATATACCCCACCTTTTATCAGTAACTGTTATGAATATCCGACCTTGACTGTGCGTGGTTTTGGAAGCAGTCCTGAGAAATAGTGGTAAAAATGAACGTTTCCTTTGGTAGATCATACAAAGGTCCCATAGCAGAAAACAGCGTAACACACATTCACTTATGGGGATGGGGGATATTTATCAGCTGCAAACTGACAAGATATCATATGAAAGCTGAGATTCCACAGATTCCATTGGTATAAATCTCATCACTGTTCGACCAAAACTCACGGCAGCGAAGCCAGGAAAGACAACACACAACTTCACTTTACGGGGCCAATACGGCAAATACGTCTTACCTTTGCTGTTTTCTGATCAGAGGTTGTGTTCAATGGCATTAAAACGCATATAAACGCTGCTGAAGGTTAATCCAATGTCTCTGTGTCACTTTGAAATGATTACTGATAATCCATCATAACATTTATGGCAATAAACTTAGTTTTCATATAGAGTGTAACAAAGCTTTTGGTTTGGGCAAACTGCGTGCGCATCACTCTCACTCCTCAATGGTAATGTTTAGGTGGATTTAGGAACTCCCCCTCGATTCTATTGGCTCTAACGGTTCAAAAGAGGTGTCAAACCAAAATCGACCAATGGGTTCTAGAGATATGGCAAATACACCCAAATTACCCCAGAGGTGTTTTTTTTTTCTAAACCTCTCTAAAAAGGTCAAATTTAACTTATTTTACATCAATCTTGATACAGGGTACTTATTATATGTTATAGTTTGGATTCCTAAAGGTTTTTTTCTACTATCCCATCATTCAAGGGTGGTTTTCACTATAAGTAATGGTTTTTTGGACGGAAACTATAATTTACATTTTTTTACTATGTTCAATCTGAATTTACTTTAAAATAAAAACATCTATATTGATTCTGACTTTTCTACATCCAACTCACAGGTGTATCATTGCTTTGAGAAAAAATATTATTAATTTACCCCTTTTAGAAGTGAAGATAATAGTCATTTGTTCTGGGCATGTCAGACCTGAAAAACAGGTTTTGGGCTTAACAGGTTAACGGGAGAATAAACTCTGCGGTTAACTCACGGTAGAATAAACTCTACCGTGAGTTAACGGGAGAATAAACTCTGCCGTGAGTTAACGGGAGAATAAACTCTGCCGTGAGTTAAAGGTCCCATGACATCGCCATTTCTACTGATTATAATTCCATTGTTGAGGTCTACAAGAATAGATTTACATTGTTCAATGTTCCAAAATCCCATTGGTTTCTCATACAGCATCTCTGTATAGTATGTGTATTCACTCTCTGTCCTAAACGGCTTGATGGAGCTCCTGCACCCCCCCTCCCTCCCTATGAGCCCACTATGCTCTGATTGGTCAGCTCGCCGACTCTGTTCTGATTGGTCAGCTCGCCCACTCTGTTCTGATGAGTCCACCACCGTTACAGCGGAACATCAGTGATTATGTGTTACAATGGCGTTAGCAACCAGAGAATGACACCAGTAATGACAAACAGATGCTGCGTTGGGTCTGGGTGCCGTGTTGGCGGGACATTGCGGGGCTCGCTGCTCTGCCCTTTGAGGCTCGAGGAGCGGACAGTGTGAGCTGTATTACTGGTGTCGTTTCCTGGTTGCTGCGTGGGGTCTGCGAGACAGCGAGACACCGCGAAACTCAGCCTGAGCACACACACACACACTCATAGCCAGGCTGTGTGTGTGTGTGTGTGTGTGTGTGTGCGTGTGTGTGTGTGTGTGTGTGTGTGTGTGTGTGTGTGTGTGTTTGTGTTTGCGGGTAATCGCGGAGCCGCAGTTGAGAAAAGATAAGGCTAAGTGAGTGTGTGTGTGTGAGGAAGTCAGCCGTTACGTCACTGTGACCCTTACGTCACTACGACCAGGAAGAAAAAAATTGAAAAAGAGAAATGTCCAACGAGGCGTTCTGGGGCAGCATAGACAGGTATTTTCTGTGTTAGAGTTTTACTCGCTACAGGGTGTACTTCAGGGTTTGTGACTTTGCAGACCGTTTACATGCATAAAAAGCTACATAACAAACAAGGGGACGGGTAATAACCATAAGGTCATGGGACCTTTAACAGCAGACTAAACTCCGGTGGACGAGCAGCAACATTGCAGCGGTCGGTAAATGCCGTTGAACCACATTAATAAACAATGAACCACAGCACTCTGGAGAAAAGTATAAGGGTTGAGAAGTAGATATTTACTTTAATCTGGCTTCGTATGATTAAAAGCAACACGATCGTCGACCCGACGCAGTCCTCTATTGTTGTCGTTGTGAGCGGCATTGGGGAGAAAATCAGCGACGTAAACGGTGATGTCATGACGCAGCACCAGTCGGGCTCTGAGTGGTGGAAACACAAGTGGTGCTACAGAGAAGAACCAGTTAAGCACCAGAAAAGTACAAGAACGGATCTTGAACCAGAACCGGTTTGGTGGAAAAGGGGCAATAGCATGTCATTATATTACGGAAGAAAATCGAGGCATTTCAGGCAGGGGGGGTAGTGTGTGGGCGAATACTCCCTCTGGTGGGCAATTTGGGATTTTAAGCCTTTGCAGACCATTTACACGCATAACAACATAACACACTACTGGAAAAGGAAAACACCAAAAAGCATAAAAGGGCCTTTTTAAGGCTAACTTTGATTTTGTTCAGTCTTGACCTTATGTTCCATTATTTTGTGTTTAGGTGTATTATTTGGTCAAGGATTAAGCAAGAGCACTGCGAGATGTGCTGCAATGTTACATTTATGGGTGATAGAGCACTGCCAATGCACATCAACTGAAAGTAATTTTTGCCTTTGTTATTAAGTACAGAACTTGAATAAATGTATGTGGTTTGATTACACCAACAGATCAACCTACAAACATCTCAATCATTCTATAACTAGCATCAATTTCATATAACCACTGAAATGGATTGAAGGCTGAATCAGATACGTGAACTTTGGCAGGATGCTGATGCCCTTCATTTAACGACAGTAGCATCTTCACCATCAGTGAAAGCACATGTGTTAATGTGACAATTTTAACTTCAGCTTGCTTTGGAAATCCAAAACATTTTCATCTGCCTGTCCTCGGCTTACAATGTGTCCCTGTGCTCTCTAATCCACGTGTCTGTCTGGAACATTTCCCGCTTCATGAAGCAGACTTTTAAGCACAATCTACTTTGCACAGAAAACAGAGGATATACTGATAGGGGATAACAGGGTGAAAGTTAAAATGTAAAAAAATGTTAATGAACTCAAAGCATGTCCATACACAAATGGATAGTACAGCTTAGTGCGACCACTCATAACTCTTGTATGCTGTATTTTTAGAAACATTGCAAATCCTCTCTCCCTCTGTCTGATATCATGCGGGGTTATGCCGGGTTTGATTGAGATGGATTATTAGATGTGGGTTGGCTGTGTGTGTGTGTGGGAGAAACTATGTAAAACACACTGATGTCATTTATGAGTTGAGAGTTTAGTCCACTGCAAAGATCATGCTGTCTAGACTCTGGTAGTGCTATAATGGGATTCAGCCGGATTACTGTGATTACACTTGTAGTTGTAATACGGGTAGCCAGAAAGCTTCGGTTTCATTCACTGATGTGTAAGGTCCAATTGTCCAATGGCTCAGACTCATAATTCATAGGGGGAGGATTTTCTCTCTCTTCCTTCTCATAAACATGACTTCCCAGAGATGCTGGCATGACGGTCATGGGTTTAAATTACTTTAGTTTATCAAATTTGTTAGTCAAGGACCATATACAACAACATTAATCTCAATTATGGAGAAGAGATGCATTGTATTAGATTTAGCTGTTTTCCTCCAACAGGACTTTTATGGTTACTTTTAATTAGTGGATATTTTTGTCAGCAGGATAACGAAAAAACTACGGGTCAGATTTTATGGAACTTTGTGGAAGGGTGTAGTGTGGTCTAACAGGGAGGCTATAAATCTTAGTGTTTCCGAATCATAGGGCAATACACTTTTAGTGAAAAACGTTTTCGATTTCTCCATTGTAATTTTTTTTCTAATGTATTGGAATAACATAAATTCCAAGACAGTGCTGTGATCTGGCTCATTCAATGCAGAGATGTCTGAAATATAACAATATAAGATTATAATGACCACATTTTATTTATAGAGCGCCTTCCATAGTACACTGTACACTAAAAAGTACAAATAAATCCTATAAAGCAACACATTACAAATATACAACACACACCATTAATCATAGATTGTGAAGATGTGTTTTGGGGGCTTATTCTGGAGGGAGGGGGGCAGCTATGGAGAAGGTTTCCTGATGCTCGGGGCTTGATTCTGAGTGGTGGTGGTGGGGGGGCGAGGAGGATTGTGAGACCTGTTTAACTTTGAATAGCTGCCTCTACACTATGGCTTCATGCTTTAAGGGGAATAATATGTCTTTACTTTCCAGAGCAGCTGCTTCAGGACCATAAAAGATATTTAGTTTTCTCAGTGTTTTTCCTTAAAAATACCCAGCTACACACAACACAGCATAATGTTAGGTAATAGGTAATATGATAGGAGGCTAGTGTTTGCTCCGTGGATATGTTTGAGATAGCAATAAGGACTGCTTCTCTCTCTGCCATCAATCACAATGGGCCCTCAAGATGTTTTTTACACCTACATACTTCAAATGTAAAAGTTCCCCAACAACAACGTGTCTATACAGGCATAAGGACTTGATACAGAAGACACTGAGTGACATGAAGAGGTGGTCATTCGGGACTTTGTCTCAGGGGGTTTTAAGTGCGCTCCTCAAGCAAATCCCCTTTGTAACTGGCTAAGATACTAAAAGGTGGTTCTACAGTAGGTCTGACACTGTTGACAACACAATAGCTGTTGTCTTTCATCATCTCTCATCTGTCTGGGACCATCACTCACCTGTCTTAGAAAGGAGCCCCCGCCCCCCTCGCCCTGTCACTTGGAGGCTCTTCTAATGGTACATCAAAGCACCTTAACTTAATCACCAAAGCTGCAGCGAGAGACCACAACAAAAGAAAGAAACAGTTGGGAAACTCCCTGACCTCTGACCTTTTCCCTTATGAGACTTCCCATGAGGAATTAAAGCGCTCAGATGTGGCACACATGAACCCCTTCTCCCCAGCCCGCTTCTGCCTCATGAGCTTGCATTTCGCTGTAGCCGCCGCTATGATCGTGCAGCGTGAACCCAGGTGGGGTCAGTTGTGGCGACTGGATCATATCTGAGAGGGAACAAGTGGATCCTCTGGAGACCACAACTATATCTCAGCGAGAAGTGGGAGGCAGAGAGTCTAAGTCCAATTTCCTCGTCTGTCTCGATGCTCAAGGTTCCCAGACGTTTTTTTCATATGGGAAAAACAGCCACTTCTTTCAGATGAGAGTATAGCCATCAAGCTGGCCAATCATCAAGGTTACTTCGTAATATATCACAGGCTGACTTTAATAAAAACAGAGGGAGGAAGGCATGTCAAAAAAGAATGGCCTTGATCTCATACATCTGCAGAGCGTTGAGGCAACACCATCGGGACAGGTGCCTGAAAGCTCTCAGGAGAGCTCCGGTAGTAAAGGTAGACACGGCCATGCTGTGCTGCAAGAACACACAATGGAGCCAGCAGCAAGCTTTATCTGCTGTATTCAAAATTGAAGAAAAAAAATGAGCTGGAAACAGTCTTAAAAATGTAAATTACAGAATTATGTCATTCCATGTTACATTTATACATAAAGGGTAAAATTTGCACTCTTTTTTTTTTGCATTATAAGAAATGATTTGATTACAAGGCATAACAAAATACACTTGTAGATACTGTACATAAAATAAATACATCCACAAATCAGGAAAAGAGAAAAACGAGAAAGAGAGTAAAACATATGAATGTTGTATCCTTTATGTGTAAGCTATACCTTATAAGTTATCATCAAATTACACCACTTTTATTCAACATTTATAGTTAATAATTAGAAGTATTTTTCTAATCTAGTTTGGTCGCCTATCCTCCCTACCCTGACTTTAATTAGAAAAGTATTTGTGATACAAAAGAAAATGTGTTTTACTCAAAACTAAATGAAAAACGCAGTTTGGTTGTGTCCGAAGGTCATTTTTGTTGCAGGCCAATATTAATGTGTTGCCAACTCATAGAAGGGTTCATCAAGATGGGCACTTGAAGAGGCCGAAAAGTCTCACGGAAACGAAAGAGTATCAAAAAGAGAGTCAGAATGCGAGCATCGTGGGAGAGAGATTGAGAGATGAGGGAGAGTTTATTCCTTTCCCCTAATCTGCTGTCCTATCCTTCTGCGAGCCTCAGACCCGCGATGAGTATCTGGATCTGGCCTGCATATCTTGGACTGATCACTCCCTGGGGTTCCTCAAACTGCCCCTCTGTGTTTGGGCTAGCTTGAAAGAGAGCTGATAGTATTCAAAGTACCAAGACAAGAGAGTGACGCACACAGTCGCTGACTTTTATCTCCTCATCGGCAGCTGGGAGCGCAGCATGTCCTTCGTCTCACGTTCCTGCTGCGGTCGGCCCCAGATGCAAAACGGGCCACGGACGGTGCTTCATAGGTCAATGGCTAGGTGATTTATGAGACAGTGAAGTAGCACACAATAACAATGCATTGCACGCTGTACTCTAGTTTCATTTGACGAGATCCATTGTAGGTATTGAAATTTCATCAGCTGGATCTCTGTTGAAGCTCCTCTAAGCCAGAATAGATGAACTATGAATCACTTACTCTTGCAGAAAGCCTTGAGGGGCAGTCAGCTGATAACTTCATCATGTTAATGTGCCAAAGCGCTTGGTCTAATTTCAAACAGAGAACAACAGGATGTTGGCCTGTGTTGTAATTTGGACCCACCAAGATGCTGCCCTGCATTACTGTCAGGAAAACTGGCAGATAGAGCGCGGCACACTGAGCGGATGTCACTAAGATTGCCTTCGGTGAAGATTCGGGTCTTACTGTTCCTCGCTCTTATCAGCACCACAGATCACTGCTGGAAGGTTTTTCCAATACAAGGCAGGTCATCGCTCCACTTGCTGCACTTTTAATAAACAATGATTGTGTTTGTTTGATATTCTCATCCGTTTGCAAGGCTAGTGATAAGACATTTTATCTTTCTAGATATTTCAGTAAAAGAAACCTTTTGATCAGATCTGGTCCACTTTTTGCTGAACGTGACAAAAAAGGTTGTTATAGTTACAGATAAATTACTTCTAAGGGTCTTAAGGAAAGTGCATGTGGTGTAGTTGAGGGAGTTTGAACTGGTTTGAAGTGTGTGTGTGTGTGTGTGTGTGTGTGTGTGTGTGTGTGTGTGTGTGTGTGTGTGTGTGTGTGGTGTGTTTGTGTGCACATGTAGGCTGTGTTCCAGATGAATGCAGTCCCATACATGTAGTGTGTGCTCGTGTAACTAATTTAACAATGCTGGATTACCAACTGAGCAAAGTGGACAATTGCCCAGACTCTCAGGGGCCTCTAGAATTTCTAAATGCCCATTGTTTTTTAGTAACTGATTAAATGCAAATGTGGTTGGCATTATCCACCACTAAAGGGATGGAGGGATTAGGATAAAATGGGCCTGTAGGCTATAGTAGCAAGACACCCAAACTCAAATACAACTTTAGCCATTTTGCGTCTCTACGTTGTAATTTCGTAATTTTTTCGTGGTTGTTTTTGGACTCTTTGTTGTCATTTTCCATCGCTTTGATTGTAGGCATCTATTTTCAAATGTATGCATCGTTAGTGCTCGTTAGATTTTTACTTTAAGCCATTTTTTCTTTTTTTATCATTGATGTCATTTGTAATCGTTTTTATTGACTGAATTTACTTTATTGACTTTGAATCTACTCTTCTCTGGTTTTATACCCTATTTTAGTCATGCAACTCTACTGTATGTTCATCTTTTTTTTTTTTACTTCTTTACGCAGTTTGTAGTTTTGTGATTCTTTTTTTTTCAGGTAAGTTTTGTGGAACGGACCCCTGACTCCTCGGTCCCCAGGGCCTGTGAAGTTGGATTGTGCAATACCCCATCCGTCACTAAAGCATTATAAACTAAAAAGATAAGGATGTGAGTACTTGAGACTAACTAGTGCATACGACGTGCTGTCGGATCACGTCCAAAGGCAAAAAGTGTTTTTCTGTGTTATGGCCACACATCAAGAGGAGTGAAAAACTGTCACAGAGAGCGGTGAGATGAGAGGATCCCTCAAGCATGGTAACAACAACAGAGATTAAAAAACTAGGCTTACTTTCTCACCTCCACACAGCCGGCCAATCAATGCATTAGCACTTCATTTTTGTCCACGGTCTTCTAGAAGGTTGTTCCTGCCCTGGTCACACAGCGTGCTTGTGTCTAAATATGCATTTTTTACTGTTTAAATTGGTCTTCTAGGAAGTCATCATGGCTTCAGGTGAAATGCAGCATATATATACATATATATATATATATATATATATATTATATACATATACATATATACATAAGAGCCATGGGCCTGCTCAGATCTGATGTGTTTTCCTTAGTTTGTTTTTAACCTTTATGATTCCTAGGAGTTTAAGACCGATTGAGATACAAAATGTATTTAAAAATGACCTCGCCATGACAGGACAAAAATACCCTTTTACATTTTTTTATTTAAATAGAACACACCAAAAAAAGTAATTCACTTTATTTTCACAATATCAGAGTTATTCACTTTATATGTGTTCAGTAAGACCAGATCCTAAATATTGTGGTGATTTGCAACTGAGTCAAAGCTGGAAGAGCAGCACAGCTAAAAGCCTTATTCAGTTCAGTATGGACTTTAATGACAGTCAGTCCTGGGAGAGATTCCCACACGGTTAAAAAAAATGTAGTGTTGAATGTAGATCAGACAAGGCAGAGCATCCGACCTGATCACACAGAGAACAGGGTTCAGGCTTTTTGAGGCTTAGATGAAATGAGGTTTAATGTTTAAAATGACAACGTCCAACCTGGGTCACTTTAAGCCTTAACCATGTCAGATAATTTTTTACTTTTAGAAGAAGAAGAAGAAGAAGAAGAAGAAGAAGAAGAAGAAGAAGAAGGACCTTTATTGATCCCCCGAGGGGGAAATTCAGTATCTATTCTGTGTTTTATACACGCACATGCTTCTTATACAAGTACATACAAATACACAGTTATGTTGGTGCACAACATGCACATGCATTTTTGTTATACATATACAAATACACACAGTTATATGCACACATGCACATGCACATGCATTGAGCTTATTTCTACTCGACCTTAACTTGATCCTTTTCTGTTTCCCCTCACCAAACCTTTCTCCCCTTGTCTTTGAACTTTACATCAGAGCACGACATAAGGTGGTGTGAGGCCAGGGTTCGTGGTCTACTCTCTTTATCATATACATGCTATAATATGTGAATACTGATGAACTTTTGATTTAATCACTTTGAAATCAAACACATATTTTTTAAAGTTTCAGTTTAAAAACATATATTTTTTGGGATGGATGAGAATGTTTTATTGCTGTTAGTCTGTAGGAACCAAATGGAGATTTTGCTTCCGCCACTCATTAGTAAGGACAATGTACAATGGCTGTGTGTTTGATTTATTCACCTGTTTAAAACAAATACGTTTTGGCCAGATAAAAATTGTAATTCTTAAAAATAGAATATAAGTCAACAGTCAACAGATCACTGGTTCCTCCTGGTGTTCACTGAAGGTAATCCACTTATTTTTATCTATTTATTTATTTATTTATTTGACAGGGACAGTGCACATTGATTGACATTTCTGTAAATGCGCCAGAGTTAGCCAACAGGCTATTTTTCATCTGCAGTCCCTGGACAGATGTTGAAAGTCATCCTAAAAAAAAAAATGCACTTCAAATGACAGATAAATACAATCAGTAAAACAACATTCAACATAGATGCTTATATTATGATAAAATCATATATAAAAACATAAAAACTAAACTAAAATACATATTCACAAAGCAGACAGATAGCAACAGGTCAAGGCACATGTACAAACAGAGCGTTGTAAAGTGCAGATTGTGTCAGTGTTGACAGAGCTGATTTTCCACTATCCATCCATTTTTGAGTTAGATTTGAATAAACTGCAGGTGTTTTGTTCTCTAATCTTTACTGGGATTGAGTTCCACTGTTGTGCAGCTTTAAAAGAAAAAGAAGATTGGCTGAACACCAGCACAGAGAACTGAACCCAGCACTGATGGTAAAATCCCATTTATTACTTCTTTTAAAAAACCCTGGCTCCAGCTGTTAAGCTTTCTCTAATGTGTGATTTTGTGGCTGCTCTTTACCGTAACAGTAGAGGATCTTTTACTGGATCATTTGGAAACATCACAGAAGTCCCTCACTGATTCCTCCCATGAGAGGCGGTTAATGTGTGATTAGCGGTCGTGGTGTGTGTTGATGTCTGAGGCTTTTCCATGTGCCCCACACGCTACCGTGCCTTGTAAAGCCAGACCGGCCTGAGTCAGAGAGGACAGGGGACTTGTGGTTAGGCGCTGGCTGTGGAGAGCTGACAGCTCCTGGATCTGCAGCAATCTGCGGTCAGGAGTCTGGACCTCAAGTGACCAACTACCTTCTCATGGTCCTCAGAGGGGCGATGGAGGAAAGTCCCAGACAAAGTCATATCCGAGAGAAGCAGCCATGTAATTCTTCCTGTAGAAAAAGTAGAATTAAGGACCGAGGCTGCTCAGTTGGCTTTTTTAAGTCTTAAAACCAGAGGTGCACTGAAAAAACTGAAACTAATACAAAAAATATATAATATGAAGTTTTGGTTCAACTTAATATTATTGCTTTCAACTAACCTAATACAGTTATGTGACATTTGTTGACATAATATATTTAGTTAAAGTCAACGTTTCAGTTTTTTCAGTGTGGGAAGAGTACTCAGATCTTGTACTTAATTAAAAGTGGAAGTACCAGAGTTTAGGAGTACTCTGCTAGAAGTAAAAGTACAACATTTGAATAATATATATGATATGTTTTATAATGATTGATCATTAAAGTGTTCTCAAAGCTGGTAAAGGTGCAGCTAGTTTGAATGACTTTGTATACTGCAGGGCAGCTTGTGAATTTACTCCAGGTGGAACTAAAGTCTGATTTAACACTTGATTAGATTTCACATCATTCATCCACATCTGTAAAGTAACTAAATGTATTCAATGTAGTGGAGTAAAAGTACTCTATTTACCTCTGAATTGTAGTGGAGTAGAAGAACAAATTAGCAAAAAATGTAAATACTTAAGTAAAGTACTTGTTACCTTAAGTACAGTACTTGACTAAATGTACTTAGTTACTTTACCCCATTGCTTAAAACTTAGAAATGACTTGTTCCCACCTGTTGGAATCTTAAAGCCTCAAACAATGACAGCTTCTTGACCACTTCTTCCAGTAAAGCCAACAAAATGCCCTGAGCGGATGTGACAGAGCGGGTCCTTTGAGGTTGACCGTGAGTCACTGAAAGGGGACAACACCACCCCCCCCCCCCCCCCCCCTCTTTGTGTCCCCTCCCACAGCTTTGAAGTGGTGGCAGATTGTGCACAAACCACATAAACCTCCCTGTGACAAACGCTGTGATTTACCACCCGAGGCACGGAAATGGCCACTAAGACAGTTCCATTGAGTTTATAGGGCTGTTTTGTAGCTTTCGTACCTCTGGACGAACGCTCTTTTGTGAAGGCAACTTTGAGAATGCTGGAAATGAGGATTCCCAAAGCAGAGCCAGAACAAATGCCAGGCCAGGCTCCTCTCTGAGGATCAGGACAACACACTCTCTCTGCTGTGGTCTAACACCAAATGTCACCTAATGCAGAGGTGAGGAGATCCTGTCAGGTTCAGGGTTCTCTCTTCATGTGACCAACTGACACACTGAAATCATTTAAACTGTGAAGGGTGTAATTGGATATGTTTAATTTGACTGATTTACCCAATTTAAAGTATGAATATTTTATTAGGATGTGTTTCAACCAGATCGTATCCAATATATAAAATGCACTATTTGGTAATGTTTTTATTCCACTAATACTACACTATAGTATATGAATAGTATATTTAATGTTGATGTGAGAATATGTATATTACCCTTTCACTAACTTCTTATTTTATTACATTACATTTTTGATGTAATGTAAGCTACACACAAGCTACACACTTGAATTCCTTTCTGACAGTGTCAATGAAACAGAACAAATGTAACGATATAGAGGCAGAACCTATGGCTGAGCTGTTGGATAACATTTGTGAATATATGTACACATTAGGGTACAATGTACATACTACACATAAATAAATAAAATTAATGTGGCGGGGCAAGCAGTGCGTCACCAATCTTCACAAAGCAACACAATGGTAATGATGAAATTCCTCCCACCTGAAGGGGTGCAACAAAACTAAAAGGACAAGGCGTATAAAATAATGACAATCTCACACACACACACACACACACACACACAACACACCACACACACACACATTATCTGAGCAGGAAATATAAGAAGAAAACAAATAGTAATTTGCTGTTAGTACTTTTATGTAGGATCCAAAATACTCAAATATAAACGTTTCCTTTCCATAATCAAGTGTAAATGTTTCACTCATTGACAAACAAGCTGCAATACTTTAAAATCTCAGTGGAGGGCAGCATTTTATAACAAATGAAGGCCCTGCCTCTGGCTTTTTAAACCCGGACTGGACATGTTTTGGTTCTCAAGCGTTTTATTTAAAGGTCCCATGTCATGCTTTTCCGGTTATTACCCGTCCCCTTGTGTGTTATGAAGGTTTTTATGCATGTAAACGGTCTGCAGAGTCAAAAACCCTCTAAGTACACCCTGTAGTGAGTAAAACTCTAACACAGAAAAGACCTCCCCAAAACGCCTCGTTGGAGATTTCTCATTTTCCAATGTTTTCTTCCTGGGTATCGCTACGTAGGGATACCCAGTAGCCACGCCCAGAGCTATGGCCGCACCCTCTGCCAGCCTTTCACAAAACAAAGCTTCCCAAACCTTTCAGCGATTCATGCCGGATATGTACAGCGTAGGGCACTGACGAACGATGCTGTTCCTACTTTGTTTGGACCAGCGGGAGATTCGGGTACACAACCTGTAAGTATTCATTGTTGTTTGTGTATTTATGATGTTTAAAACAAACAAGGTACCTACCACGACTGTTTAAATGGGTAAACGTTTTTCAGGCTACTACGTTGGGATCGCGGAGAAATGCTCTCCGCAGACCCATTCTCACAGCGTTATAAACCTTTTTCTTACTCAATATCAAGCCACACTTATTGTTTTTACTTCGGCTGTGAGTGTTTGTGTGTGCTCAGGATGAGTTTCGCTTGTTCTCGCTGTATCGCCGAGACGGACACGGAAAGCCTGTCTGCTCCTGCAGCAGCTTACACAGCTGCGAGGAGCTGCGAGCAGCAACAAGTCTCTCAGCTTCGCGACCAATCAGAGCACACGGGCTCACAGGGAGGGGGGGCAGGAACTCCAACAAGCCGTTTAGGACAGAGAGTGAATACCGGTGAATACACTTTACAGAGATGCTGTATGAGAAACCAATGTGAGTTTGGAAAATTGCACAGTATAAATCTATTCTAGTAGACCTCAACAATGGAATTATGATCAGTAGAAATGGCCATGACATGGGATCTTTAAATGTCTTTATTATTGTACTTTTTTCCTTTTTTATTTTTAATTGTATTTCTATATTTAATCTTTTAAATTGTATTGTTTCGACATGTAAGAAATAGGTTTGCATCCGTAAATCCGTGCAAGGGTTAAATGTTGTGTAGCACCTTGGACCCAGCGCTGAGGATGAAACAATGAAACATGCTCAATAAGTATATTGGTGTTGCCTTGTCTTATTATTAATTACATGTACATCTGTATATTCCACTTATATTACAGTATTTATTTTATCTACTATGTTTTATCTCATTATTGTATATATTGTATTAAAAGTCATGCCACATACTTGCACCATTATGTATGTTTCTCTGTTTTGTTTATGTTAGGTATATTGTGTGTTGCATTGGCCTGGGACTTGAGATTTTCATTGCCATCGCTTGTGTAACAATTGTGTATTTGACAAATAAATCCTTTAAAGGTCCCCTATTATACTGTTTTTCATCAATATGTTATAGGTCTCAGATATATACAAAACATGTCTCTGAAGTGTTTGGCTCCAAACACCAAAGAGATCATGCATTGCAGCATTACCCATAATCCCCTCTGTTTCAGCCCTGTTTCAAAAGTGCTGATTCTCTGTCTGTTACTTTAGATGAAAATAAGGAGCCACTCCCCACGCCCCTCTGAGAGATATTTGGTTAAAAAGAACACAATGGTGCTCTAGGAGGAGATTCAGGTGATAAGGTGGGGGGGGGGGGTTACCTTGGTTGGTGATTGGCTAATGGTTACACAAGCCACAACATCGTTAAGACATCATAAAGTGGCCAAAATCTGATCAGCTCATTTTCAGACAGGTTTTTATATAAATGGATCTGGACAAAAAGAGAGAGAATCTTTGTTCCTGAAACTTTCAGAGTCTCTTTACACAGAGGGGACACATGTTGATGTATAAAAGACATGAAATAGTTGACTTTGCATAATAGGTGACCTTTAAATGCTTTACATCTTACCTGCAGATAGAGAAGTGGTCCCTGCTCTGCTGCCCTGAGAGAACAGAGGAGAACAGACTGTCTGTAGCTCAGGGACGGATGATAAGAGGACAGAGTGTCCTCTGTTCAGAGGTGTCTCCCTCACCTTCACTCTGCATTTACCTGAGGAGAGTCAGCCTATTCGTCCAGTCTAAAGACAGAGAGCTAAATGTTGTGCGGGTTCTTTAACACTCTGAGTCGATGTTGTGATTTAACTGGTCTTGACTTGACCTATCTAACTTCTCCATGTCATCATTCAGTTCTGTGAACTTTGCAAACTCTACTGTCTCTCCTGTGCTGTGCCACCTCTTTTAAAATTGCACAGTTCTTCCACTTTGGGGCAGCATTAGCTCAGTCCTCAGAACTTGGCTTGGATTCTAGTCCCAGTATGGACCAAAAAAACTTGGGCACTGCCGAAGGGTCCTATTGTACAACTTAATTCCCATTAATGTGTTTATGCACCATTATGCACCAAAGCAAATTAATGTATGTGTAAACCTCCTTAAACCGGATTTGTATTCATATTCTGACAACTGTTTGGCTCTGCATGTGTGTCATAGAAGTCTCTTTTGTTGAAACTATGGCAGTGGAGGCAAAACAGCTTATTAGGTTTTGGACGTTCAATACTAATATTGATTTTTAAAGCTGAAGTGCCCAACAGTATATTGCACAAATGTCCAGTTTACCCACTATTTGAAGATTTCCTTTATCATTTTTTAGCAGGGACAATGTGTTTAAACCCTGCAGTTTGTTTAAAGAATGAAAGATTTAGTCTACTATAATTGCATTCTGTAGCATTGCAGGATGAAAAGGATCTAAATATTGAATTGAATGAACAGTAAAGCTGAAACCATGTCAATAAATAGCAGATAGTTGGGAAGCATCATTTTATTTGTTGACCTTCATGATGCATTATCTGCATTTAGAAAATAATTCACAGTTTGGGATCATTAAAGTACATCTTATCTTATCTTAGTGTTGAAAAACCTTTATAAAACCTTTGGATCTTTTTAAAACACTGACATTTAAACACCCGCCCTTAAATTAAGAAATACAATTATAAAAATAAATCAGTGAAAATATACACAAAAAGACCTCAACAATAAATGGCCTACTTTTATAATTTTCGAATCATAAATCTAATCGCCAGAAGCAAAATGCTAACGTTATGCTATAAACGAACTACAGCGGGGTCAGACGACTTCAACGTCACGCCAACTTAAGATCGATATTCAAACATACAGATTCAAAATGGTACAAGTTGAAGCGTTTGTTTGAACAGTTTGCAGGAGGCAGGTACTTGCTTTCAAGCAGAACAGGGCAAACAAACTGAGAGGAGTGTTTACGTGTTCGGCGTAATGACGTACAACGTCCTCCACAACTTCTGTAGTCCTATTCAGCCAAGTGTTAGCAACCATCGTTTTTCAGACACGTAAACTCTTCAAATCACCAGTGGGGTCACTGCTGATGTATTTAATGTCGTAGAACAAAACGTGATCCGTCTCTTCAATGTGTCTCTACCACAGACCTTATTTCCAGCTATTTTCCAAAATCCTATGGAGAAATCCCATTGGCTCTGAGACGAGGGAACCGGTAGTGGTAAAAAGCTGACTCACTTCCGGGTTTTAGGACTCGTTCCTGCACCACTCTATTGACAGGAAAGCAGGGCAGACGTTTTTACGTTGCTCAAATTATAACAATGTAATGTGTGAGTGTGTTTTTTTTATCTGTCTGTGTGTGTCAGTATTGAACACGGGTCAAATTAACCCAACATTTTACAAACGGAATAAGGACGCATTTAAGTGTGAGTCTATTTTCTTTCTTCTACATGGTCTTTACATACAATAAGCTAAGGCCATGGAGTTTCAGGTAAAAAAAAAACAACCTTGTACTGTTTCTCTTTTAGTAAAACATTACATTTTTGACCCAAACATCACACAGGGGTTGAATCTCAGTAAAAGCTACACACACACACACACACACACACACACACACACACACACACACACACACACACACACACACACACACACACACACACACACACACACACACACACACACACACACACAGTGAGATATACATTTGTTTTATTTCAGCCACTAAAGCCGGCGATGGGTTTATTTAAACAATATGTTGCCATAAAAATGTGGATAATAATGAGCTGCACAGTCCCAGGCTGCATGATGTCAACAAAGGAATGCATTGGGTAATATGATACAACTATCTAACAGCCTTCCAATCAAACTGCAGATCATTTGCGTCTCTCATCACCTCTGTTTATTCTCCTTCTCTTTACTCTGACTCTTTACTGTCTGCAATTACCTTTTTTATTTCAATCAGAAAGCTCATTAACATTCCTGCCTGTAGGACAGCAACAGCACCGGAGGGGTGGGGGGGAGAGCAGAGGGGGGGAGACCGGTGAGCCTAACACTGGCCCTCACCTGCTGCTGAGGACGTGTAGGGCCCCGAGGCCCCGGCAGCCACAGAGACCCTGTGCAGAGCTTTCAGAGGCCACTCACAGGGGGCCAGGCGGGGCAGCAGGGGCCAACAGGGGCAGCACCTCCAGCCTGAGAGCCCCTCTCTGCTCTCCATCTTTACTCCGCTCTCTGTCTCAGGACCAGTCTGTGTGGAGCTCACAGGAGATTAACATGTTTGTGCTGAGTTTCCACACATATGTATCCCTCCTGTGTTCGGGTGACATATGACCGTTTTACTACTTTCAACAATCATACAAATTGTATTTTACATTTGATTGCTTCAAGGCCTTATGATATCCTCCACAGTAGAAATGTGAACATCTACAAATTCTGATCAAAACTTTCCCTGAATTTTGAGTGGGTTAGTCAACTTTTTAACACTTTTTGTTCCCTGTCAAAAATGACCATAGGAAATGTATGGGTAATTCTAGATGATGTTCATCGTCAGATAGCACACCCTCAAATCTACAACCATGTTCATTTTGAATACATTTTCAATGTCTGGTCTTTGTATATTCACTGCAGCATTAGTGTAAAACAGTCTGAAAAAAAAAGACTGGTCAAATTTGACCATGAACACCAAAGTAAGCAGGGACGGTCAGATGCAAAAATACTTCTCAGACTGTGTGAGGTTGAGTGTGTACAAGGGAGTGCAAAACACAACAAAACAATGACGGGATGAGAAGGTGATGGAGAAAGAATGAATGAATGAGTCTGAGGCCATGAAGTCTGAAAACGTTTCATGTTGTGAAGTAGAGAAGGGATGTCCAACGATGTCATCGCGGACCACATCAGGATTATGGTCACACTCAAAGGGCCCGTTGTAACTTTAAGATTATAAAATATATCTTCTCTCTCTACGTTATTGTTGGGTTTAGTAATAACTGTATTAATAACTTCCTCTGAAAACATAAGTCTAGGGAAAGTAAGCAGATATTCAACAATTACAACTTATTGTACAATTTATAAAAAAATGAGTTCGGTATCAAAAACACATGGCTGTGCATTGATACATTCTGCATGTACATACACAAATATTGGGCACACACACACATTTTTCTGTGTTATCATTACATAAATCCCATGAATTTATGAATAACATAACGCTCATTTTAACTCATCGTTAAAAGTCAATTTTTCATTTAATCCATAATGTAACTCAGAAAATATCCTCTGCAAGGTAGAATATATGTACTTTGTTTCTTGGCAGTACCTTTTAAAGTTTAGGTACTACTGTACTAGATTCCACGAGGTAGTGCTGTGATTTCTGATCCACTACCAATCATATAGGCACCTTATAGGGCTGTGTGATTGACTGATATGTGTTGTAATAAACTTCCCAACAGATTGTTCTTTACAAGTCACCTGTAAGTTAGTACTATTTGTCATAATTCTGCTGATCATTTTTTGTTTTTATCTTTTTTGTTTTTAAATGTACAGATTGATCATTTTTCCCTTTTTATATTCTTGTGATTTTATTATTTTCTGTGTTGATTGTTGCATGTTTTTTCATCGTGTTTTAAACGATGGTGTCTTTTGCTTTTCTGTCTTCCACTCGTTTAGTGACTGTTTGTTTTTGGTGTTCATCTCAAGGCGTTTTATATGATAACTGTTTGACAAGATAACATTAAAATGCTGCTTACCCATCAATGCAAAATCATTCAAATGTATACAAAACAACGGGAACAGATCATTCTGTGAAATTATACTTTTACTTTTGATGCCACTTCTGATATTTTTTTTATTGTGTTTTTAAGAAATGAATATACTGTATATAAATGGGGTAATTCAGTTGATCTAAACATTATACTTGTAAAAATAAATATAAAAGATTGTTGCACTTTTATAATGTGTTGTTAATGTGGAAATATCATGGTTTTTTTTACGATAGTTCTTATAATGTCTCTGTATTTTAGGGATATGCAGCAATGCTTTGTTTTTCTTTGGAATATGACTTTCAACCGCAGCAGTCTTCACATGTATTTGCTGATATTGTGTGTATGCTAATTATTTCAATGACAAGAGTTAAATCTTACCTTCATATTCACATCACTTCTTCCTAAGTGTAATGCAGAATTGTATCCATTCTTTTGTATTACAGGTTTGATCACCAACTATTACAAAAACAAGTGAATGACACGCAGACATTTACTTGTTTTTTTACCAACTAATTATGTGTTTGTATAAAGTTTAAAGCTCTTCATAATTTCACATGGGTGCCTTTATGATGTGTATTTATAAATGAATGCTATAATAATAATAATAATAATAATAATAATAAAATCACATTTAAAAACAAGTACATAACAGCTATTCTGACTTCTATTCATTTCAATTTGCTTAAAAATAAGAAGGAATTTTAACTCACTGAGTATTTAAATGCAATGGCATGGACAGGGTTACTTGCTATGGATCTTCATGCATCCCATAATAAATGCTGTTTGTCCACAACATGTCTGCCTGCTGCATCGCTGCCCTGCTGAATAAAGGGCTCCAGCTCAGATGAAAAGGGATAGGAATAAACACGGCATGAATTATGAAGATTGTTTGCCGTCTACTTTTTAAAACAAGCAGCTCTAACTATAGACTGTGGATGTGTGTGTTGGGGAATGTGCCTTTGGATTGTTTAAGGTCTGAGTGCATGATTATCTGTCCACCCACTCACTGAATCACTTCAGGAAAACAATGCAATTACTGCTTCAAGATCTCTGCTGCAACTGCAAGAATCCTGAAGCACTGTCAACACAGGCGTAAAGTATTCAGATGCGATACTTGAGTACAAGTACTAATACACTGAAAAAACGGAATGTGTTGACATTAATTAAAGTCAACGTTTCAGTTTTTTCAGTGTTCCATACTGTTAAAATACTCAATTTCAAGTAAAAATACTGCATTGAGAATGGTACTTAAGTAAAGGAACTTAAGTACAATTAGGAAAATGTAGTTTAAGGATTAGGAGTAAAAGTACTCATGGCAAAAATAAATTGCTTTTTTTTAAAGCAAAAGCAGAACACCTACGTTGTAAAATGTATTGTCTCTTCGATTTACACACGGCATCTATTGCACGTCTGTCCGTCCTGGGAGAGGGATCCCTCCTCTGTTGCTCTCCCTGAGGTTT
The DNA here is from genome assembly GCA_031216635.1 of Dissostichus eleginoides. NCBI lineage: Eukaryota > Metazoa > Chordata > Actinopteri > Perciformes > Nototheniidae > Dissostichus > Dissostichus eleginoides. Next base: position 3,144,263 of record CM062274.1, on the reverse strand, counting down.
CTCCCATGTTCCCTTTAAACTGTGGGTTTTTCTCTGGAAGTTTTTCCTTGTACGATGTGAGGGTCTAAGGACAGAGGGTGTCGTATTGTCATACTGATAGTCTGTACAAACTGTGAAGTCCACTGAGACAAATGTAACATTTGTGATATTGGGCTATATAAATAAACATTGATTGATTGATTGAACATCTTCACATTTACGAAGCGTGAACTGTTAAATATTTTTGAAAAAAAATCATCTTAATTAATAGTAATTTTCTGTTTACCCACTCATGGTTTTATTTGCTTAAATATAATTGTGGATGGTTTAATCTACACCAAATAGTCATATTTGAACAATCTGAAATTATAAAGTAACGAGTAAATAAATCAGTAAAATAAATGTAGTGGAGTAAAAAGTACTAAATGTGCCTCCAAAATGTAGTGGAGTGGAAGTATAAAAGCATAACATGAAAATACTTGGGTAAGTACTTTAAATGTGTACTTCAAATCAAATCAAAGTTATTTATACAGCCAAATATCCCAAAATACGTTTGTGAAGTGGGCTTTACAGAAAAAACATAGATGACTGTTAACCCTTAGATGCATAAGTGGGTCTTTTTTGACCTGGTGAGGTGGTTTTCTTGAAGTATCTTTGTAATTACATTTTTTTTATCATTTCATATTCCAGCTATTCCTCAAAAAACATGTTTTGGATATCATGCCATTCAAATGTAAATGTTATACATTTTATGAAATTGTAGTTTTTGTATTACTACCCCAAGCTTCCATAAGTCAAAAGGTCAAAATGACCCACTTAATCCTATGGGAACCTTTGATTCTTATCACCGGTGGCTGTCCGGAATACATTCACCGTAGACCACACAGACTACATCACAAGTGACACTTCTCAGGAAGATTATTTTACACAGCAAGATCTGATACCTGTCAGTATAATAATAATAATAATAATAATAATAATAATAATAATAATAATAATAATAATAATAATAATAATAATAATAATAATAATAATAATAATACATTATATTTGTATAGGGCTTTTCAAGGACTGAAAATCGCTTTACAATATAAGGGAAGGTTAGGGTGGGGTATAGGACTATCAAACTTGATCAACCAGCATGGATTGATGGGGGGGGGGCTATGAGTAGACAGAGGAGAAGAGATGAGTTTTAAAAAGGGACTGGAATACTGCGAGGGTCTCAGAATAGCGGAGATCTTTGCATCAATATGTTCAAAACGTTTTTTTTCAAAATGTAATTTTTTTTTCAAAAATTATAAATAGTAAAAGATTAAATATAAAATATTTTTATTATTTAATACGGGTCCTTTTTGACCCACTTATGGAAGAGTGTAGGGTCCAGTCACTCGTGCATCTAAGGGTTAAATGATAAATACAATTACAAGAAAATAATAAAGAGACCAGATAGAATGTTAAATGCAAATAAAATAGATACAAATAAAACGAGTTAAAATCAATAAAAAATACAATAAAAAACTATAAAATACAGTACTTAAGTATAGTACTTGAGTGAATGTAGGCTATTTCGTTACTTTCCACCACTGACACGCATTGATTTCTGTTGCTGATGTTTGACTGGTAAACCAACATCCACTGTACATTCTCAGCAGTAAAGCCCGTGATAAATCGAAGAGTAAATGAAACTTTATCTAACTTTTTCCCCCGACTGCAACTCTGGATAGAGTTAGCCCGGCCCATCTGGTGCAGCAAATGGCCCAACTCACCAGGGAGCAAGGGGAGAGAGGGGGAGACGGGGAAGAGGGGGGAGAAGGGGGGTCGGATTGAAAACAGATCAGCAGCCTGGAGATCTCAGCACCACCGCATGTCTCTACAACAACTGCCGAGAGCAGCCAAACCGCGTTTACTTACAAACTTTGACGCGCACTCGGGACAAAAACAAAGCTTTTACGCACGATGATAGTTTAGTGAAAAACGCGCAAGGCTAACAAACGGAACGCACCTCTGGGAGAAGATGGATTGTAAGAAAAAGTTCCACCCCGCTCCGCACTGAATCTCCCCGGGACAGAGAATGCCGTGCGAACTTTGAGCGTCTCCAAACTTTCTCTGAACTCGGTACATGGAGTTTTCCGTCAAGTCCGGAGAGGCTTGTTTGCGCGTTTTGCCTTCGATGGTGCCAGCTCGGTCCTAGTTTACGGGAAGCAGACTCAGGCAAAGTTTTCCTCGGACAAAAAGAGCGTGTGGAAGAGCCTCGGCTTCGCAGTGAGAGCAGCAGCGGAGGTAAGGGACTTTGTTCTGATGCCGACAGCCTGGATGTGTCCTTCTGTGTTTCCCTCTGTTCGCTCTTATGTCCACACTTCAGTGGACTTGAAGTGTTTTTCTGCTCTTACTGTTGCCTTGCGTGTCAGCGGCAGATGAGGCTCAGGGCAGCTTCACATCTTATTTGCACTTTGAACTTATCTGACACAGGAATCCGAAAAATGTTCCTCCTGCAACTTGATCCATATGGGAAGAGATGTGATCAGAAAGCACGGCGCCAATCCCTCTAACAGCTTTTAAAAGTTCAACACCATTGTGATGTTTGAGCTCTCCAAACAGGGATGCTGCTTTTATTATTTTAACATGTAAAAAAAAAAATGGCCTTCAAATGTCACTTTTTACATTTAAAACCTCAAAGAGCCACTTGCTTTCTTCTCTCCATTCAAGTTTTCTTAGGCTTGAATGAAAAACTAATAAAAACAATTACAAAGTCACACACTGCACTGATGCATCCACACACACTCAGTGGAGCACTTTACTTCTTTTAATCTCTTAATACCGCAAAGCAAAGAAACAAACATGAGGCAGAGTGTGAGGATGCATGGAGACACTGTGACAGGAGGCTGGAGATGTGGACTTATTGTTGAAAGATTCAGAGTTTACTGTTTGCTCTCCGGCCTGAACAGTCAACAAACACTTGACGCCTTTGTGGGGCCCTTAAGCAGCTATATTTGCTGTTGGCTTTTACTCCTATCTAACAGGCGCTGCTAATGATCTCCAAACTCATGTGTGGACATACGAGCCCCACTTTTTTCTTTAGTTGTTTTGGCCTACATAAAAATGAAAAAGAAGCAGTTTTCTCAAAGCTTTCTCCTTTAACATTTGAAAATCAAACAAGCTCCTTCCTCGGATGACGTTTTCTTGCATATTGATGAGAAACAGGCCTAGTATAAATGAGAAGAAAAAGCCTTGAAGAATAATTCAAGTAAAATAAAAAAGTGTAAAGGTTTCTACAATATTGGTAACCTTGTTTTTCCTTTTTGAATAAGAGTACGTGCATGTGGGTTTTCCGCTTCACATGATGACAACCCCAGTCAGGGCTAAAGGGGATTTGCATGAGAAAAAAAACTAGAAAGTTTTAGTGCATTTGGCCATTGTGAGGAATGAAGAGTTCCAACAGTTAGGGCCTACGGAGAGTGAAAGGAGTAAAGAATGGATGAGCCTATTCAGCTTATTCAGCCTCCGTTCGGGGGAGACCCATAGTGGCCATGTCACTTTCATCTCCACAGCCCGGCCCTGTGTGTGTGTGTGTGTGTGTGTGTGTGTGTGTGTGTGTGTGTGTGTGTGTGTGTGTGTGTGTGTGTGTGTGTGTGTGTGTGTGTGTGTGTGTGTGTGTGTGTGTGTGTGTGTGTGTGTGTGTGTGTGTGTGTGTGTGTGTGTGTGTGTGTGTGTGTGTGTTGCTGTAGCCCCTCGTTTTCACACATCGCCTCTGCACAGGCCCCACTTTATCTGCGTCCTTCTTCTCTTTTCTGGAAGTTCACAGAAAATGTAATGAACCAAATACTGGAAAAGCACTGACTAGGTTTTGTGGTGTGTGTGTGTGTGTGTGTGTGTGTGTGTGTGTGTGTGTGTGTGTGTGTGTGTGTGTGGTGTGTGTGTGTGTGTGTGGTGTGTGTGTGTGGTGTGTGTGTGTGTGTGTGTGTGTGTGTGTGTGTTGTGTGTGTGTGTGTGTGTGTGTGTGTGGTGGGGGGGGGTGTCTGTGTGTGTGTGTGTGTGTGTGTGAGTGAGAGAGGGGTATAGGCCAAGGAGGAGGAGAAGGAGGAGGGTGGATGGGGAATACGGCTTTTTTTTTTGAAAGCAAATACCGATGAAGTCTAGCGTACAGGCACAGAGAGGAGGGTTGGAGGAGAGGGTGAAGAGGGTGAAGTCTGAGTGACTCTTAGGAGGGGGAGGGGCAGATGACCCCCACCCCACCCCACACCCTCCTCCACCTCAACCACCCACTCCTGCTGAGTAAACTCAAAAGTTGATAAAAAAAAGAGAGAACACCCTGGACCCATCCCACAGCGGCCCGCTTCTCACTGATCTAACTCACTGTGCTGTACGGAGCCACTGTGGGGGTGTGGTGGGGGTGCTTCTGAGGCCTCAGTGGTTTGGTTGAAAAATGTTTGTGCTGGAGTTCAGTGGCTGTGGATGAAGGGTAGCTGCTCCTTTAAGGTCCTTACACACCGAGCCGATTTTCGGCGTCGATAGATGTCGATAGATGTCGGGCCTTCGATGAGCGTCGTGTCGCCCTACTCAGATTGGTGTGTACTGCACCGTCGTGTCTTTTCGGCCGTGCCGACACCTTCCGCCACCGATTCGACATGTTGAATCGGGAGGCCGTCGGCCAAAGAAATCACTCTGATTGGCTGTTCGGCTTAGTGAATCAGTGCATGAGAAGCGAAACGGAAGTGAGGGAGCCAAACAAACTATTAGGCAATAGAAGGCAAATCTGAGATTTCATTTAACCCCAGCTCTCGACACAGGTTCGGGAAAGCCCCATGAGCTTCTCGCTGTAGAGTGAAAATGGAACGCACACGCTATTTGTTGTTTGTTTATATCACGCAGTCTGTCTTCCGGTTGTTGCCTCTTTTGAATGACGAATACACACTACCGCCGCCTGCTGGTAAGGAGAGTTATTGCCACTCACGCATGCGCAGTTCGTACGTGCTTCTTGGCCGTCGGCTGAAGTCTTTGCGGTGTGTTCCAGTGCGAAACATGGCCAAGACGCAGGAGACGTGAGGCGACGTGAGGCGACGTGAGGCGACGTTCCGTCGGGACGTGTTCTTTGGTGTCAGTTTGCTGTGTCGCAGCAGGCAGCGGTAGTGTGTACTCGTCATTCAAAAGAGGCAACAACCGGAAGACAGACTGCGTGATACACCGAGAGAAGAAGAACAGACTGCGTGATATAAACAAACAACAAATAGCGTGTACGTTCCATTTTCACTCTACAGCGAGAAGCTCATGGGGCTTTCCCGAACCTGTGTCGAGAGCTGGGGTTAAATGAAATCTCAGATTTGCCTTCTTAATAGTTTGTTTGGGTCCCTCACTTCCGTTTCGCTTCTCATGCACTGATTCGCTAAGCTGAACAGCCAATCAGAGTGATTTCTTTGGCCGACAGCCTACCAATTCAACATGTCGAATCGGTGGCGGAAGGTGTCGGCACGGCCGAAAAGAAACGACGGTGCAGTACACACCAATCTGAGTAGGGCGACACGACGCTCATCGACGGCCCGACATCTATCGACATCTATCTACGCCGAAAATTGGCTTGGTGTGTAAGGACCTTAAGAGGCTTTACCCTCATCGCTGTGTAAACCTCTCACTCTGCAGTACTCTGTTATTCCCACTGTGGAGCCTCATCATCAGGGAACCCTGGAAGAACACTTCGTTTTTCTCACATGCCTCCATGTTGAATAAAGGATCACAAAAAAGAACATTCAAATTGAAGTGTTGACGTAAATGGTAAAATGACAGCAACACTGTATTAATAGTAAGGTTTTTCATATCAAATCTCACACTGTTTTTAAAACTTGGATGTTCTACATTAATTGTGTGACAGTTTACAAGCAGATGTTATGATATAGTTTTGCTGGTGTTTCATGCACAATTCAAGGTGATACAGGGTGTGTAATTGATATACAAATAATATTATGGGGAATTAAGTATTTCTTTAATATTCTTCTGTTATTAGAAGCGTTATTTTGTGATGAACTGCTATTCTTGTGTACCAACCTGGTTCCTATTATAATTACTTCATTTCCATTATGGAGTGACTTTATAAAAAGGCAAGAGAAAATATGTTCTGATGTGTACAAGTGCCATAGCATAGAGGCGTTTCAATCTGAGACAAACTAAAACAGTTGCAGTTTATTCTGGTCTGCTGAGGATATAGAAAAGATTATCTCTGCTCCTTTATAAAGTATTCTATTGTCCACCTGAACATATGCAGCTAAAAAAGGTTTGACCTTTGCTCTTTGATTTGGAGGGAACAGAGAAAGATGAATAAAATAGCAGACCTTCCATTTTATAATTCTTTAAGCACAGTAAAAAAAGATCATAGTAGCATCAGTATTCACAACTGAGAATCTGCAAGCAGCAAATGTTTAATAATTTACTTTAACAAATAATAATGACTGGTAATGAATATAATTCTAGTGATCCGAGGGGCTTCTCCACACAGAGGGCTGTTCTGTGGATTAAAGTGACTCATGTGCCGGGATGAATTGATGAGACATTAATGGCCTTTAAGGGGGCTGTAAAAGGCAGTGATCGTTCAGTCAGCTGCACTTGAGATGGAGGGAAAAGAGGGAGAGATGGCCGCTAACATTCATGTGTAGAGCCCTTCACTGAGCCCGTCTCTTTGCTTTGGCATGGGGACGGCCAGGACAAACATGCTTGTTTTAGCGCCTGTTGTATCCCCCCCCCTGGAGGCATCCTGCTCACTCTCCCTCAAGTGTGTGAGGTTAAATAGGCTCACATCATATCTGGGTTGGGGCTGCACATTCACACCCTCCTGCTTCCCCCTCTTTACACTAGAGCAGGCATGAGTGGGCACTCCAGTCCCAGAACAGAAACGGAGGTCAGGCCGGATCGTACTCCGGGTTGCACCAGAAGGCCTCTGAAAACACACGTCGTTGAGCAACGGCGCAGAGCCTGATGTGCATTTAACAAGCCATTTTAAGGGCTGTACGGTAAAATAACTGACAAGCTCATTACAGGCCGATTGACCTCATCATTCACCGCTCCCCTTCGTCTGGAACGCACAATTACAACGGATATAGGTAGTCTCTGGAATACTGTTTTTCCAAGTCATGCAACACAGTCTAACAAGCCACTGAAAGACTAAAACGTGGGTTAGTTGATGGAAATAATATTATTGCTTTCAACAAACCTAATACAGTTATATGAAATCTGTTAGAATAATACATTTAAGTAAAGTCAATGTTTCAGTTTTTAGTGTATGCCGGTGCTTCTTTAATCCACGAAGCACAAGACCTCAGCCAGCTCCAATACCTCCAAAGGGAGTACAGCTTAAACAGATCCCGTCTTGTATACAAGTGTGATGCATGGTGTGTCAGCACCAAGATCTTCCCATCATATTCTGGCCCAACACTTCACACACTCCTTCACTCGTATAATGAGTCATCGGAAACCCAGTTTCCCCAAAGCATTTCAGCAGTAACCTCATCATTGTCTGTGGGCTCACAAAGGAACAATGGAGTTGGTGGCTCTGGGGTCTTCTGGAGAAACCCTGCCCAGGTCACAGGAGGTCACTTCATTTGTAGGAGGGGGGGATGGTGAAGCTAATTTCATTATCTCAACACAAGATAAACTCCTCGCACAATGGAAAGTGTCAGGTTGTTTTTTTATCCCAACACTGTGAAAGTGTTTATCCACCTTCACATCTCAGAGCATGAGAAGTAAGGGGATGGCAGAAACCCATAAACAGCATTTTTCCGACAACTTTACATGAACAATAATTAGGGATGCTCCGATCGCCAATTTTGGGGCCGATCGCCGGAATCAGTATCGGCCGATACCGATCGCCGATCCGATCGAGTGGGTGGGGCCAATGGGGATCTTCCATTTAAAGTGATGTTTAAAACTCAGTTAATGGGGCTCATTCACTGGCGCTTCCACAAACAACAACCAACATAATTATTACATTCAAATGAAGTACATTATTCAAGTTTACATCAACTTTGGATAATAACACGGGAGAAATGAGCGGAAGCGCTCTCTTTTCCTCTCTCCCTCTCTCCCCCTCTCTCCCTCTCTCCTGACAGCCGGTCAGTATCGTCTCATGCAGCTCACTGATCCAGTAATGAGTGACCCGACAGTGAAGAATAAATATATGTATAACTAGTTTAGCTTGTTCCAGAGGTAGATAAAATACCTAAGTGTGTTAGGTCTAACTCTTGTGTGTGTTTTGCTCCGCTCACCAGTCCGTCACAGCGGGTGGAGCTGCAGGATTTCTGCTTCACACACTTTGCATACCGCTATTTTATTGTCATTTTTGGACACTTCAAATACTGCCAGACTGGTGAAGCCATTTTGGCGAGCTTGTTTTGCTGCGCACAGAGAAAAGTGTCATGTATTTTATGTCATGTGATCGGCTCTCATGATCGGCCTTTTTAGAGAGCACCGATCGATCGGCAGAGAGTGAATATCGGCCGATATCGATAGGCGGCCGATCGAGCAGAGCATCCCTAAAATAATTCTTAGAAATAATTAATTGTTAAAATAATTGGTGATTATTTTATGACAATCAATTAATCCACATTAATTCAGTCTTTAAGAGGTCCATAACACTTCTCTAAGAAGAGGGGCAGAAGTGGAATGCTATACAATCTTTTCATTTTCAATTTTATTTTGTTATGACTTTTGAGTAGGTGAACACACTATTATCAATATCAAGACAATAAGCTATGTACACCATATTTGACATTGTAGGGCAGCTCAGCAGCTACGTGCTTAATGTTCAGATTATGATACACATTATTCTGATTTTGATGAAGCCTTCTTTGTTTGTATTGATTTGAATTGGCTTCCATGTTGACATTATTTGTGTTATTATGAATGAATAATGAAGCTAGAACGAGCTGGAGTTTTTCTTGTAACAAACTGACTGTAATACTGAAGTTCCAGGATATGGTCATCAAGGACTGTGATATATAGCAGGACAGTCCTGTCTGTTCCCAAGTGTTACTTGACATATAAGCCAAGTTTAAGACATTTTGGTCTCTATCAAATCCTGATGGGTCTTTGTTTTATTCAATTGGCAACTGAGAAGGATAGTATGTTGGAATACGAGAGATGCATGCTTTCCATGGCTCCTCTGGTGAAATCCCTGAGATGTTAGCTCATCAGAGTAAGGCCATAAGGAGAAGGATCACAATATCCCCTCACTATATCATTAACACTTCCTCGTCACACATGAAACACATTTTGCTCTGTGACTGTGAGCTTTGGAGATAGATTTGCACACAATGGGGTATTGTCTGCCATGTTTGCCGCGGCCTTTAATCTGATGCAGAGGCAGCGATGGGGTCCATGCAGAGGCCTCTGACAACAGAATGCAGCCAACGGAGGAACGAGGGGAGGAGGTGGTGTCTGTTTGTGTTGGGAGGGGAGAGGGTTAGGAGTTTGTAAGTTATGATTTACACTAGGCCCTCCCATAGCTACAAAGTGCACGCAGCCTCAAGGGCAGGGCGGTTGGACTCCTTTTTTCATACGTTTCCATATGATGGGAGATATTAGATTCCAAATTGTGCTGACTCAGTGCCAGGCCACAGTCTCCTCTCAGATAGAAGCCGGAGACGAGAGACGGAGAGTTTGGATACAGAGACATGTGGTTGTCTTTAGCGAGAAGCTCCGCAACCGTTCCCCTCCTCCCTCTCAACATGTCTCCTCTCTTCTGCTCCCTCGCTCTGGCTCAGGGCCAAAAGGAGGTTTGCTCATGTTTTGTAATCAGCTCATTAGAGAGAAAGTGGGATGAAAACCGCGCTGGTTACGTGCGGGGCTCAGCTGGCGGAGGGTTCTTTCTCATGCGAGGGTCGGTAATGTCGGCTGAACTCAGCGGTGTCAACAGGTGGTCACAGCACAGCAAAGCATTCCTGGGAGAAAGTTGGTGAAGACAGCGGAAAATCTACATACATGTCATTCTGATGTCTGCACGCATACACTGAAACATTGACTTTAACTAAGTGTATTATGTCAACAGATTTCACATAACTGTATTAGGTTAGTTGAAAGCAATTATATGAAGTTGAACCTATTTAAACCTAATATTAATGTGTTCAACTAACCTAATACAGTTATGTGAAATCTATTGACATAATAGTTTTAATTCAAGTCATCATTTCAGTTTTTTCAGTATAGGTTTTCTTTTTATGCACAGTATAACACTGACAAAAGCAACACTTGTGTTTACAAGGGTGTGTTATGTGTTTCTTGATTACTCACCTTGATCCATGTGTTAATGTGTCTGATTTACCTTAGACTGCCTCACTAAACCAGATCATTTAGAACTCACATTTAAAGAGGCCCTACATTGATTTCACACATGAATGTCAGTTTATCAAATCAAATCAAATCAAGTTTTATTTATATTGCACATTTAAAAGCGATTTTTGGTCGAGCCAAAGTGCTGTAAATAAATAAATAAATAAAAACACATTACTACAATCACAATAAAAGACAATAATTATCAGTTTGTACTTGGAGACAAACTGTGGTTAAGGAGTTTCAAATATGTTTCATATTGACTATAGGGTGTCATGAAAAAATATTGTTAGCTGCATAATGGGGAATAGGACACCGTTTTTTCCATATGGACACAACTTCAGTCTCCCTGCTACTTTAATTTTGACCATTCTGTTTTGCTTTTTGTGAACCGTCTCTTCGTCCTGCACTTCCATAAAGTTCACTAACTTTATGGAAGTGCAATAGTTTCATTGCAGAATAGTTCCACCTTAATGTGTGACTTTTTTGAAGAGATCTCCATCTCACTGGAACATCAAAACTGACACAGCCATTTACTGTGTGTAATCTCAGCTGCCTCCTTTCTGTATCCTCTTGGTTTCCATGATCACCTTTAAAGGGTCTCAGTACAGCCAAACCAGGATTGAGTTACTAATTTAACAGGAACAAAAGAAACTGCAGCATAGTCAGTGTGAACAAATTCTAAAAAGGTGATAAAAACACACATTTTCAAGTTTGGCCAGCGTAGCGTGGACGTAATTAGTTACAATGACCACACGATCTCACCTGGTGACACGCTCTGACAGCTGGTACTGACACAAACACACACACAGCAAAACCCCCCAACTTCAAGGGGAGTCCCCCTCCCGTCACCGAGGGTCTGAGATGTGACTTGGACGTAGCAGCAGCTGGCTGGTGGGGGCCAGCAGTGCTCAGACGCTCAGACTGTGAACTCTCACATGCACTCCTCCTGGAGCGCTGAATTCACCGCAACAAAGTGGAAGTCGCACCACAGTGAAACCTGAGTGGAGCAAATGCCAACTTTGATTTGGCCCAATCTTTACTCACTGGCTTGTAGGCATATCCGCTTTGGTTCTGCACACACACCGACACACACACCGACACACACACACACACCGACACGACACACACACACACACACACACACACACACACACACAGTTCTGCTTAAGTAGTTGTGAGGTTATTGACAGCTGAAGCGGTGAAGAGTGAGTGCTAACAACACATTTAGGATGAACGACCCAGTCCAAATGCTTCAGAGAGGAAGCTGGCTGGAGTCGGCAGCGTGCAATGTGGCACCAGTGACAGCTGTGACTTTTACACACACACACACACACACACACACACACACACACACACACACACACACACACACACACACACACACACACACACACATGGTTACAGGGGCAGCTTAGTGTTCATTCAGCTGTGAACCGCCGGCAATAAAATCATCACAGTTTTTGAACTGAGTTTTTATTATCAATGAAGCTGTCATTTCTTTAATTGCTAGATATTTTAAAGTATAACATTTTCCAGAGCCTAAGCTGAAATATATTGTTTGTTTTTAATGTACCATTAATTACTGCTGTTATATGCAGCAACTGTTCATGCCAAGTTAGCAACATGACTTCAGGGGAAAACAGACTATAATATCCCAACAGCTATTGGACGGAGTGCTATGTCATTATGTCCAGACATGCATAGTGCCCAGAGGATGAACTTTGCCAGCTCATAGAGTCCTATTGTGAGTACACCAAGGTTTTATGTTAGAAATGTACAGTACAGATCCCCAGCACATAGAAACTTCCTTATGCTAACTTGCATATGTTGGGCAATGTAGCATAAATTGCATTAATTAGCATATGCAGACAATAGTTAAAAAATGCCTGGCTGATTTGGACAATGTTGGAGTGGATTTGGGGTGTTAATTAGGATTAGAATGAATTTCTGACATTTCTTGATCGAAAAATTGCAGTTTTTAGTCCCCTAAAACTCTAAAATCGACCCAAAATGTATAACAATCCAGCCCACTGGGAGTACAAATATGGCCACTTTCTGGTTAAAACTGCTATTTTTTATCCTGAAAATGTCAGAAATTCATTCACCATCCTCAAGAACCCATTGACAACAACTTATGCCAATTGTGCAAATTGCCCAACATATGCATGATAGCATCCTGCAGTTTCTATGTGCTGGAGACCTGTATTATACATTTCTAACATAAATCTTTGGGGTACTCAACATTTCCGGGTTCATACTGCTCGTGAGCAGAATATACTGCAATGTTGAGGTTTAAATCTTGTTTTTTTTAGGGAACTGTCTCCACCACCTTTGGATGTGCATAAAATTGGGAAATCTCCAAATGCATTGGCTATCGCTGCTGGGGACGATTCAGCCTCTGGGGTCAAAAGCCAATATTACTGTGGTTCTGGTGTAGCCCGGGTATATCTAAGCCAGGACTTCCTTTTCTGTTCCGTTGTTTACTTAGATTAATTTATTAAGTTTTCTGTGACAGGATCTATCAACAAACAGGTCAAGCACTTCCTCCTGTCACCATATTGCCTGTTGAACATAATTTAAAAAAATTATTCCATTCTCTTGCATCAGATCTGTTCTTTCACTGTAGTATTTTGTATTCTTCCAAGACAAAAATCCATGTATTCCTCCCGCTCTGGCCGGGACTGCAGAGGCCATGAGCTCCACATCTGTTTTCTGTCGGTGAGGGAGACGCAGAGATCAACCACAGGATATTGCCTTTACTAGCAGGAAAGGTCAGGTTCAGGGGTGCGGTAAGAACTCATCCACAGGGCTTTCCTCTGCTGTTTTAGATGCCTTTTATATTACATCAGTTGTTAGCTGCTCATTATTCTCTATCTTCCGCAGTCCACTGGATGATTGGGTTTGGGTAAGGGATTCCAGTCCCCATGTGCTGTTGTCCATTGTAAAAGTTTGGAACGGATAAAGGCTTGAAAAAACAAGGAAAAGTGGAATGATACGGAGGAAATATGATTTTAAAAGCTTGAATTTACATGATTACAAACAAAATAGACATCTTGCTCTAGGTCAATATGATAAAATCTGAATCACAGATTACATTTCCCTTAGTTACTGAGCCATGTGAAGCACTTACACAACCTGCTTACCGAAAACCAGCACCCAGGTTTGAGAAAGCTTATTGTGGCAATACACCTCTTCATGCTTCACTGAGCTGGATCTATACATGTGTGACAGCCTGTAGTGATGTTGTTTCAACCTCTGAATCAGACTAATGGCTAATGTGTTTCAGTCAGACCTCTCACAGTCTACTTCATGACCTTTCAGACCTTAGCTTTAAACCCTCACGAGGAGACGTTCCTCCACAGAGTGATTCACTCACAGAGAATGTGTCCTGTCCCAGTCTAAACTTGTCCTCTCCCACAGGTCTCTGAAACCTGCCGTCTATTTCAGAGTATCGTCTGTCAACAAAAACATTCTCTGTCTGATAGGAACTACTTTTTCTGATGGAATCAAACTAATTGTGATTAGGCTGATTTTTATTGTAAATGTATTTGAAAGTTTGAAGGTACAAAGCAAAACTCATTAAGAAAGAAAATTTGCATCTAAAGGGACATTTTTCTGGGCTCATGGAAGAGCATATCGCTTGTGTTTCCAACTTTCATTGTGTTGACCGCGATTCTCTGAAGGTCTTTGAACCTCCAATCATTTTGTTTTGGTGTCCTAAATATCTATATTGGTATGAGAGAGGGGGCTTGCTGAACATGTCGCTATTAAATATGAGTGTATGGTGTGAAAATTTCCCTTTTTTACACCCTATTGTAAGATCTGGTGCCAGTTAACATTGGAGTCAATGGGCACTCCTGTCAGTGCAAAATGTGCAGCTGAAATTGCTTGGATAGTTAGTTTTTCTTTATTTGTCTGTCCTTCCATTCAAAAAATGTATCGTAAAGCACAGAATATGGAACACCAAAGTAATTGAGATGAAAGTGGTGAAGTTTGAAAAAGTGTCTCGATTAAACATTATGGAAGAACTTTGGTGCCACAAATAACTTTGGAATAGGAAGACAATATTGTTACTGAAGCAGCTGTGAGAAAAAGAGCTGTGGCGTCTAAGGAAGGAAGTATTTGGTAAGCTCGAGAACATTTGGTAAGTTTAAATTAAAGGTTTCTCATGAATCTGCCCCAGAGTACGAGAGTACATCCGGCCAAGGAGGTTAGAGCTGGCCTTGTGAGGGGAAAAGCAGCTGTATTTGTATGAATTATGCAAGGAGCTCTCTGGAGCTGGATATAGTGAAGGTACAACAGGGAACAGGAAGTGTGTGGATTCTCCCGCCGCTCCTACACCTGTCCACCTGTAAATTCACTCTGACAGTTACCGCATTCCTCCCGAGCGTATCATTGTTTTTAGCCTTTTTCCCACTTGGGGTGCAACTGGAGCAAGGGTTAAAGGCTGTAGTGGTGTTTAGACTAAATGGTTTTATGTGTGTATTACAGCTTAAATACGTTTTCCATCTTAAAGAAAGAGTTATTACTCAAGGAACAAGATATAATTAACCTTTATTATTCTTTGTAGTGAAATAATGTCATGTGTCAAAACAGCAACAGCAATCAGAATGAAACACAAGAGAGGTAAAGGTACGATTACAATCCATACAAATAAAGTACAGATACAAATAAGGATAAAATAAAACACTGGGTTGGTGGCTATAGTCATCTGCCCTCAATTAAAATCATCCTATCCAGACTAGACAAGACAAGAAAACTATCCCAGCCATTATTTGAGCCATATCACAAATTCGAAGCAAGCACTATTGACTCCAGAGGATAACTGCAGCAGTCCCTAACCCTGCAATAACTGATTTTTGGCTAAAGCATGACAACAGAATCAAGTTATTAACACATTGACATATGACAACCTTGTAAAGGTTATATGGCAAACTTGTCATTTTCCTATTTACACATAGCAGATACAGTACGCAGCAACATAAGCAGTTGTTACCATCTGGAAACAAATATACCCGCTCTTCTTTTAGCTCAGTGTTTGTCTGAAGACAATATATTCAGCTGCCTTTGTGTCATTTTATTTATACAAAAAAAGTTCTAGTTGTTTGAGGTGGAGCTAATTTCCATGACTGTTACATGTATAAAAAGCCATCAATTATTCATTAGCAGCATTGCTACAAAGTGGTAACGTAACATAATCTGCAACGCAAACAGCAATTATAACTGACAATAAACAGGGTTTATTTTAATATAAATACTATTGTTGGAAAATATGTCAGCTCAATGACCAATAGTTGCCAATTGTTATTGTTGGTGTTATTTTAAACTTTTAATGTATCGTCTTAGTTCATTATAAGATGCACTTGCTGCTCAGAATACAAACCCATGTTTAAGTATAGGCAAAACACAAATATTTAATTTATTAAAATAATGGAAATAAAGAATGTAAACACTACTAAATGTAAAGGTAAATCAAAGCTGATTACATGGTAATGTTGCCGATTTGTTAATAGAAGTGTCAGACCATAGAATTAGCAAAGAAAAATAGCCTATATATTTATCCAACCCTAAACCAAGTTACTACCTGATACGTCCAGTTCAAGCCTGTGATAAAGACTCAGAAATATGTAAAACAAAGCTCATTTTATCTGTTAATGGTTGTTATGTTAACCTGCATGAGTGCACCAGGAGTAACCTGAGCAGAGAGGTGCAGCAGACCTCACCTATCTCCTCTCTGGGTCTGCCAAGTGAGCAGAGTGTGGGACAGCCTGTCAGTGTGTGTGTGTGTGTGTGTGTGTGTGTGTGTGTGTGTGTGTGTGTGTGTGTGTGTGTGTGTGTGTGTGTGTGTGTGTGTGTGGTGTGTGTGTGTGTGTGTGTGTGTGTGTGTGTGTGTGGTGTGTGTGTGTGTGTGTGTGTGTGTGTGTGTGTGTGTGTGTGTGTGTGTGCGGATCCACCGTGAGCACTGTGTGTGTGTGTGTGTGTGTGTGTGTGTGTGTGTGTGTGTGTGTGTGTGTGTGTGTGTGTGTGTGTGTGTGTTGGTGTGTGTGTGTGTGTGTGTGTGTGTGTGTGTGTGTGTGTGTGTGTGGTGTGTGTGTGTGTGTGTGGTGGGTGTGTGTGTGTGTGTGTGTGTGTGTGTGTGTGTGTGTGTGTGTGTGTGTGTGTGTGTGTGTGTGTGTGTGCGGATCCACCGTGAGCACCGTGTGTATGTTTGTGTGTGTGTGCTGCCAGGAAAGAGAGCCTACCAGCATAGGATCACATTGACTGAAAGATAGGAAGGAAGAAAGTAAGAAGAGCAGAGCCTGGAAATCTTCCCGATGAGAGGGCCTCTTTTGATGTGTGTTTGCATTCCTTTCAGTGTTGGTGAAAGGGGAGCTGTTGAACGGTAGTGAAGGAGAGGAACACTTGAAACTGACCGAGGCGCTAAGAAAAACACACGCCAGGTCTCATAAAAAAAGTCTGGGGTGGGGGGGTGAGCTGAAGGTAAATGAACAGAGACAGGAAGATGAGTTCAGAGAAGAACACGGATACTTTAAATGAGAGAAAATCAGATAACATAATCACGCACCTGAACTGTAGTATCATTAGTCAAGTGATTATTCTGACTTTTAGTTTCAATATATAAGCATACTCTCATGAAAAATCTTCCCAGCCTGGTGATTCTGCTCTGGTTTTATCAGAGCTCCTTATGATTTAAGGCCTTGGCAGATGAAACACGCAGAGACTTTCCCCATTACCTCAGTGTTTTCCTGTGCCTCATGTGGTGAAGAGGCATGTCTGGGTGATGCATCCGAGCGAGGGCTGGTAAAAGGAAATCAAGATGTACACACTCTTGTGCTATTTCCCAATAGCACAGTCCCAAACTGACTTTTTCTCCTACTTTTTTTAGTTCTGAATGATCAAATATAAGCCAGAACAAAGTCAGTTTTTGGCGCAGTTGGACTGAGTTTAATAGCAGCATTGGAGAACTTATTGAATTTAAAGAGGCCCTATTATGCTTTTGGGGGTTTTCCCTCTCCTGTAGTGTGTTCTATAGGTTTTTGTGCATGTAAATGGTCTGCAAAGGCTAAAATCCCTGTGTTCCCTGCAGAGGGAGTTCTTCTCTGTAACAATTGTGCTTCTGTTTGCTAGCGCTTCCAACACATTGTACATGATAGGCTAAGGGGCGGGACATCTCTAAGCGGTTGACCAATCACAACAGAGCCGGCCAGCCAACCAATCAGAGCAGACTGGGCTCTGGTTTCAGACGGATGGTGAAAAGAGGTGCTGCAGCACAGGCAGTTTGAGAAAAACAGACAAGAGCTTTTTGAACATTAAAGCATGGAGACATGTCCCAGCAGAGACACTAAATACTGATATACACCTGAAAATGGCAGGTGTATATCAGTATTTGTGTTTATTTTATTTCAAATAAAACTCCTGCACTTGAAAAAGCAGACACACACAGCACAGATTTCTCACAAAACCTCTTGTAAAATGTTTTTAGATAATTCATTAAAGGCAAAGACTGTTGTAAAAGGCAGAAAACATCCAGTCTGTGTGGCAGGAAGGAAGAAGAACAAAGCCGCCTCACTGTAAAACTTATGGTTAAGGTTTCGGATATGGTTAGTCTAGCCTTACAAAAAAAGCAGCTTTGCAGTGAAATCAACTAAATAAATCATGTAAAGTAGTAATCTGTTCTGGGATGTTGCTGCTAGACAGACATTGCTTTGGGGTTTTTGCTTGGCACTTCCCAGAAATCATTTGCTAATCAGACAGTAAAGCCGATCCTGGGCGTCTTTCCCATATTTTAACGCTTTTTGAGGTCTGTTCAACATCACTTCCTGTGACAAGTAAACATTCCCGATGTGGAATTGTTAATGATGTAGCAAGATGGTAAAGAGTTGATATGACAGGCATGAAATTAGATGTAATTATGTTACATTGGAAATATAAAGAATTGTCATTTAAAGTGGACCTATCATGCTATATTTGAATAATATATTGTAGGGCCATACCTATATAAAACATGTCTGTGAAGTTTTTTTTTCAAAATACCAAACAGCATTTTAGCCATGCCTCATTTCGCTCTATTTGCCTCTTTTCCAGCCCTGTTTTTGCAAGGGCTGATTCTGTGACAAATGAGCAAATGAGCTGCAGCTGACCACGCCCCCCTGCCCAGAGATCAGCTGCTGGGCTGTCAGAAGAGGGGGAGGAAAAGAGAGGCTCCGTTTTTTATTCTTATATTATTATATAGAGTCGTTTTAAAGCTCAATAAATAACAAAGAAGACCTCTGACCGGCACTTTTCTAATTTTGTCCGGAAGATTTCAACTTTAACGGACATGTTGACCGGCGAAAAAAAATCTAACTGAAACTCTGCCGCACGGTTCCCTCATCCCTTGGAAGAGGCGGAGAGGTGGGTGTATCATCTGCTGGTGGAGAGCAGCAGGAGCAAACGCTTGCCTCGGGGAGGGAGAAAAAGAGCCAGAGCGTTCACAGCGGAGAATAAACAGAAGGGCAACCATGGCAACCATGCGGGAAGTCTTCTTTGCTGCTTTTGTGGCAGACTACAGCGCCACTTACAGGCCTGGCATATGTACTACAGCGTCTCCAGCGCTTTCGAGCGGTCTCGTGTGAACGGACACGTTTCTGGTGCCTGTTGCGTGTGGACGGAAGACTTTTTTGATAACGATTGCGGTCCGTTCGCAGATGGAGCGTTGCCCATGTAGGCGGAGCGTCACCGCCCACTATTCCGGACTGACGACAGAGCGGATGGAAATCTGGATCAGCTCCGTTGTAGCCCCGTTTTTAGAGATTTGGGTATGGAGGAAAAGAGAGAGGGTTGTGTTTTCTGACACTTGGTGAGTTCCCTGACACACCGGGGACACATATTCATGTATAAAAGACGTACAAATGTGCATTTTGCATGATAGGTCCCCTTTAAGTCTCAGGAGTTTACTGACTGTTTGCTCTAAATGGGGGTAAATCCTGCCCTGCTCTCAAGTCCCCAGTCTGTGGTCACATGGCACAAGAAGGTGGGGAAAGGAGAGGGTGTGGGGGGGGGGGCTTATCCTGTTCGTGCCACAACGGGCTGCCCAGCCAACCAGAAGATGAGAAAAGAAGTGCACCCTTGTTGTTTGTTCGCCTTTGGCCCCGCCATCTGTCCGCCTGGTTCCTGACACCTGTACCAGCCTGTCAGAGGGGGGCTTCCCTGTCATCGGGGGCGGTCACCGGGCGGGGGGGTCAGGGTGAAGTTGGGGCCACTTTTGAGAAATGAACTCAAATTAAGGAGCTTTAATAGGCGAAAGGAGACCAAATCTGATTATTTTTAACAATTTTGTGACTTAGATCATTTTGAGAGAGGAGGCTCGCTGATCGTGTTGTTGTAAAATTAGTTCATGGTGTAACAAATGTGGTTGAAATGTCCCTTTATTTCATCCCTGTTGTAAATTCTGGTGAAAGTTAACTTTGGAGTCAATAGGGCAGCTTGAATTGCTAAGACACTTTGTTTCCTCTATTTTCATTCAAAAATAACATACAAAATATATTCTTGTTTGAGTGGTACATTTTGCAAAATCATTAAATATAGTATATCGTAAATCACAGAACATAGGAACACCAAAAGTAATTGAGATGATTTCCTCAATGAGCTGAACAGATTGAAGTTGGAAAAAAAGCTTCTAAATCAAACAGTAGGAAGAACCTTGATGCCAGAAATAACCTAAGAATAGGACGTTTGGTTTCACCAGCGCGTTTACTGGCTTCAGTGGCCTTCTGACACCATGCTATAAGAGACTTCTTAAATGTTCTTTTGCACATGCGTACACAATGGAATCTGATATTGGACACAAATTGAAAAACAACGTGAACAGCCGAATCTTAGTTCATAGCAATAAAACCAAATTGCGCACTGAGGCCTGCAGAGTGAGCGCAGCCAGGTTTGAGATCCAAAAGTCCCCAAAGCTGCCCCCGCTGATTCTGTTTTTTTATTTCTAGGTAAATGACCTTTACAGGTGCTTGTACCCCAAACCCTCTCCTCATCAAAATATTGGCTCGAGGTTCAGAGGCAATTGGAAAGCAAATAGTTGGCATGCTGTAAAAGCATGGAAACAGCTATTAATGCGGTGCCAGATGTTCATCAGACGCCGATGTTAAGGGGAGGATTCTCAGTCCTTTCTAAGGGCCGGGCTGCTTGAAAGAAGAACTGTGTTGCTGTGAGCTCTGGTGTGTTCATGGGCACATCTTATCTCTGCCAAGAGGGTTCACTTCCAAAGGAGCCGCTCCTCTCACCAACTCTGAATAAGATAAAAGCCCATGAAAGAGCACATTAAATTCTATCACAAAGGTGATGTCAGAGTGACGGAGTTCTCCAAGAGCAGACTCGAGACGTTCTGGCACCAGAAAAAAAGAAACAGATGCAGCCTAAACCTGTTAGTCACCCACCTTCTAATCGGCTTACATTGGCTGGGTGACAGGCGACTGGCACCTCCGGAGGGTCAGACATGGCTGCTAACACACACACGTCACAGCACAGGATGACATGTTGGATATCCACATGAAACCAAAAACAGCACTTCACACATTCGGCGGAGAGATCACTGAGCAATCACTTTTCCCTCTCAGTGATGGTATCATTCACAGCTCGTAATTACGTATTTCCATATACTCATTCCATCTGGTGTTAGAGTTTGTACAAAGAGTGTGCTTTAATGTATTTTGATTCGTTTTATGGCCTTTCTTGAAGCCAAAAATCATATTTGTTTTAACCTGACTTGAAAATTAATTTCCGCTTCTCTCGAGGTGTTGTTTGTCTCCTTTGGGCAAAAATCTAGCCATAAACACTTTAGTTTTACAAGACTGGAGAATGCAGAAGTATTCAATGAATTGTTTAATGAACTGACTTCCCGTAGCTTCCAACAGGTTAGGAGGGAACTGAAGCTTGTTTGAGATGCCCTAAAGCAGGGCTTCTCAAACCTTGACTTTCTAATGCTTCTAATGCCTTTTTGCCGAGGTTCAAGGCATTGGCTACAGACAAACAGTGCCATTTCTCCCACTAGTTCAAGCCACCATATTGAATGTGTGTGTGTATACAGGGGCGCCGTTTGCCGACAGGCAAGGCAGGCAAGTGCTTGGACCAGAAGGGGGCCCCCAAAGAAGGTAGATTAAGAAGGTCCACAGCAACGACAACATGAAACCCACTTTAATTTACTGCAACGACATGTCGGGAAACCCCCCTCAAGGGGGCCCCATGCATAGCGCGCCGTAAGAAACTGCTTGTTAATTTCAGTTTCGTTGCGCCGCTCTGCTCCGGGGCGGGGGGGGGACTTTACTGGCATTTATCCGGACCAGTGACCTTGCATAAAATTCACAAATGGACCTTCAATAAAAAAGTTTGAGTACCCCTGCCCTAAAGCATTCAGACGAACACTAAAAATGTTTTTACACTTCTCCAAACATGGAAAGAAGTCCCTTCCCTCGCACCTGTGAAACATTAAGCCCCCTCCTCGGATTACGTCCGTCTTGCCATAATGTCCTCTCAGCGCTCGGTCGACATTTTCTCGCCAGTTTCTGAAAGCAGGTGTTAAAGCGATGACCACGAGCTAGCAGGAGTGTGTGGAAGACCCCCCCCCCTCCAGGCCGGGCCGGGCTCTTGTTTGTTCTCAGCAGAGGATGATCTTGTAGGTCCCACCAAGTCAAACAAGTGGTACGTTGCCAAGTCGTCGGCCTTTCACACAGACATGAGGAGGGATTGACACAGTATGGGCTGAGGGCCACTCACATCCACAATCAGAACAGAAGACCATGTGAAGTCATCAAACTGAGAAACCTGTGTGTGTGTTCAGGCCCGAACTGAGGAGTTGCACTCACAGAATAAATACATACGCAAATCACACAGTAAAAATTGTACATCAGTTCAAGGAAGATGCGTTATGGTCTGCTATTTGAAACCGTTAATAAACGTTTTATACGTTATATTTTCAGCTAACAGCTAGCGTAAAATGAATTGTTTAACCTGGATCATTTCAGGAACGTTTTCAGAAAGGTTGCAACTAACAAAGCTTAAATGATTGCCTATAAAAACAACATTAAACATTAAATAATCAGTTGCATTCATTTCTTATGGCTCTATCTGCAGCTTTTCCAGAGTCATTTCTTATGATTACATTTTTCCACAGGCCAACAACAGCTTCAAAAAAACTATTTCCCTCAAAGAAAAAACCAAACATGCCCTGTTGCCTCAAGAAAGAAAGTCCTGAAGGAAACATCCATTGAAACTCAGTTTGCTGCTCTGTGATGCTAGTTTAAGCCAGATACTTGGCATCTCATCTTGGGTGCAAGTTCATCAATGTTTGGGCTCAGGCTCTGAGCTGAGGAACTCCTCAGGATTGAGTGAAGGTGTGCATGCAATATACCGGCGGGCCAGATCTAATAGTAATTAGAAATTATCCTGCGGGCCGAAATTAAATCCACCACGGGCCTGATTTGGCCCCCAGGCCTTGAGTTTGACACATGTGCCATAGACTAAGGTACATGAGTTTATGCCACCTTTTTGAAAACCTTCATGAAATTAGGTTTAATAATTAAGTAGTTTGGATATAACTAAACTAAACATCCCATTTCCTTTTTTTCAATGCTTTACTTTTCAACTTATTTTTCTTTGCACTGTGACAGGCTAGATCAGATAGTTGACCTAACATTGTGTCCTGTTGCCTCCCCAGGACGGACAGTGAAGAGCAGCATGGAGACTTCAGCTCCAACAGCCACTGAGAAGAAGGAGTGTAAGGGGTCAGGTCTGGATGGAAGCAGCTTCTCAGAACTCCCAAAGAAGCCCTCGCCCACCACTCTGACCAGAGGTAAGCCCTTCTTCATTCACCTTGGAACTACATATCTAACACAGTGAAGACCAATGGAACTACACAGCTGCTGATTGTAAATGCTGCTACAGTAGCTCTTTTGTATCCTTCTGTTTGTCTGTGAGATCATGCACTCACAGTGCAGTGAACTTAAACATTATGGCTACTTTAAGGAGCTGGGTTGCAAATGAGAGATAGGCCAAGAGATGGGGCAGCATGTTTCGGAGATGTCAGGGAATGGATGATGAAAAAATGTTATAATGAGGTCGAAAGACCTTGTTCTCACCTCCCGAGTGTACATTTCATGAATTACTAAAGAAGGCTGGCACGGCAGTGGACGACATGGTGTATCAGAGTCCTCGGATAAAAGCTGGGCGGAGGGGAAGCACCTTTGAAATGCTAAGAAGATGTGGCATGACATTGTGGCGTTAGCGGTATTTCTGCTTAATGATGGGCTTGGTGGCCTGCCACATGAGGAACCACGGGCAGTAATTGTGTGGGGATGCGGGGTGAGAAACTAGGACATATCAGTGCCCTCACTGGCACCTCCACAAAGAGGCTGCAAGTTTTCAAACCAGCAAGAAAAAATATTGTGCTTGCCATGACATGAATTATTAAGTCATTTACACTTATGACCATTGTGTGTTATGTAGGCAGTGGGGAACGCATTTTCATAACCTTGCAGCGCTGAAAAAGAGTAGTCTGCACCCATCAGGGCTTATTTGTGCTTGTGAGGTACTACAGAGGTTGCATATTCCCCCCTATGAAGGGGTCATAATTAAAAGATGAGCTCATGTTTTCATTAGTGAATGGGATGAAAACTCCTCGTAACGAGGTTTGAGGACCTCGCTGCATCCTCTGAGGTACCAGGGTTATAAATTACTAACGCCTGCTGGTGGACACTGAAAGCCCTCAGGAAGACCCTCTGTTCATCTGAGGGGCCGCGGCAGGAACATGCCATTCAAGTGCTTTTACTGTTTAATGAAGGGCCTGGTGGCCTGCCATGGCAAAGCTCACTTTGTCACACGGGGGAAGAGAAGAAGTAGGCCGTTAGGACGTCATTAGATCGTTTTAATGCTCTGCTTTTGTTTTCATTTGATTATTCTGTCTTTTTATTTGAATTGGTTCTTATATTAGTATGCATGTGGAAACAAAAATGGGGCAAATGTGAATAAATAAAGTAGCTTCTTGGTAAGATGTCACAAACAGGCTAACTTAAAGGTCCTCTTTTATCTAGCTTCTCTAGTATTTGAAATGGAATTCCAAAGTAGTCGAAAAACTCCAGACTGCATTATCACTTTTTTTTTAAGTTTGAAAATGAAGCCGCACTTTACAGTGTAACTTAAGCAGAAACATCCTGGGAACATCTTGTTCACCCTAATCCCTTGTGTCAGCTGGCCCTGATTCTCATAACTTGTTTCATGAGAGCTCACTTTGCTTGTGTTTCATAGAGACATGCCTCGCCCTGTTGAACATGTCTGTGTCTCTGAGTGTGAACACATAATGTGAGTGTGTCTGGACTCTAATGCAGAGTGTGCATCGGGGTCCGATGGGTAAGAAAAGTCCAGTGGCTCCAAAGTGCAGGTCGGGTTCAGACCGTATGAGGGGAATCAGGCTTGTTTCTCAGGACCTTGTTAATGGTTTTAAATGCCCCCCCCCATCTGTGTGACAGCCTGCATCTGTCTGGCAGCGAGGGGCCTGCTTCCACAGGCCCGGCCCCTGCAACCTGACTCCCAGCTCGGGGATTTACGAGTGTGTGTCGGCTCTGTGTCAGAGTAACATGTGTCCAGATTAGGTACCAGGACTGTAAAACATCTCATGATTTCAAAGGAATACCTGTGATTCATGTACCCCCCCCCCCGCTCCTCCCCACTTCACACCAAAGACTAGCATATGGATGCTCTGATGTGCTGTTAACTGAGGAAGAACAACGCCTTCAAACACACATCCTCCAACATGTTGTTTTACGGCCCTTGTTATATTCCGGGGAAGTTTGCCAAGGAGATTTTTTTCCATCATCCCTCACGGTGGTGTTGACTGTACGAGGCCAGTGGAGCAGACAAGCTCGCTAACACTCGTGATTATTTCTGCCTAAGCAGTGCGTTAAGCTCATCTTTCTCAGAGCCGGCCGTAGCTTGCGAGTTCCGGACGCAGATTGATGTTCTCCAGCATCGGAAACACATTGTCCACAGATAATTATTCACAGTTTGATGTATGTAAGCAGGATGCCAATGAGAGGCACTACAGAAAAATGTCCTCAGCTTTGTCAACACTTGCCGTCCCACTTGTACTCAAACAAGAATGCAGTATTAAATCACCCAACCTCAAGTTTTCCCCCGAGAGTGTTATATAATTAGTTTACCGGGGAGTGTCTCTGCGATAAGGAGCCGTATGTCACGGCCATCAGGGCGAAGTCTTAAAGTGGAAAAATGCTGCTCCGAAATCAAGTAAAATAATAATAAAAACAAAGTGTGTTCACTTGTAATAAGTCAAACTAATCTGCCAATAGAACAAGTGAAATGTTCTTGCTGAGATTTCTTTAAATAAAATGGGATATTTAGATAATTGAGGTCTTGTAATTAGCTGGGAACATTTATTTTTAACTACATATTACCACGATCAGTAAATGTTGGCTACAAAATAAGCCAGAAATGCTCCAAAGTTTTCGTTTTTTTAATGTTTTCAAGAGTCTTTGACTTCACAAGATACTTAAGATGCATTGTCTAAAAACCAGGCCCTATATCTCACTGCATTGTTACTGCTTAAGTTATTATGTCTTATATCAAGTGGAAAGACATATTCTGACTAGAGATTAGACAAATATACCTGATACAAGATTCCGAGTTTTTACAGTTTAAATGGAGCTGAGGGTCTTCACTGGGGTCTCCGCATTGGCCACAAGGCTTTTTTCTGAAGGGTGCTCTGGAGCGGGTCACGCCCCCGCCAGCAGAGAAAAATGTCCCAGTGCAAAATGTCCCCCCGCCTCCCCCAGCTCCCTCCCCATCCACAGGCCTACTCTAAAGGGACAGCCACTAATCTTCCTGAGAAAGAGATTTCTGCCATTCTTTCTGCGCTCCTAAATGAGGCTCTTACGCTGCTGTGGTTCCACAGACCGGGGGGGAGAGGTGGAGGGGGGGGGAGGGGGTTCTGGGACCAGGGTTATGCAGGGATGACCGCATTCAAGCCAGACCCCTGTGCCCCCTTTTGGTTTAACTTCTTGGCCCTCCACCTCATCTGCTGAGGCCTGAAGTATTCTACTTCTACAAAGAGAAAAAATGACCTTTTAAACAATGCTCCGTAACATCCGGACAGGTTCATTATTTTATGACCAATGCAACTAAGCTAAAGGAATACTTCACCCATAAAATGACCATTTGTATATTAATTACTCTCACCGTTTTACCTTTTATTCTTACAGAAAACATTGTTTTTCTCACATGCCTGCACGGTAAACCAAAAGCAGAGAGAAGTAAATCAGAGTCATTAAAGCAAAACACCTATTTACAAACTTTCACACAACCATTGCAGGATAATCCAAGTTTTGTTTATACAGTCCTATGTTAGAAACATATGCTTCTTGGTAAAACCTTAAAAAATGTCTTCATAACAGTCTCCTCTGTGCAAGTGTTAGCTCTTGTTAAATGCATTCCCAATTAACTTTAGTTTATTAACTTTTCTCAGGTTTCTGATGCTTCATGCACTGTTAAGGTAAGCGAGAAAAAACCATGTAGGTATCACAGCCTGACATCAGTGTAATTGATATACAAACTTTCATGTTGTGGTTGAAGCATTCCTCTAAGTGTGCAGGGCAATGCACCTTTATGTATCTTTGCTATTTAAAGAAATACTGCAGATCCAGTTAAGAGGCTGTACATACAAGAAACCCTTTGCTCCCAAAGACCTCAAACATGTCATGGATTTCATTTTTAACAGCCAAAAGCATATATTCGATCAACAGTGATGAGAAAGGATGGGCTCTATCAGGTGTCATCTACAGTAACATGTTGTTACAGCGTATCAATAACGCCTTTCCTGATACTCGAGAAGACCTGCAAGCAACAAGCTTACAGGAAGGCCTATTGACCAAGTCCCAATGTTGTTTATTTTCCTGTCAGGGTCTATAGCCTCACACTATCAGGAATTCACTGCTGTCCTCCCAGAACCACCTCAACAGAGAGAGATATGGTTTCTGTCCCGGAATGACTTTCAATTTATGGCTTAAAGCCTCATCCTCTGCACAGTCAGTTTACACTTGGACTTCAACGAGAGCTGTGATTTGGGCAGAAAAAGGCAGAACATCTCTCAAATATATTGATTTATAGTTTTATATCAAACTCAATATCTTTGGGTTTTGAACTGATAAAACGAAATAAATATAAAGACATCAGCTCTCGTAGTAACCCAGAAACTGGTATTACAGAATTAATTAAGAAAATCAACAGCAATTGTAGCCTCTAATGCAGAATGATATCATTTTTCGATATCAACAATGTTTCACATGTTCCTAACATGGCCTGGCTCTAAACAGTTAACTTGCTTTCTAGGTGACCCCTCCCCCCCAGCTTCCATCCTCACATCTTTCTCAATCTATCTCATCTAGAGTTTCATTTTGTTCACTGCCTGGCTAGAACTGGATTTACAGATTATATATGCTAAGTGAAAGCAGAAAGAGGACATCTTGTTTATTCATTGTTTTGTTTTGTATCCTTGATGAGTGCTTTGTAACAGCCCAACACACAGGTTTTTCCTCACTGAAGTAACGGCTTTTATCTTCCTTCATTACCGGGCCTTCTCATCACAGAGGGGCTGGCCTACATACAGAGAGCAGTGTGGAGCTCATCCAGTGATTGGTAGCAATTGTTCACAAGGGTTTGAAACATACTGTATAGTATCATCATTGCTTTATTTAGTTTCTTACATTGGATTTAATTCTGAATTATACATTAGTTTTCCTGGATTCTTTTTTATGTTTACTTGAAATACATGAGAAGAAAAAAAGACAAGCTGAATCCAAGCATGGAGTTCAGAGGAATTCTTAACAAGAAGAAAGCACTGTGGAGACTTGTCTAACTAGTTTTGAAAAAGAATATCTCAAGACAAATGTTTATTTCAGTAACTGCTTAAAACAGTCATAAAGGCAAATATTAAGCAGCCTTGTCTTCAAATTGTGTTTTGTGAGCCTGGATGGAGCGCTGACAGCCTCTGAAGCTCTCTTATGTGGTTTAGAAATGTAAATCAGGCTCAAATGAGAGGACATTTCTGATATTGCTTGTTTCTTTGGAGCGCTTCAAAGCACCCTGAGTGAAAAAAGCAACGTGGAATGCTTTGGGCAACGTCTGCGAATATAAATCTCTCTTTTCCAGAGGCGTCTACACACACAGCGCCCAAAGACAACATGTTACATTCCTGGCCGTTTACAAGCAGTGGGAGAGGAGGTGGAGGCAATATATGGATGCTTTAACGGATTAACCAACACCCCGTCCGCCAGCTCTCTCTCCCTATCCCTCCACTCTCTCGCTTGAACTTCCCTTTTTCTTTTTGTGCTTCATCCTCTCTTAAACAGAAAGCTCTTTCCCAGCGTGAAGAGTGTAATCCATGCCCCTGCCTCTAAGACACTTCCTGCCTGTTTTGTTTGTCGGACTGATGGGAATCAGAGCAATAAGGTGCCTAGCTCTCCCTCTTCTCTGAGGTGTCGCCTCAGGCAACCGCTTTCTCTGGACAGGAAGAAGCAGCATGTTATTAAAGAACTTGTTATAAGACCATACATTTCCATGCTCTCAATCTCCCTGACCCAGCGTAACCCTCGTCAGTCTTCAGCCACCGGTCTGCCAGCTGCTTTCATCTGCTAATGTAGCCCCAACACTCACAGTTCAAGTGAAGCAACAATAAACGTCCGATGAGTTTAGACGTGGTAAAACAAAAATGTGTGCTGGCTGTAAACACGGGCGGGAGGCACTTATGTAAACAGGCCTAGTTCCTACGGGGGAGCTGGTCTCGAGGCAGACAGTCTGTGGTCAGGCTGTTCCGGTCCGTATTCCCTCAGACCCCCCCCCATCACACACACATTACCACCACCACCACCACCCCTCGCTTGCAGACACAGCTGTGGTCCGCCTGCAGAAACGCTGCTGGAGAACAAGAATCAATGACAGCGCTGCACTGAGCAAAAACAACGGACACTCACCCACGATGAGAAGTGCATGTCTGCAGGCACTGAGGCATCAGTCGAGAATATATAAAACTATAAACACCTCTAAAAGTTTGCATCAACGTAAATCTCACCAGGGAGAACCTTTTATTAAATGTTCCAAACTTCTACTCCTTAGACCCCCAACAGTTCTGCTGTGTCAAAGTCAGAGCATGTAATGCATGGTTTAATTGTGTTGTAGCTTCCCCAGAAAACAGGAGCAGGAAATAGATTTCTGCCCCCAGTGAAACTCCTCATGAGGTGTTGCTTCTTGTAATCACAGATCTGAGATTTCACTGCTCTCCTGCCAGTGGACTGCCAGCCGGCGGTCCACTGAGTCAAATGCACTGGGGTCAATGTTTTAAATAAAATGGCCGCGGTGAGAAACAAAACCAAACCTTGCCCAGTCTGTGGCTAGATCTTGCAACCAAGGTGGAGGAATTCCATAAACAATTGTGAAAGAATAACTTTTACGATATACTTTCATGGCCACATCCCCAGGAGGGGGATCTTTCTCCAGATGGAGAGTGGGCCTACAAAGGACTGCGTCCAAAAGACAGGACGCAGACGAGTCGCGGTAATGCGTGCAACCGGCAAAATAAGCAGCTGAGGTTGCCTCAGTTAATACAGTAAATCAAACAAAAGCTGCCCATAATTCATTGGCTCTCGCAATATATCCTTAAAACAGAATCAGAAGGGAAAAACTGAAAATCTTCCTAAACATAGCGCATACATATCAAATGCTCTCCTGTTTCTGAAAGTTTGTTATATCAAAAATAATATCTCAACTCAGTTCCAGTTACTAGCTTTGCAGGACATAAACGTAATCTCATGGTCTTCCTCAGATTATGGTGCTAGCTCCGGTGTCATTGTCATATCCAATTTATGACAGTGAATAAAGACAGTAAGATGTGTTTGCAGGCTCTGATAAGCTACTAAGTAGACATTGAGTTTATTTGTTCAGACATAGAGTAAAATAGAGAACCTGATGCTTTGTTTCCTGCAAAATTGCTATGGTACGATTCCTTACTAGAAATAAAAAAGCCATAAGCATCCGTTTGCTAAAGTGTCATATTCTTTCTTAGACAGAGCTTCTGGGCTGTGCTGCTATTTCTTTCCCTGCTCTGTAATCACAGCAAAGCCTGTCATGAAGCCATTGTATGGTTGTCATGGTCCATCAGAAAAAGAAAAAAAAATCAAACAAAATGCTGCCATATGGAAAACTCATTTGTCATTCATCACACAGCAGCAGGAAACAGGGATAAAGACAGTGGTTCTGTAACAGCTGGGTAGCAACAGATGATGGAGCGCTGACCCGCCCTGGGTTTGCATCGTTGTTTTTTTTGGTACGAAAAAATAGCCACTACATCTCCAGGAACAGGAAGTCAGATATTTGAACTCTACATTTTGATCCAAAGATTACCTTTACCCTTTGGATGCAACTTTTACCCAAGATGCTTCCCATTGTTAGCTTGGATGGTGTTCTAAGGTGGTAGTTAAGGCATTATTTCATTCTTATGTTCTTAGTTTTTTTTGTTATAAACTGAAACATATGACATTATAAATAGAAATCTCTCAAAGGATTATTAGATGTCTTGGTCCAGGTAAAGATGGACAGAGAATTAGACACGTTTCACTTTCAAGCCTATGGCGTTCAAAGTCAGTCGTTCATTTCCTCTTATAATACCAACAATGAAAATACTTAAAAACCCTGTTCTGTTAAAATAAAAATCCATTCATAACGCGGGTTTAAGTTTTGTTTCATATAGCTATAATAACATCCCTCAGTTTGCGTTGAACGTGCTTCACCGGCTTGCTATATCTCAATGATGTAGGAGGAAGGAGGTGACGGTCTAATCAACAGTCTACAAATGAAAGGGTTTGTTGTTGAGTGAAAAGTGTGTGTGTGTGTGTGTGTGTGTGTGTGTGTGTGTGTGTGTGTGTGTGTGTGTGTGTGTGGTGTGTGTGTGTGTGGGTGGTGTGTGTGTGTGTGTGTGTGTGTGTGTGTGTGTGTGTGTGTGGTGTGTGTGTGTGTGTGTGTGTGTGTGTGTGTGTGTGTGTGTGTGTGTGTGTGTGTGTGTGTGTGTGTGTGTGTGTGAGAGATAGTATAGCTTGTTAGCCTGTTGTGTTTTGCTTGCCAGGTGATTTCCCCTCACCTTGTTAGCCAAGCAGGAGAAGTTCTGGCGCTGCTTCACCCCGTGCCAGTGGCAGATACAGACATGCATCTGACGTGCACAGATCTGCCAGAAAACAGCACAAAAAAAGGAGATTGACCACCATCATCTTAGTTTTGAAGATGATCTAATGATGTGTAGATTCAACTGTAACAAGGCATGTCATGATTTCAGTTCTTCTGTTGTTATTAGTAATGTATTACTTTTAAGCTTTACACTGAAAACCAAACAGAACAGGCGATGTGAGGACACCTTGTCTGTGGGAAGTTGTGTTTGTAATTTTCAGATTACATTTTGAGATTTTTCAGAACAGATCAGTGAATAAAGAAAACTATCATTAGTGTCAGCCCTATACTTACATTCACACCCGTTCACAATGTGTAAAGTAAAACCCTGTCAGAGTTCGTCCACTGAAGCTGTATTTAAACTTCCTGCAGGGGTTAGCTGCGTTCCTGCTCAGATACCTTCAGTCTGCGAGGGTTTTGATTTATAATTCAGTGAGTTTAAAGCACCGCTGCAGGACTGAGTGTTTGTATTGCATGGTAATTATACTCCCCACAGTGACTGTCTTTAAATTTGTTTACATTGTTTCATACTGAAAATGAGACTTAATTACATTCTGTCAGTGACACTGTAACGACTTAATGCTCTTTAAATCCAGTTTAAATTTGAAAACACATATTTTTCTTTGGAATTGGCCTTTCATCCACTTTAAGCTGACATTTTTCTCTGCACAATAAGCATTTTCTCCAACTCTTTACCATGTGTAGTATGTGGTGCAAAGTGTTGTTGTTAACTTACCATAAGAAGAAGAGATGTAATAGTTCAGGCCTTTCAGCGTGGACAGACATCTTATTGAAATTCAGCCGAGGATGCTCTGCATCTGCGTCTTCTAATTTGTAATTGTAGGCAACCTCCTAATGTTTAAAACGAACCTTGACTTGTGTGTGACCTCGTAGTTTCTATTTAATTTTGGAATCGATGAAAACAACCTACCAGAAATCCCAAGTACCACAATTTTACCTCCAGGCTGTTTCTGTTTCTTTTCAGATCATGGTGACTACTGTTCGTTAGGGCAACAGTCTCCACATAAGGCTATATCCCATTAGACAATCGGCAAAAATGTCAATTTTGAATTATTTCAACTCAAGGCATTAAGGTGCAGAAACATAAGGAACATAGAGCAAATTACGAGACGCTCAGCAACGCAAAAGCAGAAAGCACAAAACCTCAGGCTTATAAAGTGTACTCGGTCTGATCGGGCCCTTAATGTAGATAGCATAGCTTATCAGAGAGCATAAGGTTGGAATCAACTGTCAAAGTAAAAGATGTAGTGTCTCTATGGCTGCAGTCGAATTGTCAGTTTCTCTTCCTAACGGAGTGAAATGACCCGGAAGTACCTCAGTGGCAGCCATGATAAGAGCCGTTCGAATTCTCTAGTTCAGGGGTTCCCAAACTTTTCAATTCTGCGACCCCCAAAATAACAGTGCCAGAGACTGGCGACCCCTGTCAAAGGGGGTGCTAGTGATTTGTCAACGGGGGGAGCCTCGCTGCGGATGGCCAGCCCGCCCCTTAAAAATGTCTATGAACACGTTATTATTAATAATAACTTTTAAAAAATTGAGAATTTTTTTTTACACTGGATCTTCCTTTACGAAAGAAAATGAGAAAATGCTGCCCCACAATGCCTTGCGGCCGCAGCATTTAAGGCGAGGGGATATTCGGCCGTTCACGGAAACAACCGATTATGACCGAGAAATTATATCATGAAAGTTACGGTGCTTATTAAGCATTTTAAAACTTATGTGGTAAGTTGCCAAAGTGCTTTGTTTTGAACGTTCATCATTATTATACAGTAATCAAAAAGAGAAATATGAACGTTAGTTTTTACTGAAATTATCAAATAAAGTCAACATTTCACAGTCTTTACTGAGCTGTGTGGGGTTTGTTAAACTTTTAAAACATGTTATACACAGTGATAGGTTAAGCCCCTGTCACACTGTCCCGAAATTGACACCAGATGGACACACGATAAAGGAAATGTTCAAATTCGGCTCTGATCGTAACAACATCGGGCTATTCCTGAGGGCATCTTAAGCCATCGTATGACCGCCGGTGGAGTTTCTCAGGCTCCGGCAGCAACTTCGTGAGTAGTGGCAAAATCTTTGGCATGCCAAAAAATTGCCGAAGGACCTTGCGAAGGTTCATTTTCGTGTTGAATTTGTGTGTCCATTTTGCCCTTCGTAAGGCACTCGTGAGGGCATCTTGTCAAATCGTGTCATTTTCGTCTGATCATCGGTGCCATCGGGCAATTTTTTTGGCATGCCAAAGATTTTGCCACCACTCACGAAGTTGCTGCCGGAGCCTGAGAAACTCCACCGGCGGTCATACGATGGCTTAAGATGCCCTCACGAATAGCCCGATGTTGTTACGATCAGAGCCGAATTTGAACATTTCCTTTATCGTGTGTCCATCTGGTTGTTTTATTGCACAACAAAATCATGTAAACATATTATGTAAATAACCCAATTTGTGTTCTGTGAAACTGAAAAGGATATTACATTGATTTTGTTACTTTCGTTGCAGTTGTATGTCTTAAATGTACTTTAGGTTAACTTCCTGTTTTATTTAGATGCTTTTATTTTGAAGGCGAGTTGACAGGAAGTTGTTGTTGCTATGGAAACAACATGACGGAGAAAACTTAATATCTTCTACATATAAAGATGGAGAAAGTAAAGAACAAAGTCTGAAAATATCAGTAGGCTACAGTATCATAGTACTTTAACATAATTGTTTTTGTTACTTTCGTTGCAGTTGTATGTCTTAAATGTAATGTAAATGTTGCCTTCGTGTGTGGTTCGGGGCCATATTCGTGCGGGACAGTGTGACAGGGGCTTTAAGGACTAACAAGTTTATAATAAATACATTTGTATTTATTATAAGATCTTTTCATAGTTCATACAATCATACGTATTGGGATCATTTGTATTAATGTGGACCGGAGGGTGAGAGTGACGACCATAAGTTTCACTTTCCTTTTTTATTTCAATTACAACCTCGTTCATGAAGAATTTATGTTTCTCTGTTGTCCACGTTCATAAAGCATAAAACAACACCATCAGAGCGCGGTGCAGAGTCTCTAGATGCGTCCGCCGTTCTTATTATACATCCATGTAGTCCGCTCACTCCGCTATAGAAAACTGTAGTTTCCCCACAGCAGCATATTCATGACGTCCGCTGGCGTATCATAAATACGTCGGATAGTGTAAGTGCAGTCGGATTCTCAAAGCACCGCAGTGTCTTTTCCTAAATCCTTTTGAATTCTCCTATCCACTATTCCTTAACCCCGTGACGTTTCACACAGAGGTCAAGGAATAGACGATAGGAATAGACGATAGTTTTTTGGACTGCAGCCCAGATCTGGCAAGTTGTGGCATGGTGCTTTTCCTGCAAGCACACTGAAGCAATTGTGTTTCTATATGCACAGCAAATCATAGCAGTCAGTGCACACCCCTCCAGGGTACTGACACTCTGCAGACTCACAGGTATCTTGGTGATTTGTTAATTTTTCAATCATATTTACGTGCTACTATCTTGACTTTATAATGACTGCAATGTTTAGTAGCTTTTGTAGCTAAAAGTAGTGAAAGTCACATTTGATGTCAAATGTGGATTTTCTGCACATGCTTTCTTCATTGGTGCACATTCTCTGAGTGTTGGCTTTGGCAGAACAGTTATGAGATGCTTAGGCGTTAAAGGTACTGTAAATCTTCTTTATTCAGCAGAGTTGTGGTCTTAGATACAATCTGGCCCATCTGAATTTCCCACGGAACAAAGAGGGAGGCAGGGGGTGAGCAGAGGAGGGAGAAGGGACTCAGCTGAAGAGGGGGTATTGTTTACATATCAAGACACTTCCTCTAACTCCCAGGAAAAGCAGTAATTTACCTAGCAAGGTTTTACTGTTTAATTTCTCCATTGTGCAGGGGGATAACCCCGTAATTACAGGGGAGGAAGTAGCCCTAAGCCCCGGACAGAGGGTGAGGGCTCACTGAGCCTGGCTGAGTTTGGACCCCCTCTTCCTCAGGCTCAATCTGGATTTCTCCCACCCTCATTGCTGTGGCTATTTCGCCTTTCCATTAGCACTTTTTGGGTGTCTGGGCGCCGGCCAATTAGTGCTCCGCTCCGAGTAATATTCCCTTCTGTGAGGCCAGAGCAGCTCCTTTGGTGGAGACTCAGAGGCATCTGGACCCGGAGGACCAGGGCTGAGGGGGGGGTTGGCACAAGCTGGCAAAACCCTGTGGACCCTCACCCTTTACAGACTGGAAGTCACTTCATAAAATCATCCCAGCTTGTGGAACATTTAATGCAAAAGGCATCTCATAACAACTTTGGCAATTAAAACCCAGACTGGTTTTGGAACGGTGAGCAGAAGATGACAGACATGCGCAAATATTGACCAAACTTATAAAAGGTCAGTGTTTAGGGTCAGATCTATGGATAGTGGAGAATTCTCCATCAGCAAGTTATTAAGTTGTGTAGTTAGTCTCTAAAAGGATGCAGAGGGTTTGGGTATGTACTTTGTCTAGATACAGTTTAAGATAAACTGCATTGAAATAGCTTTTTCTCAAATAGTTTCTGTTAAAAGGTTTGTTTTTTAGTGACATGATTCATTCTTTTTTTTTTTTTTTTAAATAGAGCTGCAAAATGTGTGGTTTGACAGAAAAGTGATTAGCAACTGATTTTGGTTATTGTTTGAGGCATTTTTTTTTCACACATGACAAACATGTCCTAGATAAATCTGCTTTATTATAAGGATTTGACACTTTTCTTTGTCTTATGTGACCCTAAACATTTGAAAGTGTTACCCCGGCGCTATAACTGTGGTGAGCATTGCTCGCTTTGTGTCTTACCTATTGTAATCGATACAATGAATCTACAGAGTAATCTGCATACCAGTACATGATGAAAATAGTGTGTGTAGCAGCTTGTCATAGCTGTAGAGACTGTAATTGCTGAGTAACAACAATAACACAACGTTTTCATTGTGTGTGACTCTCCTCTCCTCACACAGAGAAAGCTGGCCGAGTTATGAACATTTAATAGTTCCTAGCTATATATGTTGTAATGGTAAAGACATTTTGAAATATTATATGTGAGTCTCAGCTTAACTGTTGCCTTTGCTACACTCTGGTAACTCAACACTTTTTACACACTGGCAATGTGTGCTGCCCATGCCACTTATGAGAGTGTGCATGGGGGGGGGGGGGAACAGGGCCGGCTCTGTAGGCTCATGTTCGGTGAAGATTACTGAGAAATATTTTCCTTCATATAAATTAATGCTGAATTTCACTATTCACAGCCTGCAAGTTTTATTATTATTTAACTGCCCAAATATTGTATGTCTAGAAGCAGTGATGTTTAGTAACTAAGTAGATTTACTCAAGTACTGTAATTCATTTCAATTCTGAGAGACTTGTACTTTATTCTACAATTTGTTGCTACTTTGTACTTCCAATCCACTATAAATCAGATGTCAATGGTGTACTTTTACTCCACACCATTTATTACCTAACTACCATATTATTATTAAATACCTTTAGTTACTTTGCAGATCTGGATGAATGATGTGAAATATAATCAAGTGTTAAATCAGACTTTAGTTCCACCTGGAGTAAATTCACAAGATACCCTGCAGTATACAAAGTCATTCAAACTAGCTGCACCTTTACCAGCTTTGAGAACACTTTAATGATCAATCATTATAAAACATATATATATATTATTCTGAAATGGACCAATCTGCACAATAACTACTTTTACTTGTGGTACTTCAACTATATTCTGATGCTAATACCTTTCTACTTTTACTTGAGTAACATTTTGATTGCAGGACTTTTACTTGTAACAGAGTATTCCTACAACTGGGTACTTTGCTTGAATACATGATCTGAATACTTTTACCACTTCT
This sequence comes from Dissostichus eleginoides, assembly GCA_031216635.1. NCBI lineage: Eukaryota > Metazoa > Chordata > Actinopteri > Perciformes > Nototheniidae > Dissostichus > Dissostichus eleginoides. The sequence goes on along the minus strand of CM062274.1, from coordinate 3,106,812 downwards.
GTCTAGAAGCATGTCTTGTCAAATGTTGATGATATTTCCAAATGCTGACACATACGTTTTTCTTAAAAGCTGCTAAAGCAACACTCCCTCTCCTTCATCCATGCTTCAAATACACATTGCAACAACTTTGGTCTCTATGAAAGACAAGCATCCACACCCTTATTAATTTAACCTCTGTCTCTCTCTTCCACCTCTAGCTGTCCCTCTGCCTCCTCCTGCCTTCTCGCACTCACACAGTTACTAGTACCATTAGGCTGTCATAACAGGGCACGTATAACCTGAGCTGATCCCAGGTCTGAGTGAAGCGAGCATCCCGGGGCCGCCGCCGCCACAACCGACAGGATTGCTACCTCATGGTGGGGGGGGATGTGTGGGGGGATGGGTGCCACATGTAAGCAGAGGCAACCGCTGGCCCTAATAGGAGCTGACAAGTGGTGGTCGGACAGCGGGAGATCAGGTGGCCTGGGCCGGCCCATCGCTATAGAAACAGTCCTCTGCGTCTATAGGAGCTATGGCAGAGTAGTTTACAGAGGAACACTCGCTCCTCGCTCCCCTCCTGCTCTCCATCATTCTAGGGCTGCATGCAGGAATTAAAACTGTCCTGCGTCTTTAACGGATCCTTTTAATTAAAGGGTCCGTGGAGTTTTAGACCTCTAAAGGTAGGGACACACCAAGCTGACACCAAAGAACTCACACAGACGGACCCGACTGTTGTGTCTCCTCACGTCTCCTGCGTCTTGGCCAACAGTCGCACTGGAACACACCGCAAAGACTTCAGCCGACGGCCAAGTAGCACGTACGAACTGCGCATGCGTGAGTGCCAATAACTCTCCTTACCAGCAGGCGGCGGTAGTGTGTATTCGTCATTCAAAAGAGGCAACAACCGGAAGACAGACTGCGTGATAACCGAGAGAAGAAGAACAGACTGTGTGATATAAACAAACAACAAATAGCGTGTGCGTTCCATTTTCACTCTACAGCGAGAAGCTCATGGGGCTTTCCCAAACCCGTGTCGAGAGCTGGAGTTTAATGAAATCTCAGATTGGCCTTCTTAATAGTTTGTTTGGGTCCCTCACTTCCGTTTCGCTTCTCATGCACTGATTCGCTAGCTGAACAGCCAATCAGAGTGATTTATTTGACCGACAGCCTTTGGCCGATTGCCTACCGATTCGACATGTCGATTCGGTAGGTTTTCGGCCAAAAAGGTGTCGGCACGGCCGAAAAGACACAACGGTGCGGGACACACCAATCTGAGTAGGGCGACAGGACGCTCATCGTCGGCCTGGCATCCATCGACAGCCAAAATCGGCTTGGTGTGTCCGGGGCTTAACAGCACTATGGGGGTGTTTTTCTGTGAGTGGTTCTAATTTGTTGTTATTTCCCTAGTAATGCACATTAAGATGCTAGTGAACACTGGGTATGATTCCACTATTCCACTAATCTGCAGGGTGTACTGCAGTGCCCCAACTAAGACAGAGAAAAAGAAGACTGCAAGCTAGTTAACAGGGATGTTTTCAAATCAGCTTTTTAAAGGTTTTATGAGGAAGCAAACACACTTGTCACATTTATTAAACCTCAAAGACACACCCAATGCGATGGATGAGTAACACTGAAAGTTACTTTTTCCGTTTACAAGAAAATTCCACATGGCCCCTTTAAATGAATCGCTTGAGTTGCATTGAGGGTAATGTAGTCATCAGGTGTTGGCAGGCGAGAATGTGTGGAATAAAAAACAAAATAGCTCCTGCATTGAATTAATGAATGTCAATAATGATTCCTAGAGTTTAATAGGAGAGCAATGTTGAATCAGGGGAGATCTTATTTGACTGTAAATGTTAAAGTCATGAGATGTGGTGTGTGCTGTTTGATGCATATTGTGCTTAATGAATGTGTCATAATGTACACATCCTCAAGTCCACTACACATAGAAATAAACTGATTTGATAAGAGGCATTTGTCAGATAATCTAAGCCCTCAAACAACAACAAGTTATGTCCCTTCTTCTGACGGTACCAAGCTCTTATTATATAGTATTTATCCTCCTTATCAGCCAACATTTTATTGTAAAAGGTTATCTTAAAATAGCTGGGAGTGTGGCTTGACAACGTCCATTAAACACATTAAACATGTTCTCCTCATCCACTGTGACACCACACAAGAACACATGCCATCAGCAATCCATGGGGAATGTGAAAGAATCACAGCTTTTCTGGAGTGTCAGCTGGTATTAATGCCAGGAAATATGACAGTGGCGTTTCCTGACATGGTGCATCTCACGAAAACGGACCTCAACGCTGTGAGTAAGTCACATTGAAAACAGAAGAATCCACGACAATGTGTGTGTTTTAGCCACTTATTTTCTGCTACTACAGTCTTTGTGCATGACAGAAGATCTAATGGACCTCAGACATGCCGGGACAACCGTGTTGAAGTATTGGTTGCTTTAGATACATAGCTGCGTGAAAACTAATGAGTAGTACATTTTCTTTATTTTTGAGATAGCTAAAGCCACCAAAGTCCCAACAGTTTTTATCGCCTTTACTGAAGCCATCATCCATTCCCCCTCTCCTCAACCACAGCGCACAGTGCAACTTCACATGCTGTTTGCTATGAGCGCTTAATGTGGTTATTTTAAAGAGGGGGTTAAGAATAATACAGTGGCAGCATGTGGCACCCTCTCCCCACACAAAGAACAAGAGTTGGTTGATGAAGATCACAACTGTGCCACATGTAGATCATTATCAAGAGCCAGGCAGGAACAGTTAAACTTCAATGTGCTCTCAGATTGGGGCTTTGAAGGGAAAATGCTTTCTAATCAAGGCCTTGGAAAAACAAAAGCCACAATGCCTTAACTCGCAGACGACCATCTCCAACCTAAAGAGCCAGATGGTTTGTGTTTGTTTGTTTCGATTGAAGGGAAACCCAAACGAATAGTGAGCGAGTCATATGATAACTGCAGTCATTTGTTTGTGAAGTACATAAAAGCTGGGCAAAAATTCCCTTTGGGGATTCTTGAGACAACATTTTCTAGGTTTGATAAATGGAATTCAGCAATGGAAACAGACTCTAAAGCAAATGTACCACTTTTTCCCCCCCTTTTTAAATGGAGTCAAGATAAGCGTACAAGTCTTTATCCTGGATTTGCTCTGGAGCCTGGAGTTTGGCGTGAGTCCATGCTGTAATTGTTTCACCATGTTGCCGCTCAATTGTGCTGTCAATAAGACAGAGCATATGGAACTCTCTCCAGTTTAGAGTGTTTTATTTTAACCCTCCAAAATGTCAAGGTTTGATCAAATTCCACTGTTATCATCAGTGTTGTAGTTCAAGTTAAACACACTTAACTCGCACTGTCTTCAATTTGTTCCCCAAATGTTTCACTTTGTTTGCTCTCTGGCTGCACTTCAGTCTAGAAATGGACTCAATGACAGACTAAGATGGACTATGTTCAAAATGCTTAAGAATGGGTCACCACACTTGGGTATGTTATTAAAATACAGTGAAAATGTTTTAATTATAGTGTGAAAATGTATAGTTTCCATTGTCAATGGTATGATTGGACAGATTTGCATTATTTAATACATAGATCACACATAATGAGGCAGTTCAAACCAGGTTTAAAAGCGTCCACCATTGATTTAGTATTGCACTTCACAAGAGTTAATTGCAACATTACAACATTTCCATATTAATGCACAAGAGGCCAAAACACAGTATCATACGCTTCTCATAATTCAACTGAAGAACATATTTTTATCAAGACTGTCGCTGCCCACGTCCTTCACCTCTCTTCTGTCCTTGACTTTGACCACATGACTGTGATGTCATCAATATTAGGTGTGAGTCCCAGAAGACAATATACACTGAGTGTACACTGGTTAACAATGGGGTTTGGAAACTGACCCATATGTATAATTATTCCTTTGTAAATATACCGTACATAAATAATTAAAGAAAAGTATTTGAAATTCTAGGTTTATGTTTTACTCACAAATAGTGAAAATAAGACATCTATATATCTATATATAAATACGTCACTCACTGACTCCTAACATTGAGATCCATTTCTTGTTGTAGTAAAACCTTCTTTTCACATGCACAGAAATGCTGCTACTCTGCAGAGGCCCTCTCTGTGATCCAGCTCCTGCTCTCTCAGGTTCAGGTTCCATAGGGACCCTGAGTCCAGGCTTTAATCAGAACCTGCATGCTTTACATACAAAACAACTACCTGATTATATCGCTGTCATCGCCATTTCTATTCTCTTTTTCATTTGCTTAAACCGCCCCCAAGCAGCCTTTACCTTTTTGATCACATGCCTCAGTGTGGAATTGGAATCTTTTATTTTGACATTTGCGTGTTTTGACATGTTTGTTGAAACACTGAGTTGATGGAGCAAATCAACACACAATGCAGTCCAGATGCGGTTTCTATGAGTCAATGTGAATCCAATGGATTAACATAAGATGGTACCTGTTCCATATGAACAGTAAATGGTGTGAAAGCAGAAATAGCCCTTATATTACATTGACCTTTTCTGAGGAGTAATTATACCTGTCGGAGTTAATTGTTTAATCACCAAATTAAAGTGTCTTGTATGGCAGGTACTTCTTTTGTGATCTCCAATGGCCTGGTCAGCTTTGATTGAGCCTATTGAACACTTTGAATAACCTTTGGACAGTCGATATTCCTTCAATTATCTAGTAGGACTTTTTATTACGAAGATGATTTGTTTCTATTATGATGCAGACATCTGTTGTATTGCGTTCACAGAATTATTTGATGAACGTCATGTTCAGCGTTTGACTGCACTTTCTCTACTCTCACTTCCAATTCTTTTTCTAGTGGTTCCAAGAGCAAATGTTATAGTTTGCTCTGAAATGCATGTTTTTTATTCAACAACTGTATTGTTTTTATGTTCCATTTAATTTCTCTTCTTGTTTCTTGTAATTTATGCTTTAAAACAGGGTACTTGAAGGAAAAACTTTATATGAAAGTTACATACAAAACCGCAGCATAACTTCCTTATGATGAAGAGCCCTATCCCACCGTATCCACCGTAGAGTTTGGCAGATAAAGGAGATTCCCCCACAGGCTTACCCCGAGGTGACTCACCTCTCTCAGTGTCACACAGGGGAAGCAGCTAATTTTATCTCACAATGCATGCTGTGTGTCGCTGCAGCTCCTGTGACAAATGATGCCTTATCTTGAGGCTGCTGTTTGTTGTTGCTGAGTAATGTGCTGGCCACTCCTGCTGTCTCTGGAGCGTTCAGCTGCTGTCACCTGTCAGGAAACACATCCACATTACAGTCATGTGCACACCTGAGAACACATCATCACTGGGTTTCAAGTGCAGCGCTGCAGAAAAACAAACTTTCTCTGGATTTGTGCACAAACTCAGATGTCATTTCCCCCGCAGGCTAACTGTTTTCTGTGTTTGCCATTTCCTCTCTGACTCAAGCGTTCCTCCACTCAGCTGGATGGCTTTTCCATTTGCCTGCATACAATCTAATGAAGACAGACATGTAGACTAACACAGAGCAAGCTCCTTTTCTCTTTGAATGTCACAAATCCCTCTCCTTTATAAACGATTCGACCCCATTGCCAGCGAGGGACTGATGAAAGCGACATGTGTTACTCATAGGGCCCCTTGTTTATTTTGACTTCCATACTTGCATTAAGGCCAAGTAAACACATCAACCGGCCTCCAGTTTGCAGAGATGCAAGGGCTCAGATCGCTTCCACAGCACCCCCCCCCCCCCCTCGCTGCCAGACTGAGAGTTCCCTACCAATGAATGCACCGCTGATTGATGCCATTCAGCACTCATTTAGTAGAGGTCACAACTGATTTTGTGTAGTTTTATCAAATCAAATCAAACTTTATTTACAGTGTATAGCACTTGTCATACAAAAAGGTAAGTTTAAGTGCTTCACAAACCAAACACAGAGACAATTTACAAATCAATCCTATCTCTCCCTTCCAAGGTAATCACATAGCTTTGTGATTAAAAAGAACACCTAATACCAACGCATATATATATCTATATATAAAAAAATATAAAATAAATAACACAAAAGACAATACAAATAAATAAATAATATATTCCAATATAATATGTCACTACGACTCGATAAATCGTCACAAGGATTCAACTCAATAACAATGTGGAAAGAGAGGTCCTCTTTAAGTAATCTTTGCATCCTGCGACAGACAAACTAAAATCACATGACCTGCAGATCCCAGAGGTTTGGCCCTTATAATGCACTGACCCCATGACCTGTTCTTCTATTTCCTTCCCTCTTATCACTGAATCAACGGACCCTCTTAACGTCTTCCTTTACTCTAGCCTGAAGCAAGGCTGTCTTGTTTTCCTATTTAAACCTTAAGAGGAAGCAAAATGCTGTTTTAAATTCACCAATAACCAGGAGCGTGCTTTTTAACATGCCACTAAACCTACACAGCTCTGACTCCACGTCACTCCCCCGCTGTGAAAAGGGAAAAATTCCACTTAATTCTCCCCCGTCTCTGCACCTTTTCAGACCTCTGTGCTTTCCATTCTGAACCATTGGACTACTTCCTTTCACTGACTCTGTTTAAACAACCAGGATGCTTCAATAAAGAGCCTGGAGTCAAAGAACCAGAGGGGGGGGGGGGGACATCTCTCCACAGTTCTTTATCACAGTGGTCATGCAGGGTTTGAAGCGCACGGCTGTGCTGTTAAAGTTCTATAAAATGAAAAAGCTGGTTCATAAATCAGTCCTCTGTCGTCATGGCGATAGGTTAGGAGTTGTCTTTTCGGGTAGCGCTGACAACAGTCCAACTACCTGGAACAACAACAGATGGAAAACAAGTCAGCAAGCACAGTTTACTGCTAACTGCAGCAGGAGAAACAGGGTTTATGAATTTCTCTGGATTTGAAATGTGTGTAAATGCATTGAGCAATCTTCCACAAAACAATAATTCAACTCCCTGCAGGTCAGAGTATCATTTACTGTTAATGAATTCAATTACTGTTCAATTCATATCAGGTTAGGGAATATTTGATTTGATTTGAGTTCTTCATGATTGACTCTGGCTTTTTGAAATGAGAAAGGAAACATCAGAATGTCTTCAGATCTGTGGTGTATTGGGGACGTTGTATTTCTCAGAATATTATGGGATCCATTTACACTTCTATTAAGTGTATTTATTATAAGACATTAAACCTTGAGTTTCATTCCGAATGTGAAAGAATGTATCTTGAATTCCTTCAAATGTTTGTTTTTAATATTAAATCTCACATATATCAACCACTATCAACTTCCTATTTCCGTTGTACAACAGGGACCCTAAAATGAGGGTCACTTCAAGAGAAAGAGCAGGGCAAGAGCTCACCTGAGAGCCAATCCCGTTGGTTGGAGGCCCTCTGACCTGCTTTACAGCTGTTTCTTGTTAGTGCTTTAAAACAAATTCCCAGAGTGAGATGGTTTCCACGCTCAATCCTGCCCTGAAGAGAGAGGCCAGACGGGAAGGGGGTTTATAAGACCCCGCTGCCGTGTGTGTGTCTGTATAAACAGCTCGGCCTCAACGTTTTATCTTATCAGGATAGATGACCTAAGAGTGAGGGGGGGGGGGCCTGGAGATGCTCTGCCCTGTGTTATGAACGCCACCAACAGTTGGCTGAGTTCATTTTTTTTCCCAAATCTATTTCCAGCTTTAAAAATATCAACTAGAGGATGTTTACAGTCTTTTAGTGAGAGTCGACCTTTGTTTCAACTGTTGCAGAGTATAAATAAACGTTAGTATCTTACTTTGTGGATGGTTCAAAGTATTTTTGATCATTTATTCTCACCTGTCTCCAGACTTTTAAAAGACTAAGAATTGTCCGGCTTTGTAATGCAAACAGACACAAAGAGAATGTGGAGCGAAGTGTCCCACAGTTCAGTCTGAAATGGGCCACATGTTCTTAGAGCTGTTGTAAACTATGCTGCTATTAATGTCACCATGAACTTAATGGATATCAGTGGTTTATTTAATAAAACCTCCGGGCTGATGGGTATAAACACTTTAAAAGACATGGACTATTTTAAACATGAGTTGTTTTTCCCTCAAGCAGAATTCCCCTCTGACCTGTTAAAGCCTAAATCAATCCTGTCTTAAATAACAGCGGTGTCTTCACTGTTCAAAAGGAAATGTTCGGTAAGACACATCTTACGGACTCCTTGAGAGAGACCAGGTCTGTCCAGGAGACGCTCCCCAGCCCCCTGCTCGGGCCAAGAGAGGCGTCTCCCCGGGGGGGCGCCTCACCTCATGGTGACCCCCAGCTGAGACGACTTTAGATTGATGTGCTCTGCCTCGCTCTCCCACACATTGTCTGCTGTTTTTAGGGTATTTCCTCTGCCTTTTCCTCAAAGAAAAAATCCCTGTTTACAAGTCTTGGAGGGGGGGGGGGTGCTGAGCTTGTGCTGAGATGCCGTCATAGGGTGCTGAGGACGCTCTTTGTGTGAACTGGCAGCTTCTCCGTCAGCTGTGACTCAGAGGTTAAAGGGCTCACGGAAGACAGAGGGGAGCTCCGGGTTCCCGCCGTTTGAAGTTCTTGGCTTGATTGGTCCATTTACACTTTCCAGAAACTGGCAAGTAAATGCTGCTTCAGCCCTGAGAGAACGAGGACCAGATGATGAAGTCACACGGATGCTTTGTTATGATGAATGGGTATAGGGGAAAACCTAAAGTAGTGCAATGCAGTATTTCAAGTATCACTCCTAATTGAGACTAAGGGTTTATCATGGTGTTGCCGTGCATCCTCCTGAATTGAAATGACCACCGCAGCAACAATAACAAACCCAGTGCATTAATTACTTGATCAGCCCCACACCTGTGCTCTTAAAAGGCCAGGCGATAAATCAGAAGTCTACACGGGAAGCTGATTATCCTGACACCTCATCCATCTTCACAGAGAGGTCTGCAGCCTGCTACAAGGAGAGGTTGCTAAGCCAAGCTACCTTTAACATAGTCATTCATGGAGGGGAGACCCAGCCCACTAAACCCCCCAACTCTCTGCCCATGATGCATGCCATTGTTAGACAATAATAGGATAATACTTTATACACTGAAAAAACGGAACATTCACTTTAACTAAATGTATTATGTCAACAATTTCACATAACTCTATTAAGTTAGTTGGAAGCAATAATATTAAGTAAAACCCAATATTCTTTGTTTGAACTTAATTTTATTACTTTCAACCTACCTAATACAATCTCTGAAAAATGTACTTGTACAAGACCCTCTAACGTACATTTGCCCTGGTATTAAACTCTGTATTTCATTTGAGGATTGACTGGTGCACAAAGGAGTGCTTTAGTCTAACTTGATTAAATCACAGGGACCCTGTATCTTCGATATGATGGCAACAATGAATATCCACTCACTGCTGAGGGTCAGATGATGTTAATATTTTGTTTAGGTAAGCTGATTCATAGAGTCTCTCACAGGGTTGACCTATACAATCTTTGAGCAGATGTTCACCTGGTAGAGCAGTTCTGACTTTAAAGAGTTGGACAAACACTTGTACCATGTACTATAGCAACACTGTAGAACAGTCAATATCGCAGATGTAAAAAACCAACATTGACACTTTGGAGGTGCAAGTGTCTGACAAAAGTAAGAGTCTCTTCTTGCCATGCTACTTCCCTTGGTACCTGTTTCACACTAAATGACCGTTAGAACCACCAGCTAATGGCAACCCAGCTGAGATAAGGTCTTGGTCTTTAGAACAATTAGGATTGCTGGTGAAGCCCCTTGTAACCCAGGTGATGGATAATAGTGGTGGTGGGATCGCGGGGTTGATGCTGAGACCAAGGAGTGATGGCTGAGGCCGGCCTGCAGACCTGACAGAGACTGATGGGGGGGTGGAGAGGCCAGCTGGGTCTGAGAGGGATCTGTAAACACGGCGGGACAGAACCCCTGCTAGGTGATACAACACATCTGGGGGGAAGGATAAGGGCGCCATGTCAACGAGATATACACACTGCCTTTTTGTTATCTAACACTAATACAGCACAGCTTATTATAATATCTTCATTAACTAGAAGGGCACTCGGGAAGCCCAGACCTCCCGAAGGCCCTTACTTGCTGTGTTAATGAAAGTAAAACATTATTTGTGTATCCGCCACAAGATTCTGATTCTAAAATGTGATGTGTTCTTCCAAGGCCAATGTTAAACCTTCCCACCAAATATCATAAAAATGGACCAATAGTTTTGTTGTACTCAGTTGCTGTTGTAAATGCAGACTCCAAAGAAAATACGCCTGGTAATAATTAGATATTTAAAAAAAAAACCTGTAGTATGAGTCAATCCTTTGTATATGTGTACATTGGAAGGTGTGTCTTGTTGGGACGAACGAACAGAGCATGATACAGCTCTGTCTCATCTCTACACAGCATCTGAACCTCTTTCAGGTCATGTTTTGGTGTAACTGTCCAGGACTTCACTGTGTTTCTGCGCTCTCATCAACCATGTCTCTTTCAGCTGTTTCAAAACAATTCTACCTGCTCAGCAGCAAACAGCAGGCAGACAAAGTTAGCAACTAGCTGCTGAATATAGTGGAGAACTTAGCAGCTGAAGAGACAGATGTACTTCTCAGGAGTTGGTGGAGACCAAAACAGAGCTAAAGCCAAAAGTGTTTCAAATACGTGTGTTCTCTTTACAAAGTGGCTTTAATATCAGACCTTATACAGAACCTGGGTTTCGGTACATTACAGAGAAATACAAATGTTGTCTTATCAGTTAAACTAAAAAAATAATAACTTCCTCAATGTTAGATTTTTTCCAAACACAGCTGCTGTAACTGTACAAAATGTGTGCCTTAACAAAGCAGCCACCCAGTGAATTGCTAATCTGAGTATCATTTTAATGTCATGTCAGTTTTGATTACCGTAGTACATGGTATGGACACAATTTGGTCTGTACTATAAAAGTGTTGAAGATCACCACTCATTCCTAGCCGAGATGACTGACTAATGGACATTGTTATATTTGAAGTATAAACATCTGATTTCACAATGTGCTATCAGTTACAAACTTCAAACGCCATGCCCTCCTCACAGTGCTGTCTCCAAACCTCTGGAAAACAGCGGTGTTAGTCTTCCCAGGGAGAGAGTGTTTGATGTGTTCATCATAACATATACACACTTAGCACGAGTTCACAAGGACTAATGAATTTCCGCTCAAACTGTCTTGTGTCATTACAGGGACCACTGGCCTAATCCACTTACCTTCTGCCAAAAATCCCCCTATCAATAAAAAAGGTATCATTTTACCCTCCCCGAGGGCAGTTAAAAGTAAAGAGCCACTCTATTAAGACTTCCTTTCATAGATGGCGGTGGTTCCGTGCTCTCTGTAAGCCTCTAATCCCTCTGTCGCCATCACTCGCCCATGCACTGCCCTAGAGGAAGCCACGTCTTGCAAACTAAACCTGCAGGTTTCATGTTGTGTGTGTAGAGCGGGATTCTCGGATTAGGTTAAACATACACTTTTTATTAACCTTGGGCATAACACTTGCTGTGCTGTGTGTGTGTGGGTATGTGTGTGACTGTGTGTGTGTTTAAGAGAGGCATGTCTGTGGAACCTCAAAGTAACACGTCTGTGTTTGTGTCAGTCCCTCTTGATGGTTGCTTACTGAGAGTGAACTGCAGAACAAATCAGTGTCTGTGTGTGTAATTGCGAGTGTGTGAGTGTGTATGCATGCACATGAGCGTTTGTGTATAGCCGTTGGCACAGCGCTGTGTAGTTAGGACCCGGGCCAACTTTTTCTGCTGGAATTTCCTGTCTGAATGGAGCACCCCCCCTCTCCTCTTCACTCGCTCTCACTGCCCTGTTCTCTCAGAGCGCCACAAAAGCTTCTTTTTTTTCACAAAATTATTCCTGGCCTGACCTGGCCTCTCAGGGCATTATTATTATCGTTGAGTACTTCCTCCAAGACATGAGCCCACTCCACTGTGCACTCCAGCACGGTACTGATCTGGAGTTTTATTTGGACGTAATGAGAGAGTGCTTTTCCTTCCTTTGTCTCTGAGTCATGAGACTCAAAGGGGCCTTTGTTATCGCCCAACACCTGGCATTGTCTTCAGTGAGAGATCAAACCGGGCCTTTAAGATGCTAAGATGTGACAGGAAGTTTGGCACGTCTGGAGCGTCATGATGGGGGCTACAGTATAGGGGGCAAAGACGTGTTCTGTCCTAAAACATGTTGTTAGAGATCTGAGCAGATATACTGCCTGAAAACAACCACCAGTTAGAGGTTCCTGTAGGCTGATGTGATTCATGGTTTTAGATGACACCATCCCAAAGCTCTTCAGGGCATTCTAAGCACTTGCCATGTTTAATAAAATGTCCATGTTAGAGTAAAAGAAAGCCAAACTAAAATGGAATAATGACTCTGCAGTAGTGACTGTATTAAATAAGTCCAGCTATGATTTGATTGAAACTCTGGATTGGACAAAAAAAATACAAATTTCATGAGTGAGATGTGAAATGAAATAGCCAAATAAGACCAAATAAAATTCATCATAACTGTCTTTGTTACTCATTCCACTGTTTCAAAGTTCAGCCTCCTCTTTGAGAGTTTGAAAGATAGACTGAATAAGTGACAGATAAGACAACTAACCGTAAATGCTTTCTACTGCTTACTGCTCTAAGACAAAGACAAAAACTTTTCAAACAAATCAAAGGTTTGGCATGATTTTCCATGTTTCAAAAAGCTGTACATACGCGCTACTTGTGTTCGAACGGCGGAGTTTATTGATAACCTTGAGATCTGAGAAAGTGAGGCATCATGGTAATTATATCAAACTTTTCCAAAACATCTGAAATAGCTCCTTCAGTAAGGTTATGTGGTTTTAGGTAGCATAGGTAGTATATCCTCTGTCTCAATGTCACATTATGTTGTTTGTTGTGCAAATGTGGGTCTGAACAGTCCTCAGCAGTACGAGGCCCAGCTGAAGTGAGGCTGTGTGCTAACACACCCAGAGGATAGACGGGCAGTAAATCAAGCCGCTGAAGTGTGTGAATTGTCCCCGCCATGTACCTGTCGGCAGCCGTCCCTGCAGAACAGGAAACAATGCAGCTGTCCGGGTGATGGAAGGGGCTGCTCTGCTCCTATCGCCCCCACATCAGCAGCCCCACGCTGGGAGCGGGCAAGGGGGGAGATCAGCCTCTGGGGCTTTGACTGGGGCTGGTTCTTTAGGTGTGTTTCTGCCTGTGTACTAATGGCCATTACATTATTTCTTAATGGGTACTGAAAGAAAAATCGTAAGCAATCTACGACTTTTTCATTAGAATTAACGTCCTTGTGCATTAGAAGTTGTCATTGATGGGAGTGATTCTCAGATTACAAGCTTGAAGTCAAGAGCGCTACCTTTGATAACCAAAACTTTATCGAAGGAAGATACACTGAATAAACTGAAACGTTGACTTAAACTAAATGTATTGTGCCTTATTGCTTTCAACTAACCTAACACATAATGTGTCATTTGTTGACATAACACATTTAAATAAAGTCAACGGTTCAGTTTTTTCAGTGTACTTCACAACACAAGTGCAATAACTGAAAGAAAAAAGGAGAGCCCTTGAAAGTGCATTGATACACTCTTAAAGTGAAAGTCTTAAAGAAGCTCCTGTGCCTCCTGACTTCCAGCACAACCTTGCTGTGTCTGTCTTTGTCTTTGTCTCATCTCCTCGTCCCTTGCCCCCCCCAGCCCCTCTCCACTAGAGATGTGCCAGGCAGCACAAGCAGGGGGCACCTCTCAGACAAAGCCCCAACTTCTGGCTCCACTTGTGAAACAAAGCTCCAGCTCCTTTTCCCAGCTCTCACTCCCTCTCACTCATTTACCGGTTGCCTCTCTTGGCTTTGTAGCTCACGAGTTGACTCGGAATTGGCCGTCTGTCTCACGCACAAAAGCAAGGGAGGGTCACTGGCTGAGATCCAGCGGCGTAGATCTTGATAGAAACACAGAGCCCTTGGCCTTCTGAGCTCAGAGACGAGAGGAGACAAGCAGCGCGGGGCACCAGACACATTTTTACAACTCACTTTGGCTTCACAGGCCCTTTTCACTGTTTGGTACTGTGCCGCGGGACATTTTGAGACTTATTTCACCTGCAGACATCCAGTGATTTGTAAAGTTTTAACGGTAGTCATTAGTTTTACTACCCTGCAAATCTGCCATGTCTGTAATTTTTGCACAGATGAACCTGGCATGTTTGAAGACATATCCTCTGGCAATATAATCATAATCTTTCATCTAAAATATCAGATTTTCAGGACAGTTTGGACCATTTTGGCTCATCTTTGCAAAAACAGGAATAAATGTGAACAACATTTTGTTCTTTTTTCAAATACTGTGAGCCATGTTCATGTTAATCCATTTAAATATTATTTTTGCACATTTATGTACAGACCTCCACTTTAAAATATAATATCATACACTGTAGTGTGTTATATATTGTCATATATTCACTGTACCAAGTTTTTTATCTAAATTTGGCGTAAATACTTTTTTTCAAATATTCTCTTTTTATAATCGTTATATGATTGACCTTCTCTAACAACTTATTTTCTTATGTTGTTAATGTTCGCACCTTCATACACCAAAGTGAATTCCTTGTATGTGTAAACGTACCTGGCATTAACTCCATTTTGATTCTGAGCAACTCTTAATCAACTGTATCTTCAGAAAATGTCAATCTACTGTGAAAAATCATTTGTAAAATACAGCAAACAGAAAACGACATAACGTTTCCAGAAGGGAAATTGTTGGCTAATGCTTGTTCTTAAACTAATTCCACAGCAGTCACAGTTCAGGCTGCCCTCAGGGAGCTCTCCTCTCCTCTGGGTGTAATCCCATCAGAACAAGATGCTACAACGTCATGACGATTACCTCGATCACAATAACAAAAGGCTCAATCAGGGTTAAGTAGCAGTAATGTCTGTCATTGTACTTGGCATTACCTAAAAACAACATTTAGCGTTCTGCCACGGCCTAAAGGCACGGAGTCCTGTTACACCTTGTTAGCCCCCCGAAGGCACACCTCAAACAGGGAGGTGTTTGAAAAATGCCGACTTTGAAAAGAAAAGCCACACGATATGATAATCTCTGTGATTAAAGTGACAAACACTGGGATTGAATGCAAATTCCATGTATGCAAAAATCTGTTTCCTTGCAGTAAAATGGCAAGCAGATAAAAAATACCCTCTCCATGTCACAGAAGCAGACATTGAGAGGGTTCATTTGTAATACAAGTTTATATTACAGATGTTTTGAGATCTACTTTCTCTGCTGTTCCAGTAAAAAAACAGATTCCATATCTAACTGTTGTCTTGATAAAGTCAGTACAATTTACACTCCCCAATTACTTACACCCAGCATTCCGTTGCCCTTGTTTTTTAGTTACTAACTAATTCCAGTCACTTCCACTTTTCTACTTTTTTTCGCCCCAATCATTGTAACTACCGTCAATAAAAAATATTACTGAGATGTGTGACATTTGAAACCCTCCAGTATAGGTGAACGGCTGTAATGAATTCCTTTACTGGCCTTTAGATTTCATTGATGGTAGCGTGAGAAAACTGAAATGTGGAATTGATGAGAATGATAAGTGAATGCAAGTTTTTCTGTTTGTCCTGATTGACTACGGCTGTAGAAAAGGACATATTTTGCAGTATGACTATTCCTTCTATTATTTTCAAACACCCTTAAAATGTGTGTTTGTTAAAACGCTGGCATGTCATTGGTTTGATAACATTAGCTCATTTCCCCCTTCCACCCAGTCCCAGTGGTCCTCTCAGAGATAACGATCTGCTCTCACTGAGCTTTGACCTTTAACCCTGGGGTCTCTGCTACCAGGTCAGCCCAGGTTTACTGGACCGTACAGCCAAAAAATCCTAATAGCATTCTGGACCAACCCAAGGGAGCTGCTTTGCACTCTGTCTCTATCTCTGTCCCTCTTTAGAGCACACACACACAAACACACGCACACACACACACACGCATCTGAAAGTGCTCTGGATCAGAAGTTATTCTGGATTGTCGTCCTGCATCACACATGTAAAACTGAGAACCTGTAGTCTGATGAGAGCTCTCCTCCTCCTCACCCAGGACAGTGCTGTCTGCTACTCGCTGTAATCACAGTTATTAATGAAGGCTGTGCTAATGAGACTCCCCTCAAGCCATCAGACCATTAATGGCAGGAAATGGTGGACTCGTGCATTCTTAGTCTGACACATAAAAACACATTCATTATTGTGTAAACCATGCTTTGGTTTCATTGGATATACTTGGCCATTAATGAACATACAGTTCTCGGGGCAAAAGCCACAGACAGTGTAAAAGGTATCAATTACTGCTGGATTACAGGAACTGTAAAACGCTTCAGTTTCATCTCATGCTGCGTTCAAGGCATTAGTCAGGAACTGAACTCCAGCCTTAACATTTGTTCGTCTTTTACTACATTAGTTAATGTTAGGCCCTCTTTAGGAAACGTGTCACTGTATTTGCTTCACTGTATTTTGCTGTTTTCTTGATTTATGACATTGTCTCTCTTTCCCTCCCAGGTCTCCCCCACCTCTTCCCCACGTTTCACACCCCCATCCCAATCGACATGAGACACCACGAGGGCCGATACCATTATGAGCCTCATCCACTCCACGCCATGCATGGGTGAGTCTTCATTGATATCACTGGCATTGTTAAAGTATATATTTCCTAAAAAACAGTGTTGCATCTGTGGTACCAAATCATGTAAATAATCCATGTTTATTTAAATACAAATATAATGTGGAGGAGATCCCAAAGTTTAAAGATACCAAATATGTCAGGCTGGCTTTCAATGAAAAGACCAGAAAATGTTACACAAGACTTTTAGAATATTTCTATTTGATCCAATCATACAGCTTACAATTCCGAGTTAATGGAAGTTGATACAAATGATTCTGTACGACAACACAGAAAACAATGGTTATCCAAACTTTCCATTGTTTACCCGTTAAAAAAGAAAAGGCATTTACCAAGCAAGAACACAGCAGTCGAACAATAAAAAGGGGTACAAACAAACGTGCAATTCACCTGATAATACAAGTAACAAATGAGTCATGTCATGCTCGTGTCAGCGGTATTGAAACATCACTTTGAGATTAAGGGCATAAAGAAAAAATAGATCTTAATGTAAAACAGTCACCAATTCCACTTGAAGATTTGTGATTTGTGATTTTTTTTTAAAGATCCATAGTGGCTAATTGTGCGTTGTGGAGGTCAGCTGTCACTTTCTTCCAGACAATCCCTTTTACTCCGATCTGTCAACAGCAGAGTTGAGACTAGAACATGCCGCTCTTTCTGAGCTGTATTGACAGAGCAGAGTTAAAATACATCAAAGACAGACAGAGCAAGAGGGAGACAGGGAGGACGAGAGACACATTAGAACTAAAACAAAACTACACTCTGTTGACTTCTCTCTTCTGTCTCCGGTTACTTACTAAGGTTACTTTATCAACCAGGATGGGAAACTGGATTTACAGTCAGGGTCAAACAACAAATACAACAATACAAAATTATACTATAGAAAATATAACAATACAAAATGTTTCCTGTACATATACAATACAGAACACAGCAATTCACAATACTACTACAAATATCTTTAAATGCTGAATAACATGTACACATATCCTACACTTAAATGTTCTATTATTGGACAAAGGCATTTGAGAAACAGTGTTGTAAGGAGATTCTTCACTTGACTAGTCATACTGGCAGCACTTAATTTGTTAAAAATCCTAACATCCTTGCATTATTATTGGCTGTTAAAGAAGAAATCTATTTAATTTCTAAAAATTACATTTTTAAACATGGGCTCACATTGGTTAGTATAAACCGGCTGCGGGCTTGGATTTGAAACTTGCATCGACCTAAGAAGAAACTAATTTGTTTTCTGACTTTATTATGTGGCATTACCATAAAAGTCGTGCCTTCCGAACATTGCCGGCCTTCTCGTGCTTATCTGAAGTATTCCAAACTAGGAAAGGAACCCAGGAGTAAGATCAATAGAGGTTTTGTGAGGAACTGTGCTGTTACATTTAAATTCAGCAAGATCAGGTGATACACAGTGAGGCAGAGCTATTCATCACCTGCAAAGCAAGCGGAGGGGGGGGGGGATCGACAGCTAGCTTTTGCACCCGCTTCTGTTTTGATTAATGTGATGTGACTCTGACAGAGTGCTCCCACCAATTCATCAACACCTTGATCCGGCTGTCTCTGTGCCGGCTCGCGGCAAATTCACCTAATTACTGCGCGTCGTCGCGGCAACTGGAGCAGCGTGTCGGCGCGTCGTGGCAGCGTTTTGTCAGCGGCTGGTGTCTGCGTGTCAGGGTTCTACTACCTGTCTGAAGGATCGGGATAACTCCATATGGAGCGCTCTTCATCACTGTTTGCATGTAACATAATGAGGGCTGCAGGTCAGGAGGTCACAGCTGTCATAATGCAGATCCTGCAGTCTCTCTGCCGTGTTACCTGCTCCCTGTCAGGGGAGGGATCCATCGCAGATTACAGTGTACAGCAGTTTTGAGCCAACGTGCAACCTTTGCTACATGTCATTTCCTGACCATCAGAGGTGGGAGAAGTATTCAGATATTGTATTTGAGTAAAAGTAGAAGTGTAGGAATACTCCTTTACAAGTAAAAGTCCTGCATTCAAAATGTTACTCAAATAAAAGTAAAAAAATAATTGCAACAAAATATAGTTAAAGTAGCGACAGTAAAAGTAGTCATTGTACAGATTGGTCCATTTCAGAATAATATATATGATATGTTTTATAATGATTGATCATTAAAGTGTTCTCAAAGCTGCTAAAGGTGCAGCTAGTTTGAATGACTTTGTATACTGCAGGGTATCTTGTGAATTTACTCCAGGTGGAACTAAAGTCTGATTTAACACTTGATTATATCAATAATCCAAATCCGTAAAGTAACTAAAGATATTAAATAAATGTAGTTGAGTAAAAGTACACAATTTACCTCGTAATGGAGTATAAAATCAAAGTAGCAAAAAATTGAAATACTTAAGTAAAGTACTCCAAATTGTACTTAACCACAGGTCTTGAGTACATCTACTTAGTTACTTTACACCCACTGCTGACCATTATGACCATTAAAGTAAAAAGGTAAATTATCTCATATCCAAAAATTATTCATTTGATAGAAATCCACCAATGATCTGATATTAAAGAGACACATAGTGACTCTTTCTGCTACCTTTGCTAAACGTCATTTCCTGACTCTCTTGTATGTGTCTTATCAGTATATGCTGTACAATTCATCTGAAAAGTAAATTATTTGATTTGTTAGGCATTAGCAGTCATTAAAGAGTATTGCACTCATTGAGTAACTATTAAAGGAAATTATAGAAATTGATGAACCAGAGATATTGTCTTTTATATTTCATGCCATCCTGTGTCCTTTAAACTGTTAGTACCCTTTAATTGAGGTCCTTGTTGGACTGTCTAAGGCCCTTTTATTCTTCCTTTATTCAAAAGCTGTGTTTGCCCAAAATAATCTCCTGTGCAGTACAATAGATTATTTTTCTGCATTACCCAATGTCAGTTCATGAAGCAGCCTTGCTTCTGCCATCTTTCTGCTCATTTCTAATTTCTTGATGCAGAATTTAAAAGTAGCAACCTTCTGGCTGTGGTTTTACTGCCTTTTACGAACTTAGCCGCCATCAGAGAGCAGAAACATGCCGGAGCCTCTTGTGGGATGACAGCAGAACTTATGTTCTGCATATTGTGGAGTCGGGCATCTTCTGTGCAAACCCACAAGCCCGGAAAGCCAGCCAGCGTGCCAATGTGTTTGACCGAGTAATTAGCATCCGAAATCCAGCCTTCCGTTCCCAGAACCTCAACGACAATGCAACAGATGAGAAAAACAGATCCCCCGCTCATTCCACAGCTTGTATTTATGCTTTTTGGGAGGCAGTCGGGGGTAAATTGCAGCACAAGAAAAGTTGAAATATGCCCAAGGATGTTGTGTGGCAGACACCGCCCCTGTACACAAACACATGTGGTCCCACTCTGCAGGAAATCAGCCCGCAGCACGGAATGTGTTGATTAAAGACAGTGTACAGATCGAGTCCATGTTGTTTCTTCGCTTCATTGTTTCGGGTTGGTTAACATGGAAGTGTGGGGGTGCCAGATTTCCCACCCTGACGATTGGTTGTCAGTGGTCTTGACAGACGTGTCATGTTGTTGCCTGTTGGCCCCGGCCTGGCTCATCGTCACGGATAATGTTTGAATGTGGATGCTCCCTGAGTTACAGCCTGGAATGTGCTGCAGAACAGACAAGAGACCTGTCAATCAAAAGATTGGGAAGTTGCAAATCAATAGCCCGAAATTTCCACGGTTGATCACACGGTCTCAAAATGATTTTCTTGCACTCTAAAAAGACTAAATGGTATGTGACAGCAGCGGAGCAGAATACTAGATAATTACCCTCTGTAAAATCCCGTCTCATTTAAGTATATTATCCAATCGGCTGACATTCCACTGGGCCCCTCCTTTGTACACTGCCCCCTCCTCTCGGGGAGTACAGTATCAAGTTGTGTCCAAATCCTCAGCATCCTGATCAGGGCCCCAAAAACAACCAAGGCAAGTTCTTAGTGTCCCCTGTGGGGCAGCGCGGTGATTTATCTTGATCGCCGTGGCTGCCCAGAAGTACAGAAGGGAGTGTGTCACATCATAATTCATCCCACCCCGAGCCAGTGGGGAAAATGCCAGAGAGGCAAATTGTGACTTGTTGGTCAGCCAGGAGGCAGGAGGACGGACAAAAACCGGACTCAGAGTGTTGGTGAAGCCCGCTCCTCAAACACAGGTTGCATGGGCAGCATCTTGTGGCAGCTGAGAGAGAAATACGCAGAGTCATCAGCTGCAGAAAGACCCATTACTTTGGGAATTCACACTATAGTGAACATGGCTGTATTATGACTATTGTAGGTAAGGTCAAAAGATAGTTACGGAGCTGGGAAGAAGGTTAATATTCCGTCATATAACTAAATCCAAAATTAAATTGGTTAATTCTCTAATATTAAAAACATCATCTATCAATCAATTAATTTGCTCGAAAGAAATTCGCAAATTATCTGAGATTGAAGAGAGAAATAAAGACACTTATGCAACACTGTACAATACTCACTGTGAAAAACATACATTGTTATACATTTCACAACATTTTTATTTTAATAATGTCTCAACACCTTGTTAAGGTTAAAGTTAGTTCATTTATATATCAAATTTCAGACACAAGGTAGTTCAAAGTGCTTCACTTACCTAATGCAATGTAACATATGCCTCTTAGTTCTTAAAACGGCTGCAACTTTTTAGCCATGATTGTGTACTTATTGCCTTTATTTTTATTCTATTATTACTAATGTGTGCTTTTCTTCTCTATATATAATAAGTTAGCTTACTCTTTATTATTGCTTGCCTTTTTTACATGCTATGCAACATTTGCTGTATGACTGTACATTTCCCCGCTGCGGGAATAATAAAGGAATTCTGATTCCGATTCTATCATTGCCCTGATACGCTGTCAAAGAAACTAGATTGGTTCAAATGATCAACACTAAAATACCTGAAGTCTTCCTTCCTGGGGTGAAGTAGTTCATAGGATTGGTCCAGAGGTTGTTTGGGACACACTCCTCTGTATGTTCACTCTGGTATGTACTTACTCATCACGTTACTCATATGCTCAACAAGCTGCGCCATGTCCCAATCACTTTTTCTCACAGCAGGGATTTAACAATGGAACAACAGAGAGCATGTAATCACACAGTACAGAACACAGAGACAAAATAGCAATTACCTGCAGGAGCTGAAAGCATGTCATCTCCTCACTGGATCCCTCCATCTATTCCTGCTCAAGTATCTGCCTTACAAGGATCCTCAGAGCACTTTTATCTGGCATCATTGAAGAATTTAGATTTTCAGCAGAGTTTCTTAGCATGTTTCCACCAGGCCAGCCATCCATTGTGTTCAGGTAGGATGGAACCTTCTTTAAAAGGCAACCACTTATTAAGAGCCAGGCCTCAAAGAGCTTCCCATTCAGCCTCTGCCTCTGAAGCCTCTGGAAAACACAGACTTCATAGACTTCAAGTAACATCTTGTCAGAAAAAGGGTGGCTCGACAACGCTTCAATAATGGTACCTGCCAGACAGGACTGTTATTTGCCGCCTCCTGACAGGCAGCAGCAGCACATGTCACCGTATTATCAAGGTCGTCTGGGTGATTTACTGCAGCTGGAGTGTTGTGTGTCGACACGCTGGTTTGCTATCGGCCAACAAACAAATAACTATTGTTGATGGATAAAGGTTTGAAGTAAAGTATTGCAAAAAGGTTTCTGGTAGGTGGAACATGCTGGTGAAGGAGCATGCTGATTATAATTACTATGACATATTGAAGTTTACACTTTAAGCTCTGAATATTATTACACATAAAGCACGATCACAGGGGACTCACAGAGGGACTAACACATTTGTTTGGGCCTGGTAGTAAGATTCAGAAAATATGCAATAATGCCAGCCTCATCTTTTATGACTATACGATTTAAAGCATACTCTGATCAAACTTGATATCTGGCACAAACCGGGATCCATTTATCAGCACTAATCAAAATGGAGGTAAAGGTGCTGCATACAGTAGGATGGTATTTATTTTATTCTTTCCATGGTGGAAACATATTGGACTATATTGCATTAGAAGTGTATTCTTCTAAATGCTGGGCAAAAGGTAAAGTAAGTAAGTATTACTCAAGTACTGTGCTGAAGTAACATGTTGAGGTACTTGTACCTTACTTGGGTATTTACATTCTTTGTTACTTTGTACTTCTACTCCACATCACTCCAAATTGTGTCCTTTTTACTCCATTTTTTACAGATGTGGATGAATGATGTGAAATATAATCAAGTCTTAAATCAGACTTTAGTTCCACCTGGAGTAAATCCACAAGCTACCCTGCAGTATACAAAGTCATTCAAACTAGCTGCACCTTTAGCAGCTTTGAGAACACTTTAATGATCAATCATTATAAAACATATCATATATATTATTCTGAAATGGACCAATCTGCACAATGACTACTTTTACTGTCGCTACTTTCACTATATTTTGATGATCATACTTTTCTACTTTTACTTGAGGAACATTTTGAATGCAGGACTTTGACTTGTAACAGATTATTCCTACACTCCGATACTTCTACTTAAGTACAAGATCTGAGTATTTTCCCACCACTGATGGTGGGAATGCCAGTGTGATTTCTTTGCAGAGCTGTGAGTCTCCCTGTCTGATCAGAAAGAGAGCCAGCAGCAGAGCCAGTGTACCCAGGTAGTTCTTCTCTGATCTGAGGCGGCACTGCCAACTTCTCTGTGTGCTGCTTTGAGTCGGACTGAGGGAAGCGTGTTTTTGTGTATGGAGCGTCTGTTTCTTCTCACTTCTCCACTCCCGCCCAGAACAGAGGGCTCTTTATGGTTGTTTTCAGGGGAAGACTGGGCCTGACGGCAGAAAGTTGGCCCTCAGACAAGGCCAGCAGTCTGCAGGCGCTTACTGGAAACGGAGCGAGGGCCGGGCTCCGGTTGGTTGGCTGCCTCAGCTGGGCCGGGTGCAGGTTGGCGTCCGCACATAGGCAGGGAATGAAAAACTGAGCAGGGAAACTCTGGAGAGGGATTTGGGGGGGGGGGTTCATAAGCCCACCTTTCATTGCCATAGCCAGTAACTACAACCTGGACCAGTCACACTCATTTCATCAGGGTCAACCCATCTGACACCTCTGACTGATGTTCTTCAGATCTATACTGACATATTTCTGTATGTATTTATCTAATTTGAACTAAACTTAAGGCATCTATTGTCTGCATTGCTTAGCACTCACTGAAAAAACAGAAACGTTGACTTTAATTAAATGTATTATGTCAACACATGTCACATAACTGTATGAGGTTAGTTGAAAGCAACAATATTAAGTTGAACCTAATGTTTTTTATCTAAACTTATTAATTTTGCTTTGAACTAACCTAATACAGTTGTGGAAATCTTTCTGACATAATACATTCATTAAAGTCAATGTTTCGTGGTTTTTAGTGCAGACTGATACAAAAGCTTTGGATGTAACCACTAATTACCTTAGAAAAATAATGTCACTTGCTATTGTGATCCGGGCACCATTCAACATGAACTATCTGTTACACCCTTTTATTACACATGCAGTTGTTGCAGCCAAGAATCAAAACCACACATATAAACACTCATGTGTTCACCACAGCCATCAGGCTGCTAAACTGTGAGCTTAAACAGCATCTCTCAGGCACTCATAAAGACAGCTATGCTATGTCCTCTGTTTTGGTTTGTCAGCATCACAGAAAGACTGCCGGCCCAATGTTCATGAGACATTCTTAAAGAGTGAAGCATGATCCAAGGATGAAGACATTAGCCATTTACTGTATCAGCTGTTTACGTGACGGATAGAAACATTATTTTTTACTTTCGTTCACAATATGAGATAGGGCATAGTGCCTTTATTGTAATTACATTGTGTTTAACAGAATGCTTCACTATTATGAGATGGACAAAGTAGTGTGTATTCTTTAATACCGTCCAATGGGGTCATTCAAACACTTTGAATATAAATGTTGACCTAACAGTAAAGTGACCTCAAACGGGAATTCCATTTTCAAAAGAGGCTCCCATGCCTGACATGTAAGTCATCTGTTACTCAGGCTCATTGAGTAGGGGCCTCACTGACATTATTACAGTGAGTCATCTAAATCCTCTTGAGGTTGATTACCTTCAACCCTTTTTCTTGTCTTTGTGCTTTTTTCCTAACAGAGTTTGACTGATGACCTATATATATATATAAAAACTTATAAGAGGATGTTAATGCTTGTTGCCACATACAGTTTTAATGAAGATAATGTGTAGGGGTCCTAGGGTTCTCATGTGTTTTATAATATATATATATATATATATATATGTGTGTATATATGTATATATGTGTATGTGTGTGTATGTATATGTGTATATATATGTGTATATGTATATATGTCAATCAACAAGTAAAGCATATTAATATTAATAATAACAATAATAATTAATAATATTAATAATGATAATTATTTATAATTATTTATAGATTATAGATTATAAATAAATAATTTAGGGACAAGGGGGTGAGATTAAATAAATTATACTTCTTCTCACTCCTTTTCGAACACTAAATGTGGGACTGTTTATGTTGCTAGTGTTGTTGTTGTTGTAAATGTCACTTTGTTTAGTTTTCTCTTACATGACTATGCACTGCAACATTTCTTTGTTTTTTGTAATTATTTATTTTACTTGTTCGAAATAAAATGTATCAATCAATCAATAATTTAAGATAATCCATAATATTCCTCATTCAATTCTTTGTTTCACTGAAAAAACTTTAAACTTAATATTATTGCTTTCAACTAATCTAATACAGTTAAGTGAAATCTGTTGACATAATACATTTAATAAAGTCAATGTTTCAGTTTTTTCGGTGTTTCTGAAAGAAGTTGACTTGTATCACTGTAACCTAACTCTCAGTTAAATCATAGAGTATTTCACCTAAAGTCCACTTACATTCCAAGATTGTATTGAGTGTAGATTGACAATTTATTAAACAGCCAAGTCATTCAGTCGTCCTCTATTAGTCGTCACTCCTCCTGCTTAAGAGACTTTCTGAGGGATGACTGTCTACCAGGTGTTCCTGCCACACACAGGGGGGGGGCGGTGGCAGGCCTCTTATCAGAGCAGGAGCACACTAGGTCGACATAAGTACCAGTGCCCCTTCAAAGGGATGTGCCACTGCCAGCGGCCAGCAGACGTTTTTATCTGGAGTTCAGCCCCTCTGGGCGTTTGAGAACTACAACATCCACTTGTCTGTGTTTCTGCAAGCAGAGACGCCAATTACCTGTCAGAGATGACATATTTAGTGAACAGCTCCATGTGACTGGCAGGCTGTTGGAGAACTTCTGACTTTTCTTGCCCTATAGACTGCTACTTAAGGTTTTTGAACATCCAATTGTACTCTTTTATCATACACCATGTTAAACCTGACAGTGTTTTGCCCACCCAAACTGATAGAGGATACACTTCCTGGTAGCCTTGCAATGGAAAGCCCTCGGTCTCGACTTGTCTGTGGCTCTAGGGCTTAATAGGAGAAGGCGAACAAAAAGGGATTATTATGTATTAGCTGCGGGACCGGGGGGGTGTAAGTGGATTGAGACGCAGACACTTTTGTGGAATAACAGTGGTTAAGGCTTGTCTATGAACATACCAATGAAGATCACTCACGATGATAACTGAGCACAATCCAAGTAATTAAATTAACACAGGATGTCTCCACTATCCACATCCCAGCATCTGCTCTTGTTTTTCTACTTATCTATCACCCTCATACTCCATTGCTTCTATGTCCTTATTTTTCTGTGTCATTTGTTTAGACTGGTCTAACTCTAACTCCCTCCTCACAGACATCCAGGACTGACGGGCAGTCCAGTCATCTCAGATATTTCCCTGATCCGCCTGTCACCCCACGGATCAGGAGAATCACCGTTCAGCCATCCTCATCCTTACGTGAGCCCTCACATGGAGCACTACCTCCGCTCGGTGCACAGCAGCCCCACCCTCTCCATGATCTCAGCGGCCCGAGGACTGAGTCCTGCTGAAGGTAAGATCTGACCCACGTGCCGGCGTTGCAGCATTAACAATAATTGTCTGTAATAATATTGTAGCGTGAAAATCATAAAGATATGAAACAGAAAATAACTCAAAATAAAACTGCCAGTGAAGCCCCAGTTAACGAATCTTACGCAGGGAATTTTTATTATTTATTTTACCTTTATTTATGAATGAATGATCTAAGTCCAAGCAAAAGTATCCTTTGGTTCCAATATGATCAAAGGTACAATGAACAGTGTATTCTTGTCTTGCAGCCTTTCCTATAGATTTGACTTGAATCACCCTGGTAAATGTGCGCTAATCCAACAACCAGTTGTCTCCAATATAGACACCAGATGCCCTAATCACCCAGTGCCCAAAACTGCCTTCAAAATAAAAGCATAAACAACTACTTTATTCTAACTGAAATAATTATACATTTAATATAAACAAAAACAGCAAGAAATTAAGGAATACAAATCATTAAATATGTATATATGTAGATAAACCAATCGTATATCGTGCAAACACATTTTTGATCATAAACATTTAATCAAAATAAACACTAGGGCAGGTACATTTATTACCTATTGCAAGCGCTGTAACAGGATGGGAGGAAGACATGCAGGAGCTTCTCACATGCTGTCAATCACCTCTGCTGGTAGAGGTGCCTGATCAGGGTTCGAGTTATGTGAGAGCCAATGGGAGCTGAGCTCCCATAAGGAGGGTCTGAGCTCCCACGGACGCAGTGAAATCATACATCTGTGGGGGTCGCTAATACATTACCAACAACCATTATTTTAATCACAAATAATGCATGTGTCAATGTAATGAGTATTATTTACGTTAACGAGAAAAACATATTTTCCAAAAGAACTACGCATCTCTTGAATGACAATATGCCTGCGCTGCACCTCCAAGGTGCGCAATACATTATTGCGCAATCTATGCCTGTGAGCGTGCTGCGCGAGCCGAGATGATGTGTGTGTGCGTAGTTGAACCGTTTCATATTTAAGTTTGTAGCAAGTAGAGGGCTGCTGGCAGGCCCGGACTGGCCATCGGGAGGACGGGAGGTTTCCCGATGGCCAGGCGATTTCTTTTTTTTTTTAATGTAGGCTATTGTGAACGCAACGCTGCGCAAATGTGGGTTTGCCTCACACAGGGTGACGTGTGGGTGTGTGTGTGTGTGTGTGTGTGTGTGTGTGTGCGCATGCGCGCGTGCATGCATGCATGCGTGCGCACAGATTTATTAGTTTCAAAGACCCCCATAGAGCTCAGTTTATAACTCGAACCCTGTGCCTGATGTGTGAATAACTTCCAATGCATACCTGTTCTTCCACAAACACTCATGCACTTACACTAAGTGATGTGGAAAATCATCTACATGGTTGCTATCCTGCAGCTGCTTTGACCAGCTCAAATTAAGGAGGTGGTATTACAGTTGAGCGGGTTCACAATTTATGTATCCTGCGTATCCAACTCTGACTGCTTCGTTTACACAGTTGATTATTTAACTGATGGTGATAATTAGCCTCGCACCTTATGTATTCCCATACATGAAGTACACCTTTCATCGAGCATGTTATGGTTTGATTGCATGTGTGTGCATGCTGGTGATTTGGGAATGTATCCAAGACTTGCTTTGCGGTGCGGGCAACTTTCCTGCTCATTGTATTTGTTTGTGCAGGAGAAACCATGAAAATTAGCACAGAAAGAAACAAGCGGCACCACTGAACTCGCTGCCCTGTTCAAACAACAGGTTGGAGAAGTGAGGAGCCACAGGCCTGCTACAGCACCGATAAATCCCCAAGCACACGCTGCTGGCAACTAATGCCTCCCTGGCTTTCAAGAGAAGCAATGCGGAAGAGATGCTGTCACTGATAAAGTGGCAGGGAAGTATGGCACCAAATGGAGGACACTGTGCAGCTCTGCAGAACATAAATAAAGTCTGTAGGACCACGGAGATCAGTGGAGTATGTGTAAATCCTCTGATAGGGAAACCTGGGTGCGAGGCAAGTGGTAAATGTTCTTTGCGAAATGCATAAGAGGTGGAAAGGGGACTAGAACAATGGACTGAAGTATAAGTTATTTAAAACTGATTGTACTACAGTATATCCAGGTATCCAGTATTCCTTTTCCACAGATGGCACAAGCTTTCCATACAACTGATTATGCACTACCTCTTTTAATATCAGCAGGGCTGTTTTGTCATACTGACCGTAGTTTTTTGGTATATCTATATTTCATTTAAATATTTCTCTATATTTTAATGTTAGAATAGTTTTTAAAATATTGTTTTGGTCCCTTTCTTTTAAATGATCTTCTTTCACTGTGTTTATGTATGCACCATATACACGGAGGCAACCAAACAGCTTTGTTACCAAACAGCTGTTTCTGATTCTGATATGCAACAACAATTAACCAGAAAAGACACAAAACTCTGACAAATACCCAAAAAATCTGAATTAATAATGTTTATGGACACCGTAAGGTGCATCAAGTGATATATAGAGACATATAAAAAGCCTCTTACCTTCTAACATTTTATTTCCCTGTAAAATGTCAGAAGTTCAAAAATGCCCCAAAATCTAAAGAAAAGATAGGGTCATGTGCACAACTTCCCCCTAACAAAAAAAATGTGGCGTATCATATTCTGTAGTTAATAAACGTATGACACTAACCTATAGTGTAATGTGTGTGAGTATGAATTGTGACCACATTGTTTCACTATAATCTATGAAACTAGGTTTCTTTGTTTGTAAGAAGAATCCCTTTTTACAGTGTAACTTTTTGCCTGATTTAATTGGGACCAGTGGAGGTGTACCTGCTGTCTGTCATTTTCTGTGTTCATAAGTGAACGCACAAACACAGAACGCTGCTCTGTGGAGGCGGTAACGTGATCCGGCAGCTGTAGAGAAACCGGAGGAATATGCTGCTGCTGGAGCACAAACACGCAGCCTGTGCTCTGTTAGCACGGCCTCACAGCCTCGGATGGATCCAGATTGTTTGGTTTACGTTGCGCTTATGTGTCTTTGCACAGAGGGGTGGGGGGAGGCTGTGGTTTCTCTCCCTCAATATCCCACTTGGCCCCGACCCCAACCCCCACATCTCCCCATTACCAGCAGCATGCATATTAATCCACCAACGACCTACACCCCTGTCCCCTCAACACACCCCAACCCACTGTGGGAAGGGGGGATAGAGCAGGAAATGGGGGGGAAAGGGGACGCTGGCCCAGTTTGATTATGTAAAGAGGAAAACCAATCCATCCCTCACTCTTATACCTCCTGACACTTTTAAATGTGGCTTTACTGGGTGCAGGTGTTAACACATTTTACGTCAATACTCCCTTTGCCCACGCAGCGTTTGAGGCCTCCTCAGCATTATGAGTCCTCATGCACCTGCACTGTGTGACGTCAGCCTGTCAAACTTTGTGCACAACAGCAGAGATGTGCGAGAATGTGGTATTCCACCGCCCCCCCCCCATCTGCCTTTCTCCGTTTCTCCCTCTGCTTCCTTTGCTCCCTAGAGATATTTTCTCATAGACCAGCAAGCCTCAAAGACATCAGACATCTTTTATCAAAAGCCTCAGGCCCCGGGGCATGCACCCGAGCACAAATATTGAAATCTGTAAAGCAGATCACTCGTCTCCTCTGTGGAGGCCTCCTCGCAGCTTTCTGTTCATGTCTTTGTTTGTCATTCTGTCAAAGGGTATTTTAAATGTTAGAATCAGAATGTGTTTCACCCAGCATCTCCGACTTGTCAAAATGTCTTAAGCATCACTTTGTGAGTTTTTAGAAGCCTAAATGAAAAGCAAAAACAAAATTCAGACAGTACGTCTACGTATATCATTTATTATAAAACGCATTATTACATTATAATGCCCCTAAGAATCCCCATTTCAAACATGTTTACCAGTAATCTGATTCCGTCTTTTTTTTATTTAACTGTAAGGGTATACAGTTACCTTTTTTTTTGTGTCCCGTAATCCCGTTACGTGTAATCTGTTACTCCCAAAGCCTGATAACTAATGAAGCAAAGGCAGGAATTTCTCCAAAGACCTAACCTCCTGAATAATGATTCTCTAATGTTTCATTAAATGAGGTGTATCCTATTCCTTTCTCTTGTTGCTGCAGTGACCCACGAACACCTGAAGGAGCGGGCCCTGTTCAGTCTGCCCCCCCCACCTCCAGGGGCCAACCCCACAGAGTACTACCACCTGATGGCCAGTGCCAGCCAGCGAAGCCCCTACGGGGACCTGCTGATGCAGAGCAGCGCGGCCGCAGCAGCAGCAGCAGCAGCAGCTCATCTTCCAGATTACCTCAGCCCCATGGATGGTGAGGATAAAACACTTGTGATTGTTGAAGTTGAACCATATTACAATTTAACCCTCCTGTTGTGTTCGTTTTTCCCCCTTACTTTGGTGTCCCTGGTCAAATTTGGTCTGTTTTAACTGGTCTTACATTAACAGAAAAAACATTAATCATCACCAAATTGTATTTAACACATTTTAAGCTGTAAACAATACTGGTTACATGAATTACCTCATTGAATATACAAAGAATAGACACTGAAAATGTATACCAAAAATAACATTTCGTTGATTTGGTTGTGTACTGTCTGATGGAAGAACATAATCTAGGGTTACCCATTCATTTCCTACGGAGGCCATATTTGATCAGGAAGACCATAGGTGTTACAAAGTTCAATGAAAGTGGTGATCAGCACTTGTATATGTGTATATGTCTACTGTGGAGCATATCATAAGGCGTTGAAGCAATCAAATGTTAAACACAATATTTATGATGGATGAAAGTAGTAAATCTGTCAGATTTGACCTTAACAGGACAGGAGGGTTAAGATATTGTACTGTAACTAAACAAATTGACATATTTACAATCAAGCGTACCAGTTCAGTTACTCTGCGCTATTTATATTATGAGAATTATACTATAAGCATCAATAGCAAATCAGATATAAAAATGGTTAGATTTGTAGAGCATTTGATCAAATTTAAATCCTGTAACAAAGTTCACTTATCTAATTCAAAGCCTGTTTGTATCCACATTTTACTCCTTATCAGCATACTTGGTTTTCACAAATGGAGATTCTGAATCCAACATTTGATCGCAAAATTGTTTTATGAAAAGACTTACCACAACGTTAGTCTTTGTCTAATAAACAATCTTTTAGTAGAGGAACCATCTTTCAGAGAGTTTAAGGCTAATTTACACATGAAGTGTTGTCTCTTGGCGAGCTATATGTTATCAAAGTGAATGCTGATATGATCTGCCACCACTAGTGTGTGTCATTGAAGAAAGTGACAACCGCTCCAAGCTATACGCCTGCTACAGTATACCTGAATGATCTGCACATAATATAATGGAATGAGGAGAGACAGAAGAATCAAAAGATGTTATAGATCCTAAAGATCCTAAAGAGAACCTGTAATAGAAAGCTTACTGAATCGCATTATGTCAGTGTGATATTTCCATGCCAGAAATGATACATTATCTCAATGAACTCCCATCCCAGTTCTACTAAAGCCCATGCATGCCTTTCATCCCTGGTACAAGAGTAACAGGCAGACTTAACAGCCATGTCGGCCTTTGTTCTCAGCACCAGGCATGTTGATACCATCCTCTTATTCTTCCTCTGGAGGCCTTTTCATGGAAGAGTTCCCGACATCAAAGCGAGTGGAGCTTTTTTAGACTTATAGCATAAGGGCCAAGGCTAGTTGAGGGTGCATAAACACTAAAAGCCCAGAGGCCGGGAGATCGTAAAATCACGTGTTAACTCAGAGTCTCTCATTCTGATGCTGTTGCAGGTGTGTTTCTACTGTTATTATGGGTAACATCCGACAAAACAAATCCAGGGTAACCATAAAAAGGAGGAGCGTTACCATGATGGTTGGTGTCTGATCTCTGTGTCACGGAGTTAAGACAGAGATTGTCTTCATGTGCTGCATTCGCTGTCCAGTAAAAGATAGTGATGAGGCCTGATACACACACACATATACAGACCGTAAGTAAAAGTAGAAATAAAATGGTCTGAAAATACTTATTACAATTAAAAATCCTGAATTCTTAATGTTACTTAAGTAGTGTATTATGAATTATGTATGTTTTATTTAAAGTTATTATTATTGCGTTCAACTAACCTACTACATTTATGTGAAGTCTGTTGACATTTAAGTAAAGTCAATGTTTGAGTTATTTCAGTCTACAGAAGTATTATCAGCTAAATGTAGTCAAAGTACTCAGGATGCAACACAGCTTTTTTTTCAACAGAATATTGTATTATCCTGTTTTTATCACTAATAAATATGTGGATTAGCATTTTGATGTTGTATTTTATCAATTTGGAGCACATTTTATATACTTTTATCAATATACTCGGTTGTGTTTATATATTAGTAGAACAGTACTCTTTATTATCTTATATCACATGTTTTTGTATGTAAAAAGTAACTATGAGTCTTAAATAAATGTAGGGGGTAAGAAGAACAATATTCCTCTTAAAAATGTAGTGGGGTAAAAGTATAAAGTCGCATAAAATGTAAATACTCATGTAAAGTACAATTACGTCTAAATAGTATTTAAGTATAGTACTTGAGTAAATCTACTTAGTTACTTTCCACCTCTGCAGACATTGGCACACAAAGAAAACTAACAGCCCGGCTATGCTACATGTGTTTCCGCACAATCAAAGAGAAGCCTGTTTGTTCCAGTGAGAACTCAGCTCCTCTATCAAGATGACGCTCAGGCAGCAGAACAGAAGTTTGATTTCAGCAGCGCAACGCTTCCAAGAAAGCTTCAGCCCTTATGAATGGGGAATAGAAAGTGGAGAAAACTGTGTTTGAAACTCAGTCTTTTCGATGCCTGATAATCAAATAGTGGCCTTGGCAGCGGCCCGCCCTGCTCCAGGAGCTCGCTCTCTCTTTCCTCCCCTCCAGCCACCCACCCAGGGGGAAAAAACTGCCCTACTGCTTTCACCACCCAGTGTCACTGATCCAAGGTCTCTGTAGGACACCAGGGTGACCAGGTGTCCCGCATCACTGAAAGAACTGAAACGTTGACTGGTGTTTCATTTGGAGATGACGTTAAAGCTTGCTTGGGACCATGGTACTGTTGGATTTTATTTAAAGCAACTAAATAATATATTTTTGTACCGATTAAGAGAAATTGGACAATTTCCCACGGCACACCTGACGTTCTCTCATGGCAAACAGGGGGAATCTTTACACAGAGGTATTAAAAAACAGCAGAGAGGGAAACAGGTCACTCAGATACAGGATCGCTCGGTAATTCATCTTTAAAAATGACCTCAATCACTTTGTTAAACGCTAAGGGAACATCTACCTCCAACCACCTCAGTGACCGCCACTGTGCTGCATCATCCGCACTT
Source organism: Dissostichus eleginoides (assembly GCA_031216635.1). Lineage (NCBI taxonomy): Eukaryota > Metazoa > Chordata > Actinopteri > Perciformes > Nototheniidae > Dissostichus > Dissostichus eleginoides. Next base: position 3,072,658 of record CM062274.1, on the reverse strand, counting down.
GTTTGGTGAGGCTGTTTGCTCAAATAGCCACAACCCCCCCTCCTCCCTCGCCCTCAACGCTGCGTCCACACTTGCTGCCACACCGTCCTGGTAGCTTTTATTTAGTGTTCGGCCATACTCAGAGTGATGTGGTCAGGGTAAGGGGCTCTTCCATTACGGCCTCTAGTCACAGGGGCCCATGTTGACCACAACGGCCAGCTAATGGTCGCCGCGGGCAGCCTCCACCTAAATCAAAGGCCTCATTTACTGCCAGTGTGGAGGAGGAGCAGGGGCAGAGGTGGCAAATATGCGCTTCATCCATCACCGTTAGTTTTGGAAGGCAGAGCAGATTAAACCCATATTAAAAATCAATGTATTCATTAATATTCAGCAGACCCACCGCAAAAACTGGGAGACCTCGGTGAACCCGTAGTATGAATTGCAAGGCTCAGGGTGCACAAACATGAAACACTGAGCGCTGCTGTGCAGGAGTGTGCGGCTGGAAAAGCTCTGGACACCGGGTGGGGGTGTCAAGACTACAGGTCTTACCGTTCCACTTGTGAATTTTAAGATTTACAGTTGGGCACGCATGGAGTCGGTCCCTTAAAACCAGGAATTTATCTCTATTATATGGATAAGACAACATTAAAAGCCATGCCATGATGTTGTCTGAAGAGCAGGACTTCACAGAATCTGGAGGACTTCTTTTTATGGCCCTAGTCAAAACACGAACCGACCCAGGAAAAGGGCTGTGTGATTGTTCTTGTTTCACTGTTTAAAGATCCAGAAGATGGGTTTTTCTCCCATATAATTGCTACATAATGTGTGATGGACAGGAATGCTAGACCTACCAGCGGCTGTAAAAGCCTGAATGTAACTCTAAGCCATACTTGCCAACCTTGAGACCTCAGAAATCGGGAGCATTTCAAAACCACCGCGTGGGGGGGGATCGCTAGTGGATCGCCGGAGCGGTTAGATTAACATTAACATGCTTATTGTAGTTGTATTCTGTAGCACCATCCTTGATGGAACATATGTGTGGGCTGGACCTGTATTTTACAGGAAAGGAGTGAGCAGAGGGTAGAGTTGTCGATTCTTGTTCTGTTTTCTGTGACTATCTGCCTCACCCATGGATGTAAAATAAGAACACCTCACCCTCTCAGACTTTCAGTTGCGCGCGCTACTAAAGAGACGCGCTACCATGGAAACCAAACAATGGTGTAGCTGTATTAAAGTCCGAGTGGAAACAGTCGTGAGTAAATCTGATTTTGTCAGAAATCAGGAGAAATGCGGGAGAAATATGACCCCGGGAGGAAACCGGGAGAGGGCAATGAAATCGGGAGTCTCCCGCGAAAATCGGGAAGGTTGGCAAGTATGCTCTAAGCTGCTTCTGTATGTCGGTGTTAAAGTCTGTGGTCTGTTTTCCCACATTAATCATCATGGGTCCTTGCCTCATGAGTGACACGGAGACTGAGATGGGCAAACTGGACTAAAATTGCAAAAACACATTATTGCTACAAAGCACTTTGGCATGTCTTTAGGCATTAAATGTAGAACTTTCCTGGTACTTTCTTCGAACAAATCAAGCTTTCGGTAATTTCAGTTTTCTCTCAAATAAAAAGTTTTACATTGTTTTTGAATCACACATGTTTGAGGATGGCTTGGATTATGTAACTGAATGTAAGCAATTACTTTTGAAGATGTGCAGCCTTTCAACAGGGCCAATGATAAACCATATTTATATTTCCATCTCTAAACCCAGATAAAACTGAGAAATAGAATGAATCCAATTTACGTCAAACCATTCAAGCATTAGCTCGGTACACCACCACTACTGTGTGTCCAAATAAAGTCACATTATGTTATACCACATTGGGATTCATTCACAGGACTGTTTGTTTATGAGCGGGAAGGTATTTAGGGTGGGTGGGCAGAGAAATATCAGAGGGAAAAATGTTGAAGCTCCCACGACAAAAGCAGCGGCCAAAGTAAATGTCTGCCATCCCTAGGAAAAAGATTCCAGTGTTGATGCAGCGGAGGGAGAGAGGGAGATAGATTTGTGTACTGGTGAGGAGTGAGGGGGCGGGAGGGGGGCCGATCCCTTCAGACTGCATACACAAACACTTAACTATATGTTGGTTCATGAGCACATGGTTGGAAGTGTGCGCATAAACACATTGGCAAACACAACGGCCGCTTTGGGCTGGACACTGGGGGCTCATAGAGGATTCAGCACGAGCCCCCTCGCTAATAAAATTCACAGTGTTAGTATTAGTGAGATTTAGCAGGGAAAATAAACATTTCCCCACTTCCACTAGCTAGGGGGGGGGGGCTAGGCTGGCTGAAGATGTGGAGGCATGGGGCCCTGCTGGCACTAACTCAAGCTGCAGTATGGTGGGGGGGTTGCCCAGTGTGGAGAGGAGGGGGGCTTGAAACTGCTTCACCCCAGCCAGGGTTAAGGTGAACAAGCCAAGGATTATCCACGGAGGCCAACTGCATGGGACATAGGGGGGTACCAACATGATGAGCTTACTTATCTTGAAAAGCATCTTTTAAAATACTTTTGAAAATATAAGTAATCAACTCCACTGTACTCTTATTAAAGTTAGCGGCACATGATCACTAGTAAAATCTATTACTCTATATACACTTGCAAATGTGATGTTGTTTTTGTAAACTGTATTGTGGCTCCCTATCAGACTACAGTACCAGTATACCAAGTTCCCTTAAAGTTACCTATACAAAAAGAATACTTGATTGACATTTTTGCTTTCTTCATTCGAATTCCAACATGTCAATAGAAACATTCAGTTGTGTTTAATGCCACTCAAACTCCTCCCCATCCCAATGATTTCCCCAAATGTATTTCCAGTTTCTCCTGCAATAATCCTTTTAAATGTATTGCATTTTTTTTTATCAGACAATAATGGCGTGTAGTAGAGACACATTTTCAGGTATTTTGGTGGCATCTCAGCACACGGAACTCTCTAAATCCACTCTCGACTTACCACATAACAGACTGCAGGGGTTTTAGCTGTGGAGGGACTTCGACAATCACATGTTGCATTAAAGCAAACAATGCTTGCAAGTGAAATATATCAACATTTTTTTTTTTTCTTCTAAATTTGGCACAAAAAGGTAATAATACAGTTGTCATTTGAGTAGAGAAGCTTTCAATATATTGGTACAATGTTATTTTAGTCAAGGCCTGAAGGTATCCAGTGAAAAGGGGTTAGATACTAGGTATTGCATACATTTCATTCCCCTCCAACAACCTTATCAAAGTCAAAGTCAAAGTCAGCTTTATTATCAAAATTACTACATGTGTTATACATCCAGAAATCTCGAGATATCGTTTCCCGCAGTCCCACAGTGTGACATACATAAAACAAAACAAAAAGGGCCTAGATAAACGGGGTATACATAAAACAAAACAAAAAGGGCCTAGATAAACGGGGTATACATAAAACAAAACAAACAGGGCCTAGATAACGGGGTATACAGTTTAAAATGTCAATAATATATTTAAAGTGTTCAAAGTACAGTTTCAGTGCAGTAGCAGCGGAGATGGGCAGAAAAGTGACTGGTGCTGGATGAGGGAAGGTTGTGTGTGTGTGTGTGTGTGTGTGTGTGTGTGTGTGTGTGTGTGTGTGTGTGTGTGTGTGTGTGTGTGTGTGTGTGTGTGTGTGTGTGTGTGTGTGTGGTGTGTGTGGTGTGTGTGTGTGTGTGTGTGTGTGTGTGTGTTGTGTGTGTGTGTGTGTGTGTGTGTGTGTGTGTGTGTGTGTGTGTGTGTGTGTGTGTGTGTGCTGGTGCGGGTGAGGCGGGTGTTATATATGTCCTGTAGTGATGGGAGTGAGGCACCGATGATCCTCTGGGCAGAGTTCACAATGCGCTGCAGGCTCTTGCGGTTGGAGGCGGTGCAGCTTCCAAACCACAGCGTGATACAGCTGCTGAGGATGCTCTCGGTGGCGCCTCGGTAGAAAGACAGCATGATGGGGGTGATGCTCAGCTCGCTTGAGCTTCCGGATGAAGTACAGGCGCTGCTAGGCTTTCCTCGCTAGTGCGGTGGTGTTGTTTTTCCAGGTGAGGTCATCAGTGATGGTCACACCAAGGAATTTGGTGCTGGTCACCTGCTCCACAGCAGCGCCGTTGATGGTCAGGGGGAGAGGGGGTCTGTCGTGGGTTCTCCTGAAGTCAACAACTATCTCCTTTGTTTTCTCCAGGTTAAGTAAGAGGTTGTTATTTTGGCACCACAGGGCCAGCTGGTTCACTTCCTTTCTGTAGTTAGTCTCATCTTTGTGGCTGATGAGACCCACCACAGTAGTGTCGTCTGCAAACTTCACGATGTGGTTGGAGCTGAAGTTGGGTTTGCAGTCGTGGGTCAGCAGAGTGAAGAGAAGGGGGCTGAGCACACATCCTTGGGGGGCCCCCGTACTCAGTATAAGGGTGTTTGAGGTGTTGTTGTTGACCTGTACAGCTTGTGGTCTCTCTGTGAGGAAGTCCAGCAACCAGTTGCAGAGAGAGGGGCTGAGGCCCAGGTCTGTAAGTTTTTGTAAAAGCTGCTGGGGGATGATAGTGTTGAATGCTGAGCTGAAGTCTATACATAGCATTCTAACATATGAGTTGCTTAGTCTCCAGGTGTGTGAGGGCTGGGTGGAGAGCGGAGGAGATTGCGATTATGAGCGATGAGAGACAGGTAAAGGACTCTAAAGGAGTTACACTCCATGTGCTAGCTAGCAGGATGTCACTGAAAGCTAGCTGCTTCTGAGGATTAGCCCAACCCTCCAATTAAAGTGTTTTCATTTTCCACAAAGCCATTTCACTTAAATCAGCACAGGCAAATGCTTAAAATAATCACACACACTCACACACATGCACACTCTTTACTCCCATCTTTTTCAATATATTTTTTTTCTGTACTGTATCAATGTGCAGTGGAGCGCCTGTAATTATGACTCTATATAAATCCAGATCCCACAATTACAACCCGCCCGTGGTGCAGTCACACGGATAGACACACACCATATACACACACACACATACACACACATGCCATATTACCACAAACTGCTGCGCTGCCGTGGCCTGTGCAACATCTGTTTTCTCACTTGCTTCCGGAACCTGCTCACCCTTTCAATTATAACCGGCACCTATAAAACACTCTTTTACCAAGTGGTGAGAGTTGTGTGTGCACATTTGTGTACAATTAGTTTCAGGTAAAATTAGATTAGACCAATGAAATCCACTGGAAAAACACTGAGCTAAACAACACTGAGCTAAACAACACTGAGCTAAACAACACTGAGCTAAAAAACACTGAGCTATACAAAACAAGCGTTTCCACAGCTAAGCTTTAGAAGAATGGACGCGTTTCAGTTTGTTGCTGGAGGCGGTGTGAATACTTCTGGGCTGAGGTTGATGTACAGATTGAGGGGGTGGTTTGATGATGGAGGTAGAGGGCGGTGTTTCGGGCACAGTGCCCAGAAGGGTGAGGCAGGCGCCAGGCTAGCAGGCCACCAGCCTGTGAGGCCTGTTTCCTGCTTTATAAAGGGGAATATTAATACACTTATCTCCCATTAAATCTGTTGGCAAGACAGCAAGCTCGCCTCTCTGCACAAACAGTAAATCATGCAGCTTTACGCCTGGTATGCAATCAGTGTTGGGGAGTAACGGATTACATGTAATGGGATAACGTAATCAGGATGCAAAAAAAAAGGGTAAATGTATTCCCTTACAGTTTGACGTAATCAGATTACTGTTACATTTCCGTAAACTGTGAAGTCCATTGAGACAAATGTAACATTTGTGATATTGGGCTATTGATTGATTGATTGATTGATTGATTGATTGATTTCTAAAAATAGGAGATTACTTGCGGGATTACAATGTTACTAAAAAAGATAATATTCTGTGAGCTCAGATTTTATTTGTGCTTTTTAAGACTCTAGTACAGGGGTCTCCAACACGTCGATCGCGAGCTACCGGTAGCTCGCGGGCAGCTTTTCAGTAGCTCGATTATCGATTATAGCGTAGTAAGGTTGCTTCTTGATTTTTCGGCCGCGGCTGGACAATAACGTTTTTATATTTTATAATTTTTTCTGTCACACGAATATCAAATTGGTCGGTGACGCAGAGATCAAGGAACATACGTGACAGCGGCACAGCGACACCACACACGGAGCAGTCTGATTTCTCCACCAACACCAGTCCAGAACCAACAGCAGAATGACCCGCTCTGAATCAGGCCGTGTCGCTGCGGCTCAGAGACACACAGGGAGGGATTTGTGTTTTTTGAAAAACACTCGTTATCGTCATGTCAGGTTTTTGGTGGATTTAATCAAGTCTTGGATTGCAGAGTATGAATGTCCTCTTGCTATTTTCAGTTGATAAATACTTGTGTAAAGTTTGTGAAGGCAGGAGGAAAGCTTCCGCAATCACCGTCTCCTCCAAACCCCGCCCCCTCCCTGAAAATAATGAGTGACAGGCTGATAGTGACCCGATAGAAACGTTATTATTCACTTAATCACTGATTGAGATATGATGAAGCTAACTTAATCTCATACATTCATGGGATTTATGTAACAGTAAGACTTGCACATGCACTACTTTAGTTTGTATATGCTGTTGTAAATACTCCTGTTGTCTGCTGTGTTCAGACTTAAGTCATGTTAGTGATGCCACATTCAGGACATTCAGTGTCCTTTTTTTAACAGAAGACCGTAGCTAGAAGCTGCAGCTAGACTGCAGAAGTATTAGTTGTTGTTTTTTTTGAGGATGGAACAATTTCACACACAGATATAGGGAGGCTAGTCCTATACAATTGATTTATTATGGTTTATAATTTAATGTCAAGAAGAAGAAGAAGAAGAAGAAGAAGAAGAAGAAGAAGAAGAAGAAGAAGAAGAAGAAGAAGAAGAAGAAGAAGAAGAAGAAGAAGAAGAAGAAGAAGAAGAAGAAGAAGAAGAAGAAGAAGAAGAAGAAGAAGAAGAAGAAGAAGAAGAAGAAGAAGAAGAAGAAGAAGAAGAAGAAGATGGCTGAACTGTTCAGTGTCAATCCTGTTGAGATGGAGGTTATAAATCTCCAAAATCATGTTCAGCTTAAGTCCCAGCAAAACTCACAACATTTCTGGAGCCTTGTAGACCCAGAAAACTATAAGAACATCACCAAGCAGCACTGAAAAGGTCTGCTTTATTTGGCTCTTCATACCTTTGTGAAGCAGCTTTTTCTGACATGAATGTCATGAAATCTAAATACAGAACAAGACTGACTGATGATCATTTAAATGACTCTGAGTGAACCTAAGTGGGTACACTCCAGCATACACCTCTATGATGGACTCCATGCAGCGCCAGTCATCTCACTGACTGAAAAAGAGTGAATGCACTTATTTTACACATGTGCCATAAGATGCTTGTAAGGTGGTGATTAAGGACATTTATGTGAAGTTTCAGTGATGTACTTATTATGTGGGCCATAATAATATGTGAGACATTTTCGTTTTCTTGGACCTTGATGTGAAGTTAAGATTTTTGATTAGCTTTAGGTATTGCAATTTCACACGTGTACAAAAGTATCTTAATTCAACTGATGAGGGCTATGTGAATAAATGTAAGCGATGTGATGCAAGTAGCTCTTGGCCACTTTCATTTTTTCAAAGTAGCTCTCAGATGAACAAAGGTTGGAGACCCCTGCTCTAGTATATGCTCATGTGGTGCCTGAATATGCTTAATGAAAGGCAGGTGTTCCTATAAATCAAATCTCTGAGCATTCTTTTATCCTAAATATCTTGGTTTCCTCTTTTCTAAATTCACATTGTATTGATATTTATTTTCTCTTGTATTTATTTGCATTGCATTTGTAATTTAGGTAATCCAAAAGTAACAGAAAGTAATCAGGTTATTACTTTACATTACATGTAACTAGTAATTGTAACAGAATACATTTTTAAAGTAACCCTCCCAACCCTGTATGAATTGCTTAGCAGATCGGAATGAACTCCATTTATGACGATCCATGTATCAAAGTGGATGATAGACTCTCAATGCTTTACGTTGTTTTTTTTCGACCAACACATCTCCTGTAGTTTACCAAAGATGACACATTTATTTATTAGCCCTAAACTGGCACATTCCTGAGGACCGTTTGTTGTTTTTGCCAACTCTTTCATATACATCACGATCATCTCCAACAAGTCTTTTTTTGGGCCCCCAACAACTGTCGTCCGCCATGGGTCATCCCGGGGGCCTTTAACTAAGTGCACATGCCACTGCTTTACGACTCGCCACCTCCGAACATAATAGTTTTGGAAGTAAGATCTTGGTTTATGGCTGTAGGTCTGGCGCGGTGATTACAGCGGTGCCTGGATTCATTTAGCCCGAGGGTTGTGAGTTCCAGCAGCACAGAGAGGGATTGGCTGCATATTGACAGCAGTGAAGTTGACGTTGAGCAAATGTGTGCCTAGGTGAGCTGTGATGGGCCTATTATGAGTTTCCTGCCTCTCGCGCCTCTGATGATGTCCGCTGTAAGACCTAATTAAACGTGAGCACAAAGACACACACCGGTCCTGCTTTCTTTCCCTCACACTGCCAAGCAGCACCTGTTGGTTCCAAGTCATCTGTCTCTGTGGGAGCTATATGCCTCAGAAATGTAAAACAAATAAATACACATGAATGATGGACTATCAGTATGAATGGAAAAATAAATAGCAATCTACAAAAGTTCATTGGAAAGTAGCTTTTCCCTCCATTTTCTGTGAGAATAAAAAAAGAAGTGCCACAGCCAGGTCTAGCGGAAGGTCGTGAACGCCACCTTTGTGAGTCAGCCTTGTTCTTTTTTAATGGTATGCTGAGATCAATTTGTTTAAATTGCCTCCATTTAACTTGCCCAAGTACAGCAGTCTGAAAGAGATTTCTATCAAGGTAATTACTGAGAATGATTGGAGGCGATTCATTATGCATAGGAGGAGGAGAATGTTAAATAGGGGAGCAGTCTGTGTGTGTGTGCATGTGTGTGTGTGAGTGTGTTGGGGGGAGATGCAGGAGATAGACTGTTGCTTAGCATGGCTATGACCTCCACTTCAATGGGGGTGAATGTTTCTTCCAACATGGTCCAGGGTAGCTGCTGGTTTCTATTGAGGCTAACCCTAACCCTACAGAGGTTATTTGTTCTCCAATCCGGTGCCGGTGAGCCCTGACAAAAGTGTCTGAAATGTTGTTCTGATGCACTTTGGACATCATGTATCTCAGGGGTGTCAAACTCATTTTAGTTCACGGGCCACATACAGCCAAATTTGATCTCAAGTTGGCCTGACCAGTAAAATCATAGCATAATAACCTATAAATAACCACAACTTCAAATTGTTCCCTTTGTTTTAGTGCAAAAAAGTACATTGTTAAAATGCTCTCATTAAATTAACTATCTTTTTACAAAACATTATGAACAACCAGATATTCTTTGAGAAAAATAAGTGTAATTTCAACAATATAATGCCTCAGTTTATCATTTACACATGTGCATTATAGATCACAGTGTATCTACAAAGGCACAGAACCTTAAGTCACAGGTATCTGGAACTGAACAATATAGTATTTTACTTTATGATCCAAACTACTTGTCAATATCTAGAAAGTATTTCCACATCTGTGTAGTAATCCTGACCACCTGAACCGACCCACTACCATACAAAACAAAACTATACTACCATGGACACCCTTGATGTATCTATTTGTAAGCAAGTGGTTAATTTATGTTCGAGTGGTCCATCATCTTTACCAAAGGCCAGATTGCTAAAGTTCTCTTGTCGTTTCTTTTGTCAGTATCACGTTTCCCAAGCCCACGGCTGACCCCCCGGCTGAGCAGAAAGAGGGCGCTGTCTATCTCCCCGCTGTCGGACGCCAGCATCGACCTGCAGACGATGATCCGCACCTCGCCCAACTCCCTGGTGGCATACATCAACAACTCCCGCTCCAGCTCGGCCGCCAGCAGCTCCTACGGGCACCTCTCAGTCGGAGGCATCAGGTGGTTATATGGTGCATGTGCATACACATCTGACAAACATGCATATATGCACATTTACATTACATTATATTTAATTTAACTGATGCTTTTATCCAAAGGGATTTACAAAAAGTGCATTCAACAATGACGAAACAAACTCAAAAGCAAGAATCCTGCAGGTACCTTTCCTATCTGTAAACCAGATTAAGTGCTTCTGCATTAGCTTCACTGAAAGCCAAACCTTTGTATGTGCTACGTACAGAAGAGAGATTTTCTTTTTATTAGCAAAGATGCAGTTGAAACTGTTGGATTTTCAGTTGTGCAGCAGAAGATGTGTAGACTTGATGCTGTCCTGATATCAGTGTGGAGCTCTTTCTACCATTTTGCAGCCAGAATAGCAAACAGGCATGTTTTTGTTGAAGAGTACCTGCATCACGCTCGCAGTGAGGGAGTAGCAAGTCGATTGGCCGATGCAGAGCGAATTGCACGTGCTTGAGTGTATGGTTTAACAGGCATTCAGACAAGTAAAATGGCATTTAGGGCATATAGGCAAGTACAAAGTAAAAAGCATGTTTGCAAGGTCGGACACTGTGTCATTACTCTTTGAATATTAGCCACCAGTCGAAAAATCTCCATAATTTGTTTCCAGATGCTAACTTTTTCCCTCTTGCTCAGTCCCTCCTTCAGCTTCCCTCACCCCATCAACCCCATGGCGTACCAGCAGCTGTTGGCCCAGCAGAGGAGCCTCAACGCCTTCGGACACACTCCTCCTCTCATCCAGCCAACCTCTTACTCCGCCCGCCAACACCCCCTCACTGCCTCACCTATGACCACCTGCCACAACAGCTCCAACTCTGAGGCAAACCAGGTAACAACAGGAGCAGTCGTATTTTGATTCATTCAGCCCATTTTGCAATTAAAATAATGAGACACACAATGGCTGAATTGTTTAAGAAAAAACTCGGCCAATTCTGTAGGTGACAGTTGTTCTTTTTCTGACAAAAGGTGATAAATAGGTAGTGTTAGTCCTAAACACAACATATTTAACTAAAATAAAACAAAAATGATTGACAGCTAATTTTACGTGGATTAACTAACTGTTTCGGCACTCTTTCAGAATTGAGGATGAAGGCCTGTACTGTCCGTTTAGCCGAACTGTACAAGTTGTCATGAATGAAGTATATTTTGTAAATGGTCTCAGGTCAGAGATATGCAGGACGCTCCCTCCCAGTTCCATCTGTCTTACTTCCTACTGTCTCCTCGCTCTCTCTTTATCAGGCGCTGTATACACCACAGCGTAATGTAATGTAAACTTCCCTCTCAGTGAATCACTCCCCCTCACACGGCTCTCCACTGACACACACTGAGAGTATCCAAGAGTATATGTTTGCACTTTTTTGCACACACACACGTTTAATTGAATTTCAGCAGTGATCACAACCATATTTGCTGCTTGGTTTTCAGCCAACTAGATGAATCATCGAGGCCCCCAGAAACTACACTATAGCGTCTGGGTGGGATTATGAGACCCCCCCCCAGCAATGAACCGCACTATACACACACAGTCATTTATCAGCTGCTTTACATTTGATATCTTTCATTTATTTTCGTCTCCATTAGTGCTTTAAGAGGGCCTTGTGTGTCTTTGTTTTTTTTTGTCATCTTAAGAATCTGTTAGCAGATCAAAGCCCCCCCACTCCCCACCTCCACAAACGCCAACCCTGCCGCCTTCCCCCTCTGTAACGAGGGCAATAACTCCTCTTCTTTCATATTTCCTTGCGGCTTTGGTGATCATAAAGCAGTCTAAACTGTTTAGTCTCGGCGGCGGGTCTCGCTCTGACTTATGGGCCGCGGTGCCTGGCGCAACATTTACTCCACACATATCTCCGCAGCACACCATCCAGACAGAAACAATGGCATGTCATCTCCTCGACTCTGTTATCTGATTCACATCCGTCGCTCTCTGAGGTTCATGTGTGGAATCTGGTGATTTAATACGTTGAATGGATGGTTGAATTAATAGCAGAATGAGTGGGAGGGCTAATGGATGGATAGAAGGCTTTGCTGCTATGTATGATTCACTAATAGATGATGAATGACTGGGATGTTGTGTCTGAAGATTATAAGAAGGTTAGATTTTTGGTTTCTTACAGTTTATATGCTTGATTTACAAAAGTAGCATGGCTGCTTCAAAAAACTTCATTCACACTGAAAAAACTGAAACGTTAACTTTAATAAATGTATTAAGTCAACAAATGTCACATAACTGTTTTAGGTTTGTTGAAATCAATAATATTAAGTTGAACCTTATATATTTGTATTTGAACTTAATAGTATTGCTTTCAACCACCCTTATACTTTTGTGTGGAATCTGTTGACATAATACATTTATTTATAGTCAACATTTCATCTTTTTTAAGTGCAGAAAATCCTTACCGCTGTATTGAAAACCCTGTCTCCATTATTTTCTGTTCTTCAGAACGCCAGTGGAGACCCAGCAGTGAGTAGCACAGTCAACCCATTGACCACCAAGAGGTCAAAGGTTAAGACGGAAGCAGAGGGTCCACTGCCCATCTCACCATCATCTCATGTAAGAAAATCCAACAATAGTGGACTGAAATCCTAACATAACAAAAGTAAAATGTAACATAACACACTCCAGACCATGATTTTTTAGCTTTCTACTGCATAGATTTTCAGTTATCTCTATAACAGCTTCAGATACCTACTGGACAGTGTAAATATCCCCTCTGAAACTGCAGTTGCAAATTTGTATCTAATTGATTAAATGTAGCTCTAATCAATGACAAGAGGTGTTGTCGCACATTGATATTGAACAACAGCTCATTAGGATTAAAAAAACTGATAAGATAAGAGACATGCTAAATAGTAGAGAATGCTTCTGTAACATATTGACCACTGATTCTGGTAAAATATGTAGTCTGTGTTGGCATGTTTTTATTTTGTAGATGTCTTAATGGATACCTAGATATGTACTGTTTGTTAGCCCCCCTGACAAAGTGCTGTCCCTTTCTCCAGGATCATTGTGGGGGGATCTTGGACCTGAGTGAGGATCTGGACAAAGACGAGTGCAAGCAGGAGCCTGAGGCCATATATGAGACCAACTGCCACTGGGAGGGCTGCTCCAAGGAATACGACACCCAGGACCAACTCGTTCATGTGAGTGATGGCATCTCTAACCCTTTCACACATACTTTCGTTTAGTTTGAACTCTACAGCTTGATCCGAAAGAAAACTACAGGTGTGAATCCTCTCTCAGAACACTGTCGGGACCAAACAGCCGGACCTTGGTCTGACTGACAGATGTGGTTCATGTACTGTAGGCTTCGACCTTTACGCCTATTACAGGAAGTTCTGGCAGGCTATGGTCAAAAACAAGTGTGTAGAAGAACTCAGAAGAGAAAGAGAGAGTGACAGTGTATCTGCTTAGAGAAGGCAGGTGCTGGCAATTGTAGCAGAGAAGAAAAAAGCAGTAAAGTGTCAAGTGGTGGTCAAAGTGTAGGTGTCAGTTTGTCTCTCAAGAAAAGGTTCTGCCCTCTATGTTGTCTAGTTAGGTTTACATGGAAGGACAGGAGAGCCGATCTACAGATCAATCGATTGCTGAGAAAAGTTTATTTCTTTAATGTGTGTGCTTATTGCAATTTTGACTGGTTAGATCAAATGTATACAAGGTAAAAAAAACACAAAGCTTGGTTCCCACTTTCAGCTGTGAAAGGCCATAAGTTGCTGCAGCATGTAGACTTTACAACTGGAAACTCCTCTGTTAAAACCACACCCTCCAATGTCAAGTTTGTTACAGGCATGTCTCTACAAGCAATTCTGGACAATGTCATTAACATAGTAAAAATCTCAAACTGTGCCATCAGAAACATTGCATTTTGTTGTGTAGAAAGTTAAAAGTTCAAACACTCTTCTGCTTCTCATTAAATCCCTGCAGAAAGCTGTCCACTAACACATCCTTTCCTGTTGGGTTGACACGCGCAGCGTTAATGAGCCTGCCGGCTCTCGCCAAATTCAAGCCCAAGCCCTGCAGCTGTGCCCCCCGTCCCACCCCCAACCCTTCAGCCCCATGACCCCTAACCCTTACCCTCTCACTCCCAACACCCCCCGCCCCTAACGCGCAGAGGGCCAGCCATAAATCCATCGTCATGCCAGAAGCTCTGGAGTTACAGACCCTCATGCCGCCCTCTTTTCCAGGCCAACTTCTCTCCTTGCTTCTCTCCTTTCTGACCGGCTGTCAGTCATGCAGAGTAGTGGTAGAAGGGGCATGTGTCAGGTCCACAGACCCACAGATTATAGGAAGTGTTGGCCAAAGTCAGGACCGCGATTACCTTCAAGAACCTTTGCACTCAAACCAGCTGCAGAGCCACAAACCCTGTGAGAGCTCACCGGGATAATTAAGAAGTCTAGCAGACGATCTGTGGTTTGATCTTGGGTGTGGATGGTCAATTTGAGGCCAACACATTCTTTAATCCTCACAGGACCATTGGGTTTTTCAAAAGGCCTCAGCTTTCTCTCAAAATCCGACAAAAAATTCAGGGGTTTACTGTAATAGCAATTTCTTTGCAAAAATTCCAGACAGCATCTCCCCCAGCACACCAAGGGTTTCACACAAGGTTAATATCAGAACAAAAACACACCTCTTCTGGCTTCTGCCTTAACCAAAGTATTCCTGTTTCAAGAGTCACCAAAATATTATTGGTTCACAGTCGTGTGTAACCCTAAAACAGAGGCCTCCACTCGTTTCCATTCCTCCTCCTCACCCAGAATAGATCTCAGCAGAATCAACCACTGAGCGTTCCTACTGGTGGAGAGTGGCCACAAAAGTGGTGCATTTGAGGGCCTGGATGTCCTCAGGAAATGAAGTGGTTCCTCTGGAGGTGTGGATATTTGTGTGTGGTGCACAGGATGAGAAGTTCTTAGTCTAAGTTTGTGTGTCAGCAATGTAAGTCTTTAAGTCTGATGAAACATGTTAAGATAACCGGCAAGGTACTCTAGCATATCTATAGTAGTGGCTTCCTCTTTCCCCATCAGTGGAAATTATTTATTTTACAAACTAAATCCTAAACGTAATATATTTCTAGGCAGTGGAAAAAATGCTTGAATTACACTAAACATGTATAATGTGTTTGATGTGTAGATGGACCATTTAAAACAGAATTATCTGAGATTTCAGTATTGGGGTTTTTTAGGTTTTGAGAGAATTTAATTTTAAAAAATCAAGCAGGAAACATTGTGTGTCTCTTACTGAAGGACTGATCCAGCAAAAGTTCCAAGTGGAAAATAACGCAGGTTAAAAAAAATCCTTTTCCTGATCACTTTTACTGAGGAAGTTCCTCTTCCTTGAGAAACCAACACTCAGAGCCTGAAAAAACAAAACAAGCTTTTATAGTTTTTGTTTCCTGTTGACAGATGCATAATAACTGTCAGCCATAATGGATGGCATCATCACTCAAACTGTGTGTGTGGACAAACCCATGGACACATGAAAGAGGGAGAATTTTCTGGTGGGAAAAAGACAAGAGAATGCTGACTCATTTTTAGTAACACACATGCTCACATACTTGGTATCTTGCTTTGACATTTTTCACAGCGTCTCTATCACAAACATATGTTATGCTCTGTTGTGATGATTTACTCTTATTTTATTGTCTCCTCAGCATATCAACAACGACCACATCCACGGTGAGAAGAAGGAGTTTGTGTGTCGCTGGGACGAGTGTTCGCGGGAGCAGAAGCCTTTCAAGGCTCAGTACATGCTGGTGGTCCACATGAGGCGTCACACGGGGGAGAAGCCGCATAGATGCACAGTAAGAACCAGGGGACTGTTAGACTACCTGTTTTTTACAAAAGTACCTTCAAAATCAAAGCAGCAAAAGCTACAATAATGTGACATTGAGTTAAAAGTAATGGATCCTATATTTCTCCCATTGAAACTAAATGCATATTGTGTTTGAACCTCATAACCTGAATGTCCATGTTTTTAGGCAGTGACACTCAGTCACAATTGACCTTTTAAAAATGAGTATTAATGTACGTTTTTAAATGTTATGAATATATATTTATATGAAAATAAATACTAAAGCTTGTATAAAATGCCCCATAGACCTTAAACAGGCCCTATTATGCTTTCTGGGTTTTTCCCTTTCCTGTAGTGAGTTATATTGGTTTGTGTGATGTAAATGGTCTGCAAAGGCTAAAATCTCTCCCACACACAATTGTGATATCTACAGCTCTCCCTATATTTCTCATGTGTAGCTTTCTGGGTGGAGCCTTCCAATGGATACTCAAGATCACTGATGCTGAGCACAAAGAATATTTGTTGAGATTAGGAAACTCAAACTAGACCGACCAATGGTGTAACTTGATCACTCACTCAGTTCCTCGCTCAGTGACTTCATGTTAATAGGGCTGGCCCCTTTGCAGTCCAGCCAAAAACATTCCATGTGATTTTCTTTGTGCTGAGCACCAGTGATATTTTCCATGTTGATTAATCATGAGAGGTTTTATTGAAGGTTTCATTTGCTGTGTGAAGATCAGATTGTGGGCCTGTTTGCCGGGCTTCAAAGCTTGCTCTTGTGAATGCATTAAAACAGATGACTTGTTAAGGAGAGAGTGAAGAAAGCTGATTGACAGTACAGGCATGTAATTAAAATCTGCAGACAAGCAAGGGGCCATGGGTCCTTATTAAGACCAGGCTGTATATTCTCTGCACGAATCCCATGTGCATCTTCTTATTAGACTCGAACTCCCCTTTAGTCTTTTAAGGGAGAATCTTCTGACTCTTATATCCAATTTCTGAGCTAGTTTAATTTAATTCTCTTTACATCTCAGAGACAATTACGTTCACAATGACTACTCAGAAAGAATACCAAATTATAGCTTGTACAGTACAAGTGAACACAAAGGATAAACACAGGCCTCTCTTTGTCTCAACAAAGCACAAAGAGCTCTACCACACCTCACACAGTTAAGATATTTCGCATAATAGCCCTTTTTACCAAAGTGTAACACTGCTTTGTGTTTGTGCGGCATGCCACAGTAGATGGGCACGAGTCCAAGAGTAGATTACATTTGAAAACTGACTGACAGTTTTTTCCCAGCACTTTTCTTTAACCAGCTGCAGACAAACCAACACAGGCATCCAGTCTCACTGTCTGTTTGTTTCTATGTCTGTCTTTCTGCAGTTTGAGGGCTGTCCGAAAGCTTACTCTCGCCTGGAGAACCTCAAGACCCACCTCAGGTCCCACACCGGGGAGAAGCCATATGTGTGTGAACATGAAGGCTGCAACAAGGCCTTCTCCAACGCCTCAGACCGGGCCAAGCACCAGAACCGCACACACTCTAATGAGGTATGTCCATTCACACACAACTGACTCACTCAGTGGAGCTTCATGTATTTGAACCACCATCAGCTTAGTCTTTAGTGTAGGGAAAATTGTGCAAAACTATGGGACGTTATCATGAAACCAAAACAAATCAAATACAGACACTCCTACTGATGTTTCCTCAAAGGAGAACACAGGATAGCTAACATAGAGAGCAGCTATTAAGCTCTTACTGGTCGCCTAAAATGAATAACGTTACCATACGACTCAACTGCATTGTCTATTACCTTTTGAGGGATACTAGTTTTATCCAGGATTACATTTGTTTGACGCACTCATGAGATAACTTTTCCTTACCCGTGAGAAAAAAGTGCCAATGTAATCTGTGTCATTATTTTCCCTTATAAAATCATTGACAAAGCAATTTTATTCTATGAAATGTGATTTTGTAGGAGACAGGGTTGGCCCAAAAATGTACCTCAATTTAATTTGCCCTTTAAATCTTTCTTGGCAGAAACCATATGTGTGTAAGATCCCGGGCTGTACCAAGCGTTACACAGACCCCAGCTCTCTCAGGAAGCATGTTAAGACGGTCCATGGACCGGAAGCCCACGTCACCAAGAAACAGCGAAGCGACATCCCCCCCAGACAGCAGCCCCCAAAAGGCAATGGGGAGAATGAGGCTAATTCCAAGCTCGGTGGAAGAGGCCTGGACGGCAAGATGGAGGCCAACAGCACCTCTAGAGGGGTGGAGGACTGCCTACAAGTCAAATCCATCAAGACTGAGAATTCTATGGTGGGTCCTCCCTACATGAAATTAGAAAGTTATCCCTCACTATCTTCCTTTTAAAATATTTGCAGGAAATTGTCTTTTGATTTAAACTTTGGAGTTTTATTGACTGCATCCTGAAGCTATTTTAGCAGTTTTAAACTAATTCTTAATTGTCACTTGATTATGATATTATAGCATGCCTCTGTCTGTTTAGGAAACAACAAAAACACTTGTTTATCCACTGTTTTCACTTTACTAACATGGCTCTGAAGTTAGATGTGTTCTTCCGGTACTTCCTGCATCCTACCTAACTCACCTCTGGTTGTTGCTTGAACTTGCTTTTCTCAAGTTAACCTTTCTAATGGACAGACTTCACTGAGGTGAGCACTAAAACTGTCCCGTCACCACTCAGCATGGGGAGATGTGTGAATGTGTCCTCATGTTCATGCCACATGGTTGCATTCTTGCATGATGGTCACGGTTCTTTTTGCATGAATACCCATTTTTACAATCTTAAACATAAGAGACGATTAAACTCGATTATTTTTCCACAAAGATCCCTGGCAGTAGACTCTGCTGTGGGCCAAAGATAAAGCCACTGTAACATTAATATTCAGTGGCTGGGAATATAAATAGTGCCATGATCAAGCTGTGATCAAGACTTTATTCATTTCCGACCAGTTTGAATTACAGTGGCCGCTGGATTGTTGCTCACAGAACTCATCTATTATCAACTTGTTTTCTGGTTTTAAATAAATCAAATTGATCTATTATTAATGATATTATGAAACTCTAGACCTACATTAATTATTAGAAAACACAATCACAATCAGAATTTACTAAATGCGCTGATTATTTAAAATGGAAGAATACATAATGGATTTCTCTGAACTTGGCATGAGACAAAAGCTTTGACTATTTTTTCCATCATTTTTTGTTATTCATCGGTGTAAAAATTCGAATTGCACCACTATCGTTTCTAAACCCTCCTGTCGTGTTTGTTACTCTCCCCTTACTTTGATATTTCCGGACAAATTTTAACTGTCTTTTTAACTGCTCTTACATTAACCCCAAAACCGTTAATCATCACCACATTTTTTTAACTTCCTTTTAAGCTGTAAACAATCACTACTACTGAATACTGGTTTACATGAATAACTGCAATAAATATACAAAGAACCAACTAAGGAAATGTATTCCAAAACTAACATTTTGTCGATTGTGGGTGTGTTCTATCCACTCAGAATTCAATGGAAGTGGTGATCAGCAATGTTATATGTTCAAATGCCTACCTTGGAAGATATCATAAGGCCTTGAGGCAATCAAAAGTAAAACACAATATTTATAAATTATGAAAGTAGTGAATCGGTCAAATTAGACCCAAACACGACAGTAGGATTAATAAAGCTTATTTGATTCCTCCCACTCACACACTTCCCTCCCTCCTGTCCTCCACCAGACGTATCAGTCCAGTCCTGGGGGCCACTCGTCATGCAGCAGTGAGCCGTCGCCTCTCAGCAGCGCCAACAACAACGACAGTGGAGTAGAGATGGCCCTGCACAGCGGCGGCAGCTTCGGGGACCTCACACAGGACGATGGCCCCATGGTGGACTCTACTGTTCCCATCGGGGGACATCTGGCTGGGGTGGGGCTTCAGATGAGGAAAAGTGTGGGTCATGGTGGTGGGGTCACGATCAAACTGGAAAACATCAAGCAGGAAAGGCTGACCACAGTGAGGGACTCCTGCCCCTGGGGAAACTCTGCACCACAGCCACTGCAGGGCCAACGCAACAGCACGAAGCTGCCCCCAATACCTGCAGTCGGTAAGTGTGGAATGTTGAGGAAGTCTTTTCTTATTACCAAGGGGACACAAAGCTTGATTTGCATTATGTCCTAGAATTCAATAGACAAGCTTGTTTAATCTTTCTTATTCTTATTATTTATGTATATTGTTTTATTTATTTATTTATTTATTCTATAGGTTGTATAGGTTTTTTATTTATATTTTACAGTTTGTAACAGTTTGCAACATCCCCTTTTCATTTGGTCTTCTAATATGTATGACTTGTATTATTTTTTTATTATTTTTTTATTATCCTTTTATTTATTTTATAGGTTTTAATGTTTTATTGTATTTATTCAACTTCCTTTATTTTACAGAGGGATCATTATTTGTTTTGTATGATGTTTTTATTATCACAGCTTTTGCCTCTCTGTGTCCCTTGAATTGTTATATTATGTTGTTATGCTGCATCTGTGCAAAAAGCTTTTACATTTTTTGACCTAAAGTATATGTATTTTTATTTTATTTGTGATGTCACTTTGAGCTGCACCTGGTGTATGTAAGGTGCTATACAAATACATCTTTATTATTATTATTATTATTATTATTATTATTATACATTTGAACAACTCTACATTAGTTAGTGTCATTATGTAATAATGTCCTTTGTTTCTGCCAGGTTCCCTGCTGGAGAACTCCAACTTGATCACTAACCTAGGCGGTCAGTACCCCGGACAACGCATGGGGGACCTGTCTTCTTGTGAAGTAACGCTGCTGAACCAGCTCAATGAGCGGCGTGACAGCACCACCAGCACCATGAGCTCAGCTTACACCATGAGTCGGCGCTCCTCCGGCATTTCACCCTGCTATTCCAGCCGCCGCTCCAGTGAGGCGTCCCAGTTTGGTGGTAACCGCCATAACAACATCAGTTCGGCTGATTCCTATGACCCGATCTCCACTGATTTGTCTCGCCGCTCCAGCGAGGCTAGCCAGTGTGGAGGTGTCGGTGGAGGAGGTCTCCCAAGCCTCCTCAGTCTGACACCAGCTCAGCATTATCGACTTAAGGCAAAGTATGCTGCTGCCACTGGTGGAGCTCCACCCACTCCTTTGCCTAACATGGATCGGATGAGCCTGAGGACCCGCATGGCTCTCTATAGTGACTCCCAGGAAGGCTTGTCGCACCAACTCCATCAGCCCCCCTCTGGAATTGTGCCTCGGCGATGCAGTGATATTGGATATGGCACGCGGAGTATGATGCCCCATGAAGTACCCCCCCACCTTCCACGTCGTGCCAGTGATCCGGTGCGTCGTTCCACATTGGACCCTCTCTCCTTTCCAAGGGTTCAGCGCTATAACAGCATGAACAGCATGAACCCCATGAATTGTCCATCCTCTGAGCGCCACCAGGCACTGGCGATGCAGGGCTATACTCGCTCGGATGGCAGCCTGCAACGCTACCCATTTGCCCCCAGACCACCTAGCATTTGTGAGAATGTAGCCATGGAGAACATGGCAGTAGATGGGATGATGATTGGGCTGGAGCAGAGTGGGGAGGAGGACATGGTTCTTCCGGATGATGTGGTGCAGTACCTTAGGACCCAAAATCCTGTCCCCACAAGTAACAACTCTGGGCAAGGGGACTACCATTCCAACAATCAGACTCATGGCTACCAGACTAGCATGGGCCCACCAGCGTCATTTTACGCGCAGAGGAGAATGGCTATGGTTGATGGCACAATGAATCATCAATCAGGTCATCAAATGGGTTCTGTTGGCCCACATCAGCCCTTCCCAGCACCATTGGACAATATGAATAAGAATAGCATGCCAGTGCAGTGGAACGAGGTGAGCTCAGGGACTGTCGACACCACAACCAAGCTCTCCAAACCACAGCAGCATCCTCTCCGGGGGAACCTAGCTGTTGTTCAGCAGACACACAACTTTGGTTCCTTGCAGGGACAAGGTCAGGGCCTTGGCAGCAACCAGCAGGTAGTGCCTATGAGTCAGAACATGTCTATGCAGGGGTATGATAACCACAACAGCCAGAGGCTGATGAACGCCTCCCACCAGCAGCATCAGCAGCAGAGGCAGTGCAGTGTGAACTTTAGTGATCAAATGAGTCCTCAGCAAGGATTTGGCCAAGAATCAATCCCAAATGCTATATCTGGGAGTACCAGCGTGAGACCTACCCGGAGCGCTATGGGAGATCCAGAACTGCAAAGTTACAGAGCAAGGACTCAGGCTGATGGCTATCCTCATGTGAACCAAATGGATCAGCAGCAAAATTACAGCGTTCACTTCCAGCAGCAGCAGCATGTCCATAATGCAGGCAGAGGAATGTTACAACCCAGGCCTCCCATCGAGCCGAAGACTAGTGCCAGACAACAAACAGTGACTAGCATGATGCAATCTAACCGAATACCCAAATCATCGGATTTTAGCCCCAGTCATGGTAATGGCACCTCAGAGGCAAGCCCAAAGAGGCCCAGTGGCTCAGCAAGCCACAACAGAAGCTCTGAAAATCAGAACTCTGCTATGGTTTACACTGATCAGATTCATATGTTTGAGCCAAATTCTGTCAGCTTTGATGCCCCCATGTCCCCCGGTGCCAGCCAGGCTCCTGCCAGCAACACCATTGCTGCAGCCAACATGGCCTCACCAGGAGTCAATCACGTCTCCAGCAGTACAGTGGATTCTTCTACGGGTGGATCAGGTGGCACGGAGCATGCCCAAATCGACTTTGACACCATGCTGGATGATGGGGACCACTCCAGCCTAATGTCAGGCACGCTGAGTCCTGGCCTCCTGCAGAGCCTCTCCCAGAGCTCCTCCCGCCTCACCACCCCGCGCAACTCCGTCACCTTGCCATCTGTACCGGCAGGGATCGGCAACATGGCCATCGGTGACATGAACTCTATGCTCACAGCCCTGGCTGAAGAAAGCAAATTCCTTAACATGATGAGCTGAGAGCAATCAAACACCTCATCATCCCTCCAGTCTTAACCATGTCTACATCAGGAATATTTGCCTACACAAAGCACTGATTGAACAATGCAAACTGGCTATTTCATACTTTTTTTTCCTTATCTGTCCATAGTTATATTCTTATCTCTTGTAATATTTGCTTCAGATTATAATGTTACATTATAAAAAACGTATTAGTAAGTATAGCTAGGGTAAAGGAAAATGTTTTCATTGTTTGATAAAAAGCCATACGTTTTACCTACAGATATACGATAGTCCAGGGTAACAATTGCCATTCAGTATTTGCTGGTGTAATAGCCCTTTACTAAGTGGTGCACTGAAAGCAGTACACACACATGTAGTACCCCGCTGAGGACATCAACTATGAGCATCTGAGTACGACATGAACACAGGAAATGAACATGATATGTAGATAACAGATAGTATTTTCTCATGAAGACTTTTATGTGTATAGATTATACTGTATGGTACTTGCTTTAAGTTATGCTATAGACTCTTGATGTTTAAACTAGGGCTGTCAAAGTTACAGTAACATTTGGACACCTAATATTCATTCACAAGGTATAATGAATAAAATGTTTATGAAATAATAATGTGGAATGTAAACAATATTGTTACAAAGCTGAGCTAAAATTGTATGTGTACAGAACAATTTGTAAAATAAGTGTCGAGACTTGCAGTGGTATCTTGGAACACACATTAAATATATTAATGTAGAACAATTCATTGAAAATAACCTTTTTGGTACCACATCTAAAAAAGATATATGACATGGCTCAGGCTGACATGGATGTCATTTTTAAACAGGAAAAGATGCAGGTGCTTGAAAAAACAAGACAGAGACAATAAACAAACCATGCATGTAGAAATTGATGCATACATGCCCATTATGAAAAATACATTAAATGTTATTGCAATTTATGTATGCACTTATTTCAACACTGCAGCTTAAGAAATAGAAGTGCTGTTAGAGGAACCTGTATTGCTTGTATTGCAAATACACCAAGATTTTTTGAAATAAAGGATATTCGTGGTTCTAAGCAATTCTGCTCAAATTAAACATATTTTATGACATTTCATTAAATTCAGTATGAATTTCAATTTGAAATGTGTGACTAACTGCGGTTCACAAAATGAAGCATTTGACAGCCCTATTTTAAACGTGGTTGTATGACGTCATGATCCATAGATATTAGGTGCTTTTTGATCATGGTCTGAGCTCTTGGGGATGGCACTGTAAAATCTAATTTCCTTCTTTTGCCCGATGGATCAGAGGCAGAAACTCTCCATGGTCCCATCTCACAAGGGTAAATGATTGAAAAGGACAAGGATATGCCTCTGTGTTAGTCTATCAGGGCACATGAACCCATGTGTCGACGAGGAGCATTCTCTAAAAGAATATACAAGTACCTCTGTGTGTTCTCAGTAGAGATCCAATCCAAATTAACACATTCATACACCCCCCCCCCCCCCCCCGCGCTGCACCACGTACTCCCCCCGGGCTCTGGACGAACTGCTGAGAGCACAGGGAGGGACACTGACTTTAAAAATAAAATCCTGTTTTATTATGTTGCAGCATTTCTAAGTAGCCTTTCAAATGTTTGTGTGTATGCTACCATTCACTTTTACTATGCTCAGTGTGTGTGGGTTTGTTTGTGTGAGTGTGTGTGTATATAGCTTTTGTACATTTCAAATAAACTATCCCCCTTGTTTCTGTTTTAATCCCTGCGTTGTGTCGTCTTTGATATAGCACGGCCTCTGTTCCCTGGAGGTCACATGAAAGTGGGGCTTGCATGCTAAAAATCACATTTGGCCTGGTCTCACACTGCAGCTCCAAGAGCAAAGACCATTCAACTCACTGAAGCCATACTGTATGTACAGTATGAAGGGTGCACACACATAAAGAGGAAATCAAGCAGCAGATATAAGTGAAAAACAACGAGATTTAAAGAGATGATATTTACACTGCACACACACACTGAAAAAGCTGAAACGTTGACTTTAATTCAAAGTATTATGTCAACAGATTTCACATAACTCTATTAAGTTAGTTGAAAGCAATAATATTAAGTTGAAATATTATTGCTTTCAACTAACCTAATACAATGTTCAAAAAACTTCATTTTTCTCATTCTGCTGCAGCACCTCTTTTCACCCTCTGTCTGAAACCAGAGCCCAGTCTGCTCTGATTGGTTAGCTGGCCGGCTCTGTTGTGATTGGTGAAAAGCTTAGATCTGTCCCTCCCGTTAGCCTATATCACTTATGTGTTGGAGCGCTAGCCAATAGAAGCGTTAGTGTTACATATTGATGTCACTAGCGGATCTTTTGGAGGGGCAGAGATAACACGTTGTCCACACAACATTCACATTTGATTACCATAAGGAAAACGTGTTCGCATATACTTCCTTTTTCACATATCGAGCAGTTAGCGACTCCAGTAATCCTCACCTGGACTGGATTTTGCATCCACCTGATGAATGTTAGTCCAATATTCACTGTCCTTTTGGTTATGTTTTACTCTCTTTAAACTCCTGATGGAAATGTTGGTTTATTTAAGCAGGAAAAGCTCAACTTCATTCACCAGGCAGTGTTTCTGCTTGGTAGGTAGAAGTAAGGAAGGTTTTAGAGGTTTGAAAAAATATGAATATGTTATCTGCTGTAGCAAAAAAGGCTGCTATGAGAGATAACCGGAACAGCAAATGTGAGGTCAGCTACAATGACCTGAAACACACTAGCTCTGCAGATAGTGATCCATTGATAAAAATGTTGTTATTACAATATAAAGTATAGCTGCTTTTAGTGAAACATTTGAGAAGATCTTGTCCTTCAATCCTCTAATGTTAATATACTATTCCTTTAATGATGTATAATCACTATATTAAACCATGTGCAGCAGCTGCTTTAGTATATCAAGTGATTGCAAACAGACCATGTTGGTTTTTGGAAAAATGTCAATGATGGCTTACAATTTATATTGGATTATAATTTGTATTATTTGCACTAAAATGCATTTTTTTACACTCCTTTCTGTTGTCTTAGAGAAAGTTTTCCTTTGATTGATATTGCTAATAACTGTTTATGCTTCAATAATAGAGGAGCAACATTTGTTATGCTTTGAAGCCCTGTGTTTCCTGAAAATATAATGTATTACTTTCAGTAGTTGTGCTTTTTATCCTTCGTTTTTTATTCTGCATATCAAGAAATAATAAGAAAAAGAACCTCCACTTTGAAGACCCAGGTGAAAAAGGATACACCATAAATGCATACAGAGCAGTTTCTAAAGTTAGATTGCATGTTGTCCAAAGTTAACAGTGGCAGGCCAGCCTTGAAGAAATGGGTCTGAAGCAACATGAAACAGGAAAGAAGAGAGGAGGTGGTGTGAGGAGAAGGAGAGGGCCGGAAAAGTCTGTAGAGGAAGAGAGGGGTGCTGTCGAGTTGAACACAAAGCTGGTAAGAGGTGGGAAGCAGGGGAGAGACTAGAGCTAAGGGAAGAGGAAATGGGTACAAGAGAAGACGCAGAGTGCTGAAAGAAAGAGAACAAATCACTTTTAATTTGACAGCAAATGCAGCTGGGGACTGGTTAGAAGTGGAACCCACTGATTGCCTTTGCCACTGGAATTCCTTATTCTCTTAGAGAGAGGATGGGAGAAAAATAGCCCCAGGGTAAGGAGTCTCACCAGAGAGGAGAACAAGAGGTTAGTGAGGCAGAAACGCATGATTAGACAAAGCACACAGATGAGGAGAGATGGTGTGCTGTGAGGCACACAGCTTTATACTGTAAACAGGACACAGACAGTAAAGTGTATCCAGATGTGAAAAGGTAAAGCAAAAGTTTTCTTAACAATGCTCAGAAAAAATGTTGAATTTCAGGCTGGAATAAACCTTTAAGACACCTGCTCTTTAAGCTGAATTAAGCATTTGTAAACTCTTAGGCAGACTTTTGAAAAAAGGTAAAAATACATACAACATGTCATGGCCTTCTAAAATGGTATAGCTCACAACTTAGCAAACAGCAGACACAGAGCAACAGTCATTTGGGCAGTGGTGGAATAAGTACTTCGATCCTTTACTTAAGTAAAAGTAGAAATATTATGGTCTTGAAATATTTCATTAAAAATGAAAGTCCTCATTCTGCTGAATGGCTCTTTTGAAACTGTTGTAATATTATAGAGTATATCATATATAAGAGTGGTTATTTGTCAATGTAGAACACATATTGGATATTTTGTGTTGTACTGAGTAAATTAGTCTTTATTTATATATTAAATATACGGTGTGAAAACGTAAATTTGAATTAATGTAGTAGAATAAAAAGTACAATATTTCCCTTAGAACTTTAGTAGAGCAGAAGTATAAAGTTGGGGAATATAACAATACTCAAGCAAAGTAGTTACTTGATAGCACTTTGTTTGGGGTTATGATTCTGGCAGCATGATGAATAGAAGTCCAACATTCACTTTCCTTTTAGCTCTGTTTTTGGTCACGACCAACTCCTGTGAAAAATATCAGGCTCTATAGCTGCAACATGTGAGTGCAAACCACAGGGAGTCAGAGCGGGATGTGCTGTCTCATCATCATCGTGGATCATGGGTAAAATAAGGCTATTATCGATGTATGATTGTAATAATTGAAAACCAAAACAAGTTTAACCAAAAGAGGTGCAAAATATATCTCTGTAGAGCTGCAAAGGTGATTATTCTCTGTGGGGTTCTCACTACGACCAACAAATGTTCCATTACTAATAGTAATTTCACCATTTGTTTAGATAAAGAAATTGATGAGTGCAGTTTTAATGAAATGTGTAGCTCTCTGGCCCGGCTATAGGGGAGAGTGGGGTAAGATGAGCCCATGTTTACTGGTGTTGTCCTCTAGGCCAGGAAACATATGATTGACTTTTTCAAGTTTTAACCTGAGCATAGGTAAAAAAATATATAATCCTTTCTCTCCCACGCCCTGCTTTGGTGTCTGCACTGTAGAGACACCTGTTTCGTCAGCATTATAAATCATGTTTGGAGGGAATTAATGCCTGTAAAACAAACATGAAAGAGCCAGATCAGAATGAACTAAACAGCCATAAACAGATATCCTTGTAAATGTAGCTGGTAGGTAAACACATTTACCAGTCTGTTGAACATGTACTTTACTGATTTATATAACATTGATAGTTATTCATGTTATGAAATGTGGTTATTCTCTCATCGGTCTTCACTTTAGCCAGATTGTCAAAGAACTCCTGCCAGGCATATGGCAGGAAAGATGGTGGCGTGCCTTAAAATTATTGAACCAATCTAAACCTAAAATAATCAAATTAATTATATGAAGATACTGCATTTAGCTACACAAGACCTACACATGAGCTGACCTACTGGATCATGTGATCTCTTGCACACCCTACCTGCTAAACCAAATATTCTTCCCAAATATGTCTAAATCTGTGTTAGTGAGCACATTCCTTAGCAAAGATAATCCGTGGGACATATCAAGATGCTGATTGGACACCATGATAATTGCACAGGTGTGCCTTAAGCTGGTCACAATAGAGGGGGGGTGGTTCAGGAAACCAGTCAGTATCTGGTGTGACCACTATTAGCCACACACAGTGCAAAACATCTCCTCCACATAGAGTTGATCAGGTTGGTGATTGTGGTCTGTGGAATGTTGGTCCTCTCCTCTTCAAAGCTGTGTGAAGTTGCTGGATATTGGAAAGAACTGGAACACGCTGTCTTATACGCCGATCCAGAGCATCCCTAAAATGCTCAATGGGTGACATGTCCGGTGAGTATGCAGGCCATGCAACAACTGGGATGTTTTCAGCTTCCAGGAATTGTGTACAGATCCTTGCAACATGGGACTGTGCATTATCCTGCTGCAACATGAGGTGATGGTGGTGGATGAACGGCACAGCAATGGGCCTCAGGATCTCGTCATGCTATCTCTGTGCATTCAAAATGCAATCAATAAAATGCAGTCAATAACATACACCTGTCCATACCATAACCCCACCGCCACCATGGGCCACTCGATTCACAACGTTGACATCAGTAAACCGCTCACCCATTACACACTGTCTGCCATCTGCCCTGTACAGTGAAAACCGGGATTCATCCATGAAGAGAACACCTCTCCAAAGTGGTTTCTAACTTATTGTTGCATCAACTGTCTGGTTGGCTGGTCTCAGACGATCTTGCAGGTGAATATACTGGATGTGGGGGTCCTGGGCTGGTGTGGTTACACGTGGTCTGCTGTTGTGAGGCCGGTTGGATGTACAGCCAAATTCTCTGAAATGCCTTTGGAGACGGCTTATGGTAATAAGCTAAGGTATGGTAAACTCGGTAATCACAAGTCGGTAATCACAAGTCACAAGAAAGTGCTATTTCACTGGGTCCCCCCCAGGGGTCAGTACTGGGTCCACTCCTATTCATCATATATCTCCTCCCTCTGGGCAAAATCCTCTGTCACCATGAGGTTAATTTTCACTGCTATGCCGACGACACACAGGTCTACATTTCCACCAAACCCACCACTGCCCTGCCCCCCACTTCCCTCACCACCTGCCTTGAGGACATCAGGAGCTGGATGAGCAGGAACTTCCTGAAGCTTAACAGTAGCAAAACTGAGGCCCTGCTCATCGGCTCCAAATCCACCCTCACCAAGTCACAAAACACCCCAGCACCAATCATCATCATCGACGGCTTCCCCATACCATTCTCTGCCCAAGTGAAAAGCCTCGGTGTCATTCTGGACGGCTCCGTCTCATTCGCACCACACATAAAAAACATCACCCACACTGCCTTCTTCCATCTTCGGAACATCTCCAGACTCCGCTCATCTCTGTCCCAACCCAGCACTGAAATCCTGGTCCACTCATTCGTCACATCCCGGATTGATTACTGCATTGCACTTCTGACTGGCCTTCCCATCAAACTCCTCAATAGACTGCAAATAATCCAGAACTCTGCTGCCCGGATCATCACCCGCACCAACTCATCCGACCACATCACCCCCATTCTCACTCAGCTACACTGGCTTCCTGTACGCTACCGTATTGACTACAAAAACCTTCTACTCACATACAGTATAAAGCTCTCCATAACCTTGCCCCCATCTACATCACCGACCTCCTTCAGGAGTACACCCCCTCCCGCACCCTCCGCTCTTCGTCCGTAGGACTTCTCACCGTCCCATGGGTGCTCAAGCTTTCAGCTGCTCGGCTCCCAGACTCTGGAACACCCTGCCACTACACATCTGACAGTCTGATTCCATAACAACATTCAAAACCCAACTCAAATCCCACCTGTTCAAACTGGCATTTTCTTTATAAACTGTACCCTGTGTCCTTCTGTAGTCCATTTACTGTTGTTTGTCTTGTTTTACCCCGGCTGACATTTCACTAAATCCACTGTTTTAATTGTTCCATATATTGCCCCTATGCCCTGTAAGGTGTCCTTGGGTGCTATGAAAGGCGCCCCCCAAATAAAATGTATTATTATTATTATTTATTATTATGGTAGAAAAATGAACATTCAGTTCAGGGGCGACAGCTCTGAGGGACATTCCTGCAGTCAGCATGCCAATTGCACGTTCCCTAAAAACTTGCATCATATGTGGCGTTGTGCTGTGTGATAAAACAACACATTTTAGAGTGGCCTTGTACTGTGAGCAGCATAAGGCACACCTATGTAACAATGCTGGTCAGCATCTTGATATGCCCCACCTGTGAGGTGGATGGATTAAATATCTTAAATACGTTTATTTTCTACATATCTTTGCCATTTATTGTCTTGCTTATAATAATGATAATAGTCATTTATAAATATCATTTTAGAGCAAACATTTGAAATCGAGAATCGGGCTCGATATATGGTTAAATTAAAATCAGTAGGCGAGGCTGTAATTTCGCCAGCTGTTACTCTCATGAGCGAGGCAGAAAATAATAGTTGTAACATGCCAAAAAGCTGCTGTGTCGTTTATTGCACCTCAAACATTAAAACAAATCCAGGGTTACGTGTTTCTGTACTTCCTCTAAGAAGAAAGGACAGTAAAAGAAGAGCTCTGTGGCTTCAGGCTGGATCGCCGTTCAAATTACAGCGTTGGTTTCCCCAAAAGTGGGCGGGGCTGTAAAGTGACGTAGATTTTACTCTCATCTATTATTCAAAACCATTCTATTTATTCTAACGTAAATTACATGCCAGTGTTTTATCTTTTTATTACTTATATTTTTATACTTTATTTGCTATGAGTTATATCTGAAGCAAATTATGTTTCTGAAGATGTGTAGTCAATTCCACCCTTCAATGTAGCATAAATGTGAACTCTCATTACAGGAACAATACCGGAAACAGACGTAGGAAAGATCCTCAGCTCGCTGATTGGATGTTTTAGCCGCAATGCACGTTGGGATATGGTGTTAATGCGATATGATATCCGAAAAAGAATTCAGAGTTTAGGATGGCCGAAGACACTACACTACCCGTAATCCCCAGCTATCGTTTGGGACTACAGTCCAGTTGACAAACCCCGTGATTAATCTTCAAACTCTGGGATTGGATGTTGGAGTGGCAGTGCGCCAAGGTTACGCCGAGCGTCAAACAGCTCTTTGAAATGGAACGAAACCACGGCAGATTATCCAAAACTGGACTCGAACGCACCCCCAGAACTACACATGCTGGCTCTTGTGTTTCGCAACATGTTCTATGGCCCGTCTCTATTGGGAATTGTAGTTTTAAAGACGTTTTTCGTTTTTCCCACAATTAGAAGTTGCCAGTATTAAACTGTGTACATCCCTGGAGGTTTAGGGATAGGAAACACATTGGTGTGTACAAATGTAAAACATGTAATTAATAAATGGGTGAAAATCGCTTGTGTCCATAATGGGCAGCATTAATATATACCCACATGACAGCTCATTGTTACTTTGTAATTCTACTCCACTACAATTCAGAGGTTAACCTGGTATTTTTACTCCACTACATTTATTTTAGTTACTTTGCAGATTCTGATTAATGATGTGAAATATAAACAACCCTTAAAGCAGACTTTAGTTACACCTGAGTAAAATTCAGGGAAAGGTGATTGTCAAGTGCCAACAATCAGGAGAGATATTTGATAGTTGGTGCTTGAGAAGACTAAACATTTATCTGCAGATCCCTATAAAGTATATTTATTACTCGTTATTCTCTACTAATAGTTAATTAAAAACTGTATATAATGGCTATTTTGCACATCCCTTTCAAGATTTCAAGATTTTCTAAGGTTTCTAAGGTCCTCATATTAATATCTTTGTACATCCGGCACTAAACTGTTTTATTGTAGAGATCACTTACAGTATCTTCTTGATTTTTTATATTCTATATTTCTATCATTGACCTTCTACTTTCCCCCTATGAAAGTATGTACTCTTAATATTTTTTTATAACTTTGTATTATTAGTGTAGGACACACATATATGTATGTATAACATCTGAAGATGTGTAGTTTTATTCATGTTTTCACATAATTTTACAGAATAATGCTATACTATTTCTCATGTTTTACTTCTACACATTAATATCTGATTTGTAAAACATCACAGACAGAAAGGTATATCCGTCATTTAATGGTATTGTTCCTGTAATGAGAGTTCACATTTATGCTACATTGAAGGGTGGAATTGACTACACATCTTCAGAAACATCATTTGCTTCAGATATAACTCATAGCAATATTGTAACCATTAAGCAAAGCCAACTGCATTAAAAACCCAGTTAACAAACACTAGGTAAAGTATTTTCCTTCAGTAATGAAGATGTAATTCCAATGTAGACACACCTGGGGTCGCTGTTCAGTCTGTTACGCTGAGCCATGCATTGTCTGGAACGTAAAAGGGACGAAGAAGACAAAGTGAAGTGACGTACTTCCGGTTCAACATGAAAACATTCCCAGTTAAACATGCAAAAACAAATCGCTAAATAAAAAGATAAAACACTGGCATGTCATTTACGTTAGAATAAATAGAATGGTTTTGAATAATAGATGAGAGTAAAATCTACGTCACTTTACAGCCCCGCCCACTTTTGGGGAAACCAACGCTGTCATTTGAAAGGCGATCAAGCCTGAAGCCAAAGAGCTCTTCTTTTACTGTCCTTTCTTCTTAGAGGAAGTACAGAAACACGTAACTCTGGATTTGTTTTAATGTTTGAGGTGCAATAAACGACACAGCAGCTTTTTGGCATGATAAAACTATTATTTTCTGCCTCGCTCATGAGAGTAACAGCTGGAGAAATTACAGCCCCGCCTACTGATTTTAATTTAACCATATATCGAGCCCGATTTTCGATTTCAAATGTGTGCTCTAAAATGATATTTATAAATGACTTCTATCATTATTATAAGCAAGACAATAAATGGCAAAGATATGTAGAAAATAAACGTATTTAAGATACGTTCATAACAAACGTAACGTGGGAGAAAATATGTTTCTGGAAGATATGTAGAAAATAAACGTATTTGAGATACGTTCATAACAAACGTAACGTGGGAGAAAGTACGTTTTTAGCTAAACGTAATTAAAGAATGCAGTTTAGTTCTGTGGGAACGTATTTTTTAGGAGACAGGGTTGGCTAAGGAGAGGGCCCGCCAGATTCTTGACATTCAAGGCCTGGGTGACAGCAAGCCATCCCAGCTCATGGAGCATATGCTGAATCTGCTGGGGGGGGAGGATCCCCGGATTTTGTTTATGGAAACGTTCCTGCGCCACTTGCCTGCCCAGGTTCAGACGGCGTTAGCCAACACATCCATTACTGAACCCCGTGCCTTGGCCGAAGAGGCCGACCGTTTTTTCCTGGCTACCCGGCAGACCGGTGCAGAAGGAGAGTGTTTTTACCACGCGCGGTTCGGGACCAGGGCGAAGAAGTGCATCGCTCCCTGCAGTTACAAGCCTCCGGGAAACGAGAGAGCCGGCGCTCAGTAGTGGCCCTGAGCATTGGCGGCACGAGCAGAATTATTTTCGTTAGTGACAGTGTCTCGGGAAGCTTGTTTCTTTGTGACACGGGCGCTCAACGGAGTGTGGTTCCTCCGTCGAGGGAGGACGTCGCTCGAGGGGGACACGGACCGCGATTGACGATGGCTAATGGCGGCCCCATCCGCACGTACGGCGTGAGGCCTATGTGTTTGTGTATCGGAGGACAGCGGTTCAACTGGGATTTTGTGACGGCAGACATTTATTTTCCCCTCCTCGGGGCAGATTTTTTATGTGTTCACGGACTCCTAGTGGACATTAAAAATAAACGCTTGGTTGATGCCTTGACGTTTTCCTCCCTGGTGTGTACGCTTGGCAAGGCGGCGTACGACGGGCTGTCGGGCTCGCTGTCGGGGGTGGACAATTTTCTCAGGCTGTTGGCTGAATTCCCGGACCTGACGCCGCCCACTTTTTCTGCACTCACCACCAAGCATGGGGTGGAGCACCACATCACCACCGAAGGTTCCCCAGTTTACGCCAGGGCCCGACGGTTGAACCCTTCTAAGCTTGCAGTAGTGAGGGCGGAGTATTCGACCATGGAACGCCTGGGCATCATCCGCCGGTCTGACAGTCCTTGGGCCTCTCCTCTGCACATCGTTCCCAAGCCGAACGGTGGTTGGCGCCGGTGTGGGGATTACCGCCGCCTCAAAGACGCCATGACGCCTGACCGCTACCCGGTGCCGCACATTCAGGACTTTTCGGCGCATCTGGCCGGCACGCGGGTGTTTTCCAAAGTGGACCTGGTGCGTGGATACCACCAGGTGCCCATGCATCCCCTGGACATTCCCAAGACGGCAGTGATAACGCCGTTTGGGTTGTTCGAGTTCCTGCGGATGCCTTTTGGGCTCAAGAATTCCGCTCAAACGTTCCAGCGCCTGATGGATTCGGTGCTGCGGGACTTGCCGTTTGTATTCGTCTACCTGGACGATATACTCGTCGCCAGCGCTTCGGTGGAGGAGCATCTGTCCCACTTCCGAGCCCTTTTCACGAGGCTCAGTCAACACGGGTTGATAATCAATCCTGCAAAGTGCCTGTTCGGGGTGTTTGACATTGACTTCCTCGGGCACCGTGCCACCAAAGGCGGTGCGGCACCCCTGCCGGCGAAGGTTGAGGCTGTTGCGGTGTTTCCTCGCCCGCACACAGCCCGGTCGCTACGTGAGTTCCTGGGGATGGTGACTCTCTACCACCGTTTCATTGCCCGGGCCGCCCACATTATGCGGCCGCTGTATGAGGCGTTGAAGGGTAAGGCCCCCATCCAGGAGATCGACTGGACGGCGGATGCTGAGGTGGCTTTTAAGGAGGTCAAGACCGCGCTGGCTCAGGCGGCCCTGTTGGCGCACCCATCAGCCACGGCTCCCATCTCCATTACCACAGACGCATCGGACTACGCCGTTGGTGCGGTGCATGAGCAGTGGGTGGAGGGCGCTTGGCAGCCACTCGCCTTTTTCAGTCGTCAGCTGACGCCCAGAGAACGCAGGTACAGCCTTTGACCGAGAGCTCCTTGGACTTTGGCTGGCCATGCGGCACTTCCGTTTTATGCTGGAAGGCCGTGAATTTACGGCGTTTGTTGACCACAAACCGCTCACGTTCGCCATGTCAAAAGTGGCAGAACCTTGGTCTGCTCGTCAGCAGAGGCAGCTTTCTTACATCTCGGAATTCACCACAGACATTAAGCGCGTGGCTGGCAAATCGAACCTGGTCGCAGATTGCCTCTCCAGGGTCGTCATCGGGGCCGTCCAGTTGGGCCTGGACTATACCCGCATGGCGGCGGATCAGGTCACGGACACCGGCGTCCAGGCCCTGAGGGAGGATAGCTTGGGTCTGCGCTTGGAGGACGTGGTTTTCGGTGACGTGGGCGTTACTCTCCTGTGCGACGTCTCCACGGGCCTGCCGCGGCCAGTCGTTCTCGCCAGTTGGAGGCGCTCCATTTTTGAGGCGGTGCACAACCTCTCTCACCCCGGCGGTAAGCCTTCGGTGTGCTTGGTGGCCGCGAAGTTCATCTGGTGGGGGCTAAAGAAAGACATGAGGACTTGGGTTGGTGTGTGCGTGGCTTGTCAACGCGCTAAGGTGCACCGCCACACGAAGGCCCCTTTGGAGCGTTTCCTGGTGCCGGAGAGAAGGTTTGACCACGTCAACATCGACCTTGTGGGTCCATTACCCTCCTCTCAGGATTTTTCCTACCTCCTTACCATGGTGGACAGGACGACCCATTGGCCAGAAGCGGTCCCTCTCGTGTCAACATCGGCGGCTGACATAGCCCGGGCCTTCATTGCGACGTGGGTGTGTTGGTTTGGCACCCCGTCGGACATTTCCTCAGACCGGGGTTCGCAGTCCACTTCCGAGCTCTGGAACGCCGTGGCGAGTGGTTTGGGGGTTAAGCTTCACAGAACAACCGCTTATCACCCTCAGGCTAACGGCTTCTGTGAACGTTTCCATCGCTCCATGAAGGCGGCGCTCAGAGCAATTGGGTCGACAAACTGCCTTGGGTGATGCTGGGCCTGCGGACCGCTCCTAAGGAAGATCTGCAGTGCTCCACGGCTGAGATGGTCTACGGCAGGGGTTCCCAACCCCCGGTCCGCGGACCGGTACCGGGCCCCGGAGGTGTTACTGCCGGGCCGCGAAATAGCAGTGAGTTTATCGTAATATTTGCAGAATTATAAATATATAAAAATATTTTATCATAATATTTTTTTCAAAAAGTGTTTAATTTTCGCACCTATAGCAGTCATATTATTTCATCCAGTAGCCTAGTTAATCTTTCACCAGAAAACAGTTGAAAATTGCTTTTATGATGTTCCGAGAGATTCGGCGGCTCAGCCTAAGGTCTCAGCGTCTTGTGCGCACGAGAAAGTTACCGGTGCGCCAAGTAGGAAGAGGAGCACACAGGAGACAACCGTTTCATTGCAGACTGTTGTGTTTATGTGGGGAAATGGCAGTGCATACATTATTTGAGATATATTTCAAACTCGGACTTCATTTTAAGGACATGTCGGCCAGGGGTGTAGAGCTATTTGTTTAAGCACCGGATTGGCAAAACAGGAGAGTCTGTAAACCAGTCTGCCTTGATCTATGAATTCATGTCCGGGACTCTCACAGTATCTGCTGCCCACAGCTGTTTTATAGAAGGAACACCTCCTTCACTTCATGAAATGGCTGCAGCATCAGGAGGCAGCGGGACGTATACTCCGCCTCTGAGAAGTGCAGCACCAGCGGGTAAAGAGCTGTGCCTTTTTACGCACCGCCTTCGCTGTGTTTACCTTCATCAGAACAGCTTAAGAGTGACTGCAGGCTGCTACGTGTTAACCACACACACCTCTACACACATCTAGTATAGTTTTATGAAGGAGATGTCCAGTCACCAAGGCGCATGATGTGTGTGTGTATGTGCTCTGCTCAGCTCAGCTCTGTGTGTTTGTGTCTGTCCGACAGAGGCATTTGTTTTCAAATGACCATGAACAGTCATTTACACACATCTGGCTAACTCCATAGGTAGCCTATATGCGGGTGTTCCCAAAATAAATTAGTTTAATCTTAATCTCGATGTAGTGCTAAATGCTGTCGGAGTGCACCGGAACGAACGACACTATCATAATATCTTCTGAAAACAGATGCCAGTGTCTGTCTGTCTGTCTCACACACACACACACACACACACACACACACACACACACACACACACACACACAAACACACACACACACACACACACACACACCACCTCGTTTTCCCAGCATTCACTGGATTATCCGTAAATCATACAAACAAATCCAAAACGTTGATTTATCTGTTTTCCCGTTTTGGTTTAAAAACTGAATAACGTCGGTTTTTTGGTTTTCCGTTTTTCCGAAAAACCAAAAAACGACACCGGTTCTTTTTTAAACGTTGTTAATATGTTTTGGATGCATATTGTTCTAGTATTTGTTCAGGCTGTTACATACAATTAGCCTCTGTTGCTACCTGCTGGTGGTGAGTAAATATTAAAATCAGTTAAAATTGACAACCGGTCCGCGATTTTTTTTTTATGTATCTGCCGGTCCTTGGCACAATAAAGGTTGGGAACCCCTTGTCTACGGTCAGCCGCTGAGGGTTCCAGGAGATTTCCTCCCTAATGCATCGGTTCCCTGGTCGGCGTCAGCCCAGCGGGTTTGCCTGCAGGACGCTGCTGAGGTTTTTGCTCCGATTCCCACTGCTCAACACGGTACTCAGGTGTCCCGGGTTCCCGCGGATCTCCGCTCGGCGGGGCACGTCTTCATCCGACACGATGCACACAGGGGTCCCCTGCGGCCTCCTTACGATGGACCTTTCCGGATTTTGGAACACGGGGACAAACACCTGGTGGTCGACCTGGGTGGTAAGGCTGAGTGCGTCTCGGTGGACCGGGTGAAGGCTGCCCACTTGGATTTAGACCAGCCAGTGGTGCTGGCACGGCCTCCACGACGGGGCCGCCCCCGGGCCTTGATTCCTGTCACCGAATTGGGATCCGTTGTTCCGGTTCCGCTTCTTCCGGCGACCGCCCCTGCGGGGGTTGCTTTCCCGGCTTCCGTGCTCAGAAGTCGTGGTGGCCGGCCTGTCGTTCCTCCTCACCGCGCAGACTTTGTTTATGGGTGAATTCTGGGGGGGCTTGTGTGGGGACATATTATGGACATAATTCACCTTGATAGGATTGTGTGTTGCAACCCGGACCTGTTAGTGAAGGTACCGTTTGTAGGTTGTCATACTAGCTTGACATGCAGTAGCAAGCAGATGTACTCACCTTGTCTTCATGCTAAATGGAAAATAAAGTTTGGAGTTCCATACTGAACACACCGCCTCTGACTCCCTTTCATCGGCTCTACAACGGTCTGTTTAAAATGAATTGAAACATCAGACTAAAAAAGCTTTTGAAAATAACAGAATATTTCGATTAAGGTCAAAATATAATATTTGTAAATCTGACTCTGAAAGAGTCAGCGACTCACCAGCTATGAACCTCAACGCACGTCACTGATGTACTGTATATATACTGTATACATAAATACTTATGAGTGAGTGTTTTTCTAGGATGGTCAATAAATCGCTGTGCCAACCTGATAATAGATGTTTCACCATCACCACTAAGGCCACTGGTGTATCAACTAATATGATTCTCTGATACTTCAATGTTGCTGCTATGAATACATCTAATTTGCTTTATTGAAACTATATCAATGTGTGCCAGAATTACATTTGAAATGTACCCCAAAAGGTATTTGAGCACATTTGAAGAGGTATCGGAGTGTGTCACATTTTGCTCTTTAACCTTTGGGGTCAGGTCATCATAATAAAGCGATTCACTGGCTGAGGTTGTGGAGCCTTTCTCCCCAGGCTTGGCTCGGTTTCTCATCAAAGGCTTCCTGCGTGGAGCTCTGTGCCTGCTGAGATCACAGGGCCATGACCTGTGTCTGAGTCACGGATACCTCCAGAGCTCAGGCCCGTCCTGCTGCTCGCCAGGGGCAGAGCGTGCCCTGCTAAACTCTGGAAGAGCAAGAATTATGATCATCCCGCACTGAGCCTAGGGGATGTCTGTGATGAAGGCCAGCATTGTGGACTTCAACGGGGGCGTAAGAGTCCAGGGTCTGTCCCTACCCCGGATCATGACCTCTCCTAGGTTATCCTCTATTAGCAGCCTGACTTGAGGTCAGACGCTGGGAGAGCTTGGTCATGAGTAGGCCGTTGAGGAATGCCATCGTTTGATTGAAGTCAGAGGAATCTTCTGATTAAAGGCGTATGTGAGTGAGAGTCGGTGCAGTGAGTGACCTCGCCTTAGCCCCTGGTCAACAACGTTTTGAGCTTCTATTTCATTTTTTAGACTTTTTCTTTTCCTGTCGTAAGTGGGACAAAGAATGTACGCCCACTCATCTCCCTCACTGCTGCACCTCTGATTTGAAATGAACAGTGTGACAGTATATTCATTCTGATTGTTGAAGCATTTTAACATGTTTTGTCTTCTGAGAATGATACCATCGCAATAAAACCTTTTTCAAAAATGAAATAAAGCTTCTTGCTTTCAAAAAATGAAGATTGATCTGTTTTTCTGCCAAAGAAAATTTTAAGGAGTGAAGACCAAAGGGAGTTTGGGCAGTTCTGTTTTTGCTAATGTTCCTTTGGGTTAGCTCAGGCACATATTCCCCATGCCACATTGACACCAGCAACTCCCACACACTGTGAAAACCTCTCTGCGTAGCTTTTTTGCTTCTTCTGAAGAAAACACCAATAGGCCACAGGAGGTTTCCCACCCGAAACCTGAACCCTTGACCTTTAGGCGCTGGGACACCTGGGCTGAAGCTAATGTCGCTACATGAAGCTGTTGTGGAAGGACTAGTATTTGTGCTTCCACAACACTGTTATTATGTACTGCAAATGCCACCTAGAACTACAGTTCGAATAGTTAAGCACAGCTGAGGGACAGAGGGAAAAAGGTCTACAGAAAAATGTACCCTTACAACCTTGCACACAGATATTTCAGCATATTTTATTAATTATATAGGCCTAGGATCCCTTAAAGAGTTCAGCACTGATATAATCTTCATTACACCATCAATCAATGGAACAAAAATAATGTTGGTGCCATAACGCATTTTAAAGAAACCAACCACAACACATAAGGCTGTGGGGTCAGTTACCTTTCACTGCTGCAAGGGTCCCAGCTGGTGACTTGAGTTAACACAAGGCCTCCCCATCTCACACGTATCATATATTCACCCTTCTTTTCCCCAGGGCTGGAGGCAGGAAAGGGGGTCTGATGCAGCAAAAAACATCAGCCCAGACAAAACACAGATTGTTTCCTTCCATACAATGCACAAGGGTCTACTTGCCAAATAAAGTTCCTCCTTTCTGCGCACACAGCAGGTCTGTGTAAAATGGTAAAGCACTGTGGCGTTGTTAGAAGGAACAAGTGCCGCATGTATCCTGGACAGAATGCCAGCACGTGGGAGAAACAACTACTTTTCTCTCTGATATTCTGTCATCTTGTATTATTGTAAATCATTGGCATTTTTCAGCCTACAACTAAAAATGATCGCTGCTCATCCCTGTCTTCTCTAAGCTCTCTGATCTTCTGACTCATGCTAACGCAGTCACGCTAGTTGTGCTACTCATTGGCTAAATAAGACTTGAAACATACTGAATGACGTGTGTGAAAGTTTGTAAATGGATGTTTTAAAGGTCACTTATTATGCAAAATCCACTTTTTCATTTATTTTATATAAATATGTGTCACCAGCGTGTTAAGAGACTCGCAGTGTTTCAGTAAAAAAAATTCTCTCTCTTTTTGTCCTGATCCATTTAAATAAAACCTGTCTGAAAATGAGCTGATCAGATTTTGTCCACTTTGTGATGTCACAATGTTTTTTTGGGTTGTGTAACTGTGGCACCCCTGGGATGTGTGACCACATTAACATAATTATTATTATTATTTAGAGTTAGAACATGCATTTATTTTGTACATCTGTTATTTTCATTTCACTAACGGGGTCGACAGATGCAGTCTGTCTGAGGCGGAACGTTTGTGTTCGATTCAATGGTTCCGGGGTACCGATTAAAGCGACGGACGTTCCCGGGGTTTCCTCAGAAGTAGTGATGGGAATTCCGGCTCTTCTTGGTGAGCCGGATCATTTGGCTCGGCTCACCAAGAAGAGCCGGCTCTTTCGCCTCCCAAACGGCTCTTCAGTTTACCACATATTATACCTTTTATAATTCAATCAAATGTAGCCCTGTTTTGACTAATGAATTATATGTGTACACATATATCACTTAAATTATTCAATACATCCTTTATACTGAAGTATTCAAAAGTAAAAATAACATGTTTAATATAAATGATTTGCTGTGGCCAATTGTTTTCATTGCATTGACAGACCCTTGTATCTCTCTCTTCACCCAATGAATGCACTGACTTGCTTGTAGAACCACGCTACACAAAGCAGAAAGCAACACCTATAAAAACTTAAGCATAGACATTTAAAAAAGGGGCTACTGTATCGACAATTTAAAATTGTATTTAAAGAAAAGGCCCTGACAAAACAGCAGGGCTCTATTTCAGTATTAACTAAAGAAAAAAAGACAGCAACAGCTGACATCAAATCTTTGCTGAGCCTAAGGATAATCATAAATGAATAACATAGTGAAAATAAATGTATTGCAATGCTCAGTACAGCAGCATCCAACAGTCTCTAATCCTTGGATATTACATGTCACTGCATGCATGCACGGAGCAGCTGTAGCGCGGAGATCATCATATCATTCTGTCTTGTATTACTTAACAAAATAAAATAAAATAAAAAAACCGGCTCGTTCGCGGGCGCGAGCCGGCTCCCGTCGTTCACTTAAAAGAGTTTGTTCGCGACCGACACATCACTAGCTCATACCACAACCATTGACTGAATAATTCAACCCTGGTAATGTAAACGCTCAATAAACATAATTCTAAACTGCACCAAAGGACCGGAAATCATCTGTTTGTTTCTGCGTCTGGATCACTCCATCTCCTGTCAAGTAATGGCAATAAACGAATATAGGACATTGGAACATTAAAGTTGCCATTACAGCTTTAATATACACAACGATAGATTGGAATATGTATTCATGGTCGACTCACAATATAACACTTAACCTATAATAGGGTTAGACATGAGAAGTATTTTTATAAAAGCAATAATAAGATGCCCTTCTGATTCTAATTGTATTTTAACTTTAATATCCAGGCACATCAAATTAAGATAAAGTATTGCAACATTATTTTTGCCACCATGTACAAATGTAGGTGTCATGTTTACCTAATATGGTATGCATGGTTATGCATAAAATGCATGCAAAACAGCAATAGTTGTTTGCTCTAGCGTGGGATCTAACCCTCCATGTTGAATACCACACATGAATTGTGTTCTTAGTTTGTATTCCTACAAAGTGACTGGAGGAACAACACTAAGTCTGGGCTTTTAGTGTTACTCAGGTACAGTGCTAAAGTCCTCACCCATATCCCTGCATGCTTTTAGCACTCCAAAGTGTCAAAATGTCCCATTTTAGGTGACAATGCATTATCACACATCTAATCTCTGGCTACATGGGTGGGGGTGACTAAGAGCATCATTTTGACTGAGCATTTAGCACACGTATCCTGCTGTCAGTCAAATAGCCCACATGCAGCCTTATAGCTGTTCATCACTATGAAGAGGATGTGCACCATAGAACAGTGATTTAAGAACCTCACTAATCCAAAAGTATTATTTGTTTACTCAAAGTAAACCAATCGTTGTTATTCTGCACCTGCACTGTATACTTACAGTTTAGACTTACCCACTTTCATACCCTTACTCTATCATACTGCCAGGTCAGAACTGATCTATTTAATTCAATGGCTCGGGGTGATAGTATGATGATAGTAAGATTGATTTTAAATTAGCCACATGTTGATAAAAACATTTTCTCAGCCTCGTCTTACTTCCTTCTTTTTGTAATTTAAGTCAACCCATACTATATGAGGCGTTGCACATCTTGCTAGCCAAAAATATTTATTTAGGTTTGTTTATTTATGTGCTTCAACAGGATGCAACAGAATAACTGAAAATAACCCTTTTTTTGTTTCATCTATAGGTAACTATTAATAACTTTGGTGACCTTTTCACCATGAGGGTAAACATTGCCTGCTACTTTGGTTTTGATCCAATTTCCCCAAACCCCTAAACATACAGTATGACCTCCATCCGTGTTTTGTACCAATTAGCAAATGTTATTAAACTAACAAGCTGAAAAAATACAAAGGTTAACAAGGTTCATCATCTAAATCAAAAATGATTTACTTAAACTTGTTTGCTCGGGG
The DNA here is from genome assembly GCA_031216635.1 of Dissostichus eleginoides. NCBI lineage: Eukaryota > Metazoa > Chordata > Actinopteri > Perciformes > Nototheniidae > Dissostichus > Dissostichus eleginoides. The sequence continues at coordinate 3,028,963 of CM062274.1, read as the reverse complement.
AGTGAATATTTATCCATGGTCGACTACAACATGGAACCTATAATAGAAGTTATCTTATAAAACAATAATAAGATGCCATTTGTCATTCTAATTGTATTTTAATTTCAATATCCATTCCCATTCATTTAACATAGAAGCTAACAAGCTTAAAAATACAATGGTTAACATGGTACACATTCTAGCTGGCCTCTAACAATTGAAAGAACAATTTGTTTTCTCCCACAGTACGTTTGTTTTCGACATACAAATAAAAAGTAAATGTATATATTCTTTGCACTGCACTGAAACTGTACTTTGAACATTTTAAATATACTATTTACATTTTAAATTGCATACCCCGTTTATCTAGGCCCTTTTTGTTTTGTTTTATGTATATATGTCACACTGTGGGACTGCGGGAAACGATATCTCGAGATTTCTGGATGTATAACGCATGTAGTAATTTTGACAATAAAGCTGACTTTGAACTTTTGAACTTTGAACTTTTACTAACGTCTGTGACTGAGACCATAATCTGACAGAAAACGTCTCCCTCCAAACATAGACCTGAGGGTTGAAACATTAATGCTCAGCTGATAACATGGCTGTAGACTGTTAGTATTTTTTAAACTCAGCTAGTTCTCCAGCGCAGAACAGCCTCATGAGTGGAGGACACACAGATCTGGGTCTGACCTTTTCCTGTCCACTGTTTGAACAAAGTCTCAAGGGTCGGGGCTTGCTGGTCCTAAGCCAGTTATCCAGGGGGGAATGAAGGGGCTTAATAAGGATGATTGTGCTTTAAGTGCATGAGAATGTAATGAGTGTTAGACAACACACAATATCTTTGGAAGCATAAGAATTTCCTGAAAATGTTTAGAGTTATTTAACATATCCTGCCGTGACTAAAAACAACTCCGCATTGTGTTATTCTCTGTCAAAAAGTAAACCAAAGCTAACCAACAGTGCATTTTCCCCTCCCAGATTTGCCTTGTTTATAAATCACTGCTGCCACTGTGGTATGGGAGCAGCTGACTGACGGTCCTGATGGAGACGTCATGTGAGCTGGCAGCAGCACCCTGGGTGTAAAAGCTGTCCCCTGTGTTCACGCTGAATAACCTGCTTTGTGCTGAATCCAAAAACTCTGGTTTTCCTATTCTCCTCTGGCTGCGTACCTCTGACAGCGGTTCCAGGAGCCAAAACCTCACCATCACCACAATTCCCAACTCCAAACCCCCCCGACACCCTCTCATTTCTGGCCATTAGCAATCCAGAGGGGTAGGTTTTGCTGCAAACAAACAACAACAAACAAAAGACCAAAGTGGGGCGAGGACAGCGGAAGGGGGTGCAGAGGGAGAACTTCTGTGTGAAATAATTGCGAGGAACAATTTCAAACAGATGTCTGTTTGGAGTTGGCCCTGGGCTCGTGTTCCCGTTAAATATAGTGATTTGATTGGAAAACAAGCAGTGTGAGATGGGCTGGCAGCCAGCCGTACCATTCGGGGCTCTCTAATGACCCCCGAGGGTCGAGGGGTCGTCGGAGTAAAAGCAGATCAGAGAGGATGTGGGGCCGGCGGCCAGGACAGGGCCCATAAATCTAGCCCATTGTCAGAGGAAGCTATCTTTTTTCACTTCGCCATCAGAATTAAAATACAATCACAATCGTCAGATTGTGCTCCCGCCAGTGTGCAGAGGTTATTATTCAAAGCCAGCAGACAGAGTTGGGAGGGTGGGCTGGGTGGCAGTGGACTTTTGGGAGGAGGGTCAACAGGGTCATGTATTTTTGGCTCGATGAGAACCTCTGCTCAGGGGGGACTGGGAAACTGTCCTACAGATCTATATATTAAACTGTTCAATTTATATGACTAACACAGAGAAGTGTAACAATGAGGTGAATTTATACGAACAAGTAACAGGAATGTTTATTCAGATCCTCTAAATCCAAAGCAATGGTGCATCATGAATGGGATGCATTATTACACTGGGAACAACATTTGTGAAGGATAAATCTCTGATGGCATAGCTGACCAAGAGTTTTTCTTCCAATTTTCAGCCGGCTCAGCTTTTCACAGATGTGTTAATGTAGGGTGGACAGCTGCACTTTATGGCAGAATGGCGCAAGATGATCAGGATCATTTTCATCCCCGCTGACCACGGCAGGAACACACATGCTTTTCACTTCGTCAAAAATAAAAACTTCAGCGGGCTTCCAAAGACAGAGAGACTGAAGAGAATTTTTATTTAGTTCCTGCCACAAAGGGCTTAGTCAGACTGGACAGAGAGATCAGTGTTACTCAGCTCTGATTCGCTCTCCGCAGGGGAGGAAGTCACACACATGTTGTACGGCCTACATGTAACATTTTAAGTATAATAAGTTAAATTGTATAATGTATGCCTAAACTCACTGCTGCTGTAACAAAAATATCCCAAATGTTTCCAAATTTGGGATGAATAAAGTAACCATCCATCCATATCTATCTATCTATCTATCTATCTACACTGTAAAACTTAATAAGTTGTGGTAACTTAGAAAAAGTATGCAAACTCGTTGCCTCACAATAAGTAAGTTAAGTTAACTTAGAATGGTGAGTACGAACAACTTGTGTATTCTAAGTGTGCTTCAATGAATTTTGAGAAGTACAGCTGACACAAACCTTTTTAAGTTAAGTAAACTTATATAAACTAAGTTATGTAAACTTATGTAGACTAAGTTATTTAAACTTAAAAGGCATGCTTTGCATTAACCTCTTTTTTTTTATTTGTGTGAACTCAATGAACAAATTAAACCCTACTTAAATATACAAATCACCAGAACTTAACCCTTTTAAATTTTACTAACTCGTAATTTCTAAGGTTTACTATTAAGGCGAGACACGGCAGGCAAAAACATCGTTTTTCATGCACTGGTCAATTTTGAGATTTTGTGCTATTTTGATTCCATAACATGTTTTCTTTCAGGTTTTTGGAAGGAAAACGTACAAAATACACATTTAAGTGTTTATCTTACTATAGTTTGTCTATTTGCGTCTGTAGATTTCTCCTAAATTCACCAAAAGTTAGCATTCTAACGTAACATAAAGTACCGCGACCGCTGTTTGCACCATGTCATCAGAGGTATCGTTGGAAAGCTCCGTTTCTCCTGCACAATCTCATCGGATCCAAATATGGTCATTTCCTTTGTATCAGCAACCAATCGTGAAAGTACAAAGGGGTCTTACACCAAGAAACGAAATCTCATTGGCTGGTGTCAATTTCTGACAACGTGATTCGTTCAGATGCGTCACGTGGTGTGCTCAAACACTTCCTGGTTAGCTTTCCGCTAGAAATTTAAATCTCAAAATGGCAAAAGAAGGGCGAAAAAAACGTTCACAGGGAAGACGACAACAATTGGAACTTGCACGAAGCAATGTTAGACAAAAAACAAATGACCCCGAACATGAAATACCTTCACGGAGTGCGTTGAGGCGCAAGCTGTCATCCAAAGAACAGGAGGGTTTAGCTAGCGCCACACTGCAATCTTTAAAGGTCGTTTTCTCAAAATGAGTTTTTTCTCCTACTCTGAGTCCGAAATTTCCACTTCAGTAGCACTTACATACACCAAACTTTCCAGTTATATTCCTATCAATATTATGAAGGCTTTTACAGAAGGGTTTGTTCATATATCATTCATAGCCTGAATTATATAACATTTTATACCTAAAAACATGGCGAAAATTGATATTTTAGGGCTGTTGACAGTATTTTCTGATTTATTTAGTGATAAAAAGAGGTATCCAAAATCCCTTCTGTAAAAGCCTTCAATTCTAATATGACTACAAAATAAAACAGGAAATTTTAACCTGGCTTTATCCAATTTTAAAAATTCGGTTCCTGAAATGTGTTAAAATATGTGCATATTTAATGAGATTATGGCTAATTTGCATATTTAAACATGCTATTTCTGAAAACTTGTAATACAAAGAACAATTGCCTTATTGTAAGTAATTAACTGGAGAAATTTCTAGCTGATATCTTTAAGTTAAAAAAATTACCCTATTCACCTGTAGTGTCTCGCCTTAAATTAAACAAACTAATTCCTGCTAACTAAGATAATTGTACTACAACAAATCTCTAAACACGTTGTGTAAACTCCAACAATCTCCAAAAATAATGCATTCAAAACACAAATTGATTCAGTTGCAATATAACATTTATTTTAAAGTGCCAACAAAAAGTAATTCAACCAACATTTGGATCTGAGCCGAACAATAAACAAGGGAAATATTGCCATTACTGAGGATTGAATATGATGGTAAATATCCAATTTAAATGTACATTTGCTTTTTAAGTACTCATAACCCTTATCTTAATAAAAACAGCAGTGCACAACACACCAATTGTAAAAATAAAAAATCTATAATGACCACTATGAAGAAGAGTACTTTAAAAAAACAAACATTGTACTTTGCTCTCAACAATTAACAGAGTTATAACAGTTTCCCCAGAGTAACAAACTTTTGTCATAACATTTAACGGTGCAACTTTTTTAAGTGCCAAGTTCTATCTGATAGCTGATGACTATCTTGACTAAGGTCTAATCCAGTAGAGCGTTTCTCAAAGTTAATAGTTTAGGTGAGAGGGGTTTGGTTCCCAGTCCAAGCATCACTCTTTGAACGAACATCAGACTATTTGCCCTGCATTTAAAATGCAAAGCATATATCAGGCCAAATAACAGGCAAACTGCCAGCGGAAAGTTTTTGATCTTTTCCATCACAATACCTCCCTCAAGCACAATGTCAATGGAGATGGGCTCGAGTTGGATTGAGCTTGGACCCTCCTGAGGACTGTCTTCGCTGAGAACCGTCAGCACACCAACAGTGACGGAGGATAGGGCCTCATCTCTCGTTGTATCCTGCAAAGAAAAACACGTTATTTAGAATAGTAGGTTATCATCGCTACCTATTAGAGTAGGTCTTCCTATGAAAACATTCATGTTGCATTTGCTTTGAAGTATTTGCTAAAAATGTAGCTCGAGTACACACTCAAACGGCGTAACATTATATCCAAAAAGGTTCTGTAAATGTGGTGTGAGGAAACTAATGCTATGGATGCATATACAGCTAGGAACGTACATTTATTTGACACCTCATTTCTAATCTAGACTCCTGGTCATGGAATTTAGTGTACAGTATGTTGAACACACCAAATTAAATCTTTTGGTTGCAAGCTTGTGTAAATAGGGGATATGACTTTTCAATAAATGCAAACCAAACAGTTTTTTTGTTTTCAAGTACTTACAAAGCATGTCTTGAAGAAATCCCTGGAGTCGTCGCCAAGAACAATTGGAATGCCTTTGAGGACAACAGAGCGCTGGTCAGTCACGTCCGGTGTCTAATGATAGAGATAAAGAAGATACAGATGACATTAAATGACAAACTCACAAGATGAAACATTTTGGCCTTTTCCATCTTTTTGAGGGGTTGTTTTAATTATTTTAGAAGGCTTTTGAAGTAGTACCATATCATCATCAATGTATGTGACAAAAAGTTGCTAAGTTATATTACTTACCGGCCAGTTGATGCTCTGCATCAACTCTGTCAGTTTCTGTCCAACCGATCCTTTTTTTGACTTGAACAGTTGGATGAAACGTGGGGTGTGCTGGTCCAGAGCCTCAAAGAAGTCTGCCTCGAGGTTCCGACTGGTAATCCGATTAAATTCGGCAAATACCTGAAAAAGTAGAGAAGGGGGTGGGGTAGGAGATGGAAAACCAACACATTAGGAAGACATTAGTTTAAATCATAACAATTGTGCAAGCAGGCAACCACTATGGCTTAGATAGAAAGGCAGGGTACATTTATACCTCATTCACACCAACGCAACTCCGGTTCAAGCTCCGTGCTAGAGCTTTTCAGGTTCAGAACCGGTTCTTCGGTTTAGCTCCGGCTCTTTTCACACCGCTCAGAGCCCGACTGGTGCTGCGTCATTGCGTCATCGTTTGCGTCATGACGTAACCATTTGCGTGCCTGCTTCATAAAGCCAAACCGCGCGGAAACCCCTCACAGCTCACACCGACAACAACAACAATGGCCGATTGTGTTGAAGCGCTACTCGTTTTGGTTTTGGTAACTGGTCTCTTCAGTGGACCACTGCTGCTTGTTAAGTTTCTCCATCGTTGTGTACAAACTGGATAAAACGCTCGCTTTTTGTTGTTGTTCAGGAGTTGATCCTGCCCCTGCCCCTGCCCCCGCCCCCGCCTCGACGTAAGCGTGACGTATGCGGTGCTTTTGCTCTAGCCGGAGAATTTTTTGGTGCTTGAAACGAACCGGATTCCGGAGCTAAGAGGCTGCTCCGCTGCGGTGTGAACAGGAAAACCCGGTGCTTTTCAAGCTCCAGCTCCGAACCGGCCCTGAAACACCGTTGGTGTGAATGAGGTATTATAGCCCACAACAATAGTGGTGATGTCCTAGTATGGCAGCCATGTTTGAGGCGGTAATGCTTAAGTAAAAAGCCTCTTTTTACAGAGCAAAATGAGCAGAACTTACAGGTCCACTGCATCGGAGGTTTTCGATCTGCTTGGCAAATCTGAAAATCAAGAACGAAAAACCAACAAAAATAATCAAACATCACGTATACAACAATTTAGAAACTAGTGTTGTATTTACCTGATTTAGAATGCAAAACGTGTATTATGAAATAAGTGAAAGTGAGAAGAGGACTAAATTGCATCCATGCTATTGTTGTGATTAAATTCTAGTGATGTTAAAGGGCCCATGTCATGGCCATTTCCACTGATCATAATTCCATTGTTGAGGTATACTAAAATAGATTTATATTGTGCAATTTTCCAAAATCACATTGGTTTCTCATACAGCATCTCTGTAAAGTACGTGTATTCACTGAATTTCACTCTCTGTCCTAAACGCCTTGTTGGAATCAAGTTTCACCAAATGCACTTTAAACATATGCAGGAGTGAAACAACTATTTCAGTTGGTACCTCCATATGATTATTGTAAAATAAATTATTAAAAGGTAATAGCCTAATATTACTGTGTAATACATGATTCAACTCTCACACATTGATTTTTTGTTTTTGTTGAAAATTTCAGGAGATATATTTTATATTTGAAAATTGAAATCCATTAATCTATCTGATGCACTTTGAGAGCAACATAAATAGGATATAAATAGTGTATGCTCCTGTAACAATTGTGTGCATTTGTAAACAATTAAAATAGAAAGAAACTGATTGTATAATTATCAACAGTGACTTCAGACGGCAAGAACGTTACATCTACACCTCACGTTGGAACCTGACGACCCTAGCCACTCCCCGTTGCGGCGAATTGTAACCCCCACAGACACAGCCGCCAGACACATTTAGACTCCAGCTGTTTCCCCGCCAAAAGAGCGAGTCGCGGTGAAGTAATGCCCGGTACATGGCCAAGCCAGCCCCGCGGAGCTTGAGGTTGCGCCCGCAGTCTCCACCCAGGCACGGCCGCCCGTAGTGGGAGGGTCTCTCCGCCAGCTCCGCAGTGACGGCTTGCAGCACCGCGGAGCTGGCGGAGGGACCCACAGTCTGCAACCTAGGAACGGCCGCCCGTAGCGGGAGAGTCCCTCCTCAAGCTCCCGGTCCCGCACCGCAACCCGCTTGGAGTATATACTGGTTGGCGCTCACACGTTGTGAAGTGTAACTTTATACTTTGTTGTAGGCTAATATATAAAACTGAAAACAGCCACAAGTCACGGCATTAGGCTAAAACACTGACATTAATAATGAAGTTACTCACGTGCTAGTCTTTGTTCAATGCCTTCTAACCAGAACCTCAACTCATACAAAAAGTACTTAAAAACGTTTATGCAGTTAAATCAAGTCAGCCCTCGTCTATCTCCGTATATTAAATGTTGACACTATTTTAAGACTACCTCCTGGGCCAAGCTGCAACACGATTTCGCCACATTATGTCTGCAATAGTTAAGATAGCATTAGCTAACATTAGCTAACGTTAGCTAATGTAATCTTAACTAGCAAGCATATAAACCTGAGATTAAATACAACAAGACAGCAAAACGGTTGGGATGTTAATATGTAATCACCAAAGCAGTGTGCGAAGCACAAGATTCACTGTAATGCGACAATGACAATGACCATAGCAGCTAGCCGTTGGGGAAACGTCCATCTGCTGCAGGGCATGTTCGCAAATGTTCCAGAAAGTTCCAGAAAGTAACTTTGAGCGCCAAGTGGTCAAGGAGTGATCTGCGCATGTCCTAATGTTGAAAAAAAATAACCATTTCCACTAACTTAGTTTTTCTAGATTAGCTCACATCAATTACATTGAGTTAGTTAGGTTTTTCGACCCCGTATTACAGCTTAATTATTTATTTACAATATAATATATTACCAGTCTTATCTTTAAACTGTTAGTAGTTTGAAAAAGTAAACCAAATTGCATCGTGAGTACAGCCTGTCCTCCTCCAAAAAACGACCAAATAGGTCGATTGTTCAGCAGCTTATTACGACCTATAGTCACGTTTTAAAGTTTAGCACCTCTAGTGGTCGTGTAAGAAACAACAATTTGCGGCGAATGCTCCCGTTGATTGCAAACGCTCCGGAGGGTCGTATATTCACAAATAACCCTCTCTGGAAAATCCTAAATTGTAGAATAGTTTGGCCATTAAAATGCTTTTTGATTAGATTTCTAGCGAGAAGTGTATATTGTACTTTTAGAATCCACGTCCAGTGGATGTGTAGGATCCATAGTTTGATAGATATTACGAAGATGATTTGAGGTCTCGCCAGGAGAACGTGTATACTACGTCCATGTAAAGTTGGCGTCAACCCTCACGGGGTGAAAACAGTATTTCCAGTCTCGAAGTTTTCATAATAAAACCGGAAGAATTACCCTCACTGTCAAATGATTACACAGTGATATCTGCATTACTCATCCACTAAAAACATCAGTTTATCCTTGTTAATTACACGACATTGACAAAGTTAGCCAGAATTAGCAAGAACCTTCAAACAATACAACAAAGTGCAAAATACACACTTTCCTCTCACAACGAACCACGGTGATGTAATACAGATTATATAACATGTGTTGATAGATTTATAGTGCTTTGTATACTGTAATTACCTTAAAAAGGGAAATAGTGAGTGGGAGAAGTGAAGCCATACAATCACGCAGCTCCCGCCTTCACTCGTCTGAATTAGTGATGTGTCGGTCGCGAACGAGCCGATTCTTTTGAACAGCTCTTTGGTACGAACGAGGTGAACCGAGTCGTACTTGGTGAGAGCCGTTCTTTTTATCGTTCAATCGTTGGTCCGCACTCACTGCCTGCCAAAATCCACTCGCCTTTTAAAAAGCTTGATTTTGTTCCCCAAACGTATTCTGTGAAGACCCGCCCCTACTCTGATTGGTAGGTTTCAGCACGAGGAGTGAGATGGGGTGGGTCTTAACGGAATACGCGAGAGAGAGAAGTCATATCAAGTGGTACAGGACAGGTAGACGACGTTTTTTTTCGGATGGAAAATGAGCAAAACGCGAAAACGCAGCAGCATTTGGATGCACTTCAACCAAAACCCAGGCAGTGATAAAGCGCACCATTTGTAAAGGCAAAATATCCTTTAAAGCAGGGTCAACAAATAATCTCCATCGCCACTTAAAAATACAGTCTCTAATATTAAGAGTTGCGTGAATTTCATTCAAGGCAAGGCAACTTTATTTACTTAACACATACAGAGGGTAAATTCAAAGTAGTACATTCACTGACATGAATGACATGGATATGGCGCCACCTTGTGTCATGTTTACAATGCAGATTATTGACATTAGGTCTGGCAATACAGTCAATCATTATCCTGATGATTATTTTGCAGATAAACCTAGTAACCCCGCCCCCTTTAAAAAAACGGCTCTTTTGAACGGCTCTTTGAAAGGAACGGAGCCATAAGATCCGGCTCCCTTCAAAGAGCCATAATTCCCATCACTAGTCTGAATAGAGAATCGCAGTGACGCATCCTAAAACCCGGAAGTAAACTTCTTCCGGTTCCTTCGACAAAAATGCAATGCAATTTCTCCATAGGATTTTGGAAAATAGCTCGAAATAAGGTCTGTGGTTGACACACATTTAAGAGACAGATCACGTTTTGTTCAGCCGGATAATCTCCACATATGATTTTCGAATCATAGATCTAATCGATAGATTTATGATCGATAGATTTATGATCGATAGATTTATGATTAGAAAATTATAAGAGATGGGTAGACATGTGGAGATTATCCGACTAAACAAAACGTGATCTGTCTCTTAAATGTGTGTCAACCACAGACCTTATTTCGAGCTATTTTCCAAAATCCTATGGAGAAATTGCATTGCATTTTTGTCGAAGGAACCGGAAGAAGTTTACTTCCGGGTTTTAGGACGCGTCACTGCGGTTCTCTATTGAGCGAGGAAGAGCGCAGTGATCCCTCCCACTGGAACCCCAAGGCATTACCAACAGATTAACGCACAATCAACCCATACAGCAGGATACATCTATCTCTCAGAATTTACTATTCTTGTCTGTCACAATGGCACACACGTAAGTACTAGTATCCCTGCTCACATGCTCTCACTCTCTGCTAGAAAGTGCCGTTTGGAGGCGGAGGCGGGACCAAACCATTACATGTAAATAGAAGGGGGTGTACAGAGGCTTTGGATAATTAACTTTTGGAAGAAAATAAGTGAAATGAATTGTAATTTTAGTGAGTACATTATCAATATAACGTTATATTAATGTTCATTATTGATGAATGATGAAAGGTTACTTAAACATTTTTTTCTTAATGTTCTAAAATTGTTTGGGCCCCCGTGGTGAGGGTGTTTGGGGTTGCCAATAGAGTGGCCAGGATTCAGCCACCCCCCAGCTCCGCCACTGGGCAGTGCACCAAGGTTACGCCGAGCTCTTTGAAATGGAATGAATCCACGGCAGACTATCCAAAACTGGATAGTCCCCCCCCAGAACTACACATGCTGGCTATTGTGTTTCGCAACATGTTCTATGGCACGTCTCTACTGGGAATTGTAGTTTTAAAAGACGTTTTCGTATTTTCCCATAATTAGAAGTTGCCAGTATTAAACTGTGTACATCCCTGGAGGTTTAGGGGATACGAAACACATTGGTGTTATCAAATTTAAAACATATAATTCATAAATGGGTGAAAATGGCTTGTGTCCATAATGGGCAGCATTAATATACCCACATGACAGCTAAGGTCAGAAGAGCTGGTCTTATGTCTGTGACCCCTCCTGTTGTTAATTGATAAGCCTGAAACATGCACTTGTCAAGGTTCAGAGGCAAATTTTGCAAATATGGCAGTAGCCATCGATCATCTTAAGATAAGATAAGATAGGATAAGATATACTTTATTGATCCCAAGTTGGGAAATGATTTTGTTACAGTAGCATGTACAACATGCAATTTATTGTTACTTTGTAATTCTACTCCACTACAATTCAGAGGTTAACCTGGTATTTTTACTCCACTACATTTATCTTAGTTACTTTGCAGATTCTGATTAATGATGTGAAATATATACAACCCTTAAAACAGACTTTAGTTACACCTGAGTAAAATTCAGGGAAGGTGATTGTCAAGTCCCAAAATAAACTATGCAATATATTAGACGTTAAGTACTTTGTCAGACTTAATATTTATCTGTTGATACCCCCAAAGTTTTTTTCTTATTCAAAAGAAGACCTTAACTTAAAGTATTATTTAATGTTTAAATAAAGCCTAATTAGTTAGTCTGTTTTGCACATCCTCCTATTAATATCTTTGGACGTCCTCCACTAGCTGTTTTATTGTAGAGATCACTTACAGTATCTTCTTGATATTTTCTATTCTATATTTCTATCATTGACCTTCTACTTTCACACCGGAATAATTCCCTGAGGGAAGATTACGCAAATGAAGCCACTGACGTCACTTCTTCTTCTTCTGCTTTGGGTTTACTGGCAGGCCGCAAACAACTTCACGGCGTATACTGCCACCCGAAGTCCCCGGCCGGAAGTCCCCGGAGTTGGGGACTGGCTTCAGTAGAAGCTGCTGGGACTCCCAGCAGCTTTTACTGAAGCCTTCCGATTAAATCGCCAGAACGCCGACACCTCCTCATTTCCACCGCTCCCATGTTTTTTTTTGTGTTGCCATAAGTTAGTCTCTCTCCGTTGGTGCGCTGGGCTAATGCTAATAATGCTAATGCCAGCAAATACAATGGCGGCTTCACAAAACTTTTCAGAGTTTTACGGGGCATGGTTGGCAATTCGCCCGGTCAATCAGAAATTAGAACTTTTTTCTCCCCAGGAAAGTACCTGCTCTCTAGCAGGGACTAAAAAGGGGGGAAAAGTTCTCATGAACTAAGTTCTCTTTTTGGTGTGAACGCAAAATCCCAAGAACTATCGGAACTAAAAGGGAAAAGTACGGGGAAAAGTACTCCGGTGTGAAAGCGCCTCTTGGTGTGAAAGCGGCTTTTGACCATCACACATACCTCATTCACACCAACGGTGTTTCAGGGCCGGTTCGGAGCTGGAGCTTGAAAAGCACCGGGTTTTCCTGTTCACACCGCAGCTGAGCAGCCTCTTAGCTCCGGAATCCGGTTCGTTTCAAGCACCAAAAAATTGTCCGGCTAGAGCAAAAGCACCGCATACGTCACGCTTACGTCGAGGCGGGGGCAGGGGCCTACGGAATCGGAATCGTCGTTGAAGTTGATGATTACGATTGTAAAGCAGTTTTGAATGTAGCATGTAACGACTGTAAAGTTGGTAGTAAAGTCGTCCCATTTCTTCCATTTCGTTTCGACAGAGCAAAACCAAAATGTAGTAGCGCTTCAACACAATCGGCCATTGTTGTTGTTGTCGGTGTGAGCTGTGAGGGGTTTCCTCGCGGTTTGGCTTTATGAAGCAGGCACGCAAACGGTTACGTCATGACGCAAACGATGACGCAATGACGCAGCACCAGTCGGGCTCTGAGCGGTGTGAAAAGAGCCGGAGCTAAACCGAAGAACCGGTTCTGAACCTGAAAAGCTCTAGCACGGAGCTTGAACCGGAGTTGCGTTGGTGTGAATGAGGTAATACACACGCACTTTTTGCCCCCCCCACTTCTGAAAGGAATCCGGCGCCGCTGCCCTCAGTCACTCGGACCTTGTTGACCCTCTCTGCCAAAGAGGCAGAACATCAGGTACTCACAAAGCCACTCGGGAAAAGTAGACTCAGATTTCTTACTTAATTAAAAGTAGTAATACTACATTTACTCAGTACTCAGTTACAAGTAAAAGCCTTGTATTCAACCTTTTACTTTAAAAGTATCAGCATCAAGTTATTTCCTGAAGTACCAAAGGTAAAAATGACTTGATTTGATTATGATCAGAGGTGGAAGAAGTACTCAGATCCTTAACAGAAGTAAATACTTTACTTTATAAAGCAATACTTAATAGTAATGTCAATATACTCCATAACATGTAGAGCTCCTAAATTCTAAAGTAAAACTACTAAGTATTATCAAAAGAAAATGTACTTAAAGCATAAAAAGTGAAAGAACTATTCTGCAGGGAAATGGCCTCCATTATGTGATATATCATGACATTATCTGATTATTAATATGATAGCATTTCACTGTTACGGCAAAACTTTTTGTATTATATTGTATACTTTTTTTGTACCTTGAACAGTCAGTCCACTTGAAATATTTTAGATTTCACATTATATTATGTTTTAAATTGATCACATGCAACTTAATGCAACATCTTAATCTGAAAAGTCACTAAAGCTTAATAAATAATAAATTAATTAGTAAATGTAATTAATTATTAAAAGTATAAAGTAGCATTAGATGGAATTTCTCAAGTAAAGTACAAATACTTCAAAAATTGACTTAAATATAGTACTTTAGTAAATGTACTTTGTTACTTTCCACCACTGTTTACACCTAGCCTGTGTTTGGAACCCACAGCTCCCTTTCACTACAATATGAAATAGGAAGGACACACTTATCACCAAAATGACCTTTGACCCCTAAAAGAAGACCCTTTGAAGATAGCTTTCAGCCATGTGTTGCAGAGCCACATATACCTCACATGTGACTCAATCCATCCTGACTGACGCTGCATACTAAAGACCAAATTAGCTTGTTGTTGGCATTTTGTGAACCTACCAAACTTAGTGTGACTAAAGCTATTCAAACTGAACAGATACGTGAAGTTTTTTTAGTGTCTATAAGCGTTCTCCTCAAATGCAGACATCCAATCCCTTACAGATGTGTGTCACTTGTTGAGCCATCTGCTGCTCTGACACAGCGTGACACAGACTCTGCCGGTCTCCGGAGGCGGGGAACCTGAGCTCAGAAAGGCCAGAAAGCAGCATACATATTCAGTAAGGGGCTCCACACCTTGCTCATCATCCTGAACCACACACTGACACGGCATCTGCACCCCCCCGGAGGTAGTGGATGTAAGTATGTGTTCAATAGAGACGGCTGAGTGAGAAGCTGCCCTGTTGACCATTCAAACCTCAGACAAGTCACACTGTCCGTCATCCAGGGAGGCGGGACTTCATCTGTTTGTCGACCCTGTTACTCTTTCGCCTCGCTCCTTCACCCTCAAGTTCAGTTACAAACATCTGTCAATAGTTATTGTGCATCCTGAATGAGGAGTTTCTCAAGTGTATTGGCACCCTGTGAACTGCTTTTGAATATGTGCCTTATATTTACATACGGTGTACATTCATTTATTTCATTTCAGTATTGTCCAGTGGCATAACATTTTAAGATGTATTTTTTCATTGTATTGGTGTCGGATAACTATTCTATATGTGGTGTTGAACTAAAGGCAGCCACAAACTGGAATCATAGCACAGGTTTAATCATTTCTGAGGATGTTGCGCCCTCCTGTGTGCGTTACTGGTAAAAACATCCCAAAAGTACTTCACCTCCAATACATAATTCATCATTATACAGTTTGTATATCTTTGGTTGGTAAAGGTAATATGACAACATTTTTGAAAAGTAGACACAAACTAATATATGAATATGCACAATAAGAGGTATTAAAAAGTACGTGTTGGCCCTAACTCAATCCTTAGGAAAGGTTTTAGCCATCTTTATTTCTAGTGGTCTGCATGCAAGTATATCTGTCTTCATATACACACATACACATACGTGCCTGTGCGTTCTTCTGCTTCAATTTGTCAATCTGATTTAATACAATAAAACCAACAATTAATAGATTAGGATCTACTATTCCCATCAAGAAGAGGAAAGGAGAAATGTTAGTTGGGTCTTAGAAAGTCTGCTCGCTTCCAGGTTATCTCCATCCATTTATTACAAACTTCACAGAATTTGGAACCATCCCATTTGTCTTTAAATAAAACTTTTTTTTTTGAATTTTTAACCAATTTCTTTTACCAAGCCTTACCATCTTTTAAAAATAGGTGGTTCTGGATTTGGTTTATTTTACTGATCGATAGATTTTTTACTTGCTCTAGAAAAGGCCTGCAGCCGCTTTGTATACCCCGCCCAGGTAAAGCGTCAGAGAGCAGGAGTATTTGAGGCTTGTTACATTATGGTTTTGCTCAGTTATAACCAAATATTTTCAAATAATTGGCCTCCCTAAATCCACATTATCTTAAACACGTCAAACAGGTATCCATGTATTATTGTTGTGTGGGGTGTAAAATATGTTTCATTTTTATATTATAAATAAATTCTGAGTGACTGAGATGAAGAAATTCTAAAAACTGCTATTTCTTTCAAAGTCTCCTCTGAAAGTTTAGTTTTAAATCAAAGGCTGATTTCAGGATTTGTGTACATTCCAAATAATGTCGTATTTGGAGTTATGTGAAAAAGTAATTTTATTCTAGACCAGTTTTTCTTCCTTAAGTTATTTTTATATTACATTAATAACTAAGGCCCAGAACATATAGTACAAGGCAAGAAATAGATTTTGTGATACAAAGTTTTAGGATAGTGATGTTTCTTTCGTTTGGCTAGATAGCCAATAAAAACATTGCATTTGAATGTAAATAACTTCTTACATGTTAAGGTTTCATTACATCTTTATTAGAGTTATTGCAAAAAATGAATGCTCATTGTTTTTCATTGAATGGTATAAGAAAATGTGATTGAACAAAACTCTCAACAAAAGTAAAGTAACTCAAAAGCTAAAAAGTATTATTGATGATATATATATATGAATAATTCATAATGAATATAGAAAAACAAATAAAATCAACATTTCAATATTAGTTATATAAAGCTACAAACATTGTTGAAAGAC
The DNA here is from genome assembly GCA_031216635.1 of Dissostichus eleginoides. Classification (NCBI taxonomy): domain Eukaryota; kingdom Metazoa; phylum Chordata; class Actinopteri; order Perciformes; family Nototheniidae; genus Dissostichus; species Dissostichus eleginoides. The sequence goes on along the minus strand of CM062274.1, from coordinate 3,012,700 downwards.
TATCAAAAGCAATATAGTTTCAATTTAAAAGAAAAGTGACCATTATGGAACATGATGAATCCCAGATACATGATGCGAAACATTTCAAATTCTTAAAGAGTTATTTCACAACTTAATGTGTTCTTAAATATATAAAGCACATCATTTCATTTCATGGAGCAATATTATCAAACTGCCACACAACATTTGTATTTAGTTGATCCTGAACATGCAAAAAAGTAATAGTTGAATTCCTTTTCAGGTCATATAATTTTGATTTTCATCATTGTTAAACATTATTTACAGTGACCTGTGAGCGTGAGTACACATTCTAACACAAGACATTTTCAATAGGTTGGATTTTAAGGTTATACTTGACAATTATTTTTCTTTACAAAACAACAGACTGAAAAATGTAATGTACAGAGCCTGGGATGAACACAGAACATAGCTGTACATTGGTTTATTTTGCATCACTGTTTACTTTTAAGCCAGTGTGTATGAACAGAGGGATGCAATGATTAGCTGAAAGCTACAGTATGTTGGAACAGGCTGCTTTCAAAGTTTAGTTAATGTCCAGTGCAACAGGGCCTCTCATTGAGAAACCAGTGAAGAAGGACACTGTTGACCCCTCGGCATGAGCACAAAGCTGACTTCGAAACATTGGGGTGACTTCAATCTTCAGGTTTGGGATACAAGTATCTGCCAGTATCAAGTTGTTCTTCACCTCGCCAGTGACCCTGCAAAGGCGCGTCTCCACCTCCTTCTCTTTCCATATTTTGCCATTTTCCCACTTCACAGCAAACTCTTCCTGCCCAGCCTTGATGCACTTTGTGATTTCCCCTAGGTGTACAAGTCGTTCATAGCCCTGTTTCCTCCCCAGGAAGAAATGGACAATGGGCCTCTTTCCATTGTACACTTCCTTCATCTCCGTGTGATAGGAGGTCCTCATCTGTGAGATGCACATCCCCAGACTTCTAGGTAGAACATTCTGCAGATTGCACTGCTGTGGCCACAACAACACAACGGCAATGAAGTAAAGGGACAAAGTCTCACTTATTGGGATTTGCTCACGCATGACTTGGTAAAGGAGATCTAATAGTTTCTGGTATGGCAGGATGTATTTTGATTCCAGTTTGATACAACTCAACACAACATTGACGTAGATGAAGTTGATTCTTTCCCTCACAGTCGGCCTATGGGGATGTTCACAAAGGAACGCATACTGTCTGGCGATCTTTTTCAATGTATCAGATGAGATCTTGTTTGAGAGACACGTCAGAATCCCAGAGTAGCTGTCAGCTTTTTGCATCTCCAGGTATTGTCTTGCCTCGTGGAGTTTCAGCATGTTTAGCATGCCCTGATTCTTCAGAAGATCTGCAGAATCTGTCTTGCAGAAGAGATTTGCATACACTCTGAAACATCTGAAAAGCTCCTTTTGTGCTATTTGGTCACGATTGTCTTTCAATCCAGATCTGGAGCCCAAGTTCACATAAAAACTGTCAAGGAAGTCGAAGTTCACCTTCATCCTACATCTGAGGCTGTAAAGCAAATCCTCAAACGGCCTGAGAATCATGTAGTAGTGTGTGTGTTTTTGGTGCCGTTTATCATTTCTCTCTACATCCTGAAGTTTCACATCTCCAGAGAGAACCCCACTCATAATGTCATGGCGGACATTGTCGTAAGAAAACACCGGGGTCTTTGCCAGCACTTCAATGACAATTACACCGACCTGAATTTCTCCCAGGCACCCTGCTGTGTTGAAAGGGCAGTTGTCTTTCAAGTTTTTCAATCGAAGCAATGACTCCTTCTTTGCAATGCTCTGTGTGTCCTTGAACGCATCTATTGCTGACTGGGCCATTTTGAGAAACTCGTCCAATTTTTTAGGACTGATAGGTTCCTCCTTGTAGTTTGCAATGGCATTTTTCAGCTCATGCTTGATAACTTGTGCTGTTGTGTCAGCAAAATAGGAGCTGTCGTTGGAGAGTTCCCTTGCTCTACGTGCCCAATCTGCTGCCTCTAAGAAGTCATTCTTCTTTAGGTAATAGTACCTGGCCAGTAACTGAGAAACAACTGCATCTTTTGGAAATCGTTTGGATGCATTTTGTAGCACCATCTCTTCGAGTCCTGGGGTTTCACTTGCAATGTGTTGAATTAGTGGAGAGAACTGAGATTCCTCCACTGAATGATATCTCTTCACCAAAATGTGGTGGACATCTTGCAGGAGTTGGTCTTTGCCTTGTGTGCTCTCATAAAGCTTTTCTGTGGTCAGCAGGAGGTCAGTAATATCAGCTTTGCTCACATTGTGTGTTGTTGTGAGTTCCTGCAAACAGTGCTCAGCGATACTTGGATGGATCATTTTCACGGCTTTAAATACTACCTTACCCGCAACTGAGCAGGTGTCAATTAAAGTGGAAAATTTCCCAAACCCTTCTTCAACTTTGATGGTCCCACAGACTGGTTTTGGTTGAAGACCAAGAAACTCCTCACACAAGGAGACAGATAGTGAGGATCTGTTGCAGTATACCTTCAACAGAACTAGAACAGCCAGGAGTTGTGCATGTTTCTGATTTATGTTGAAGCTCTTTAGGGTATTGCGGGCCACTCCTTGAACATACTCTGGCTTGAAGTTCTTCTTCAAGATCATGAACCCATAGAACGTGTCTGCATTCTTGTGTGTCTTCTCTATTTCTTTAAGTTTTTTCTCAAACAGTTCCTGCTCCTTCTCGGAGAGATCGTTGCCAATGAATACTGTCTCTTCAGTTTGTTCAGTCTGTTCAGACGACTCTGACCTCATACAGTTCAGAAGAATTACCTGTGAAGACTTTGACTGAATCCTTTTCTTGGCACACTCTTTCTCGATGAGCTGCTGCAAGTCAAATACTTTTTCCTTATCCTCAAAGTCATCTATCATCAGCAAAACAGGGATGCGTGGTGATTTCTCCTCATGTTTGTACATTAAAAGATTGACCACTTGATCAGCAACTTCAGCAAAGTCAGCATTGCTGTCTCTGAGGACTGCACAACGGAATTTGTCCCGGAGAGCCCATAAAGTGTGCATGGCCAAAGTTGTGCCACCACATCCAGGCACATGCACAAGGTTGAACACCACGCAGGCATTTCTCAGGGAGCACAAGTCTGGTATGACTGTGTCCATGATGAAGTCAAACTTGTCTCGTTTGATAAATGGTGTGGATGCAGGCTGCTCTGAGAAATAGAAATTCCACCATGAGACTTTTCCTCCCTTGTAGAAGTTCTCCTCGGTGACAATTTGGTCCTCGTTTCCTCCATCACATTGGTTCACACACAGGACCTCTAAGGAACTCAGGCTACGCTCCACTTTCTTTTCAAAGGAGACTTTGCTTCCCCCCCCACAGGGTAGGAAACGACTGGACCTACGGTTTTTGGACAAAAGACTTAGGATAGTGCCATTGACTTCAGCAAAGCTGAGATCATATATGCATCTTCCAGAGATATTGATCCCGCACCGAGCATCAATTAGGTCCTTCCAGGAGGTAAATCCTTTTTCATTGTCGCATATACAAAGGATTTGCTCTGTACCTCTGAGCTCCTGCCAGAATGTACTGAAAGTCTCAACAAGAGGGTCCATCCTCTCACTCACTGTTGACAAAAGTAAAAAGATAACAAGGAATCTCTTGTTTGGAAGCACATCTTTCCGACACAAGAAAGAAATCACATCTCGAATTGAGGCTCCCTTTTCCATCAACCACTCATCTATGTCTGAAGGTGTCTCATCCTCAATACCTCCATTGCAGAACACCCAGCTGGTGTTTCGAGTTAATTTCAACTTGTTTGCAATGTCCTCTACTCCTTCTGTGATTTTATACTTTGCTGGTAAATGGACACTTACTGTACTCTGCTGTTCGAAGTGACACTGTAAACCATGTTTAGCTGATTCTGGATCAAAGTCCAAAACAGCTGTTGGGTTGAGCTCTACGAGGAATCCTAAAGATTCTAACTGGATTGAATGTGATTTGTTAGTTACTATCACGTAACGCTCAAAGTGTGACTTATCTAAAGAGTGGGTTCCACCAGTTATCATCTGACTGAGTCTGGAGCCTTGGGTACTGCTTTTAATCACATTGAGGTGCTTCTCTTCAGCTTGTTTCCGGAGTTGTGACCGCTGTGCCATACCGTCAACAAACTGGTTGTACTCTTCCATCAGTTTGGTGGATGTGGTTGGTGCAAGAAGATTCCTGCTACTACCTCCATCTCGGACAAAGAGTTGCTTGTATGGTTTTGTTTCATTTTCGTCTGTTTCTTTACCTTTTCCTTTTTTTTTGGCTTTTTTAATGTTCATGTTGAATGTGTGGTAGATGCTTTCTTCACACACCATACAGTCAGGAACTATGTCCACTTCTATGACACATTTGTCAGAAGATGTCATATTCTTGTTGAGAACCTCAACAAATCGAGGAGGTTTGATGCAATTTTGAGCAGATTGTTTGTGTTTATACTCAAAGTAACCATCAATGGCAGATTTGAGTTCCTTTAAATAGGCCTCTTTGTCCTTAACGACCACTCCCAACACTTGTCCATGGCTGAAATCTGGCTCGTCACCTATTCCAAAGTGTATGGTGCCATTTGTGCGGCTATTCATGCAGGCAGCTGCAAAGCGGATAACCTCAGCAGTGAACTTGCTCATTTTAGTTTCATCAGTTGTATTAGTGAAACCTTTATACTCGTGGCAGGGTTCAATTAAGTCTAAGGCACCTGATTCTGGAATATCAAGAATGTTGCTCTCGATATATCTATGTGTATCATGCTGCCTACAAAATGGATAAGGCTTGCATGGTCTTCCACACTGATTTGTAGCATTTGTTGGCTCCTCTTTCTTAAATTTCACTAACTCATCTCTGGCATGAATGAAAAGTTTTGAAGGTCCAAAAGTCACACCCATTTGTTTTAAGTCTTCTCTATCTAAAAGCAAAAGACTTGGTCCATTAATGTCTTGCTCAAACAAGATTTCTGCAACTCCGTCATCAACATCATCTAACGTGAGAGTCCATGCTTTCACTTGAGGTTTACTCCAGTCCTTGATGTCCGGTGGCAGATCCTCCTCCTGACTCTGAAATACAAAGTCCTGTTATTTTTCCTACTCAAATTAATGAACACTTATTTGTTGACCATATTAAGGTGTTGAAACATAAGGTGTAGTAATACATAACAACTTGAAGTTGTTTAATAGGTTAGAGTTTTTACAAAGTTGTTAGTTTGATAACTTTATCGCATGCATGTAAATGTATTGCAAATTACATTCCTTTAAAATACTGATTGTTCAACTGTCATTTACCTTGATTTCACCTCGATCTGCCATGGCGGTGTTGGTTTCAAGTAGATCACTAAACCTACAAAAATAATCAAATAATTTAAAAGGAGCAAATCACATCAGAGGACTATAAATTGCATAGGAAGGCTCGTTTAACATAAAATCACATACATTTTCTCTTTACCTTTATTTTTCCTGATCATCCATGATAGCTGGCTCACTTTTCACACATCTTGACCATTAATGCTGCAACAGAAAGTAGAAATATAATCATATTGATGTCTTAACCTCTTAAGCCCGATTGCCCCCGCGGGACGCAGCATCTTGTAAGAAACAGAGTCTCAGGGCTTGTTAACATTTAACAACCTATTAATGATGCATACCCACTTAACGGGAAGAAACAGACGATATTAACCATTTTTACCTAAACGAAACACAATTCAAACACCAAGCGTCTAAATCAGCACTTAACAAAAACGAGCTAACGCTACATTAGCACATAACTGGCGACGGCGATTTTTCTACTTCATGCTATCTGCACAAACGACATGTCATATGAAAGCCTCCCCTCCCCTGACCTGCCATCATGGACCCCTGCCCTCAGACTTTCTAATCAGATCCGTGCGTTACTCACTCCACGCTCTTGTCTGAAGTTGTGTTTTTGTGAAATGTCTAAATCCCCATGCATCATTTGGTAACTTGTATGAACTTGACAGCACAGGTATCCCAGCAATCATTTTGGCATTCAGGCAAGCATTAGTGTTTGATGAATTTGCTTTTCTTAAAAGGTTATTTAAAGTTTTTTACAATATGTATTTTAGAAATTGAGTTCAGAGACACATACACTGTTGTAACATGGAGGTAAGACATTTATTTAAAACGGGGACAGTGTACAAAAAACTAAATGCATCAGCTTAAGCACAATACTGATTTATCCCTGGGTATGCATACAGTGCACATATAAAATTACATTTTTCACGTGACATAAAAAAAAACCTTAGGGAGTAACAGTTTGAATCTGACTTTAACGGTCTACTATGTGTAGGGATAGAATTCATCAGTTTCTGTTACTGTAACCAAAAGTACGGTGGCCGGCAGGTGCAAACGTGGAACAACGGCCAAAAACGCATACATAAGCAAGAAACAGCTGCAAATAATGAAATGAAAAACAAACAAATCCTGAAAACAAATACAACAAACAAACGCTGCATTTACAGAAATGATGCAAACTAAATACAACACACAAACCCCGAAAACACACACAACAGAAAAACGCTGCAAATACAAAACACATACAAACCCCAAAACACATACAAACCCAAACACACAGTGCTCCAGGCCTCTAGGGGGCGCGCTACGTGGAACAGATTGATGTCTGACCAGACATAATTGAAATAGTAATAATAATAATTGAATTGAGGCCAGCCGTGTCTCAATTCAGGGACTGCACCCTTCGGAGGAGGCAGCCTACGCGGTCCACGGAGGACCCAGCCCACGTAGACCGGGTAGGCTGGACCGAGCGGCCTACGAAATGAGACGGTCTAGCCTACGGAGCGCTTCGTATTTACGTCACGTGATACGCGTTGTTCGGTTGCGCTGCTCCAGCAGCCTGCTAGGAAATTAGCTTACAAGCTAACTCCGCTGAAAAGGATCCAGAAACTTTACTTTTACTTTAACCATTTTTTGGAGATCACCGACGGCGATGAAATAAAGAGGACCATGGCCAGGTAAATACGATGAAGCTGTTCCTTTAGCCCCCAGTAATGTTATATTAGTAGGCAGTGTGCGAAATACCCGTCAATAATCGGGGGGGTCCCCATCTCCCGTTTATTGCGCAATATACCGGTCGAAGATTTCTCAATATGCAGTAGGCGGCCTACTCTAGGGGGGTCCGGGGGCATGCTCCCCCGGTAAGATTTGTTTTTAAAATTTGGAGTCAAATGCATCAATCTGGTGCATTTTGAGGGGAAAATAAAGAGACTAAATGTAGACAGACAGTCCCCCCTGTTTGAGGCAGACCCACATTTGCGCAGCGTTGCGTTCACAATACATACAAAAAATAAAGAAATCCTCAGGCCAACAGGCCACTTAACAGGCCAGGCCATCGGGAAACCTCTCCCAGTCCTCCCGATGGCCAGTCCGGGCCCAATCAGTAGTCTATAGCAGCGTTTCTCAACCGGTGCGCCGTCTGGCGTCTTCTGGGGTGCCTCAAATAATTCTATATTCTGACGTTCATATGAATGAATGAATACGCGACCGTTAAAGAGCCGTCTGTTTTCGATTCTATGCGAGGAAATGCTTTTGCCAGCCAAAATAGATTATATTTGTGAACAAATGTTTTGAATTATGAATACTGGACATAGTAAGCTTAAAAACATTTTAGTGACCATTGCAAGTGACAAATAAATATTATAATTTGAGACCCCCCTCAAATTTTGCTGTTGAGGCTTTCAGGGGGGCTCAGGTGTTAATCGGGGGGATCGAGCTCCCCCGGACCCCCCCGTATTTCGCACACTGTTAGTAGGTTAACAAGTACATTATATATAGCTGATGTAATTTAATCATATTATTTCATATTTAAAATAAGTCTTACATTTTCTTTACTAATAAAACAATATGTTTTTTTAAATGAACGACAGTATGTTGTATAGATTGATTCTTAACAATATTAGTGTTCTAATCTTAATAGCTGTGATTATAACAGTTTATATTCTCCTTCTTCCCCTAAACCAGCCCAGATGATGTCCCACTGACACCAGATCAGCACCTCCAGGTCCAGCAGCACCGTGATCCCCCGCTCTGCTGAAATACACAATTAAACATTTTCTATGACCTATTTTTTGTATTAATAAAATTAAACTGAACTTAAGATAGTTGAATGACCTAGAGATATGCTATTATTCCACTGCTTATGTACACATGTTGTAAATAATGGTTAAAACCTCAGTAAATGAAATAAACAATGTGTTGAACAATTACTATTTTAATTTAATTTTGTATTTTCATCTAATCACAAAGTAGTAAGAATATATCCATCCTCTCTCTGCAGCTTCATGTCTTCTATTATTATAACTTCCATCATTGAGACAGAGGAAATCAATCATGTTATTTAACATCACCAGCAGTAACACAAATATCAGCAAAAGTGTGTTTATCGAGTTGTTTATTTGTATTATATGTGCAGCAAGTATATAGAAGCAGCTGTTTGGGGAATCCGACAGACTCAAGCTATAATCGTTAAATATTAAGAAAGGACACATACAAAATGAAATTCTGAAACTAAGACACAAGTCTGTAGGATGGCAGTAAGCAGAGGTCTGGGTGGAGGATGTTCCTGATCGCCGTTTTGCTTTCTCCAGCACCACGGGGGGTCCAGGTGGATGGAGGCTCTGTCCTGATGATCCGCTGGGGTTAGGGGTCCTTCTCCAGCACCTCGGGGGGTCCAGGTGGATGGCAGCTCTGTCCTGATGATCCGCTGGGGTTAGGGGTCCTTCTCCAGTACCTCGGGGTGTCCAGGTGGATGGCAGCTCTGTCCTGATGATCCGCTGGGGTTAGGGGTCCTTCTCCAGCACCTCGGGGGGTCCAGGTGGATGGCAGCTCTGTCCTGATGATCCGCTGGGGTTAGGGGTCCTTCTCCAGCACCTCGGGGGGTCCAGGTGGATGGCAGCTCTGTCCTGATGATCCGCTGTGCACTTTTCAGATTAGGGGTCCTTCTCCAGCACCTCGGGGGGTCCAGCTGGATGGAGGCTCTGTCCTGATGATCCGCTGGAGTTAGGGGTCCTTCTCCAGCAGATCCATTTCTCCAGAATTGTCCTAATTACAGAGAAAAACAAGAGATAAAGAAAAAAGTGAATTAATCATATTAAACACAGGGTTGCAAAAGTATTATTGCAAAATGTAACTCTAAGCATTTCAGACAAACAATCCTTAAAGGATCATTTAAAATGATGTACTGTTTTGGTTTTTAACTAAAGAGATGAAGTGACAGTCACACATGCATCCCTTTGACAGCACGGCACAAACTAACATCAAGCTAAAGGCTGCTGTCTATTTTTGATTGTCTTATTATTATGGGATTAGGATAAATTAAATAAACTTTAACCTAAATAAAAGATGATCAAATCTGGTGGAAATATTGAAAATAGGCTTTTTTTTGCCCTACCTCAAAGCAGCATGAGCTGAACACAAAGGTTGTAATGTTTTCCAAAGTTTAATAAACAGCAAAACAGAGAAATAAATAAAGCAAACAGCAGCTACACTTCAGGGTAGCATTTTATAAATCCCACCGTACTGTAGGCTATACCGGTCTAAATGTTTTCACTTTGGTCCATTTATGTAATATAAAGTATAACTTATCTATAACAGAGCCAATGTCTCTGTATGACTTTAGTAAACTTCTGAATTGAATTAAGAATAGGTGTAAACAACAATGCAGCACGTCCAGCTAGCTAGTTAGCGTCACTAACGTCACGTATTTATCCGTATTATTTAACAAAAATGTACGTTTGAATGCCCCTTGGGTTTGACGTGTGTGACGTTAGTTAATTTAAAGTAAGTTAAAACCCAATACTCACATTTATTAGTGATTCCTCCGCTTGCAGCTGCTTTTAAATCCACTCTGCTGGGGAGACCGGACCGCCATTTAATTTGAAAAAAACTCACTCTTCCCTGCGCGCATTGCATCCTGGGATATGGTAGACCGCGGAGTGTACATCAGATGTATCCTGCAAATTGGGGAAAAGTAGGCCGCATTTGTGGGCCGCATTCGGAGGACTCTCGTCTTTTTATTGAATTGGGACACCCTTCTTTCGGCGGAAGTGACGTATGCGGTCTACAAATGCAGCCTCCGAAGGGCGCAGCCCCTGAATTGAGACACGACAAGAGAGAACGAACGAGAGTGATGGAAATTGAAGCCGGAGGAAACAAAGTTGATCGAAGTGGACAAAGTCGATATATAAGAAGGTAAGTTTTGTTTTGTTTGTATACAAAGAGCGTCATATTTACCCAGCTAGCGTTAGCTTGTTTGGTAAAAGAGCTTGCAAGTCAAGAGAAAGCATTGTGCACCTAAATGTAACTCTTGACATCATATATATTATAGGTGCAGAGAGGAGTTGGTTTATTGTGCCCCAATGTAAATCCTAATGTGAGAGTTAAAGGACGGTCAACAATATAATGTACCTTGGTCTGTTTGGATCTATCGTGGCATTTATTCTTAATTAAAGTGAATTTATTTTATTTCAGTCACTCATTTGTGTGTATGCAGGTGTGGGACATTCCACATGTTCCAAAAGTGAGCACTCCCAGAATGGACCACAGTTTGCCAGGGTCGAATAAAACATTGTCAACATATTATTTTGTGCCACAAGAAGCAGAATGTTTTAACAGTACAGTAGTTTGAATATATTTTGTGTTTACCTTTATCAGACCTCTCAGGCACCCACAACCAGCGACTGATCGGGTAAGACTAATTCAAAATGTAATTATACCATGTAGGTTTGAATTTGTGAACATGAAATCAATAAATACCTTTGTGTGCTAATGACACTGTCATTAGATCAACTGCACTTATTGCCTGGGTAAAAATAGGATGGAGCACCAACCCCATTCCAGGAAGAGGTCCAATCTGCCCCGGGTCAGAACCACTTCTATAGGTAAACGATGTTCACAGTTGCATCGTGACACAGTTGTTTGGTGTGTATCTTTATTTGTACATTTGTTTGTTTGTATAGCCTCCAATCACAGTGGGTAACATTGCCAGGAAGCAGAACAATTATACTTTTATACATTTCCAAAGATACCCACAACATCTTATATCTTAGTGAAGACGATACAAAAAACACCCACAAATATTTTTCAAAGATCAGATATTGTTTCTTGCATCCATTTCAAATGTTTACAAGGACTGTGCAGGAGTATGACAACAGTGCTGTTGTCAGTTTAGAACCCTATGTATTAAAAAAAAAACAGGAAGAGGATCGACATCCTTTTGTAAATATGACTGTCATGCATATATTATGTATTTGAAAGTAATTATTCGACTGTCTTCTCACTGCAGCAACTACACAAATGTGTATGCACCTATCATTATTGATAGCCAGTCTGAGCCAGAAGACAATGGAGCAAACTGCAGAGGAAAGGTATTAATTGTTACTATTACCACTTAATTTGTCTATTCTATACTGTAAATCTTATTACTAGCTTCATCATTTAATATTACAATACATCAGTGTGTCTTTCCCAGCACAGAATACCTGACTGCGGAGGACATTGTTGCAGAACTCTCTGCAAAAATAACAAATACATCTTGCAGCAGGTTCAATATTAATGTATTAATGTGTGGGATGGAGCAATCCGCGGCTTCAAAGATGTCAGTTAAGTTCACTGATGATGAGGGACAAACTGAGGATGGAGGGGACACTGGTGGTCCCAAGCGTGAGTTCCTGACCCTCCTTATGGAATGCCTGAGAATACGAAGAAAACATCATGTCATAGCAACTGTTTGTGCCCCATGGCGATGTGACTTTCCCAGCCGCTCACTGTCTCAAAATCTGATTCTAAATGTATAATTTTCTCTATAAAGATAGAACTAATACACAATTATGAATGTATAATATAAGCGGTTTTGTGTATTTGAAACAGATACAATAAAAAAAGTGAACTTACTGTTGTGTTCAACTTCTGCCAAAAACTGTACATTTTTGCCACAGGAGTCACAGAACACTTGAACTGTCCCCAGATGTTGGCCACAGAAAGGACAAAACATGGCAGCCTGAAAAGACATACATTGATGTAGTAAATCCATTTAATCAAGTCAATCAGAAACACATAGTCTAAATAGTGGTTAGCTAAATAAATAGAAAGATACATCATGTTTACCGTTGAATCTGTGTTTTGTCTCTCTCTCCTTGAATGTCTTCTCTATATTTGTTCTTGAGCATGTCTAATGCAAACTACTCTCCTGTCATTACTTTGTCCCTCTTCACATTTGATCACTTCTCCACCGACCATAGTTACTTATAGTATTGCTACAGCTCTGTATAGTTGCAACATCTAAACACAAATACATACATATAAACAAACTGCTAAGAATGTCTCTCTCTCTCTTCAAATGTTTCCGCGGTACTCACTATGGCCCGTGTTATTTACCTGCACTCGATTTGTCATCTCTTTTAACAATGTTCTTCCCTCACTTTATCTTCTCTTCCCGTGAAGCTCTCCTCTCCTCAGCTGGTGTAGTGGTTACTGTAGGCAAGCTAACGCTAGCTGCGTAAATATGACGCTCTTTGTATCAAAACAAAACAAAACTTACCTTCTTATATATCGACTGTCTCCACTTCAATCCACTTTGTTTCCTCCGGCTTCAATTTCCATCACTCTCGTTCGTTCTCTCTATGTCTGGTCAGACATCAATCTGTTCCACGAAGCGCGCCCCCTAGAGGCCTGGAGCACTGTGTGCTTTGAGGTTTTTGGCCGTTGTTCTGCGTTTGCACCTGCCGGCCACCGTACAAAAGAGCTGTTTGAGCAAATTTAGTTTGTCCTTGTTGATGATCTGTCTTACTGTATATCATCCGGAATAAATTATTAAACCAGGGGGAAAATAACCAATATAACCGGTTAAACCTGTGGCCGTTCCTCTGCTGCTGCGGCTGCCAGGAAAGAAAAAGGAAGAGAAGAAGCCTGCTGCAGAAAGGAAATGGACGACTGTGATGCTGTTTTGGCTTCTGAGCCTAAAACCAAGGACCCCTTTGCACAGTTGGCAAAGAGTGTATGTGTTATGGATGAGTTCAAGAGAGGCCTACTGACTCACAGTCTGCAGCGATGGAAGACGTATTCAGATGCTTTACTTTAGTAAAAGTACCAATACATTATTGTCAAAATACTTTCAAGTAAAAGTCCTACATTCATAATCTCCAATATGTAATGTCCACAAAATGTACTTCAAGGTTAAAAAGTAATCATTGTGCAGAAAAATTGCCTTCATGTGTGTACTGTATATAATTATATTTATATATTGACATTTCTAGTTAGTATTTTTGCATCAAGTAGCATTTTACTGCTGTAGACAAACAAAGTTCTGATAGACTTTTTGTAAAATATTTAAATAGCTTGTCTCTTTTGTGACTTAAAGAGTTAGTCCATTAGTTTCATTTTGAATGATGTGTGTTTTGTTAAAGTAGCTAAAGCTGTTAATAAATGTAGTGGAGGAAAATTACATGATTTAGCTTTATAGATGTAGTGGAGTAGAAGTATAAAGTAGCATACCATGGTACTACTCCGGCAGTGGCTCAGTCAGTAGGGGCTTGGACTGTGAGCCGGTTGCCGGTTCAAGTCCCCGACCAGACCTAAATATGGAGTGTGGACTTCTACTTGGAGAGGTCCCAGTTCACCTCCTGCCCTGCCGTGGTGCCCTTGAGCAAGGCACCGGACAACCCCCTTCCCCCCTCACTCCCATTGCTCCCCGGGCGCTGTACAATAGCTGCCCGCTGCTCCTAGTACTAGGCTCCTGGTACTAGGATGGGTTAAAAGCAGGGAACAAATGTCACTGTGTGTGCTGTGTGCTCTGCATGTGTGACCATTAAAGAGGGTTTCATCCCTCCATATTCTATTCTATTCTATTCAAGTAAAGAATAAGTACATAAACATTTTTACTTTAGTGTAGTACTTGTACTTAGTTACTTCCCAGCTGGATGATGCATCACCCACCTGGAAACGGCACTGTAATAACCAATAAAATAAAAAGATAAAACCCACCCCTAAACTTTATGGACCATATTTGTTTATTATTACAAGATATGAAAGGACTGCCTGGTGGTATTTGTTCTCCTGCATTTAAGGAAGAGGTTACAGAAAAGAAAGACACAGGAAGTGGCCCTTGTGTCCGTGAAGTATAATAATTAGTATAACATTTAGTATATTGAAGTGCTGATGAATTCAATAGTGACAGTACTGTTTACATCCACCCTGACAACACACTGCACGTTAATCCCTGCCTGTCTGTCTCAGGGTTTCTGCTGTGTCATGATGAGAGGCTCCTTTGGATTTCTGAAAAAGCTCTAATTTCCCCACTGTGCTCTCTGGTGCCACTGCCAACAGTGGTTGAATAAAACCCGGACGAAGCTGCAGATGTAACTCTTTCTGCGCAATACACGACGTATTTAGCGAAGAGAAGTCTCACATTATAGTTTAATAACGGGTTTTATTTGACTGATGTCGGGTTTTTTGGGTGTGAGTGCATTGCGATGTCAAAGTACGAAACAGGAAGCTCCTCAAAAGATTCGAAATCCGACAAAAATGTAATGTGAGCAGAATGCATGATCCGTAAAATCGAGACGAATAAAATGCTAGATGAAACTGAGGAATGAAAGACTGTTTTTCAATGATTTAGATCATGACTGTTTTCTAACACTGCGCACATACATGGAAACAAACACACACACACACACACACACACACACACACACACACACACGCACACACACTCACCATCCCGGAGACATGTTCCTCCGCAGTCTCTGTCCGATCACTGTCCAACATGCACAGCTCTTAGAACTGACTTTAGTGATGAGCAGGCTTCATCCAACACACCTTCATCCTCCTCCTGCTGTTTGCAGAGGAGAGAGCAGGCGATCTTAAAGTGGGCGGTCTGTTCTGAGGAAACGAAAGCTAACAAATATTGTGTGTGTGTGTGTGTGTGTGTGTGTGTGTGTGTGTGTGTTCTGAACTTCTGACAAACGAATCCTTTATGTTCCTCTTTTTTTTCCTCCATTTTTCAAGAAAATTGAAAGTACATCAAATATTATATACACACAGAACCTTGACATCAGGGGTACATAGACCTGTACATATACTGTGTTATTGTTTTACAATTATATGTATGAAGAAAGACATATACAGAAAATAGTGATATTTTTGGAATTCTAAGTAAAAATGTGGTTTAGAGTCAGTCAGACGCTTGCTTGGTAGCACGTCTTCCGAGTCACTTGCTTCAGAAGCAGGGGCGGTTCTAAGGGGGGGCCAGGGGGGGCCAGTGCCCCCCCTAACACTGACTTTGGACCCCCCTGTGGCCCCCCTGAAAATGAAAAAAAAAAAAAGAAATAGTTTATGATTAAACGATTTCTTGGCTGACGGAATAGGCGAAACTAACGATATTTGTCATTGTAGTCGGACCCATTAGAGCAGGGGTCTCCAACACGTCGATCGCTAGCTACCGGTAGATCGCAAGCCCTCAATAGCCCCCACTTTACAAATATGTTTTTTGAATTTTTTTAACGCAAGCCTTCATCGCCACGGAGGAGCACACAGCCTCTGTGAGCGAGCACACCTTTATCTATTTAATATAGTTGTAAAAAATTAAGTAAGAATCATTCCAATGTGTACTATAGGACAGTAAAAATAGAAAAACAGTTTAAAAGGGGAGTGATTAGTCAAATATGCATAAATTAAAAGAAAGAATGCTAACTAGGTAACATAAGATAAGAATAAATAAGTTTAAATGATTTGTTATTGGTTGTGATCATATTCTAAAGATATTTAGATTATTGGAAAGTATACAGCTCCCTTTCATCTGAGTGTTGAGAGCTGTATCCATAAATTCATTTTGTGCTCAAAGTGCACCCGATTGATGCATTTAACTTCAACATTTAAAAAAAAGATCTACCCCCTAGAGGATGTGAGGTCCAACCCCAAATACAGCAGGTTCAAATAATTTAATTGCATACAATTTTATTTTATTAAACACTGAAAACGGGTCCCACAGACCCAAACAGCACACAAAGGTTAAAGGTCAGCATATAATAATGTGTAATGAAACAAATACCAATAACTATATTGCATTGTTTTCTTATGCGCAATTACTTCATACTGTCTTTGTCTTTTTCGTCCTGCATTTAATGTGCCCCCCTCAGAAAATAACTGGCCCCAGCCTGGCCCCCCCAGTCAAATTGGTCTAGAACCGCCATTGTTCAGAAGCAAGGCAAGAATCCTTCCTAGCCTCGGAAAACGAAGAATTGTGGAACAGGCCAACAGGTGTGCGTCATATGCGAGGCCCCGCCTTAAATGGAGCGCGATTTCCGCCAAAGATTTGGAAATTGGTCCGTGCGCAAAGCATTGTGGGGATTTTACACATGTGCAGCCTCGAAATTTCTCGCTACGAAGTACGCCGCCCTCGGTAGAATTCCAAGTATGCTGGACATTGGAACAGTCCTTCGGCGGGACTCGATGACGTAGTATGCTTGAAATAGTGGCTCTGGAGCAGCTTTCCTCGACATTGAGAAATACCCACAGTGACGAGGACCTGGACCTCTTTGAAATGCAATTGAATACCCCTGCATTATAGCAACAACAACAACAATAATAATAATAATAATAATAATAATAATAATAATAGCAATAATAATTGGGAGGGGGGGCGCGGCTGTTCTTATGTTCTCTGAGGGGAGGCTCACCTTCCCACACTTTGAAAACCCCTGCTTTTGTGTATTGATTAGAGGCTATATGAGAAGGGTCTCCCATCTCATATTGTCCCTAAGTCTTTCTGCTATTGTTGTGATCCCGCTGGGTCACGTATTCTGCCAAATACCTCATGCCCTGTATGATATTTGCTGTGTTACTTTTAATTCATCCATCCACTGTTCATCATCTTTTCATTTTATATTTTTGTAGTTCAGTAGTTTTTCTTGGTAGTAAACAAACTTCTCATGTTTAAAGAACCTGTTTTTGTGTGTTTCAAGTAAGTAAAGCCTCGGTTCACAGAGTCAAATCACAACTTCGGATTATGACACCTTATTCATTTATTGTGCTATGATAATTTGGTGGTGCAAATACATTTAAGTTTAAGGTAAAGTTTGAGTTTCAATAGCCAAGGTTATCTTATGGCGCGTTTCCACTACAGCGCGGAGCCCGGCCTCGCTCGGCCTCGCTCGGCCTCGTTAGGCCTTGTTAGGACCAGCTCACTTGATGGCGCGTTTCCATTACATTTTAGGAACTGGGGCAGTAACTATAGTAACGCAGTGTAGGCGGAGCGATCGGCTTTTTGGTGGGCGGAGTCACGCTGCTTAAAACTGCCGTGACGACTTATTTGTTAGAAGTGAGCTTTAGAACAGATAGGGACACAACGCTTTCAAGCAAATAACAGAGCGTTAGAAAAAACGTACCATGCAGAGACTCCAGTAACGCCGTTGCAGAGTCCAGGCCTCCATCCCTCCCAACGCTAGCCGGTCTATGGCCGTAAATGGTGTCCATTAGCTCAAACCACTTCCAGTTTTTCCTACTGGCACCACTCGTGTTGTTATTATCTTTGACCAAGCGATATTCACTCTTCATCTTTTTGAGTTTTTCCCTCACTGCACGACAGTCCTCGAGTAGCCGCTTGTGGACATCTGTGTAGAGTCCTCCTGAAATACTTTAATATTGCGAGTTGTCCCGTCGAGCTCCCGCTGGATCTTATCATCTGCAATGTAATGTAGGAACGTCGTCACTTCCTCGACCAACCACGGCGTGCTTTTCTTTGCCATTTTAGCTCCTCTGTTGACAAAAATCCTGTTTATAAAAATGCTGCAAGCTTCGCTATATATATATGCGACGCTAGGGATTATCTCGCGCGCCGATTGTGACGATTCTCTCTGACCAATCAGCAGTCGAGAGTGTTGACGTCACAACTCAGCCTGGTTGTTCCTGGCCCTAGAACCACGATTTTATGAGGCCAGAAAAACTGTGAATTAGGACCCGCCGGCCGGTACTAGGCCAAGTGGAAACGCAACCAAAGTCGGGCCGCTGACGTCACAGCCCTCTTAAACCGGGCTCCGCGCTGTAGTGGAAACGCGCCATTATTAACTAATAATTAATTGTATCCTTCAACGGGTAATATATACTACAATAGTCAAACATTCCTAATATCTGCTTTCCTGCAGCTTTAATTCAGACTCCAGCCTTGATGGCAGCATTATTAACAACCGTCACGTTAAGAGCAAAGCATGCTGGACCCAAGTACAGGACACATGATATCTTGGCAGAAAAATGCTTTAAATAGTCATCAATCCAGCAGAAAATAGCAGGGTAAGGAAATTAGAATGAACAAAACTAACAGAAAACCAGAACCTAAACACATGCAAGAGTAATCACAAGGACGAGACACAGCTGGGGAAAACACATCAGGTGAACACAATCAGCTGATCAAACAGGCGGGAAAACACATAGACAGGAAGTGACACAGGGGGTGAAGACTTTTCAAAATAAAACAGGAAACAAGACAGATCATGACACCCTGCCTGTGAGTGTGAGATAAACATGACTGCAGAAGTGTTTTCTACTGAGTTTTGCTCACTGTCTTTTCATATACCTGCCTAAAAGATATGTGGATATACGTATCATTGGCAAAACGTACTTTATTTCAAGACAAATAGAACCATAGCGATCAAAACACATTCAAGACAAATTCACTTTTACCAAATGTTACATTATATCTCATCAAGAATGTAGGCTGTATATAATATGCAACAGAAAGAGCAAATGGACTACATGACAGCATTTCATATCTGGGACAAGCAGAAAAAGAGAGCAGGGACATTAAAACATCAAACATTTTTGTTCATTTGTATTTCCTTTTTGTTGGCATGCCATTTACTATCATGAAATTCATGAATTTATACAAGTTTGAGCCGAAAATGTACACCTTCACCTTTAATTACAAGACACCTGAAGCATGAATCAGTAACTTAACAATACAAATGAAACAGAAATTCAAGAAAACCATTCAACAGTAGACGGAAAGCCACATTTCCGTCTACTGAATACAGCATTTTACTGTACTGTACATCTTAGGACTTATATACAAGCTGTACAATTCCACTGTTCTCAGAGGAAGAGAGAGTGTTGGTCACTTCAACACGACGCGGTATCCATCCGTGGTTTCATCTGGGAGACAGAAAGCAATCTGGTAAACGATCATTAAAAACACAACTGGTCCAGCTACACAGGGTGTATAGGGAATGTCTGTTGATGAACAGTGCGTTGTGGAATCAGAGGTTAACTTTGATAAATCATTACCTCTTATAGTGCTGAGGATGAAGCTTGTTTCCTCCCTGAAGTTCTGCACCATCTGAAACACACAGATTCACCCATGTCAACAGATTATATCCATTCCCAAAGTGCTGCTTATCACAAGTGAGGACATTGTGTGATTTATTATCATCTATAAATCCTAATTCTCCTGTACATGCAGGCTTTTAAATATCATAATTAGCTTCTGCTAACCTGTTAATGGCAGTGCCAAATGGTCAGCTTTAGATAAAGACTTTAGGGAGAGTTTAGGATAGCCTTAATTGGCTGTCAAAACTCTTTTATTGAGTGGTAAAATGAAGGATAATGGATTCAATGATTCAAGATTCAATTTCAAATGGATTCCTCTCTGAAGAACTCAACAGGATTAACTATAAGGGCAACGACAATCACAATATATCTGAATCTATAGGGCGACACGTTCAAAATGACATGCAATTTCGGTAAGACTCATCACTGAGGTTAAAAAAACTCCCCCCCTGTTTGGCAAAAGCAATATCAACAAGGGATGTCATCTTGTTCAGGATAAGTAATAAGTGTTTCCTTATTATAATAATCAGATGCGGAGCATACAGCACTTACAGGACAAAGCTGTACATGTTGGTGCCACTCTTCATTATTTTAATCATTATAGCCTTTGTTATAGTCATGGGTCATTCAAGGAGGACCTTTAGACATCAAAACTTTTGAAAAATGAACCCTTTATTTTCAAATGTTCTTTTATGTATTAGAAAAAAACAGGTATCAAATGTACACTTTTTATTAGATGTTTTATTTGTTGCTTTTTAACAGCGCTCAATGGTGGGCTGGAACTTTGAAATCAATTTTAGCAGGCCGGGCTCTCAAACAGAGCTCTTTGGTGAACGGGTCAAACATGGGAAGAGTTAGGGAAAGTTGATATGAGACGTAAGGATACCTCGTCAGAGACTAGGACGTGGATCCCGCTGGGTTTCTGTCTGTAGATGTGTGTAATCTGCTGCGGAGGGAGGCTGTACAGCATAGCGATCTTTTCAGAGAGGTCCAGCAGCGTCAGCTCCTCCAGGTACAGAGCGTGGTAGACTGCAGGGAACACAGGAGGGAACACATCAACCTGCTTCATGTACACCAGAACACTACATTTCATTCTGAAGACATCATTGCAGACTGTGTGACAATAGGCCTCTCTTGTGTTTTTGTTGTAATGAGAAATTTAACAAAAGTGTATAACTCTCGTAATCCATTATTTAGTTATGTTTTTTTTTTTAAATCAATTCCAAAAACATCACAGTGAAATGCAAACTTCCATAAGATCACTTATTAATAACTATGACTTGTTACATGGAGGGAAAAATGCCTGACATTTGCAATAAGTGAACATAATGAGGGTCTTTAGAGGGGAGACTGTGTCTGTCCTGCACAGCTGCTTAAAATGAACACTACCTAACACTGATGATTCATTTAGATGCAAACACGCTACAACTGCCTAAGCTAAACATTTCCTTTAGGAGAAATGTCCAAAACTATGTAATGTATGTGCCAAAACACACGCAAATGTGTCAAAACACAATGGAAACAGGGACACTAAAAAGTGAGGCATAGCTGGGACCAGAGTGCTTGGTGACGTTCAGGATTATAAAGTGGGACAACTGTCTCTGTTGCAGAGTTAGTCTGTTTCATAACTATAACAAAATAAATGTACAGCAGATCTGCAACAACATGGGAGGGAGTCATGTGATCACAATGTTCAAATAAACCCATAAAACATTTTAGGTAAGTTTCCAGTGACAGTTGGCCAGCTTTATAATCCTGAACGTCAACAAGCGCTCCGGTCCCAGCTGTGTGCGTCACTTTTTAGTTTCTCTGTGTTTTGAGCTTCTTGCAGCTTTTTTTTTCTCCCAGCGGTTTGTGTTTGCAGCGTTTGGTTTATGCAGCACTTTTAGTAAACCCTGCGCATGTTTCCTCGAGTTGGTGAAGATGTTTCTTCCTTTGCATGAGTTTTGGCACATTTGTAGGGGGGTTATCTGCATTGTTTTTGAAACCGTAGCACGTTTCTCCTAATGTAATGTTTGGCCGTTGTAGCGCGTTTGCACCTGTCGGCCGCTGTACTTCTCCTTATTCCATGATAGTCCTTTAAAATGTTTTTACACACGTACTAAAATACGTGTGTAAATATTCAACATCATTTATAGAGATCAGAGGACACTGTATGGCACTTACTGTCTCCAGCCCCCGGCTTTACGGCAGGTCTGGCCTGCTGCTGACACACATACATGGTGAGACGGGGCTGAATACACCTGGGAAGGTGAGCAGAGCTGTAGTATGGAACTGGGTAAGACACACAACAGCCTGACTTCATGTGTGCCCTCCTTTCGACTCACTAACACTGACTTGACAGACTTAAATGCAGGTACATTTCTGTTTATCAAAGTTATCTTACTATATCTCTATTCATTATTGACATACTGCTGATAACTACTAACAAGACTTCTGAAACATGACCAGTGCTAAAATATATACTGAAAAGGCAATCACGAACATCTCGAATAAATATATTAAAAAACACTGGTTTAATCTTTGCCAGTGCATGGTACAGTATAACAGTGTGTTCAATCATTTGGATTTTAGTTTAGGGTCAGAAGAGGATGTTCACTGAGTTTTACTAATAACATTAACCTGCAGTGGTGTGAAGTACCAAAGTACATTTACTCAAGTACTGTACTTAAGTACAATTGTGAGAGACTTGCACTTTACTTGAGTATTCAAATGTTTTCATATTTTGTACTTCTACCCCACTACGACTCAGAGGTAAATAGTGTACTTTTACTCCACTACATATATTTTATATAAATAAAATGTATTTGAAAATTCAAGTTTGATCCTGAACTTTTGAAAATACAATGATGCATTCAAACTAAAAATAAGTATTTGAAACGTTTTTTCAGGTTTCAAATGATTTAGATTCAGTTTAGCAATTTTTGGGAATAAATCATATTTACTCATATTTCAGTTTTATATATATTTTGATATTTGAGTCCGGCTTGATCAGTTCAGCAGATTGTATGCTTTCAGATTGAGAGACTGTTTGAATGCATCGTTGTATTTTTCATACATTTTCAAAACATTACATTTTTTCGAATGATCGAAACTGTTGGCCCAGATTTAGCTCCATGTATTTTATTGTCTCACCTTCCTTTCATGGTGTTGAAGAGGCGGATCCCATCAGCTGGACCGCAGATCTGGACCAGATCCTCCCTGCTCATCCTCAACAGATCTGCACCTGCAACAACAGCAGAAGATCCACTCTGCTTCCTACCTGTTCAAAATATTCATGGATTCCTTTCATATACTTTTTTATGTTTGAGTCACTCAGCTGTGTGCTTGCTTTCTCAAAACAGTGATGATTGTTGTGCCGTTACCTGAGAAGCTGCAGAAGAGCCTGCAGAAAGGGGAGAACCTGTGTCTCTGCAGCCAATGCTGCGTGTCCTGCGGCGAGGACGAGGGCAGGAGGTGCTACATGTCAAAAAGAAGAAGAGCCCTTGAAATGAGTCTCCAAATAATGGCCTAAAAGGGATAAGAGAGCAACATTAACACTTTCACTGCACCGCTCTCCCTTACTTACATCGGAGCAGGCGGGCATTAGCAGCTCCCCTGGCTGGGTTGGAGAACAGTTGCTACAGAAACATCCACACAGGAAGAAAAGAGATTAAGGTGATCAGCTGAGTGTCTGTCTGTCCATTTCTAAGTGTCTACTTTTATCTCTGCACACACTGTGAAGAAGTTCAGTGATAGGAACTCCTGGTAAGCACCCATAGAGGGAGCTGTTAGCTCCATATGTTAGCATGACACTATAGAGACAGTCCCACATACTCTAGATCTCTGAAACCACAAACAAAGCTACTGAAACACAAAGTAGATAATACATTTTTACATTTTTGGTCTTTATTAAGATTAGATGTTCAGTTTTCAGAGCTCAAAGTATTAGTTGTATGCATACCCACATGGTAACATTGGGCGATAATGCTGACTCACCCATCTGTGAAGGTGCAGGAGGTGGGGGAGCTGTGGTAGACTGGAGATGGAGTGCTGCTGCTGTGGATGCTGAGGTTCAAAGCGTCAGGCCAGGGGGAACACTGAGAGAGACACAGCAGATACATCTCAGGACAGACACTGCATGAGTAAACCAAAAGCAAATATTTAGAAATCTCTATTTTATTACAACAATGGATCAAATGACTTTGTGTAAGGTAATAGGTGTTGCATGCAGTAAACCTACGAAGGATTAGCACTGAACCCCGTCAGCTATGAAGCCTTTAGTCTGTGTTGCCCTATTTGTTGTTGTTCTAGGCTCAAAACTCTTCTCATCTACTTCATTTCCAACACACAGAAGCTTCAATAAACCACAGCAGAGTAGCTGCACAGCAGCACATGCAGACTGAGTTCAAAGGGCAAAATAAAAATGCAAAAATATTTCTCTAGTGAGTAGGTGGAGCCCGAAACTTCTTTTTGTGTCCTTACATTACCACCTTCAATGAATAAGACATGTCAGTGTTTTGTTTTCAGCTTACCCTGCAGCCAAAATATATTAAAAAGCCAGCTTTACAATACAAAAATAATATGCAAAAAACATTTTGACAACTTTTACAATCTGTATTTATAATAATAAATATTTTTGGGTTGTGCAATATTTTGGTTAATTGTAAATCTAAACAATGGCTGCTTGTTTATCAAAGCATGAATAATCGTAAAAAGAGAGAGAGAGAGAGAATAGATAATGAATGAAAATCATATGGCTGGTAACCTTTACCAAATTAAATGTATTTGTAAAGACTTGAACTTAAAGACTTTGATTTAGATTTGAACACTGTAATGAGTTCAGTAATAGATCTAAGTGGTTGTTTCAGCACTGTCCTTCAGGGACCTCTCTGGAGTCACACACATTATTGTTTCCCCGCTTCAGCTCTGATCAGGTTTGTCTGTCTGCGAGATGAATGACAAACCACATTAACACAGAAAGTGCTGAGTCACTGTACATTCACAGACACTAAAGTGATGCAACCAATGATTGACAGAGCCACTGAGGTGGGAGATGACTGTAGGCTTCGGTGCTGCTGAGATCAGATAACACATGAATTCAGATCAATAAAGTTGCAGCACTACAATGAAAGCAAACAAAGGCTCCTCTCTGGTATGGAATGTGTCCTGAGACAGGGGGGGGGGCTCACCTCTTTGAGCACAGTGCTCTCATGAGGCAGTTGGTACTTCTCTCTGTCCTGCAGCGCCTTCTTCTCAATCTTCTCCCTGTCGGTCTTCAGCTTGCGATCAGCTCCTTTAGGCTTAAAAACATGTAAACACCTGACAAAATGTGCGTGTATATGCAAAAACAAAAATAATTCAGTCATCTTTGGAGTGTGCATGTTATAGACTACGAATGCAGGCGTTAAGAGAGCAGTAAGGATGCCAGGAAATGTTTTATATTTGTTACTTATTCAGTCTCCCTTTGTAACGCTCAAACCAGAGTTAGTGATTGATAGACAAGTGGAAAGACTAACGAACAAGTTCCTGATGAGTTTGGTTTCACGAGGTTATTCTCAATTCAGTCTGCCTGTTTTAAGGAGAGCATACTAATGTATGTTTTTTACATTAATACATTACAAACAGGGTTGGTTGGGTTACTTTATGAGTATATTCGGTTACAGTTACTAGTAAAAATAATAAAAAGTATCACATTATAAAAAGTATGTAATCTGATTACCTTCCGTTACTTTTGGATTACCTTAATATCAAATGCAATGCAAATAAATATAAGAGAAAATAAATATCAATAAGATGTTTTTTATTTAAGTGTATTATGTAAGACAAATGAACAATGAGACCTTAGGGTAGAAGAAACCAAGATATTTAGGATCAGAAATGTGTCGGCCCTCACAGAATAGTAGATTACAAATGCTGTTTCAGTTACATTAATTAAGAGCAAACACTTTATTGTTTTTTAATAAATCAGGTGTTCAACTCCTGCATTAAAATAAAAGGCAGTGTGTCTTCCTATCATATGCACTACCAGTCAAAAGTTTGGACACACCTTCAAATTCTAAGTTTTTTTTTTCTTTCTTTTCTACTTTGTAGATTAATACTGAAGACATCAAAACTATGAAAGAACACATATGGAATTATCTAGTTGACAAATAAGTGTTAAAAAATCCAGAATATGATTTTTATTTTATATTCTTCAGAGTATCCCCCTTTTGCCTTGATGACAGCTTTGCACACTCTTGGCTTCTCTCAGTCAGCTTCATGGGGTCGTCACCGGAATGGTTTTCAATTAACACGTGTGCCTTGTCAAGAGTCAATTTGTGGAATGACTTGCCTTCTTAATGTGTTTGAGACCATCAGTTGTGTTGTGCAGAGGTAGGGTTAGGCAGTGTTTACACGAGAACGAAACGGGTTGTATCTGCTACTTTTCTCTCGCGTATAGCCCGTTCGTTCACACGAGGCCGTAATGGAACCGCGGAAACGGACCCCGCAAACGATAACGTTTGCAAGGTGGATAGATCTGCAACTGGAACGCTCTGGGGGGCCAAACGGCTCAGTGTGTACGCCCTATACGATCATTTCCTGATAACGATGAAGCCATAGCCCCACCTCTGCTGCTCACTGCTGTAGCACTGCTAGTGGAAATCTTTACTTTGGTCTGATTAGTCAAAATTTGAGATTTTGGTTCCAACCGCCGTGTCTTTGTGAGACGCAGAGAAGGTGAGCGGATGGTTTCTGCATGAGTGGTTCCCCCGGTGAAGCATGGAGGAGGAAGTGTGATGGTGGGGGGGGGGGCTTTGCTGGTGACACTGTTGGTGATTTATTCAGAATTCAAGGCACACTTAACCAGCATGGCTACCACAGCATTCTGCAGTAGCCAGCAAAATATAAATCATATTCTGGATTTTTAACACTTTGTGGTTTACTAGATAATTCCATATGTGTTCTTTTATAGTTTTGATGTCTTCAGTATAAATCTACAATGTAGAAAACATTTAAATAAATAAAAACTTCGAATTTGAAGGTGTGTCCAAACTTTTGACTGGTCCTGTATATATTTGTATTTGGTATTGTATCATTGTAATCCAGCTATAAATCCCCATTTATTTATTTTTTACTAGTAACCTGATAACGCATTTATTTCATGTAACTGTCAGGGAACAGTTGCTGTTATTTTGGATCCTGATTACGAAATTCAGTTGGATGTAATCCGTAATTGTCAACAGAGTGGTGCAGGAAGGAGTCCTAAACCCGGAAGACAACTTAGTATTTTGGTTCCCTCATCTCAAAGTCAACGTTTTTTGAATGAGTCTGTGGTTTGAAGCCTGATATCTGATCTGTGGTTAATAGAAGCTGAAGTGGTTCTCAGGTTTTGTTTTACAACATAAAATACCTCAGTGCTTGTGAATGTTTGAAGATTCTGTGTGATTAAATAGACGACTAAACATCATCACACCGAACTTTAGCCGCCATTCGATTAGCGGTGGTGTTGCGCAGCCATGTGATGTGATTTTGTACTTATAGTGTTTGCTTAACGCTTCAAAAAGTGGTGTTAATATGTGGAGATTATCCTGCTGAACCAAACGGGTTAAATATCATGACTGTGTGTTTGCCACAACATTTATTTTCTGCATTATACCATATGCAATGGAAAAATCCCATTGCTTTTTGTAGAGAGAGCCTTTGTGGTGCTAACTTCCAGGTCAGCCTCCACAACACGTCTTCACTGCTCCACTCTAATCCCTGATCATGTCATGTATTTTATTTTCTGTCTGTGTCTCCCACATACCATCACACCTTAAAACTGATATCATTATTGCAGAGTCATATGTACACAAAGACTGCAGACTGACACCTTTCCCTCTGAGCCAGGTGTTGGTGGTTTTCTCTTAACCCTCCTGTTGTCTTCGGGTCAAATCTGACCGATTTACTACTTTCATCAATCCTAACCTTTTTGTTTTACATTCCATTGCATTAAGGCTTAATGATATCCTTCACAGTAGACATTTGAACATATCAAATTGCTGATCACCACTTTCATTGAATTTTGGATGATTTAGTCAACTTTGTAACACCCATGGTGTTCCCGGTCAAAAGTGACCGCCATAAAGAAAAGGAATTAGTAACCATCCGGATCAGATCAAACACACACACACACACACACACACACACACACACACACACACACACACACACACACACACACACACACACACACACACACACACACACACACACACACACACACACACACATACTCTAGATGTGTGTGTGTCCCCTTATGTGCCCATCCCCCCATGTGAATCACACCTGGCACACACAAACACACACACAGAAAAATGTGATACATTTCCCGCTCTTATGTGCCCATCCCCCCACATGGATCACACCTGGCACACGCCATACATGTTCAGTGTCTATTCTTTGTATATTTACTGCAGTTTTTCATGTATACCAGTAGTCTGATACAATATGTACAGTTTGAAAGGGTGTTAAATATCATTTGGTGATGATGAATGGTTTTTGTGTTAATGTAATAGCAGTTAAAACAGGACCGGTCAAATTTGACCGCGAACACCAAAGTAAGGGGGGGAAAACGAAGACAATAGAACGGTTAAAGGGGCTAAAGATTGTTTTAAGATATATTTCTGATGCACTACCTGGCCCAGTTATTAAAAAAGCAGAACATAACTTGGTACAAGACACATGATGACCAACAGGCAGGCAGGTTTCATACCTTGAAGACTTTAACCTGGCAGCTGGAAGAACTGACATGCACCATGTACTCCCCGTGCTCATTGGTGCTGAAAGTGTCCACCTGGATACGAAACGGCACTCCCTTCTCCCCACCGTGCTTCCTGGGGGTGAACTCAGTGCTGATGCAGTTGACCTGAGAAGACACAAGACGACAACAGACGGAGTGTCAGTTCGTGAGACGGCTTTGGAATTAAATGTAACAGGATTAATCAGGAAACTAAAAAAGCAACTGTTTTTGTAAACTCTACTATTCTGTAGGTCTAGCCTAAATTTAAGAGAACACATTTGTTATCCTAAATATCTTGGTTTCTTCTTTTCTAAGCTCACATTTTTCTGTTGTCTTACATAATACACTAAAGTAAAAAACATCTTAACGGAAAATAATCAGGTTAAACTAGTAATTTTGTAACTAGATTACCCCTGTGTGTGAGAAATGTATTACACACTCCTCCAGACGCTGAATCTGTACCTGGATGAATGCAGAAGCCTTCTTCACAGGGTCCCAGAGGAACTCGATGGTGTTCAGATGCATGGGGTGTGAACGGGGCTCCAGAATCCCCTCTGACAACGGGATATCTGCAAATCATCAGTCAGTCAATTTGCAATTATTATAAAGCCCAAAAACACATTGTAAAAATGAGCTTGTAAAAATGAGCTTGTAGCTATGAGCGATGGAGTCCTGACTGAGTTTTCTGTTGGGACATCTTCAGTTATTTCTCTTTAGATATTCATATCTAAGTTGGCATGTCTTTGTTGGAAAAAGGTGATGTCACACTCTTACATGAACCAACTATAAGTAACAATATATGAATGAAAAATGTCTGTTTGAACCGTATCAACAGGTGAGAAAAGGTGTGGAAATGAGTGTGTATGATCACTGATTTACAGTAGGTGAAGCTGATAAATGCAGGGATAACTGCTGAGTCATATGTTCCTGGAATAAATGCTGTTAGCAACCTTCCCACAAAAATGTATATCCTGTTTTTAGTGGGTGTTTGGTCCAGTGGAAGAAGTGTCATTATTTCGCTCTGGTTCAAACAGCACTGTGATCAGTGATCTTTGACCTTCGTTGAATCACTGAGCTTTGACCTACTCACAGTCCACTCACCTATATCCAGGATCCTGTCTCCAGGTCGGTTCCACCTCCACCCCTCCAGCTGCTGGTGCTCCATATACTGAAGCCGGCGGTCGTGGAACACCACCCGCATGATGCTCTGTGGACAGATCCGGAGTTCAGAGCGGAGAACAGAAACATCTGGAGGGGGCAGCTCACACATGGCCAAACAGCTGGACTGTTGGGCAACGTGCCAAAGGCTCCCCTCCTCATTGAAATATACTGAGGCAGGTTAAGGAGGAGCAAATGTCTCAAATGTCTGCATGTGATGCAGCACCAACAAAGACTCTTAAATCAGGGCTCCCACACACAACGCAACTTAGGATCATCAAAAAGCTTCTGCTGATGTTCACATGTACAAATGTTTGAGGTGTGAAATAGTCAGAATCTTATCTTATGATCTTAAAAATGATTGTCGAATCAAAAAGAGTGTTTGGTTCTATAGGTCAATTTCCAATTCACAATCTTCAAGTGGTGTGGGAACTCTGACCAAAGAACGTCTCTCAGTGGACGGCATGTGCTGCAGAGCCCTCAGCTTCTGTTACTAACTTTGTGCTGGCTATCTAGCATATCGCTCAACATATCAGACAAAACACAAATATTCCTCTCCCTGCTCCTAAGAGAAGGGTCTCTTTAAAGGGGCACTCTACCAGTTCTGGTTTAGTTGGCTCGTCTCCAGGAGTATTTATTAAAAGAATAAGTCCCTGATGGTGTAACTTTTCAATAGGAAGCGTTTGTTACAAACTTTGCATGTTGGCAAGTGAGTCTAACAAAGGGCACTATCCAGTTGCATTAGGGGAAATGTAGGATTTGTGACAATTTCATTCATTTTGAATGATATCAGCCCATTCAAAAAAGTTTGTTGGTAACTTATGTTAAAGTATGTTTAGTAAATAAGGGAAAATGTTGGCGGTGTTATACATATACATGAAGAGTGGTCTCCTGTGTAAATGTTCTGTGTGTGTTCGACCCATCCACCCTGACATCTGTACTTAGACTTTCCCTCTTTTTATTCGCCCATCTTCTTCCTTAACTCCTGTTATTGTTATTTCTGCCATTAGAGGCCATTAGAGGTCACTAGCTAACAAAGTTGAACCCCCTGTGGTGATCCAGCTTACCAAGAATTGACAACAGCCTACTGAGCCAATAAGGAGTTAGTTACCACCTTAAATCTCTGGTCTGATGACAACCGATAAAGTCCATTTAACGGGCTGATAACATTCCAGGCATGTGACCAATTCTGTGGACTGAACACGGGCCTCTGATGCTTTTTTCACCATTCCTATTGAGCTGCTTTAAGGCCGCTACACACCAACCTGAGACCAAAGAACGCGTACCGAAGGCGTCCCGACTTTTACGTCCGCTACATCGCCTGCGTCGGCTACGCCGCCCGCCTACGAACACACCGCAAAGACTTCAGTCGACGAGTGGCAATAACTCTCCTTACCAGCAGGCAGCGGTAGTGTGTATTCGTCATTCAAAAGAGGCAACAACCGGAAGACAGACTGCGTGATACACCGAGAGAAGAAGAACAGGCTGCGTGATATAAACAAACAACAAATAGCGTGTGCGTTCCATTTTCACTCTACAGCGAGAAGCTCATGGGGCTTTCCCGAACCTGTGTCGAGAGCTGGAGTTAAATGAAATCTCAGATTTGCCTTCTTAATAGTTTGTTTGGGTCCCTCACTTCCGTTTAGCTTCTGATGCACTGATTCGATAAGCTGAACAGCCAATCAGAGTGATTTCTTTGGCCGACTTTCTTTGGCCAACTGGAGGTGTGAAAATGTGCCGTTGGTGTGTGCGGGACACACCAACCTGAGTAGGGCGCCGCGAATGCCCGACTGCCTCTGACGGCCTCTGACTCCCTAAATCGGGTAGGTGTGTAGCGGCCTTTATGAAAGCACTGTGGAGTGCCTCTTTAAAGCAACCTTGTGAAGCCTGCCAGCACATCAAATAAATCAACAAATTAAATTAACCACCTGCAACAACATGGGGATATTTCAGGCCTGACTGAGCAGCGCATCATGTGTTTGCAGAGATGCCACCTGTCCCATTCCTGTGTTTCTAGGATGCTACCGCTAACTTTACAGTCTCAAGCTAACGCAGCCGGACCACAGAGACATGTCAAGTGGATGCACTCACACAGAAAGGAAATAAAATGAGCTCTCCTTACTCTGAAGTGAATGTGTGGACAAATGCCCTAAAACATCTGAAATCTAGTCACAACCTGTGTACAAAACAACGTTGCATGGCAGAAATAATGCTGCTAATGGGTTTGATTCAGAAGACATGGCATCAGGAATACAACATTATATATTTTTATTTCCATTTAAAAAACATCCAGATGTAAAATTGGTTTAAAGATGCTGAAGTCTTTCTGAAAACAATCCCAGTGATGCAGACAAAAGCAGATTGGCATGTTCATAAGAAGAGTGTACGGTAAAGGAGTGAAGGTCAGAGGAGTTGTGTGTTCGTGAGGGTTTGTTAAATCTAGGAAGGAGGAAAGGTACGTTTGGGTGATGGTACCAAGCTCATCGAGGTGGACAGTCCACCCCTGAAGTGGAAAGGAGGTTCAGGGACCTGTGACAAACCAGGAAATGGCTACATAAAAAGACAAACACAATACCTTACACCTACCTTTACATATTTGCAGCTTATATCTGTATACTCCACTAGTTTTCTGTTAAGCATACGGATTTCGTAGGACTGACCTACATTTTAAAACATTAAAAAAAAACCTGATTAAAATTGAAAAATGAGAAATCAGTCAATCAGAAAAGAGGGGCAGTGGAGATAGAAATTAAATCAAATTAGAATATGTTAAGGCAGATATCAAGGCCAGCCACTGGACAACTTTTAACCTTCTGATCAAATATGAAACTAAGTATTATAATACAAATATCATTTAAATAACCACAGGGGGACACTAAGACTATGAATGCTTTTTAAGGCATAGTACTGATTATTAGTCATTACATGACATCTTAACATGGCAGAGCAGCAGTTACTGTTAATGTGTTTCAAACCAAATGACTGTACAGCAGATATGCAGGGCAAACTTGTAGATGAATAAAGCACAAATCAAATGTCTCAGAAACAATCAGCAGGTTCAGAGCGCAGCGAGGTCGGAGCACATTTTGGCAAGAAAAGACAAAAGAAAGAGCAAAAGAAAAAAGAGGGTGAATTAGTTTAGAGGATGACAGCAGACACATGTAGGAGCTCATGTTGCATCAGATCAATAATTCATAGGGTATGATTTTATATCATTCAAATCTTTCTACCATGATAACAGCAGGTTGGTTAACCATTGTCATGTTATTATGTTTATTACAGTATATTCCATTGTTATATTCTAGGACAGCAGTCTGTGTGTTTAACAACTGTCTTCTAAAAACAGAAAACTATGGAGGAAATACATGGTCGTATTACATTCAACATATAAATATCTGAATGTTGAATGTTGAAAAATAAATCAAACTGAATCTATAACATTGAGAGATTTACTTTCAAATATGTCCTTCTTTGTGAGTTACATTTCCCGCTCTGAAATTTCCCCCAAAAAAAAAAATCTAATTAAATTTTTTTTGACAAATGTTGAAGTTTTTAACGGAACACATTCAAATCAGCCTCTATAAGCATCTGGCCCTGGGAACATAGCCCCCCACCCATTTTGCCAACTAGCATCATAACATTGGTTTGATTTATCAATAGAATATTTGTTCCAGATCTAAATGTAACCACAGATTGTAATTAGAAAGAAGGTGAGTAAAAATAACATGTATCCTCTAGCTTCTCAAACATGACATTAAATGTGTGTGGTTTGACATTAAATACAATATCTGAAAGTTGAAATGTTGGTCAGACAAAACAGGCTTTTACTTCATAAAAATAAAATAATATAAATATTATGGCGTTAAAGCATTGTTCTGTTGAGTTGTTATCTCTGCGCACTCTACGGGGGCCGCAGGGTGCCAAACTTGGGGTATAAATATACATTTGTGATAAATTGATAAAGATTTAGCCCAACCCCAAGGCACAATGGATTTGGAATCCTGCATCAGCGTTAATGTAAGCCTGGTGCTGCTGCAGGGAACGTGTGACAAAATGAGCTCCATTCAGTCAACGTGGACCTTCACCCGCGGCGCAGATAGCTACCTTGGTTGAGATAAGTGAGGGTCTCCTCCTGCTGCTTCACAGCCGGAGAGGTGGCCGCACACAGGACCACCTGCAGCGGGCTCCTCTTACACACACTCTCAGCCGTGAGCCTCGCTTCTTCATCTTTCAAGAACGGTGCCAGGGCCTCTCTGAAAGAGCAGAGACAAGAACAGGGGCTGAGGACGGGAGGTCACCATCCGTTCTCGCTTTATCTAATCGTTTAAGCATAGAAACAAAGGTTAAAAACACAATGTTACTCATCTGGTTCAAGTCAAGAGGTGTGGGGGAAAAAGTCCATTTCATCTATGTCTGTTGTCTTAATATTGATTTTGAATGCAATGTTCCATTAAAGGAGATCATTGTATAAAAACATTCAGATTACATTGTTTTTCGAATTTCACATGGCAGTTTAATTGGAATAATATTAAAATACTTTAAGGAAAAAATGCTGCAGATGTCCAAATGTATTGTAAGCACTCTGAGCACTTCTACTTCGGTATCTTCTTGTGCATGTAAAGTAAACATCGCTGCTTTGCATTGACACGTTGATTAACTTGTCGTAAATCAAATGTTTCCCAGTGGAATCCAGATGTTTCTAAAGTTTCATGTGCTTTACCTAATGTAACTAGCAGAGTGCTGGTGGTAGGACTCGGGCTGCGGGTGGCAGAACAGCATATCCTCCAGGACGGTGTCTTCTGGTGTCCCGGGTCACAGCGGGGGGATGGAGGCAGGCGGCTTCCTCAGGGCTCCGCTCAGAGAGGTTTGCAGCCAGACCTCAGCGCCTCCTCTTATATGGTCCCTGTGATGTCATCAGTACTCCCACTCTCTCTGCACCTTGGATGACCTTAGAGAGGCGGAGTGTGCAGCAGCCCTCCCTCCCTCCCAATGTTTAGCGGGTTGATGCATTAAGAGCAGTGTCACCTGACCAGCTGTTGACACGGCCAGCAGCTCCCAGTCTACTCACAGTAATGATGTCTGGAGGAGAAGTTTGGAAAACAAACATGGAGGCGGCTGTTCTGGGGAACAGAGAAGGGCAAGTACCCTCCAAATAATATTACACCAACAAATAATAGTTAGTATACTGTATATAAAATAATAGCAATAGTGGATGGATGCTAAATGAAACCGTTCAATCCCTCTGTGCGGGTGAACTATTCAGATATTGTAGAACAGTAAAATAATAATACCACACTGTGCAAATGTTACAAGTATGTGAGTTTCATCAGGAAAATTGGTTTGTGGATTCACTCATAACAAAACTACTTTTTAATAAACTAATCATATTTTGTGTGTAAAAATAATCCAGTGTCACACATAGAGTGCAGAAATAAGTGCAATATTTACCTTTAAGATGTAGTGAAGTAAAAGGATAAAGGAGCATTTAAAAACACCATCCTTCAGTTTATCACAAACACTACAAATCATCTGGAGATACATGCCATGGTGCATCAGCGCACAGGAAGGGGAGGAACAACTGCATTTGAAGAGTAGCGTAATTAAAGCTGACTGATACATGTCTCGGAGGATGACAGGATGTGTGAAAGTATAGTTTCATAACATGGAAATACTCAAGTTAAGTACCTTGATCACATACAGTACTTTTGTTTAGTTACATTCCCCCACTGATATGCATGCTTCACTGGAACATGTGCTCCCAGCTGCAGCCTGCTCTCAGAGCTGATCTCAGGTCAGCTGACTCTGCTGGTTAATGTTCAGCCCCTGCACACCTAGACAGCGCCCCCTGTGGACGCTGAGGTTCAAGCTGCAGGCAGGAGAAACAAGAATACTTAGGACATGCTCTGAAGATTAAACTCTGTGCTGATAATTCTGGGAGGAAGAAGCAGAAACACATCCAGATCACTTCTTCGTTGGTTTATTTCTAGAGCAAACAATTTCTTTACATTGTTGCAAACCTATCACAGGTGGAAGTAAACAAAAAAAACCTTCTGTACAGTTTATCATGAGAGAACAAAATAAAATATAAATACAGGTCTGAATATTACATGAGCGACTGAGACAAAAGAAAGACAGTGTACTGGAGAACATGCATAGTGAACAGCTGTTTCTATAGCAGTAATGGGATTACATATGCTCTCCTGAAGATTGGTCAACTCTCCCCTCATGCCAGGTGTGCATCTGCTTCAATTGGCTTCAAAATCAAACAGATTGAGAGGAGTCAGGAGGAGGGAATAAGGTAGAGAGTAGAGAGGCATGTTACAGTGTACAGGGCTGCATGTTGCCAAAACCATCTTCAGCACCACCACTTCAAATGCTGCTTATTATAACACATACGTCTGTACATTCATTTACTTAAATAACCACGGTTGGCCCACTCGCAGTGGATTCCCTGAATGAAACACCACTCAACTAAAACAGTGAGTCACAAACCGTCCATCCAAGGACTCGGTCATTTGCTGGAACTGGAGAACAGAATTTAAAAGGCATAATGAGTCTGATCCCTTCCTACCGTAGAGTATCATGGTGAACCAATAATCAAACATCTGATCAGATGGAGGAAACCTTTCCTGATCAGGGATCCATGGCTAGACTCGGAGCAACATCCAACATTTGAAAGCTTCCTCAATCTTAACACTGAAACAAAAAGAGGTGTGACTTCCACCAGCTGAAATACACGGAACACATGGTTTATGTTTGTACCTTTGACATACATGTGGCTGATGTCTGGGACCACCTCCTCTGCTCGTACAATCATCAGAGAGGAGTCACCTGATGATGTCACAATTGCACTTTAACAGCCAATAACCCGAGCCCTTTAAAACAGCATGTTGGCATGAGCTGCAGGCTACATGCAGGGTGTTTTCGCTAGCGTGCAAAAAGGTGATAGTCAACCTGTTTTTTCTTTGACATTATGTAAAACTTTGCGAAGCAGTGGTCCAAAAGTGTATGTACAAAATACTGTTATTAGTGGATTCAGAGTTATTGCAGAAGCTGTGTGGGGAAACTAATACTGTATTTGCACGGTCACAGGTCAAACCGGGTCCCGCAGATTCACATCTTTTAGAGAGCCAAGGGTTACAGTGCTGTAAGTCCACTTACATTAGTGTGGAGGGAATAAGGCCTGGAAAAGTCTTATTGGTGTCTCCGATCACTCGTCTCCCCGCTGGAAACATCTGCAGTATTTATAGCAGGACCTCCTCCTCATTAGAGTCTCTGCTGAGCAGCAACCTCACAGATTTACAGGTAAGAAGCCACACACTGGAGTGGTGAAAGCCTGTTTAACGAAACTGTTCAACAAAATGAGTGCAAAAGGTTCTGTGGGAGAACACGGGCAGCTCAGCTTCACAACACGTCTTCTGCTGAGTGTGGATTTCAAGACAAATTCTACTTTCATTGTGCAGTTCAACAATTTAATCTTCAAATGAAAGGACTGCACTATATTTGAAGGATTGTCAATTATTTAGCTGGAAGGTTTATCTTTCCTGCTACCTTGTTGAGTGTAGCTAATGTTTTTGGGAAAGGGGGTTCAATTGATTTAGCCACTTTATTAAAAATAAGCTTTCAACAAAGATTATAATTGATTAAACAGGAACAAAAAAATTCTCATACAGTACGAGAAAATGTTTAGGACAAAAAATGTTCCGCTAAACCAAAATTCATCCCAAAACATACGGGGCTTATTACCATCACTGGGCCAGCCAAATGACATTACATCCCAAACTGCAGTCTATCTGACACAGGTTCCTCCACTCTGGTTCTGAATATTTCCCCGCGTCTGCTATGAACTCTTTAATATACCTAATGTGAGAGCTGGAGGTGCGCAGGCTTTAACAGGAAAAGGGAGGATGAAAAGAAAGAGAAACATTTTCTATTTTCCAAAAGAGATCAACTGTTGTTTCCCTCCCCTTCAATCTAAAACCAATCCACAGTTACATTCAAAAGTTTCTAGAACAAAATCAGGGAGGAGGAACTGAAGGACTGGTTGCTGACAGGAGGTCCTGTGAGCTGTTGTGAGGAGGAGGAGGAGGAGGAGGAGGGGGGGGTCCTGTCCACTAGCTGTGGGAGGACACGTCCGAGGAGCTGCTGCTGTTGCTGTTGGTGGTCTGCGCTCGCTTGATGTACAGGTTCAGTAACTTCATCTGGAGACAAGATGAGAGAGGGTCATTACTGTGGAAATGTATCTTTTAGGTCTCATATAGTTCTTTGTACACTTGTTTTTGGCTCACTAGCTGCGACCCAGAGGCTTGTTTACTGTCTATTGTCAGGCAACGTACGAAGGCTACCCGTTAGAATGAACATGTCTTATGTCCCTTTGTTTCCCGCTCCTGTATAAAGGACCTTTGTGTTCCGTGTGATTTGGTCAGATGCTGTAGCACTAGCTGCTGCTAACATCTGGCCTTCCAGCTGGATATAGATCGTTCCTGTTAAATGCTTTAACTCTTCATTACATAACACAACTCTGGTTTCAACTTGTACATTTGTCTATTTCTCAACATTAGGTGATTCATTCTGGAATTTCAACCACAGTCATCTTCCCTAAGTATAGCACACATATAACAACAAAGAAAATAACATCTCTGCTCTATGTGCAATATGTATATATACTGCTTTATAATTATTATTATTATTATTGCTGGCTGCTATCTCTTAGTTAGACAATTCACCTGCTGTGATACATCAGTAAATAACTGTGTAGTATATACTTCCACTTTTAATAGTGCTATCACACTTTAGTTATTTAGCAGGGACAGTGCACATTAATAAACCTTTCTGTAAATGTGCCAGAGTTAGCCAAGATGCTATTTTTCATCTGTAGTCGCTGGACAGATGTTGATAGTCACCCTAAACAATTATTTCATTGAAAATTACAAGTTAATACAATCAGTAAAAACATGCAACATACAGGTCTGCACACTTGCAGTTGACCGTAGGATAATAAAGTGTCGGAGGTGAGGCCAGGGATGATCTTGTGCAGAAGGCAAGCATTTGCATGTGTGAAGATGTTTTTGCAGGTCAACAAGTTGTCTTTTTGAAGTATTGGGCAGTGATGACAATGTACAGATTTCTTGTCTAGTTTTTTAAGTTTTTTATACATGCTACACTTTTCTCCTTCTTTTTAAATACCGTTACTGGTACTTTTTCTTGTCCATCTGGATGTGTATTTTGGAAATTGTCATTTGTGTTATTTCAAATGTTTTCTTCAATATTTTATGCAGGCCTCTTGATTAATAATTTGGCTCTTAACTTTTGCTGTAATAATGTAAATGTCCCCTCTGTGGGACGAATAAAGGTCTTCTGATTGTGATTCTGATGGCAGAGTCCCTCATGCATCGACACCACAGGCTGTGAGCAGATCAATCTGACAGTGATTGCTTTTTTAGATACATTCTTTATGTATACACCATTATGTCCATCAGTGATTCCCAACCTGGGGTCAGGAACAACACAAAGAGTCAACGGATTCATGTGAGGAAAGCAGAAAAAATAGTACAAAATGTATCCTCATTTTTCAGACATGTTTTCTTTGTAAATTAGTGGCTAGATTTGCTAGGAGAATTCAAATGACATAGTAAGGAATCACTCTTTGGTTACAATGGATAGTCATATTTTGGAGATTTTAAGAGGACATCGCATTGCTTCGTGGTGTGACAAGACACACATCGGAGTCCACTGCTGTACTTGACATACTGCCATGGCTGTTCCATTGTGGAAGTATCGGAGTGGATCTTAGAATACAGGAAGTGATAAAAGCTGCAGAAGATGGCTTATGTTACACCAAACAGTCGATTCAATTTGTATGAAATGTTAATTTTTCCTCGGGGTCAGCAGTGTCTCCTTCGCCTCTCCTGTTCCTCTGCAATATTGCATTCAAAAAGAGGTTTGAATTGAATTTGAATTAAAGAAAAAGTTGCCCTTTTTTGTTTTACTGAATTGCACCTCCACAGATTTTGATGTGGAGGATCTATCCCTGATCTTTTGATTGGAAGCTGGACTGAATAAGTGACAGAACCGCAGAGTTGTATTCATTATGATTTAAGGGTTTTACACCCATGGTAGGAAGGTAATATGAAGCTCAGCGCAAGTTCTATCCTTTCATTCAATAAGTATGGGCGTATCCCTTAGATTAACCAATCAGACCCGCCTCATCTCCCACAAGCCAATCACCGAGCATCCGGCAAACTTTAAATCTGCCCCTTGCCCCGTGAGCTGTCATTTCAGCCCCCCTCCAGCCCGTTCATCACATCCAGGACCCATGTCAGCCCAGGAGGACCCTCATCACTTCCAGCTCCACCACCACCAGTGTCTGGACCCCGGGGGGATCACCTTTCCTAGTTGGTTTCTCCTTCCACCTGAATCCATCACATCACAATGGGGTCTAATCGCCAAAGACGATTTATCTCGCCTCTTTTACACATGGCAATAAATATGTTTATCGCAGCAAACTACTCAAAGTCTCTCCTGATTGAAATATTATCAGTAAAAAATTGTTGATCAGTATCAGTCAGGACATTTTATTACATCATTAGTCAAGTTATTACTTAACTGTGTTTTTTACTTTCCGAATCAGTTTGAATGCTAATTTGTATACCTTTTCTGGAAAAATTATTACACTGCTGGGATAAGTATTTGTTTGCTGTAAGACTACATGCCAAAGTACAAGTAGAGAATGTGACGGTGCTCCAGCCGTCCATACGGTGTGTGTCAGTCTCCTTTCAGATAAGCAGCTGTCCAACAGATCTGAGGGGAGGGCCCCCCCATACAGGTGAACCTGACCCTCAGACCCCAACCCTTACATATCACAAGGACACATGTTGTAGTAAAGTAGGGCAACTATGACCCTTTCTAATTGGACAACCGGCCGAAACCTTCTGAGAAATAACAGCATGGGAAGGTGATAAGACTCTGCATCTGCTGAAGAGGTTAAAAAGGTTGTGTGTGTGTACGTGTGTATGGCACAGTCGTTACCTTGCTGCCCGTGAGCAGTGCCAGGTGGGGTTTGAGATCCTCTCCAATCACAGAGTAGATAGCCACCAGACAGAACACGCTGGCCTTGCGAACGCTGCTCTCTGTGTTGTCATAGCCCTGCAGAGGAGAGAGGCAGCATCACACACACACACATACACACACACACACACACACACACACACACACACACACACAGACATCAGCAGGAACATGGGAGGAGTCGCAGGAGAGTGCAGAGTACACGCAAACATTTCCAGGGACAAATAAGGCAAATAATCCCAGAGTCCAAATATGTACATTGTCCAAATAAGACCTTTGGGAGCTGACAAGAACGTTTCTACTCTGCCTTTCCCCCAGAAAACTCTTGATTTGCTGTTATTTACTACAAATGTAACTCTTTTGTCTAGCTAACAATGTTTATTTAAGTTAGTTTAATTTGCTTTTCTTAACCCCTCCTGTTGTGTCTGTTTCTCCCCTTACTTTGGTGTTCCCGCTCCAATTTGACCGGTCTGTTTTAACTGCTCTCACATTAACACAGAAAACATGAATCATCACCACATTTGATATAACTCCCTTTTGAGCTGTAAACAATGTCTCAGAATACTGGTGTACATTCAATTAAAACCGTGAATAAACAAAGAATAGACATTGAAAATGTATTCCAAAATGAACACGGTTGTAGATTTCTGTGTGTGTACTATCTGATGATGAACATAATCTAGGGTTACCCATTCAAACCCTATGGAGGTCATTTTTGACAGGGAACATCATAGGTGTTACAAAGTTGACTAAACCACTCAAAATTCAATTAAAGTGGTGATAAGAAATGTTATATGTTCAAATGCCCACTGTGGAGGATATCATAAGGCCTTGAAGCAATCAAATTGAAACACAATGTTTATGAATGATGGAAGTAGTAAACCGATCAGATGTGATCCGAACACGACAGGAGGGTTGAAAGTGTATTTTTGTTTAGCATTTTCGTGAGTTTTATCCAATTTACTAAACATCAATTTCAGGGTTGTATGAGCATTAAATGTAATCTATTCCAAAAAAAATGGTACAATCCAAACCTATGTTTCTTTAACACTAGAACCGCCAACGGGTCAATTTTACCCGCAGCTGTTTTTTGATTGTATGTAACTTTTTTTCGATAAAATATTAAAGTCTCCCAGTCCGTGACTTTTCCTGAAAGTGTGTTATGTAGCACCCTCTGTTGTTAAAAAGTGTCAATATGAAGTCAGATTGAAAAAATCGCCAAAAATATTGCCCTTTATACCTATATCCGCCAGCGGGTAAACATGACAAGTTGCTATAGCAACGCCTTTTGTCTACTGCGGTTCCTTATAGATTGAGAGAGAGATTGAGAGAGAGAGAGAGAGAGAGAGAGAGAGATAGAGAGATAGATAGAGAGATAGATAGAGAGATAGATAGAGAGATAGAGAGATAGATAGATAGATAGAGATAGAGAGATAGATAGATAGATAGATAGATAGAGATAGATAGATAGATAGAGAGATAGAGAGATAGATAGATAGAGATAGAGAGATAGATAGATAGATAGATAGAGATAGATAGATAGAGAGATAGAGAGATAGAGAGATAGATAGATAGATAGAGAGATAGAGAGATAGAGAGATAGAGAGATAGAGAGATAGACAGATAGATAGTTATAGATAGAGAGATAGATAGTTATAGATAGACAGATAGATAGTTATAGATAGAGAGATAGATAGTTATAGATAGATCGATAGATACTTATAGATAGATAGAGTGAGAGATTTGTATCTAAACAAAACACAAGTCTAACACCAAGCGTTTAAATCAGCACTGGTAGCGATATTCTATACTTCATGCTATCTGCACAAACTATACCATATGAAAAGCTGAGAGTCCACAGATTCTATTGGTATAAGTTTCATCCCTGTGCGATCAAAACTCACTGTTCTACATGATAAATAAAAGAACATTGTACCTTGAAAATCAATAGCGGGTAAATTTGACCCGTTGGCGGTTTTAGGTATACAGCGACCTCTGGCGGTTCTAGTGTTAAAAGCTGTGTCTGATCTAACATCTTGTAGGTTTTAAACTCAGACCTGCAGGAGTCCGGGGATGATGTCGGGCAGCAGCAGCAGCAAGGAGTCCTTGGCGATGCGTTCAATGACTTTGGTTTGCATCTTGATGGCAGCCAGGTTGATGGGGTAGTCGGCTGTCTGCACTATGGGGCACAGCACCTTGATGCACTGCTCCGGGTGGATGGAGCCGGCCAGGGTGGAGGCCGCCTCCTCGGCTGCTCGCACAACCTAAAGCACATCAACATGTACACATAAGATTATCAACAAAAATAAGCAGAACTTGTTATATCAGTTTTTGTATGTATTTGAGCAAGGTGAAAGCACAACTGCAGTAGATTCAAAAGGTCATTCTGGGAAAGAAATCAACAAAGAGCTTTACTCAGCTGTATTTACTGACATGGATTGATGGATGAGTTTAATTTGCTGTCAGACTTTGAGCACAGATTCTTTCTCCCAAACTGTGGATTCATATTGATCTGGAAGTTTTATGAAAGGGTTGTCTCACTGTTTATCCGGTGTATTGTGTGTTCTACGATCTGTGTTTACCCACTGTGTCCCCGCTTGTGTAGGAGGATCATTCGGAAGGTTCCTCCTTGTGGTCCTGAGCTAAAGGCTAACTTATTGAGTTCAGCCGTTGTTATTGTTCTCTATCGATAATCAGATAATTAGTGAACCTCTAAAACCAACAGTTGTACAACCTTTTGAACTCTAAGGTGCTTTGTAAAACATAAACAAAACAAAAATTGGCACTATGAGCACTATATAAAACCTTTCAGAGTAAAAGATTTGACACAATTGTTGGGTATTTTCCCACCTTTGAGTTTTTATGGAAGTTTTATCAATAAATATCTAAAAGCAAAGTGAATGTTTGATTTCATCACGTTGACACACACATGACTCCAAAGAAAAGCTCATGTTCCATGTCTGCCAGATGTATAAGTGGGCAACAGTTTGGTCATTTGCCTTTCAGCCTGTTCTGCTGCCCCTAAGTGAAGAGGAACATCCTGTAATGCATCTTTAGGGTGATGTAGTGTACCTCCTTGTGAGAGTCTTTGTGAGCCTCCAGAGTTTTCATGATGGTAAGCTCAGCGTAGTTTTTAAAGCGCGCCGGCTGAT
Organism: Dissostichus eleginoides; assembly: GCA_031216635.1. Taxonomy (NCBI): domain Eukaryota; kingdom Metazoa; phylum Chordata; class Actinopteri; order Perciformes; family Nototheniidae; genus Dissostichus; species Dissostichus eleginoides. The sequence continues at coordinate 2,969,226 of CM062274.1, read as the reverse complement.
TCCTCAGGATTTCTTTCAGCAAACGCAGAGCCAGGGCCCGGATGGTGTGCTGAGGGGGACAGAGGAAGGGTGATCAGTTCAATGGACAAATGTCCCTGCTGGATATCCATATGTGCCTACAATAAATGACACCTATGACACCACTGTTGTGCAACAACACTTAGGTGCAATATCATCCTAGTTAATATTACTATAACTACTGGCTGCTACTTCTTAGTAGTCTATTCCAACAAGAATCTGTGTGTTATTATGTAAATATATAATTGTATCTACTACAGCAATCTAACCGCTACCACACAGTATCTTACTTTCCTATTTTCCCTGAATGTGTAAGTCTGTAAATATGTTCCTTTTATTTGATTTAAATACTATGTGCATGCCTTTTTAACTAATCGTGTGTTATGTTTCGTCTCTATCTATACTCTGTAACAATGTAAATGTCCCCTCTGTGGGACGAATAAAGGAATTCTCATTCTGATTCAATACCTAAATATCACAAGGTTCACAGTGTCAGGCGTATTGGTACATGTTAGGCTCAGAGGTAATCAATGCCCTCCACACACACATTCACACAGTCTGAGTGTGTGTGATCTCTACAGGAGCCACACACACGCAAAGCCGCTGAGTAACGTACGTCTTTATCCCCCAGCGTCTCCAGCAGCAGGAGCAGGATGGTTTTGAAGTGTTCGTCCCACACTGCCAGGTTGTCCTCTCGTGTGATCTTCAGCAGCTCCACCAGGGCGCCTTTACGCTCCTCAGAGCGCTCGTTGTGATTGGACAGTTCCTTAAGCAGGTCTGCCACCAGGTCCGAGTGGTCCTGACCGCCTGCTGCATCAGAGAGCATGAGGTAAACATTAATTACACATTCAATTGAGCATCAACAAATACAGCCACTGACATCTCGCCACAGCCCAATATAACAACCTTTTTAACAAATGCTGTTTGGCACGTTTCAAATGCAAATGAATTGACTCCTAAAGTTCTCTTTCCAAATTGCATCTCTCTCACTCACTTGTTTAAAGAGAGGGAAAATACTTTTATGAAATATAGTTATTAACAACTAGGTACGCAATGAAGCTAATCAGTCATGTGACTGTGGGACTGAAATGTTACCTAGCAGAACAGAATGTGTCAGGCAAAATGTTTTAGATTAAAAAGGTTAGAATTTGACTATAAATATCAATTAAGTTTCCATATACAGTGTAGGGATGAGCATTCAACCTAACATATTACTACATGCACATTTTATTTTCTTTGTTTTTCTATATATTTATATTATTTAAAGGTAACAACTTTTACATTACCCAAATTCCCCACTCAGGATACATTGAGTATTTCTGATTCTATGTATTTATCACTGTGCAATATTTATGTGTGTAGTAAAAAAGGGTAATATAATGTGTTCTGCAGGTTCAAATGTCTACATATATTAGATCTAGATCTATAGTTAATGACTGAGAATATGCACTTCAAAAATAAACTGGATACATCCGAACATCCGGTCCATTACAGAGAATGGGACAGCTGTGAATAGAAGCTTGATAGCTAGTTCTGCAGGACACACTGTCTCAGTGAACACACAGGTTCTATATGGAATTAAGAGAAGTTAGGAGACCATCCAAATCAATGTTGATGTGAAATGATTGAATAATGCAATCACACACAGAGGGTGAGTGGAGTGAGTAAATGTCGGTCAGTTTTCAGGTGAGGCATGTTTACCAGGAGCAAAGACCTTGGGGAGCGTCATCTTGTTTTCACCACTTTCCTGCCGTCGGCCTGGAGGGGAGGGGAGGAGGAGGGATGGAGGTGGAGGTGAGGGACAGAGCAAAGAATGTGATGACCACAACAAAACACACTGCAGCCCCTCTATTGTAAGACACACACCAGTGTTTGTGGTACACATAACGCAGAGTTAGACCTTTTGTGTCAACGTTTAGCCACCTAATGGGTGAAAGTCAAAGCTGGCTACACAAACTAAAGCCAAACATGTGGTTGAGCTCATTCTTGTTTCATGTCTCAAATGTACAGTATGTAACAGAAGTTGAGGGGTGTCTTCCTCTATGTTGTCAAAACAACATGACTAAATGATAAATACTGAATGATCAGTATGAAAGACAGGAGAAAATTAATGAATTCTTTTAACAGAATAACAAAAAGAGAGAAATGTCTTCGGTTTGCCTCAGAGAGCTCAACATTTACAGTACTGGATGAAATGTAATGTATTAATTGTAATGATAACACAACATCTCAGTGGTTCATGGGAAGACTTTTGAATATAAAAATGTGTTTAAGAAACAAGCAGGGTATGACTTAAATCTCATTATTGCACCTCCGAGGGTGTGCAAGGGAAACCATTTCAAAATAAGAGAGCTTCTAACTCTTTGATTGTTCTTTACTGAATATCATAAGTACAGTACATTCTGATGTCCCATGATTTCTTTCTGCTGCAATAATGCCCTCCCTCCATGTAAACACTTTTATTGCCTGATTATCACATTAACTCACAGTCGCGGAACTGCTCTACGTCATCGTCGAACACGGCCTCCTTCATGGCGCTCTTGTCATACGTGCAAATGGTTTCTCCGTAGCCATAAGGGGCGAACTCACGGCCCCGTGGCCCTGAAAAGGAGCGGGGCGACGGCGTGTTGAGCAGGGAAGTCTTGTTGTCTAAAGCGGTGCGACCTCCTTCCACCACGTCTAAACCGAGCCGAGCGTCAGAGCCAGGAGAGGACGCTACTCCCTCTCTTCCTGCCTGTAACACAGGGAGGGAGGGGGTGGGAGAATATGAGAAAGCATTCTGAAGATGTATGTGTACCTGCAGCTTTCAAAACATTTGATGTGGACTGTTGCCTGAAAACCTTTATACAGAGGCCCAGTTCAGCTCGGGGTGGGACAGTACCCGGATCCTGCTGAGCTCACTGCAATCTGCTCATTTTGGTAAAGATTGTGAGGGTTCAGCAGTCTCAGTTAGTCACATCAATTTGGATTCAACCAAAGCTGAAAGCTTTATAGTCATTTTTACAGTAGGAGGAAGGATTCAGGAAAGTGCTGACTCACCGCGTCGTCCCTCTTGCCCTCCTGTCTGATTGGCTCGTTCAGGTCCTCCTGGCTCCGGTAGCTGAAGCTCTGGATGGCCTCAGTGACACCGCGCAGCGAGCTATAGATCTCCTCAGAGTTCATGTTTTCAGTGTCGTACTCCATCATGCTACCAGACACACAGAGAGAAATACACACACACGGTTTATTAGAAATGTATTTGTGTTGAAGATACACAAGCATGCATTTGTTTTGTCACCATGCAAAGTGCTGTTTGAAAAAGTGATTCGTTTTTAGAAAGAAAAATATTGTGACCATTGTGTATTTTGAAATGTACATGTGCGTGTGGCGCAGTGGATTAGTGCGTTGGTTTCCGATCAGGGGAGCACAGGTTCAAACCCCACTGCAGTCAGCATGTCGGTGTGTTCCTGAGACACTTCACCCCAAATTGCTCCTGTGGGGATTGCCCACAGTATTGAGTATGTAAGTCGCTTTGGATAAAAGCGTTAACAAGTAACATGTAATGTAATGTACACACATCCTAGCATTAACCCCGCTTGAGAAGCAATGTGAATGATATTTTCATTTGATTAGTGATTATGGATTAATATGTATTCAGTGAGAAAATGAAAGGATCAGGGTCAGGCTTCTTGCTGTTGTGATGGCCTCTGTGTCTGAGCCCGCCTCTTTACCTGGGTGAATATGCTCTGCGGAGGACCCTTAGGGAGGGGGCAGCAGGGGTGGAGTGGGGCTGAGGAGGAGGAGGAGGAGGGGCAGGGGGATGCTTTGACAGTCCGTCGCCACCCCAACCCCATAACCGACTGTTGCCACAGCAGCCGGGAGGGAAGGATGGACAGACCGGGGTGAGAGAGTGGGGCGAGGAAAATGGAAAGCAAGAACAGGTCGAGACAAGAGAAGGAAGGAGAAGGAGACAAACACGTGTGCAGAAAGAGAAAAGACAAAAAGAAACTAGTCTGAGCTTGTAGGTTAACTGAAAGTGTAAATGTAAAAGGAGAGAACTGGAAAGTAGCAGAATCCCACAACATTTCAGCAAGGGGGCACTTTTCAATTAAAAATATTATTTCAACATGACATTCATTTCAGGATTAACTAAAGTCATTAAAACCAGGAAATGATGTTGACACATCATCTGTGTTCATGGGTTTCTGCTAGCAGGTACAAACACTCAGGGAAGAGCTGCTCGGGCAGAGGGGATAAAACTGTTCCTACCACTCAGTGGCCACATTAAACTGGCACAGGAGCAAGTACAAAGGCTAAAACATGTGCTGTTCTCTTTCAGTTTTTTATAGGAAACAGCCTTATACAGGACAGCACCAACGAGCTTGGTGTCTAAGGCACTACATATGTTATGGATCAACCGAGTGGGTTTTGGAAGAATTATTTGATCTATGAAGAGAATGTGTTGGCTTCTTTATTTCTAGCAAGTTGTAACCTCTCTGAGCACCTCACACAGTACCTTGCTCATACCAACCAATAAGGACAGCAGCAGTATCGACAGTGCCAAAGCACAGCCATGCAGTGGGACAGGAGGTGTGTGAGCTCAGTAACAGGTGGGAGAGGAGCTACCTTGGAGACAGTCCTCCATGGGAACAGTTTGTTGGAGAGGTGAGGGGGCTGGTCCTGCTGGGGGTGTGGCGTGTCGGCGTCCGGCCAATGGTGTTGCTGGGAGAGCCCTGGAAGAGAGGAAGACAAGAAGAAATGGAAAGGTGTAAACCCTGCTGTCTGATGGTTCTGCTGACCTACACACACCCAACTGTGTTTAGCACTGTACGGTAAGAATTTGTGGATAAATACAACGTTTTTTATATGAGTTTGGCTTCTGTGAGAATTCTGAAGTGATGAAAAAGAAATACTGTAATTTATTATGGTAACCAAACTTACGATCCTTATATCGATGATTGAACATGTACATAAATTATGTTCGTATTGACTTTATTGCCGTCCAAATGCATTCGCTCAAGGCCTCTCTGTGGCCATAAGGTAATTATGTTCAAATTTGTAATCTCAAGTGTTTGTATTGTGATTGTGGAAACTTTTTTTTTTCATTGTAATATTTTTGTATTACTGGCAGAAATGGGCTTCCATAAAATCCTATCAACACTACAGTGTTTGATCTGACTCACCACACTGCTGCTGGTGTTGCTGGAGTTCTTCAGGTGGTTGTGCAGCAGTTTGGTGGCTCCGTCCTGGAACGTTTTGGGGAGGGCTCCCAGCAGCATGGTGAACTCTGGGGTGTTGAGCTCAAACAGAGCGATGAGCACCACCTGTGCCGCCTGCAGGACGTTCAGAACAACGGGTCAGGACTGAGGACACAGCTGAGGAAGTTCAGATGGTTTCCCTGGTTCCTTAAGTACTTTGACCATGTGTTTCTGACAGACCTTTCTCCAGAGGGGATCAGAGGCGCTGTTCTGACATTTAATAATGATCAAAAAGTAGAGGTTCAGTTATAATTTACTGTTATTTTTTTAATATCAGAACTTGTAGCACAACAGCAATCCGAGGCAAGGGTTCACTTTGATAAAGGTCAAAACTATTCTGAAACCATGGAAACCAACTGTTCAGATCCTCAGTGCATTTTTCAGTAGACTCACATGTGCATTAGCCTGTAGAAAGAAACTGTTAAAAGCTGCATTCAGTGGGAAACTAATGAAGTTAATAACTATTCAAGGACATTGTTGATATATCAATGTTGCAACATGCAAGTGAGTATAGATCAAACTTGTAGGGGAGTTTAGAATAAACCTGATTTGTTTAACTGAGCTATTGCTTATTTGAAGTTATTATACTGCTGCTATTTTACCATGGTGTACATATCTGCAATTTTCTTTTTACTTATTGTGTTATTAATAACGTGCACATACTTAGTCATTTCTTTTATTTGTTAGTCTATTTTCCTCACTTTATCTGCACTACCTGCTGTTGTAATAATGTAAATCTCCCCGTTGCGGGACAAAAGGATTCTGATTCTGATTGCTCTTAAAATAAGTTTGAATAGATGAATGGACAATCTGATATGTATATATTTATTTTGTTCCTATTAAGTTTATGTAGACTTGTCGTATGTTGCTTCGGACCAGAGTAAATAAATGTAATAAAATATGATGTAATCATGGATAACTTTTGAATACTGTTATTGGGACAATAACGTTTTTATAACCCGCTTTAGAGTCATATTTTGAATTTCTCTTGTACATACATAGAATGTTAACAACATGCAGGTACAAGTGTGAAAAAGAGGTTGTTAATGTGAGTCAGAAAAACAAATGTGTTAGGCACACAGAAGAAACAAAACGGCATTCCTATCAATACAAATGACTTGGAAGTCCGTTCATACAAAGCAACAAGCATTTCCTGTCCTATTCAAAAACATTTACGGTTAAAGGTCCCACGCTCCTGCTGTGGGTGCACAACAGGCGGAATCTATTTGGTGAGTGATCAATTTGCAAGCACAGAGTGGATTTTAAGTTGTTACAGCGAAACAGCTGGAGCTTAAATCCTGAAAGTGAGTGACAGACGCCACACTGGAGCTTCTCTGTCTCTAGGTGGTGGTTAGGCACCGGGCAGGCGGGGCATTGCGTGCTTATCGTGTTGTGATTGGCTGCGGGCGGGGCTCTACCTGCTTACACCTGTCTTCCTGGTTGCCCTCAGCGGACAGTAAGGCAGCAGGGCTGGACCTGCCTGCTAGCTCCTCGCTCACCCAGCTATGAAGGGTCTGGGGCACAGTGCAATATGGGCGTTACAGAAAGACACAGGACCCCCAACCTCACATGTGGATGCAACACTCAACCAATCCTCCCTAGCACTAACCTTTTTGTAGTATGCCAATGAACAACAGCAGTGTAACAAACAGGATGGGACACAGAGGGAGGACATGTGACACGCGTCAGACAGGGGGAAGATAATGGGCCACTGACCGAAGGCCGTCCACACTGAGAACCTTTTATCAAAGTTTACTACTGTGGCTGAACAAACAATCCAGCCTGAAGAATTCAAATGATAACAAGTGTGGAGGTTTACAAGATTCCACTGGCTGTCCAGTGTAAATCTGGATTATTCCTAACGCAAACACAGATGATGTATCTACTCAGCAAGTCTTGGAGTCAACTCACAATGCACATCTTATTTTAACCTTGTTACATAACGTTTTACTAAACACCTCTAAGCAATTAGTTTTTGCATTAAGCTTGCTCACCCACTTTTAATGTTATTAAAATAGTTTAGTATGGCATTACTTCCTATGGAGATTATATATACAAAATAACCTGTGTTGAGGGAAAAAAATAAATAAAGAAACAATAGATTTGATGTGAGATGTAATCTGTTCCCTTCTCATTCTTCGTGGGCCCTACATCTTCTGGTTTAGAAGGGTTACATTGCACCATGAGGATTAAAGCAACAAATATGTCATGTGTCACATGTTGTTTTAACCAAGGAATCAAAAATACATTAATATTCTCTGATAACTCCAGTGTGCTGAACAAATGCTTACGACCTAAATTAGGAACAAAAGGAATTTTCTTTAAAAAAAAAATGGGATGAAAACCAAAAACATTATTCTGCAGGAAAAGGTTTGTACAAGCAGAAAGATTTGGACAGTCAGTGCTGGATAACGAGGCCTACCTTCCTGACATCAGAACTTTTGGGTTCAGTGGTCCAGGTGATGATGCGAGAGACGGCCAGGCGCGTCTCACTGGAGTTGACAAAGTCTGTCGGGTCCATCTGCCGGGCCAGGGTGTCGATGTACTTCAGAATGGCCACCTTAACCTGAAGAGACAGCACACGTTCAGTCATGTGTGACAAAAATGTTCCATCAACCACACTCAGTGATCCAAACCAGGTCTGTGAACAGAATGAGGGATTACCTTCAGGTTAGGGGTCTGAGTCTGATCCACGATGAACCGCATCAGGATGTTAAACTGCTGATCGAATGGGAAGGAATCCCTGACACACACAAAGAAATGAGAGGTTACCTTTTTGCTTTCCTATGATGGAAGCTTGACTGCTCAATAATGAGGTTGATCACTAATTCAGAGGTATAGGAAATCATGTGTCCTTCAAACAGATCTCCTTCAAATAAGCATGGGAATATATGAAGATATCATGTCACCGTTATTCTGCACAATATAATCCCGATAATTATCAGACATGCTTAAACGCACTTATAAAGGCATTAAAACATAGTGGAATCACGTGGACTTACATTTGACTTTATTTGTGTTGCATCCCAGATGTTTGATTGTCTTTTTTGTGAAAAACTATCCTACACAGGGTTATAATGTAAAGGTTAAATAATAATAAATAAAAGAACAAGTAACAACATTGTGTGAATCCATTCTTTTCTACTTTCCTTGATTCCTAAAATAAATCTCCAATTATATTTTTTAAAATAACTACTTAATGGTTGTGATGTTGCTGCCAATAATGTATTAACTCTCAAAATTCACCACAGAGTGAGTCAGAGAAAAGCACAAAAACTGAACTCTTTCACACTCTCTTTACATTTCTCTAAATCAGTGGTTCGCGACTGGTGTGCCGCGAGCAATGTCCAGGTGTGCCGCGAGCAATGTCCAGGTGTGCCACGAGCAATGTCCAGGTGTGCCGTAGAATCTTTTTGTTTTATGTTCCAAATGTTTTTCTCACTTAATAAACTTCACTTCATGTATTACATGTACAATGGAGTTGATAAGCTAATAAAACATATATATTGCTCAGATTTAGAAATATTAAATTGAATATAGCCTCATACTTAAATCCTCATGACTTACGCCAGCCGTCATTGTTTACGGCGTGCAGACTGCAGAGCAGCTTTTTATCCTCGCGCCAAAACATTACAAGAGTAATGAGAGTGAGAGTGCTGGAGGAGAGGTTTGAGTCATATTTCCCTCCTGTGAATGAAGACTTCGATTGGCTCCGGGAGCCGTTTAATCCTCTCTCATTAATATCAGCCACTAGTTTAAACAGCAGAGCTCAGGATGAACTCGCAGAGCTATAGGACCGCTCCCTGAAACTGGAGCACGGTCAACTACGTCTGGATATCTTTTGGCTGCTTGTGGGACACGAGTATCCATCCCTCTCAGAGAGTGCCATCAACGTGCTTTTACAGTTTCCAACCTCCTACTTGTGTGAGCTGGCGTTTTCCTCACTCATATGTCCAAAACAAGACCCGCACCTGGCTGTCAGTGGAACAGGACCTCCGCGTGGTATTGTCCACTATGCCCCAGCCCCCCCCATCAAGAGACTCTGCTCCCAAAAGCAGGCACGAGTGTCGCACTAACATGTGCCTAACATAGTTTTATTTTGTTTTGCTGTTTCCCCGTATGCTGTTTAAACGGATTATTCTGTTAGAATTATTATTAAGTTATTATTTATTTTAAGTTATCATAGGCCTACCTCTTTTGAAATCCAAATGTAAAATAATAACTCAGAAGGAGAGTTGGAATGAAAATGACATGTATTCTTGTTTTTACACAGGTAGGCCTACTTTCAGCCAAAACAAAAGAGCCAGTACGCCTGTTTATAATATTTCATTCATCATACTAAGAAATGGAGTTGACGTTTTTAGTCTGGTTCTTGTTATTATATGATGGATTAATTTATATGGTTTTAGGATGACTTATATTTGATTATTTGTTCTATAAAATGTTCTATTAAATTAAATACACATTTGAAAACCAATTTATGGTGTATTTATTGTTTATAGTTTAAGCTCTGAAGTGGTTTTTAAATCTACGAAAAGTTGGTGTGCCTTGGGGTCGAGAAATCTTTTCAGGTGTGCCTTGGTAAAAAAAAGGTTGGGAACCACTGCTCTAAATAGATGTTTGGAAAAATAATTTCAACTCCCTTTTCAGTGTAAAAGAACAACAGCCACTGATGTTTGCTGTGCCCCCCAGTGACCCGGACAGTTTGAACTGGTTACAGACCTTGTGATATCCAGGGCCTTCTGGACTTTGGCCTGCACGGAGCCCAGCAGGTCGGCCCCCATCTTCTTCAGCAGCTGGGTGAGCAGCACAAAGAGCCAGTCCTGCAGGTCCTCCCTGTGCACCAGGACGAAGTCCACCAGGGTCTCCAGGAACATGCTGAACACCTGAGCACACATGCACACTCATTACTGATAGGTTTAAATAGGATTAACCTGCTCATGTTCAGACAGGTACATGCCGGTAGTGATATGGATAGAAAACACACTTACTCTCTGTTGTTAAATCCACAGCAAGGCAGGCCATGCAACAAGAGACACTGATTAGTTTCAACAGGCAGGCTCCATCGCTGTATTTTAGACACCATGCCTTTACACTGAGTCTTATCTAGTTGCGCTTCAGTTAGTGCAGTCGTATTCTTTACCTTGCTATGTGGGTCTGCAAACATCCTTGTGAAGATCTCACAAAGTCTCTTCAGCTCCACTCGGCTGCAAGCGACAGAAGGGAATCATCAGGGCAGGGTTCACATCTTTTTTTGGTTTTGAACAATACTTATAAGAACATCTTTTTTTGAATTGGCTTTTATTAAGTGTCACTAATTATTCTGTCATTTATTTGATACTTGCTTTTTTTTAATTATATATTTCTATATACAGTTTATATTTTTGCACAGTATGTTCACGCAATACCTGTAATATTATAAAGACACAAGAGACACTGGACAGTTATGTCACGAATTATTTTGGTCCCGTTTATTTAAAAGAAATTATACTTTATATGGCCTTCATTAGATTTATTTTCAACCCCCTCAACTTTTTTGCTATATTTTATGTCATTATACTTTGTCTAAACATCTGCGTTTGTGCATATGTCCATATGTGTATAGTTGTGTATTTACTGTGTAATATCACTGACGGTCAAATCAGTTCAAGTCTAACTTCTCTTTTGGCTGTTCATTCAGTTAAAAGCTTTTTGAAATCTAACCCTCACCCACTGTATGTGAGCTGGATATAGTACCAAAGCTCATATTTGCCCTCTGAGCCCAGCCCACCTGAGTATCCTCTGGCTTTTGAAGAGGTTCTGCAGGCCCAGCAGGCCCTCCTTCCTCTCGGACCAGTTGGAGCTGGCGCAGTGGTTCAGGACCTCGGCCACGTCCTCCGTCTGCCGCAGGTAGTGAGGGATCCCTCCGTTCCTGGAGCTGTACGAGCGCTCCGAGCAGGCGCTGGACGCGTCGCTGTTGGCGTCATCGTCAGAGTATATCCCCGGGGATTCGTACCTGCGCCTCATCGGCTTCCTCTGCGGGAGGAAGAAGATCGTGATCGAAATGTGACACACAGTTTGATTCCTAAATGTTAACAAGGCTCTGCAGGATGTGTTCTGGTTTGCATCAGGGAGACATGCACTCAGTACATTTCATCTTTTATTCTCTGGATTTTATTTATCAGGAAATTCAGTACACAATTGTGATATTTATTTTCTGTAAATAAATAATATGATAATATGCTAAATAGTAGAGTAAATACACGGAGCTAGGGAAGGGGTAATATTTCAGTAAAAAAAACAAAAAAAGTGTAGAATTTCAAAGATAAAAGACAATAAATGGGAATAATGTGGTTGATAATTCATTAATATGAATTATATAATAATAATTTTTTTTATTCTGAGATAATAGTCACAAATTAAAACTTTTAAATAGCCAAGGAACCGCATGGCTTCAAAAAGCTGTGGTGCAATAAGGTTGTGAAGACATCCAGGATCCTTGGCAACAAAACAAATGTCTTCACATATATATCATTGACATATTTTTGTTCTCTTATTATTCTACGACTTTAATCTCAGAAGATTACCCCTCTCTCCCGGCTCCTAGTAATCTTTTTTAGTTTTCTGTAATGGCTCTAATACGCTGTCGTAAATTCCTCAGTTGAAAATGAAATCCACTTTTGATTTGTGTTGATGAAATATGAACATCAAAGCCAGTAAGCAGTGCGATAATAAAGCCAAAATGAATAGAATAGTAATGACACAGCAAACAGTAGAGCATAGTTAATCTCATGGACTTCATACAAACTAAAACAAGTATATGAATAATGTACCAAAACAATTCGTTACAGCACATAATATTACAACGTGAAAAAAACACACAAAAAAACACAAATTCGAGGTTCATTACATTAAACAGCAAGAAAGAGGGTTGAGGGGTGTCATGAGCCAGTAGAACAAATCAAGCTACATTACTGTTTTCTGAACTTGATTAGTGCGGGACAGCATGGATATACAAACAGTATGTAAAGTGACCATCTACCTTATTCCTGGAGTCTCCTAACAGCTGAAATGATACAAACAACCAAGAGGGAAAGATGAGAGAGGGGAGCTTTAAAGATGGAACACACAATAGGTACACTACACATTTCACTTTCACTGATCTCTGTGTGTGTGTGTGTGTGTGTGTGTGTGTGTGTGTGTGTGTGTGTGTGTGTGTGTGTGTGTGTGTGTGTGTGTGTGTGTGATAGTCTTGTATCACAAGGGTTCCAGTCTGACCATGTTATCTTAGTTATGGTCAGAGTGGTCAAAGAGGCCTAAAACGTATTCATTTCATGTCTTGATATGTATATTATATCCGTCAGCGATCCAGGGCTGTATTTAACAAAAGTTACTAGTAATATACTTAATCATGATTAATAGATTGTGACCTGGATCCAAATTATTGGCTGAAAATGTAAGGATTGAAAAGTTTTTTGATAAAAAATAATCACTTGCAATATTGTAATGATGAGCCGATGAGCTTCCAGGCTACCGAAGCTACACGTGTGATGTGGCTGACTGAACTTTATATTCCTAAGATTTAAGCCAAACTTTGGATACAGTTAACTAATTATATAAAAACAAAGTTGCATGAACCCTTGCGTAGTGTTTGCTTCAAAAACAATCACATGTCAATAACAACATCATTATTAAGCAGTAACAGCAGCTTACCAGAGCATCAGCCACCGCTGCCTCCACCTCTGTGCCGGTGTTCAGGACCCTCATGGCGTTGACAGAGGCAGAGATCCTGGCTTGGTGGATCAAACCATATCGGTCTACACAGGAAGGGGGATGAGAAAGATAGTAAGTCAATCTTAGTTATAAAAGCAAAAGTGGCCACTGCAACTTACCTGAATGGGTTCTTTCTTGTGTAACAAAACAAAGAGCAATGCACTGTAGATGAATGAGCTCAAAAGGAAAATATTCTCTAGTAAAAGAAGGAAGAAAAGAAAAACTACAAGAGAGGATGACCAAGCCCACCAAAGAGGAAACAACACTAATATGTTCTTAAATGTCAAGAATGAAAACAACAGAGGCACAACTGAGACAGTTCCATGAGAAGTGGCAAATAACAAAAAGTAAAGCTAGCTGAGTCAGCATATAAAATGCTGTAGATCATACATCCACAGAAATCACAGCTATAAATCAAAGACAATGAGGTGAGGTCAAGCAGATGAAAACCTAATGTTTCTCTTTTCATGCTAAACAAAAACAACTGGCCTTTCTTACCTTTCCTGTATGCTAAGTGCAATGCTCAAAAACACTCTAAAGTAAAAGGGTGGTGGATGCTTCAGGTCACATCACTGAACATAAACACGGAGGCATGCTGGTTCAGTAGGCCTCTAAGAGGGAACCTGGGGGGTCTGAGAGGGGTCGGGGGGTTCTGGGCATGCAGGTCACCTGACTGGCTGTGGGGGTCGGCTGTGGAGAGAGCGCTGGTTGAACGGGAGTGACGTCGGGAGGCTGCAGGAGAGGTGGGCAACATTTGGGCGGGGGGGTTAGTGACACACACTACAGGTTTAAAGGTCCCATGTCATGCTTTTCCGGTTATTACCCGTCCCCTTGTGTGTTATGAAGGTTTTTATGCATGTAAACGGTGTGCAGAGTCACAAACCCTCAAAGTACACCCTGTAGGGAGTAAAACTCTAACACAGAAAATACCTCCCCAAAATGCCTCGTTGGAGATACGTCATTGTCCATTGTTTACTTCCTGGGTATCGTGACGTAGGAATGGCCAGTAGCCACGCCCAGAGCTATGGCCGCACCCTCTGTCACTTTCAGGATCGGACTCCGGTTCATACATATAGCCTACGGCTGTACTGACGCCAATTTTAAACTGACGCTCCGTTCAGAGCCGAAAAAACACTGTGTTAGACATGGGCGGAGCCTCTCTGGTGGTTGACTAATCAGAACAGAGTGCCCGAGCTGACCAATCGGAGCACACTGGGCTCACAGGGAGGGGGGGGGCAAGAGCTGCAACGAGCCGTTTAGTGGAGAGAGTGAATACTGCTGAATACACACACTTTACAGAGATGCTGTATGAGAAACCAATGTGAGTTTGGAAAAATGCACAGTCTAAATCTATTTTAGTAAACCTCAACAATGGAATTATGATCAGTGGAAATGGCCATGACACCTCTCCTTTAAGATCAATTTGGAACATGGGATAGTGGTGCCCCACTATTACTACTAGTAGTGCACCCTCTTGTGTCTGAAATGATTATTACAACAACAAACACGAGTGATCTAAAGCACACAAAAAAAAACTTTCTAGACCTTTTTTCCCCCTGTTTTATATAATAATAACTTAGACAGTTTATACTGGCAAAATAAGTTGTTTGTTTTAGGTCAGAGCTTCCTTTATTTTGCCTCATCCACAGGTGTGTTATGTTTCATTTGGAATCTTAATGAATTGGACAGAAAATGTGACTCTTGTTTTCAACCTGAAATGAGTGTTGTTGTTTTGATATATGACATAGAGTATTAAAGGAGATTAATAATAACCCCATCATCTTTCAAACAGGATCACTGCTGGCTTAAACACCCTTTTTCATAAATATGATTATTTTGAGAGATTTTATTAAGCTCTGCAGTGGGAAAAAGGGTCCCTTCTCCATGTGTTACTATTGGATATACAGTTAGGTAGAGAAGGAGGAAGCCCATTACTCATAACCCATACCAGCATTGTATTCTTCACTTTGCCCCTCATGACATAAAATCATTTTAAAATGAAAGAAGAGGCATGTCTCATTACAAAGGAGCCATCTCAATTCAAGTCTGGAAAGTTGAAGAAATGTACACATCCCCATCTGTTAGACTAATATTGACAGAAACAACAAAAGAAAAGACGTAAGCCGATGCTAAAGCACTGACAGTCCTTCATCTGGCTCTAAAGCAGGGAGATGCTTCTCAGGTTCTATGATACAGCACCACAGAGATACAGTTCAACATGTGGTATGTACTGTAACAGACATCTGTACTGAAATGAAGATCACCAGCCTAGTGGTGTGAAAAACAAACTTGAGTTATGACATCATTTCCCAGAATGCAACAGCACAATAACTATGAGCTGCAGTACCGGGCATTGTTTGCATGGGCACAATCAGCTCTTGAATGATCATTATTGCTAGCTGTTTATCTCCGTCCACCTTTCATCTTCCTCAATCTTTCACGACGGCACTTGAATCACAACATGTTCACAGATTCGTTCAGAAATCATTCACATACACAAATCCAGCTCAAAAACATTCAGAAACAAAGAAGGTAGATTCCACGATGGTACTTCGTCGTTTATACCATCATTCAAAGTACAAAGGGTCTGAAAGGCAACAGAGAGAGAACATCATTCTGGTGATGTCTTTTCTAAGTCTGGTCTTAATTGTTTTCTCTCCTGTTAAATGCAGGTTTGGTCAGGGTTATCTTCTAGTTCCTAAATTCTGCTCTCAGTGAAAATGATTTCTGTTGTTCGTATCATGTGTTTGCTGTTGTAATGCTCATTTTGGCAAAAGAAAAAAGGCAACAACCTGTTCTGAATGACTAAAGCATTCATGTTTGCTGAGTGCATCGAGAAGTTAAGATTTCACAGATTTTGCCTATTAAAAATATAATAATAATAATAAAAAAAGTAAAACAGAAATCTGACACCAACACTTTCCCCCCCCACCTACTATGTCTGCACCTATGTGAAGATGAAACAAATGTGGACATTTATTAATAGATAATCCTGCCAAACTCCTTTTTTTAAGTGCAGGAGAGAAAACTATTTAGATCAGAATTTGAAAATGGATCACCAGAATGTCATTTCTCACTCAGCTCTCAAAGCTTCCATACAAGAGAAACTGGAAACAGTACATTCAACTTATCTAAACCCAGGAAGACATCATTAGTGCATGCGCAGATAAATACAGGCAGACACAGAAAGCATGCTACAGATAACACCAACAGGAAAAGAGAAAGCTTATGTAAGCATCTGGGAAGACTCTCCAGTCGGGACCCTCACTGGGAAAGGGGGTCCATGAGCTGAGCGGTACTCACCCAGAGGAGTGAAGCCCCGAGCAGGGCTGGTGTCGCGGCTGCTCTCGCGACTGGTGTCACGACTGCAGCCCTGACTCATGCTGGGGCGGGGGATGCGGCTCCGGGCTAGCATGCGGTAGGGAAGAGCAGCAGGAAGAAGAGCTTTACCACACAGGCTGGCTGTCAGGACAACAAGTTAGGTGGGAAGGTCAGTGCATTCATGAGGGAGAGACAGATGTGAGGAGCAGAAGAGGAGGAGAGATTCTGAAAGAAGAAGCCCTGCAGATGTTCTCTACCTCTCTAAAGAGGTTTGACAACTTTTCATTTTGGATTTAATGGCATGAGTACTTTGAAAAACAATTGACAGTGTAAAGTTAAGAAGTTACTCTGTCTTGGTTAAGGTTTTTATACACACTGCTGTCTAAGGGAACATGTTCTGTTAAACACCATTCTTTATTTCTGACATGGCTTGTATACTAGCCAACTAACACAACTACATGTGTGTATTTGTCACATTTTTGTGAGGGTAATCTGCGCACACATATCATAAAAAAAGGCTTTATATATCAACATGGGGGTTTCCATTATGCTGCTGAAACAATCAAGCAATATCGCTGAAGAGAGGTGTAAAACTCAGAAATGTTGCATCAGGCCAATTTAGCATTTTGCCCTGAATAAAAATGCGACAGGCAGGATCATAAAGACATACTTTACGATATGAGAATATACTCTGCAAACCTTATGACCATCACTATCACTGAATATTATATTATATATAAATATGTGAACTAATGCACACTCAGACCGATCAATGAAAAAACGTCCTCCAGGGGCTCTGATGCCCAAGATATAAAGGAGGACAAAAAGGGTCTGGAGAGATAAGAAGCAGATGAAGAAGAAGTGAAAGTGAAGACAGGTAGAGGAACAGAGTCAGTGCCAGGATGCTGGTGAGTGAGCTGGTCAAACAGCATACTGCTAGTACGGGTTAGACTGGACTCCACAGAGCAACTCCAGCTTCTGTTACCGGTTGACAAGGACTCCATAAATGAGAAAAGGACAAACACTGATCAAAAACAGTATCCTGTTCTCGTCAAAACAAACCTGTAAACATTAATAACCACTACCACATCTGAAAACAAAACCAAAGTGAAGGAACCTCAAATAATACGAAATATTCAACATTGTGGCAAAAAAAACATGTTTTCATGACAAACACTACATCACCCACAACCCCCACTGCCTCTCAACCAATCACACACCAGAATAGATCTGTGAGGAATGTGTAGCTGAAAACAAACTATGCATGACGAGAAGAAAACTAACAGAACAGACATTGCTGTCTTTGTCATCTGCCTTATTGTCTGTGCAAATAATAAGCCCACAATGCTTTGTGGTGGACGGAAACAGTCTGAGCTTCAGTGTCTGACTGTTGCAAGGTTTCAAAGGACAAAACAAACACAAGGTTATCTCTGCATCAGGAACAAATGAAAAGAAGGTCCAGTTTCACATGTTTTAGACATCATTCTGTGTAACGTTTGTATGACGTGGAGCATGCGAGTGGTCAGTGTTTGACTTGTTGCTGACTAGCGTCACAGTGCCTGCACAATTAAATGCGGATTTGACAAGAAGTAGACAAATTCAAATTTCATAAATCACAGTACAGTGTCTTATGTTTTGCCTATAAGAAAGTGATAAAAATGTTCTTTCTACCGAGCAAGATCAGTGCATGGAAAAACAATGGTTATGCCTGTTGTGTCTCGCCTTTGTTTTAGCAGTTAGTTCTGTCTTACAAATGCAAGCCTCAGTAAATAACTTCTCTAGACTTTGACCCATTAGACTCTAACTGTCACTGAAGACGTGTGTGCTTGGTGCCGTTCTCACCGAGGCCCAGGCGGGTGGGGCTGGTGTCCCGGCTGCAGCCTTGGCTGCGGGGGACGCGGCTGCGCTTGTCAGCAGGCGTGGTGGAGGCCGACACCAAGGCCCGAGGGACCCGCCCGTAGCTGCTGTGGCCCAGCAGCTTCCCCGGGGAGCTGGAGCGACTGCCGGCTGTGGGAGAGAGACACGTACCGGGGTTACACAGCATCCAGGGGCTGAGGGAGAGGAGTAAGGAGGGTAAAACCTTCAATAACATGCTCAGTTTAATCTCAAAACTCAAGCCCTGTGGAAGCAGACCAGATGCTTTGCCGACAGTGCAACACCAGAAAAGGTATTGTGACATATTATAGTGTCTTCTCCTATATTTATTCATCTCAGTGTGGAGTCTTAACCTATGTCATGGATTTAGACGGATTGAAAGGTGAATTCATACGTTTTTTTCATGACAACACGACAGTTGGATGCAAACAGAACACACGGGGTGAGGGGGGGCAGGAACCACATGTAACTCTGCTGTGGGGAGACAATTACTGTGGAAAAACTTCAATAGTGAAAACAAAGAATACAAAGACAACAAAATGGCAAACATGTCCGACTCCATACGGCGCTCAAACTGTGGGGGAAGGTTATCAGAAATAAAAATGTGAATGTGAGGAATCATCTGCATGCTGCTACCCTACATGGTGAAACAAAGGTAAAACAGTGATGAGAATGGACGGGCATGCAACGTTCTAAGAAGGATTGCTTTGTGATGAGCTCCTGAATTGTGATTGGATGAAGCTGAGGCCTTACCATTGATGGGATTGGCTGATCTGGATCCTGGGTGATGGAGGCAATAGGCAGGATAGGGTGGAGAACGGTCAAAATGAGACAGAAGGGGTTATGTTTATTGACTTTACCCAGCATGCACTCTGGGTTGTTAGCATGTTAGCTGTGACCTGATTAACAGCAGAAGCCCGGAGTGGCAAGCGAGAATAAAAAAAATCTATTTTCTAAGCATGGTCTCAAATGTTTCCTCTCCTGTGTTCATTAATAAGACATCTTTTTTCTGTTGTGTGTGTTTTGTTGCCTGAAATGGGATCTGTGGTTAACACAAGCTCAATAGTTTTCCACCTTTTGATTCATGACAAAAATCTGTCAGTAAATGTCTTGAATATCTGAAGCTTCTTTGCTAACAAGTGACTACATGAGACTACTAAACATCGACACGCCAAACACGAGTCCACCGTTATCTGAGCAGTGGTGATGTGCAGCCATGTGACAGTGATGGAGTTCATTTTTTAGCCATACTTACTTCTGGCGATTGCATTTACTAAATCAAAAGTCATGGAAGTGGTGTTAATATGTGGAGATTATCCTGCTGAACAAAACGTGTAAGTATCATTAACGTTTGTTTGCTAAAGACTTTATACAATGCAAACTTCTGGGGTCGTCCTACAAAAACATTCATCATCGCACCACTCTGTACTGGCCCTGCAAAACCCGTTTCTTAACTGTTCTGAAGTCATAAACACAGCAGAGAAAACAATTAGATCAGACATTCGGATCCCCACATTTTCTCACTTGCCTCTCAGGGTTTTTTTAGCCACTGACAGATCACAAGAATACATAGATGCCAAGATACTGTGAATGCAGGTAGGCACACTTGCACAAATACAAACGATTTGTGACAGGAAGTGGTTTCAAGATAAAATAACACACACAAGAAACAGCAACACATCTAGTATGATCTCAATGCAGACAAGATCATACGGAAACATGAGAGTGACAGACTGGTAAATAGTAGGCACAAACATAGCTGTGTAAGGCTGAATGTGTGTAATGTTAGTAGTCTGTTATATCTCCAGCGTCACTGTATGGGAGCCTGTGTGGGGTGTATATACGTACGCTGGGACTGGGAGACGATTTTGGCTCGGCTGCGTCCCCTACTGTCCACCACTGAGGGGCTGGCCCCCCCCGTACTGCCCGAGCTCTGCCTCCTGGTACGGACTCGACCTGGACGACAAGGGAGAGAAGAGAGGCAGGGGGGTTTAATACACATGAATGACTTTCACCACAACCCTGGACAGAGATGCTGGAGAGGAAAACGTCTGGGGAGACAGGATGAAGAAGACCTGGATGAGGGGAAAAAGCCCCCCTGAAACACACAGCAGGGAAACAGACACACCTGGCTCTATTAGTTTGCAAATCATTCTCAGCGTGCGTTTTAACCTGCAACCAAAGTTCATGATGGGTGGGGTAATAACTGTGCCTATAAGCACAGTTATTACATGAGCAACAGGAGAGCACATAAGTGACTTTTAAGTGACATTATCCCACTTGTGTGCCTAAAACGCACAGTGAGAAATATTGGCAAACCTTTTCGACTCTGGTGTGGTGAAGGACACACATACATTGAACATCCTTTTCATCTACCTATATATATATATGATTAAAGAAACCTGCAAACATGAAAAAACTGGGACATTTTTACTTCTAATAATGATTGGAAAAACATTTTGTTTTGGAAGTTTAGCTAGGAAAAATCATCTGTCGACTTCAAATCAAAATGAAAGCAACATGTGCTGCTAACAGCAAGGCTAGCAAAGCAAAGGCTAGCTTCAGGCTTTAGGCAGCAACATGACATGACAGTTCACTGAACTGGGAGGTTAGTTACTCGTTAAATGTGAAACAACAAAATGTAGCATGCTATGGTATTGCTACGCTAAACAAGAAAGCCATATTTAACAAGCAGTTTCATTATTGTCACTTAATACTACTTGATAATACAACCCAAAGAACACTTGTTTGAAAAAGAATTAAATATATTTCTGGCCCCTTTCTTCTGGAGATTTTTAAGTGTCAACTTCCTTAAAAAAACAAAAACAAAGAATACACTACCATTCACAAAGGCTGGATAGTCCAGTCAGATGTCTGAGAAGATAACTCAATATGTTTGTATACACTTTCATGCATTTAAACATGCAGAAAGTAATCTTTACAAATACAGTTTTATTTAGTTGTGGACATGGGGAACTCTATACAATGGTTAAACCACACTGACAATTTAAAGGGCAGAACATACTGTATTATGGATTATGCAGAGTACAGGACTCAAGGAAAAACGGACCAACTTAAAATGTAGAACCCAGTTGTTGTGCTTCCATAATTATTGGGGTCCTTTCTGCTTTCCTGGACGGGAAAACGTATTATACTTATTTTGGAGATAAAACTCTCTTTATTTATTTAGGGATCTCATTGCGTGCAATAATATCCTCCACTTTATGAGGATTTACCATACCGAAAGCTGCAGGAAGGAGTCCTAAGACCCAGAAATGAGTCACCATTTTTGCACTTCTGATTCAAGTGTCTTAAAGTCAATGGGTTTTGTAAATGGCCTTTTGGTAAGATGCCAGAAATAAGGTGTTTGGTTAACACAAGCTTGAGAGATTTTCTAAAGTATCTCAGTTATTACTCCACTTGTTATTTTGAAGCGTTAACCAGTCTTTCATTTCATTTGCGGTATAATTGAGCCATAGCCTTTTCCCTCCAGTAAAGCAGTGACTAGCTTCTTTTGTTCAGGTCTTAAAAATGGACCATCAGCTGATTAGACTTGTGTGTGACTGATGAAAGGGTAAAGCATCTGTAGTGTGAAACCTTACATGATATCACAAAACAGATGCTATGTTCCTGTCATGCCGCTAAGTTTAAACAGCAGAACAGTCCACCACCTGACCAGATTTTTGAGGACACTCAAAACTAAGGAAAGTTAAAGTATTTGCTAGGATTAAACATGTGCGTTTGATACCGTCGATCATCGCATCTTGAAGCAGAGGCTAGTCAGTATTGGCATATCCAGCCATGCAGTGGGGTGGTTTGTGAACTACCTCTCTGAAAGGTCCCAATGTGTTCAGTTTGATGGGCTCACTTCTGAGTGGTTAAACATTACAAATGGTGTACCACAAGGTTCTGTTTTAGGTCCGCTATTATTCACCATCTATATCAACAGTTTAGGTGAAAATGTAGATGGAGCAACCTTACATTTTTATGTGGATGATACCGTGATGTATTGTGCAGGTCCCTCCATTAAGGAGGCGGTTGTTAAATTACAGGCTGTTTTTAACATTATTCAGACTCAGCTCGCTGAGCTTAAGCTTCTTTTAAATGTTGATAAAACCTAAGGTAATGCTATTTTCAAAAGCTAAAAAGACACCAGAGACTGCTTTGGATAATGTAACTGCGCAAGGAATAATACTTGAAGTGGTTGCCTGTTACAAATACCTTGGTATCTGGCTTGATGATTGCCTCTCTTTTAAACTTCAGGTCAATAATCTGCTTAAAAAGCTGAGGGTTAGGCTAGGTTTCTTTTACAGGAACAAGTCCTGTTTCTCACTTGAGGCCAGGAAAAGGCTAGTCACTGTGACCGTTTTACCTGTGCTGGACTATGGTGATCTGGTCTATATGAATGCACCTGCCCATTGCCTGAACAAGTTAGATGCCGCCTATCACAGCGCACTGAGATTTGTCACTAATTGTAAAGCACTTACACATCACTGTACACTGTATACCAGGGCAGGTTTGCCTTCACTTACTGTACGGAGGCTCAGTCATTGGTACATGTTTATTTATAAAGCCATGTTGGGTAAACTCCCGTATTATATCTGCTCTCTGATCACACAGAGAGTTGCAAGCAGCTATTGTCTGAGATCGCATGATGTAGTGTTGTTACATGTGCCAAGAGCAAGGACTGTCTTAGGTAAGACAGCTTTTATGTGCGCAGCTCCACTTGCTTGGAACAATCTTCAGCTAGAATTGAAACTGAGCAATTTCATTCCTCTGCATGTTTTTAAAGCTAGGCTAAGTGAAATGCTCTTTGATACTATGGGTACTTGTAAATGTCGATAACTATGTAAATGTAGCCTGTAAATATAATGTATGATGTCCTTTATTGTTTTATGTTGTTTTATGTTTCATGTGGAACCTATTTGCTGCAGGTCTCTCTTGAAAAAGAGATCTATGATCTCAATGGGACCAATCTGGTTAAATAAAGGTTTGAAATGAAATGAATGTGGTGATGAAACCTTGCAACGCGTTACAGTGGAACATCAATTTCTGTAAAGTAAAAGACATCAATAAAGAAAAAAAGATCACGACAACCTCCTCTATTAACATGACGCAGCTGTATGAATCAGTAACGCTGGACCTGATCGCTGTGTGAGTAACAGGGTGGATGGATACACTTGTTAGGGTTACAGTGAGGAAGAGGAAGTCCATGCAGACAGTCCATGCAGTTCCACATAACTGACCACCACTGGGGGGGTAAAGAGAGGAAAAGAGGGCGCAGATGAGGAGAGACAGGATGTATACGTGGAGCCTGTGACGGCTTACAAAAAGACACTCTCACACACCTTCACTTTCTGGTTCTCACACACACACACACACACACACACACACACACACACACACACACACACACACACACAAGTCTTACCATCGATTTTACCAGGAGTGCCATCTTTTGGGTTTTTAAGAAAGGCGGTGCAGCAGCGAGTGGGAGGAGAGGTGTACAGGAAGACGTTAGTAGCAATTAAAGCAGGAGTGAGTGGGGGACCAGGGGGCCTCATCATCATTAGTAACAGCAGTTATCTGTCTACTGGGACTCGAGAAGAACAAGTTAGGGGGAGAAGTTTGTGCGTGGCCAACAGAATTACAGTGCATTTCATATATTGGTGGGGGATGGCGTGAACTTTAGCCATTAGCTTAAAATGCTGTGAAAACATCCTTAAAAAGTGTCAGGGGGTTTAATCGCACTGGGAGGCTACTCAGCCTCATCACATACATTAGAAGTGTCAGTGTAGGATTTAAACAGTTCCTGCTGACAGAACAGTCTAATGACAGCCTCAGCACTCATTTATAACTCCAGTCAGGCCCGTAAAAGCCAGTGACTGCAGGAGAAAGTGTTTTAATATCTCATGATGATGGGAGACTTTGAGAATAACTGCTTGAGTCTTACTCCGGAAAAAAACGTAGTTAAGTAAAATACTGCTTTGAGAGAGGCTTTTTTGTGAGGACAGTTCTACATAGGCCTATGTAACATTGCAATTTTTATTTAGACCTTCCTGTTTTCCTCCTAAATGTTTTTATATCGGAATATGGGGTTATTTATGGCGCATTTCCACTGCAGGGCCTAGCACGGCTTAGTACGGTATAGTTAGGCCTTGGTAGGCCAGGCTCACTTTATGCTGCGTTTCCATTACAGTTTAGGAACTGGGGTAGTAACTATAGTAACGCAGTGTAGGCGGAGCCGTGACGTCATCTTCAATGTGAAACACAAAACCAACATCAGCCGTTAGCTGTTAGCCCTCAGAGCTCACAGCTCCTCATATCTGTTCAGAAACTAGACAAAAGTTAAACAAGTACAAACCACAGACTATCTGTCATGGCGAATACAGTCGCTGGTTTATTTATGTCTGTAGGCCGTTGTTGTGAGTGTGGATGGTCGGAGCATATACTGCGTTAGCTTAGCCGATCTCCATTCAGAAAACACGCATTTTAAAAGGTTTTTCGCCTGCCGTCTGTCTGCAGACTTGTCAAAGCATTAATTCATGGTTTTTACTAACCGGTATCAGTATGTTGTTACTTCGGCATCATTTTGAAACGTGTATTACAATTAAATCACGGTCAAATATGTTCATTTTGTTGTAGTTGCCAGCGATTCTCTCACTAGTTTAGCATACTCAGCCCGGTTGTTGGCCCGGAAAGAACCTCGATTTTGGAGAGCCAGAAAAACTGTGAAAAAGTACCCGTTAGCCGGAACTACGCCTAGTGGAAACGCAACCAAAAGCGGGCCGGGCACGGCACGGCACGGCACGCTTAAACCACGCTGTAGTGGAAATGCGCCATAATGGCGCATTTGAAACTTGTGGTAAGTTGCAGTTGACGGGACACAAAGGTTAAGTTAATAAAAGTTAGCTAAACAGTAGCTTTTTTAATTCCTGTTCTTCTTACGTTATCTCAACACTGTTGTATTCAGAATCCAGCATGTGAAGAGTTTTGCTGAATGACAGAGTTATTTCTTGCTGCCTAGTTTTTTGTTTGTTAGTTTTTCTGTTTTGAGAAGTTAAAAGGAAGGTGAGTGATGGATTACCTAATGAGGCGTAGGACCCGGGGGGGAGGGCCGCTGCAGAACTGAAGGGCGAGAGGCGGGGACGGTGGACAGACGGGACTTTGAGCTGGAGGCGGCGTTGACGTCGATGTCACTACGGGAACGCTGGAGAGAACCTGATGAAGGAGACACCCTGCTGCCCACCAGCTTACCTACAACAGCACACACATGAGGACTCATATCACTGAGGCTGTTTAAGCCTCCTGCATCACTTACATATACTTCAACAAACCATACATTCAGACTTTTATAAATCAGCATCAGGATATTTTAGCTTTCTTTTGATCCCTCAAATATTATTATTTTTTCAAATAGGATTCATACTGCATTGGTAAATAGAATAATTCAGCTCTGCAAATAAACAGGAATGATACTGCTGTCTGACTCGGGGTAAATAAAGGTACAAGGTCTCGATCAAGAGAGCATGTCTCTTAGTGCCTTATCTATACCAACTTAAGCACACTAGAGCCTAATTCTTCCAGTGTGCTTATTACTTCAGAGGAAACCCCACCCCAACAGATAGAAAGTCAGGAGGTGTCTTACTCCTTGTCATGCTCCCTCCAATGACACTCTTCACAGACAGTGGCCGGCTGAAAAACAAAAACATTAACACTAATCAGCCTTTATGTAGATCATATTCTAATCAAATGAGCATTTGACAACAGTAGACAGGTATAGTACAAGAACAATTCCTATGAGGTATGAATGTGAAATGTATGGATTGAAAACATATAGAAACAAAGTTAAGACATTTGGAACAATGTTTACCTTTCAAAAAAATCTATTCAGATCAAACTCAGAAACCGGATCACCAGAAATATGTGTTTTATAATTTGCCTCACAGGTCTCCACAAGGGAACTTTTTATAAATACAATTATGATAAGCGGGTCATGTACAACTCTGTCTCATAAAAACGTTAGCTTTACACACACACTGATGAACACACACCTGCAGTCCTGATGGATTGCGTATAATGTCATTAGTCAACACGCTCCATAGGGAGTCTATAAACTGTGTAAATGACAACAGTCGATCCAAGAGTGTGTGTGCATGTTGCTGGGTCTGCAGCCCCTCTGATAATAATTACCATTGTCTCACAGACATATTCAATAAAACAGATTAGCATTAATCCATTCCTCCAATCAATTACAGCAAATAGATGCAAACGTCCAGAATATAGGAAAAGGTGGATATGGAAACATGGTGGAACAGAGAGTGAAGATGGAACACAGGGGACAGGGATGGGAGAGTAAGAGCATCACAGTTCTTACTTCAGACTCTCCTGGGAGGAGGAGGACGAGCGGTCAGACTGCGGCAGAGACACGATGCTGTCAGAGCCCTTCAGGTGGGACTGCAGGGCCTTCTGATAGGGCGACTCCAGCGCCTGGAACAAGTGCTCCGCCTCCCGGCTGTAGTGACCATGGAAACCCCAGTAGCATCTACAGGTGAGGGCGACGGGAGGAAGAGGAAGACAGAGTTTAACAGGGAAAGTTTACCCAAAATAAAAAGACATTTCCCTCTTACCTGTAGTGCTTCATGAATCCAAATTTGGTGTGAGATGCTGAGTATTGGTGATATTGTCTTTCTCTTTAATATAATACACCAAGATGCGCATGTGGTGATCAAAACAGAATACATTTGAACAATTCCACAGGACTGTCTCTTTCAATAAATCACGACCCAGTTACTGAAGATAACCCACAAGCTTTGTTCAGAGCAGTTTAATGTTTCTCTGAGGTGGATGCACACTTCCTTTTGTGGTGTTAGAGTTGTGTGGTATAGTTGAGTATAAAGAAAGTAGTTCCTGCTCATATTATCTTGAGCAACCAGGTTATGATTCCTAAAAAAAAACATTCCTGTTGAGTTGTTCAAATATACTTTTTGTTGCTTCGAGCATCACAATCTGGGTGCCATGAAGAATCAGAATCAGAATCCCTTTATTCGTCCCAGTGGGGAAATGCAGAGTGTTACAGCATAAGTGGCTAAGCAGGTACAAATAGACAAGCAATAATAAAGAGTAAGCTAACTTATTAAATATAGAGAAGAAAATCACATAATAGTAATAATAGAATACAAATAAATGTTGGCAATGACATTTATAACAATGTATGTCTTTAACATAAGTGATTATTGCACAGCACTGCAAAAAAGTGTCTATATTGCACATTGCAGGTTTATTGCACTAACGTTCCACTCTAAGAGAAGGCAGACATCTCTCCAGTGGATATCTCCAGCACTCTGCAACTCACACTCAAACTATTTAAAATGATTGATAAGTTGGTTGTCTCACCAAACAAAAACAAACCAAAGTCAGTCCCGGTGCGATGACACTTACTTCCTTGCGATGGATCTGGCCTCAGAGTCAGCGTCGTGGATGCCTTTCTTGATGGTCTCAGTCAGAACCGCCACGTGTCTGGGGTAGTAAGGGAACATAGTGAGGAGACAAGCAGGACGAAGTCCAGATAAGACCTCAAAAGCTAAAGTCAAAAAAGTCCTGAGAATCTCTCTTCCTCCTCTCCCTCTTTTATTCCTCTGCCGGTCCACAGGCAGAGTGCCCACCCACAGGGGTTTCCACAAGCTTTTTGAAGACTCTGCGGAGGTTGTCATGGTTACAGTGATGGAAAGTCGCCTTATCACTGGGGGTTCTGATGATGATGGTTCTCTCAGGACTCATCAATTGAATGGGCCTCATCAGTGGTGCATCCAACCAACAGCTAACGCAAATGTTAGCCAACTCAAATGCCATCATGTCAGAGGAGGAAGATGAAGAGGCATTTACCTCCACCCCACAAACACACACATAACCTACACCACTTTATCCATTTGACACACACTGCGGGCTTTCCAAGTGCTATGGTGCTTTTGGAGAAAACAGCACATGTGTTTTTACTAAAGTAATACAAATAGTGAGAGAATTTGATTTCAACATTCAACATCCAGCAGGACATACTCCTCTTAGAGAAACGTATTACAAGATATCCATTTGTTAACAAGCAGCCTAGTTCACTTTGACTGGAAAAACTTCAGGCCACATTTTATGTTTGTAAAGAAGCCCTTAAAACTAGATAAACTAAGGTTTATGGCTCTGCTGACAGGTGGTGAAGATGTGGTGTCTGTTCCTGGATGATGCTGAATTCAGGCTGTCATTTGCAGACCTACAGTCATTGTCACTATATGTTTGGACTCATTGAACCATTTTATTTTAATAAATTATTCAAATGTTTTTGTTTTCTTAAGTTTTTCCAACCCCTCTCATTTATATCTTTCTTTTTTTTGTCCGTCTTGCTCTTCTGATTGTTAAAAACCTAAATGTTATTTGCATTGAAGAGGAATACGGCTTACCTTTCCAATGTGTTAGTGGGCCACTCCTGTAACATGAGGTCTAGGAACTCAAAACAGCGTCTGCAGAGGGGAGAAAGACACAGAAACACCGGATATATAACATGAGAAGTGCCGCTATAAAAAACACTTTTATATGTACATGTCTAATTCTTGCTGATCTGCTATAGACTGAACAAGAACAGAATTAAAAAAATAAAAATGACACTTCATTATGTAGTGTAGATTCATTATTACTGTAGTAGCATTATTGTCCTCTTACCGTCGGACTGCCACTGATTTGGCGGTGCAGTTACTGGTGATGATGGGGATGAGACGTGGGTAGTGTGTGCGCTGGAAGAAAAAGTTCAAAAGTAAGGTTCATCTCTAGTTACAATTATCTTCTCCTCACATGATGATGACGTAGGGTCTAATAAGGCTGAATGGGAAATGAACAGGCGGTCTGAAGAACCACACCCCCTCTGGATGCTTACCCTGAGGAGGAGGCGGATGGTGGCCACTCCGGACGTGGCCATGATTTTGGCACTGTTGGGCACGAGGTTGAGCAGCGTGGGCATGATGCTCTCTGCTCCGTGGTCAAACTTGTTTCCCAGTATCAAAGACAAGTGTCTGCCAGAGGGAGAAGAGGGGAAGAGAGTGGTGTTAAAGAAGTGTGTTCACCCCGAAAGATGATCCGTTCATGGTGATGTGTTATATATTTTCTCTTTCTCAAGACAAACAGGACTGTGGCAGGTGTGTTAAATGGCCCTGACCGTTTCCATATTCCTGTTTTAACTAAGGCGTGACGTGCAAATAGTGAGGAAATTCAAGTTCAACATAGCAAAGAGAGGTAAAGTACACCACCATTGAGAAGCTTCTTCCAGCTCCGCTCTGAACAAATGGGCGGAACCTCACGATCTGCCCTAAACGCAGATTTGACCCCCCACTGGGGCGCACTACATTTGCCCAGTCTGCTTTCTCTTTTACGGCCATCAAACATTGGAATATGCTTCCAGCTGATCTTAAAATGTATTTTGGGCAACCAGTCTTGCCAACATTAATTTTACTGTAATTTGAGATGTTAGTTTAAATAAATTGTCAAATGATATTTATATTGACCAATGTCCTAGTATTTATATTTTATAGATCTGTATTTTGATCTGTTTGAATTGATAGTGTTATAATGTTATAGGCACTATGAAATGTTTAACTCCTTCCTGATCTTGGGAATGAAGCACAGGATTGACAGGCGAACAGCGTGGTGACATTACACGTGATGATTGGATCCATGAATCCATTCATCAACCTGCTGCTCTTTCTGTGTGTCTGCGCTCGGTTCCATCTCATCAGGGTGTTATTCAAATCTGGATGACGGATGTTTTTGGATGGAGCATGCTGCTCGTTTCATACCCGAGCAGGGCTCATGTTCATTAGCTTAATTTTCTGGAAAGAAAATATTCTAAATGTTTTCCTGGCATAGCTGAATCAGTTAGAGAAGTTAATATCTCGGCTGTCAATCAAAGCCATTAAGAAAAACGCTGCCAAGACACCAGATGGTTACATAGCTTTTTGTACCGACCTCAGACTATCAGCAACTTCTTTTGTTTGTTCCTGAAGTTGCTACATAAACCATTAAGATTCCAAAAAAACAAGATAGGCAAAACGTTATCACCTTGGTGCCTAGCTCTCATTAACTGCTGTTTATGAGGCAGATTCTATCATGCAGGAGAATTCCTAATCTATAACCCTGAACTTTAGTTAAGGAGGAAGATGTGGAAGAGGGCTTTAGATAGGAAACACCTGTCAGGAAACAAGAGAAGAAGCAGTAGAAGAAGAACGCGTTTGTTTGGGGTTGATAATTAGTAACAGAGTTTGTTAGTAGGCTGACTGAAGTGTACCCGCAGCTGAGCAGTGAAGGCAGGTAAATAAGTGCTTATTCAAAGTTTTTTCGTTGTGAACAACACAATAAAGTTGGCGACGAGTGAAGAAACCCAACCGGTGTCCGCACTATCTCTGGCTGCAACACATACGATTATCCACTTAAATTCATCTCTAGAGTTTATCCTATGTTTGACAGACACACACAAGCACCAGCCACCCTTTTGGTTTATGTTTCAGTTTTGTCCAAAACGAAATAGTTTAAAATATTTGAACTGTTGGCAGATCTTGTGTGGTTTAGAAACGTGGACGGGACAGTACATCCTCCTCTCACCCCAGTGTGATGCAGGCCTCGCGCACCACCTGTGAGCGCAGGTCTTTGGCCGACAGCTTGAGCGGAGCCTCCAGGAGACGCAGCTGCTGAGGGAAGCCCTCGTACTCTGTGGCCCCCGCAATCAGGAGAGAACGCACCTTCTTCAGCTGGAGGAGAGACAAAGGCATGCGTAAGTATTCATTACCTGGATTCATGTAACACCCTGTGTGTGTGTGTGTGTGTGTGTGTGTGTGTGTGTGTGTGTGTGTGTGTGTGTGTGTGTGTGTGTGTGTGTGTGTGTGTGTGTGTGTGTGTGTGTGTGTGTGTGTGTGTGTGTGTGTGTGTGTGTGTGTGTGTGTGTGCGTGCGTGTGCGTGTGTATGTTTGTGTTTCTGAGTCTTACCGCTACAACCCGGTGCTCCCAGTCGTGTTTTTCATCAGAAAGCACTTCTCTGATTTTGGCCAGATGGTCCTCCAGCTCTCTGTTGGAGTAGATCTGGACCCAGAGAGACAGGAGGACAGTGTTAGAACAAGAATCAGCTCTTCTACACTGTACTGTGTATACTTTAAAGGTTAAGGTTCGAGAGAAGGCAGCTGGTTAGAGTTCACAACATACAAATGCTCCAAGCAGCCGCGGCGTTATGGGTGGGCCTACTGGGCCTAGGCCCACCCACTCTGTCACTGGGCCCAATTCATTGATCAAAAATGACTGAGCGAAAATATAGTTTCCAACATTTTTATTTTTGATTATAAAAACTAACAATTACATAATAAAATAAGAGCAAACATGTGTTTCCCTTTAAAAAAACTTGTAAAATTAAAAGCAACATGAATTAACGTAATCAGGCAACGTAAAATGGACCGAACTCATAGTGGAAGCGCGGGCAAACACATCGTAGAACGTCCCGCGGGCACAGGCAGATGAAGGAGGACAGTGGACTACACACACACACACAAAAAACCACACTCACTAACGAGGTCACAACAATCGATGTTCAGGTTTTTTTAAAAGAGTAAGAACAGAGTCGCCACCGCCGGAACCACCACACTCATCATCCTCACAGCAGGTGCCGCCTCAGAGAGACGAGAGTGTGTTTAATGTTGTGCCCCCGCTGAGCTCAGTCCCTCTGCGGGACGTAGCACCCGTTGCAGGATAACAGAAAATAGCATCCCAGTGCCGGACCTATCAGCCATAGATGACCCGGCGGCTACACAGCCAAAGCTCATAAAGTACCCTCAGACACTTTTCGGACAAAAGAAAAGGAGCTTCGCTGCCCACTGGTATGAGAAGTACACATTATTGGAGTATAGCATTAGCAAGGACAGTGTGTTTTGCAAAATGTGCCGGCATTTTAGTGAGAGAGGCGGGGCCGGCGGAGAAGATACATTCAGTCGCCATGGTTACAGGGACTGGAAACATATCGACTATGCTCTCAGTAAACACGAATGCAGCGCAGCTCATGCAATAGCTATGGAGAGAAATACAAACTACAGACTGTGCGAGAAGTCTGACCATGGAACCATCCTCCACCAGCTACTCAATCCAGAGGGCCGACAGGGAGAGATAATTGAGAAAAATCGGGAACACCTAAAAGTTTTACTGGACATAATTCTCACGTGTGCAAAGCAAGAGATTCCTCATTTCATATTGAGACTAAAAATGTTGTGCTATTTGCAACTACCGGAGCGCACCCAGACGCGGCAGGCATTCTCCAGCCCAAATCAGCAAAGCTTATGAGTGTGAAGCAACAGTATCTGCTGCCCAGCTGCTTTAATATGAAACGTACCTTCAGCTCATGAAATCTCTGCAGTATCAGAAGGAAGTAGCCTAATGATAAATCTGCAGCCTCTGAAAAGTGCCGCGTCAGAGAACCAGTGCCATTTACGCACGGCCGCTCACTTCGCTAGATCCGCTAAAAAGGACATCAGGCTGCGGTCTAACCACACAGACACACACCAGGTGCTCGCTCATTATTCCATAGTCTGCCGTTGTATGCTCTTTGTTTCTAAATGTATCAATGTATTGTGAACCAAAATAACATGCAGTAGTTTAACATTTAATTTCACTCATTGCGGCGTGCCGTGCCGCTTAATCATTTAAATAATATTTAAGCTTCTTATAAGTGAAAATGTTTAAAAGAGAAGGGTTTAGAAAAAGTGTCTTTACTATAGGAAATATGCATTACACAGTTGCCTACAATGATATGCAGGCATTTCTTTTTATTTTATTTTTGTTAACGAGAAACATCTATTAGAACAGGCCCAGCCGAAATTACATTGGCCCAGCCAAAATTGAAATCCTGGCTCCAAGTCTGTAGCTCAATGTCTGTAGCTCAATGTTAAAAACTGTAAAGCCCCATGACACAAATTAAAATGTGTGATATTGGGCTATATAAATACACTTTGATTGATTGACTAAATGGTGGATGCCAGCTGTGTGTGAGTAAATGCAATTTTGTGAACTTCAATCGGTGGCATAAATAGATGCCTAACAATTGTAATGTGGGTCTTTTTAGCTGCTACCACGTTAACATAGCAAGAAGCGTTTCATTTGTGTTCATTGAATGTGTTAGTGGTCATAAGTGGTTCTTGCATAATGCCTACTTAGTGTGTTAAGATCCAACAAATCAAAAGTGGAATAAAGATGATGTTTGTTCGGAACAATCCAGGATACAACTAATACAGAGAGATCAATTTAAGTTTACAAGAAGCCTATCAGAAACATTTATATTCTGGGTTGCTTCATGTCATATTCCTCTACATGTCAAATAGAAAAACAACTAAATTGCTCATAAAAACTGAGAATCTTTTAACCATCTTCACATAGTTATAAGTAGATTCCGTGTTTTTGTTGTAGCTGCATTTCCTTTTCTTTGTTTCCATCAGATGGTGCCTAATTTGCATAGCTTGTCCCTTTGTGGTGACTCCCTATGTTTCCAGTTGGGCAGGGTATAGACGCTGACAGGTTAACCTGCAGTTCACCTATCACTGCTTGATTGACAGCCTTCCCTCTCTCTTCACAGCATTTCAAAATAAAGGCAAGATATCAGAAAAGCTAGTTTCATGCAGTGGTTTGACTTAAAAAAAAGGAAATCAAATCAAAATGCGGCACATTGTGTCAATAGGTGGGATGATAAGCTGTGCAGTCCTGCATAGCGCAGGGCCCCTGGTTACCCTACACCAGGGGCCACTAGGGTTCATTTATTTTGTTACAAAAAGTGTTGCAGCTCATTCCTTAAACAGAAGCCTCAGATTGTTTATAATCAGGGGGAATAGGAAGCGTACATTTCAAGTGTTTTATGTAAATGTGTTTTGGGGCTTTTTTTATCAACTAAAAAACTTTGTCTTGAAAATTAGGCTTATTCAAACATGAATACTCTGTAATATATTCGTACATATATTTAAGATGTACAATATAAGACAAGCACAAGTTGCATGTGGTGGGGAATATTCCATTCAGAATTTGCTACTGGCCAATAAAAACGGACCCCGGGCCGTAGTTTGAACACCCCCGCCCCACGCCCATAGTGTGTTTAAATCCATATTATGACATAATATACTTCCCTGACAGCCGCCTCTGGATTTGACAGACCCAAACAGTCATAGCATACCTGGATTGAGGGCACGTCTTCATAGGCTTTGATGAAATCGTCCTCATCAACAGCGCCAGCAGCTGCTTCCTTGCCTTTGAAAAAGAAAAAGAAAAAAGAATTGGACCTGAAATTCAACAGCCCTTCTAAAGAAGGATGTAGATGTTTAGAAAGGTAGAAGGTAGACTTGTTACTAGCCAGCCTAATCTGAGTTATGTTTTTACATTTGGAGTTATTGTTTGTCCTTTTTTATTTTGTATATAACCATTTGTTGTTTTTTTTATTTAATTGTATTATTTGTGTTCTTTATTCTTAAGTGTATTTTTCTTTTAGACTTTTGATGTTTGGTTCGTTCCAATCTTAAAATACCTGTCTAGATCTTTCACATTGTCTTTTTGAGTATTGCGAATGTAAATTAATATTATTTTAAAAATATTTAAATAAGCTTTGACAAAATATGCTATAGGTTTAATATTCTTTGGCTTAATAAAACATTTCCTGAAATAATATGAATGATTGAAGCAGAAGGAAAGTGTTTATCTGATCAAAATGCAGCCAAACATTACTACATCGATTATACAGGAGGTAAATGACAGTATTATTTGTCCCTATGACTTTGTTGAACTACGGGACAGTAATCACATTGCAGCTGTGTGTATCCCTCACTTGTGGGCTTATTTGCGGAGGCTGAGCTGGGTCTTCGCACAGAGCTGATAACCGTCCTCCTGCCACCGGGGGGTGCTTTGGATGATGAAGAGGAGGAGGACCGGCCTCCATCCACTGACTCTTCATCCTCAAAATTCTTATCTGCAACCACAGAGGGAGAAAAGAGAAATTTGATGATGGGATTTTGGATTTTAAACAGTGAGAAGTGATGTCTCGTTAACTGTGAGCGATATTTCCTGTAAGGATCAATAAATCCTTATTCCTCCATCATCCATGAACACATGTTGTTCCTGGTAACGGTTGGGCGGATGGTGAATGCATCATCATTCTGCTCTCTTTAATCTGCCAGTCACTGTGTTCCTGACCTCTGCCTCAGGGAAACGGTCCGGTTGTGTTTCTGAATCCATTCAACCTTCATCTATCCATCCATCCGACATGCCCCCCCCCCCCTCGGTCACCTGCCCAACAGGACGTTCACACCAAGGTGTAGCCTGGAGCGGAGTGACGGTGCGGGGGGGATTGTTGTCAGCTGAGGCCAGGCAACAACGAGGTCATTGTCTATTTTTTGGAGGACATGTAGGGAAATAATTGATTTAGAAATAAACTTCTCAATCTATTTATTATCATTCCTGCAGATAGGCTTAGTATAAACTGTTGTTAAGGAAAGTCTGCTACCATTAGCGGCACATAAACATCAATGGAGTCACATAACTTGATCAATAATACAAAAATCACAGAACAGTGATAAGCTCATACGCAAAAACCAGCTCCCTAAATGTCCCTGCTGCTACAAGAACCATGACGGTGACACAGCAACTCACAGATTCACAGAGAACACAGGTGGAGGACAGGGACAAAGAGGCAACAGGTTGACACAGGAAAGAGATCCAGACAATTCAGAGCCATGACTAGAAGATGAGACAGACAAAGAGCAGGAAATCACTGAGCCAAACGGAGAAGAGAGCAGAGAGGGAAGAAGGAGAGATTAAAAAGGCGTCGCTCTTACGGTCGCAGATTTTCTTGCATATCAGCTTCCTCAGCATGTCTCTGCTGCACTCTCTGAGACGCTCCCTCTTTTTCACCACGCATCTGCCCAGGATGTGTGTGTGTGTGTGTGTGTGTGTGTGTGTGTGTGTGTGTGTGTGTGTGTGTGTGTGTGTGTGTGTGGTGTTTGCTCTGCATGTACCTCTGTTACACGCTGGGCTCTGACAAAGTGCCAGACTAACCACCCCTTCAGCCTTTGTCTCTGAGTTCAGTTATCTGTGTGTGTGTGTGTGTGTGTGTGTGTGTGTGTGTGTGTGTGTGTGTGTGTGTGTGTGTGTGTGTGTGTGTGTGTCATCCCTGGTGATGCTGTTGGACTGTAGGGACTCTCATGGGGAGAGAGGGAGGGGTCTATTGTTGTACTTAGCCACTACACACACTCATACTACAGCGATAGTAAAACTGAATATTACTACTGTATTTTATACAAATGTCAATACTGTATCTCAGAGTGAGGTCATTACTGCAGACATGAAAGCAAAGGGACTTATATATATATATTTATTTTTGTACTATTATGTATATTCAATACAAAGGTGTACGAATACACTTATTCAGTAGTATTTCTAGTGTTTAAAGAGGGACATTCTTACATTTTTTGTCAGTAAGACCTGTTTAAATGAGTTTAACCTCCCTTATGAGTGACACTAAAGTGTATCCGAGGAGAAGGGAGATGTCAACAGCTTTGCATAGACCCTTGGGAGTCTCGCTGCCCAATATAAATATTTCAGTCCCACAAAATCGACTTTGCAACATCGGAAAGTTAATCTGATTCACTCTTGCTTACACTGGTTCAAGATCTCCGAGTGGAACTATAGTGGGAATAAAAGGATCTTACTAAACTCTTTGCACTAATAACAAGGCTCTCTGAAACAGTGCCGGATGGAGCCAGTTGGGTGCAGTTCGTGCTCCGTTTAAATTCACCACACTAAACAGCTCATGCCTACTGAATCAATGGCTATGTGCAGCCAAAAACACCAATTTCATTGAAACCAATGCAGGCTAATACACACATATTAAACATGTGTTGCACTGCAGTTGCTGAATTTAAATGTAAATCTATTGTATCATATACTCTGTCTGTACTTCATCTAAGCAGGACTCCATACCCTTGCTGTAAAATAACACACCAGTACGACCACAAGCTGAGCAGCCACAGATACCGGTGAAATGGAACTGCCCTAAAAGTGTTACAAAACTAATGGAGGTGCAGTCTGTACGCTCCAAAGTGTCAATGCAAATAAAGCATGTAAAACACCAAATAAAAGTAAGAACCTGAAATGAGCAGAACCCATTAAATACTTGAATGGACGCTTGTTGCATCTAGATACTATCCTGGCCACTAAAATCTGTTATCCATCAGAATTGAGTTTGAAATGTTTTCCTTGAAGAACCTCAACAAATCCTTGAAATGCTACTAGAGGCATTTGCTTTAATAAGGGTCACAGTGGTGATATTGGTGCAATCTTAGTGAGAACGTTTTTAAGCCAAATGAAATAGAACATAATAAAATCAAAAATGTGATAATTAAATCCAAGATGGCAAAACTAGCTGGGGGCCAAAAGTGGACTGAACAGCCCTTTGTCCCTCAAACTACTGCTAGTGGTTCTGTGCAGCACACAAGTCGATCTGAAACGTGTCAAATGAATACATCAAGTAGAATAAAAGGAACATAAACAATGTGTGTCCCTCCCAGCCACAGAGCAGCTCTAATAAAAAGGCTGGCGTTTCATTCAGGACAACCTAAAACTGTTGGAGCTATTTATTGATTTTGTATTAATTAATACTCTTAACATTCATTTTTAGCAGTTTTTGTTTATACTAAATGTATAATTATTTATTGCAATTATTTTAGTTACATTAAAGTAATTGTTTGTCCTTTTATTTTGAAGGCAGTTTTGGGCACTGTGTGATTTAGGAACGTGGTGATATGTATATATTGGAGGAGGCTGGGGGTGGGATAGACTCTATATATAAAGGGTGGGATCAGCGCACCAGAACAATTATAGGAAAGGCTGCAGGACAACCATACCTGAAATCCTTTTTCATTGTTTTTTCGTTAAGCGGAAATAAATGTACGAAAAGGATATTGTTGCCTAGACTTGGAGAATTTCCCCTGGTGCTGTTTTCCTTTGAATTACATTTTCGGTTTTATTTCGTTATAATTATGCCGCTACAAACACATGAAGAGTAGCTATAGGAGCTAACTGCCTGATTTCCGATGCTACAAAGAGCACATCAACAGAGAAGTATTGATCACAGTCAGTCGACACACACTAGGGCTGTCCCGAATACCATTTTTCAGGCTCCGGATATTCGGTAGTAATCAGCAGCGAATATTTGGATATTCGGCCCGCGCGGGGGGGGGTGCGTAGTGATCAGCAGCGAACCGCTTCAACACGTGTATTTCGGTTTATTCACGGCATTCATTTTGTTATTCTACAGTATTGCTGTTTTATAGTTATTTGTTAATGTATATAACCCAATTTGTGTTCTTTGAAATTGAAAAGGATATTGCATTGTGTTTGTTACTTTCGTTGCAGTTATAAGCCTATATGGCTTGGCTTCCTATTTTGTATGGACATGCTTTTATTTTGAAGGAGAGTTAGCGCTGTTGACAGGAAGTTGTTGTTGTGACGGAGATTAACGGAGAAAAAGTAATATCTACATATAAAGACGGAGAAAGTAAACGATAACGTTTATGGTTAAGTGTTAGCACCCCCCGAAGAGTTACACGCTCTTACGTTGATATTGGAGTTTACAATCAATTCAATTTGGCAGCCGCAGTGCAGCGCGGCTGCCAAAAAACGAAAAATAAAAAAAAAAGAATATGCGAATAACGAAATTGAAACCCGAATAGTACTCCAACGAACCAATATTCGGATATTCGGGTACAGCCCTAACACACACACACACACACACACACACGGTCAGGTCCATTGAGGGATGCAGCATGTGCTCCCTCCTGTGAGCACTAGGGGTCAGGCCACACTGCAACACAGAGCAGGCAGAGTTGCTGAAGCTGACATCAGCAGTCACCAGTAATCTGTCTCTGACACACATTATATAACACGGAGGGTTTCTCCCCCTCTCTGTACCCTTTAGAAAAGAATAAAAGCACAAATTCAGGAGAGATTACCAGAACGTTTAGGATGGTAAGGTTCGTGGGATGGGGGAGCCTCTTAATAATAATGTGGACTGCCTGACAGGGAGGGTGAGACAGAGGGAGGGGGGTCTCCTTCATCTCTTCTTTCACCTCTGAGCCTGTCCATCACAGGCTGCAGGGTTACATCAGAGACAGATGACCAGTGATCAGTGTTACATCATAACATGGATGTGTTGTTTTGCTGACCAAGCAGAGAGGCTGCTGACAGGGCAGACCATGGCCTGATGAAGTTAACATTACTAGCACTTGTGATTGTTTTTGGTCTCGTTTTATGTTCTCCTACACCAAGCACTCCACATGAGATGTAT
This sequence comes from Dissostichus eleginoides, assembly GCA_031216635.1. Classification (NCBI taxonomy): domain Eukaryota; kingdom Metazoa; phylum Chordata; class Actinopteri; order Perciformes; family Nototheniidae; genus Dissostichus; species Dissostichus eleginoides. Next base: position 2,929,638 of record CM062274.1, on the reverse strand, counting down.
TCCTTCTACCTGTTAATCCAGAAAGGTGTGTCAGAGATGTAAACTGTGGCTGCTGTCTGATGAGGAACTGTTTATTGAGAGGACGTTATTTGCTTTTCACCGAGACCTAGATTCATTTGACTTGTGGTCCTGAACACTACAGCGGCAATTTTAATAAGAATAGGATATAGTATATAGGATATTAGTCATTGATGTCGGGGAAAGTGCTTTTCAGCTTCTTGAATGTGGATCATATTTCTCTTTTTGTATCATATTTAATTGAATACCTTTGAGTTTTTAACTGACGCAACTTAACATTGAAATACTCCCAATTGGAATACAAATAATTGTTGCAGCCATACTCAACACCTATACCTCCCAAAAAGCAAAGATATATGAAGGCAGGTTGTAAGGTGCAAATTCATCTTCTGACCGAGGCTGCAATCATAAAGTCAAAAAATAGTCTGTCCCAAGGAAATGCTGAGTCACAGCAGAGCATCCAAAGGTGAAATGCGTCATTTTTCAGCACCTTTGTCGGTCAGTCGATGTGTTTGCTGGAATAAGGAGGAACGATCATGACAAAAGCAGCAACAATGTCCAATATGCATCTATCCTTGTAACACTCAGCTGTACATCAGCAACCAGAGAATAAGGAGGAGCACTGCCAATCCTGAATATGGTGTATTATATTTAACAGCAACAGCCTTTTTGCCATCATTAATAACTGCAAAAGTTTCTTTTCCTTCTGCATCAGTAGAAAAATAAATCCTTTTTATCAACACAACAACACAAAGTCCAAACATATTCAATTTCCGATAGAAAAAAGAAAGGAAATGCAATCTTTCCAATATACTGCGCTGAAAACAGTCCCTGATTGTGGGGTTGATATGTCACAGCAGACAGAGAACACATTATTGTAGCCTGTCTGGTTGTGAGGACAATGAGCTGGCTGTCCCACTCAGATTACAATGAACTGCCGAGACGAGCAACAGAAGCAGAGAATGGACTTGTAGAGTTCTCAGTGGCCATGTAAGCCCACAACGCTCTTCCTCACAACTTCCTCTCATTCTGCTCCTCATGCAATCTCTCCTACAGCTTCTTACCAGACACATTTCAAACAAGTCTTTCATCAAATAAGGAAGGTGTAGAGCAGGGGGGTCAAACTCAAATACACAGTGGGCCAAAATAAAAAAAATGGGTACTAGTCGAGGGCCGGACTGGTTCAATGTTTATTGCAGAACTTATTGAATGAACTTATTGCACATATTAAACCTGGAACTAACAAAGCTTAAATGATTGCCTATAAAAACAACATTAAACATTAAATAATCAGTTGCATTCATTTCTTATGGCTCTATCTGCAGCTTTTCCAGAGTCATTTCTTATGATTACATTTTCCCACTGGCCAACCACAGCTTCAAAAAAACTATTTCCCTCAAAGAACAAACCAAACATGTCCTGTTGTCTCAAGAAAGAAAGTCCTGAAGGAAACATCCATGTAAACTCAGTTTGCTGCTCTGTGATGCTAGTTCAAGCCAGATACTTGGCATCTCATCTTGGGTGCAAGTTCATCAATGTTTGGGCTCAGGCTCTGAGCTCTGAGCCTCAGGATTGAGTGAAGGTGTGCGTGCAATATACCGGCGGGACAGATCTAATAGTAATTAGAAATTATCCTGCGGGCCGAAATTAAATCCACCAAGGGCCTGATTTGGCCCCCGGGCCTTGAGTTTGACATGTGTGGTGTAGGCAGTCCTGTGCATCTGATGTCACTGGCAACATTCAGGAGGTTTTTCAAAGCTTGTCCTCAAAGTTTCCAAATATAAAATATATATACAAAAAACAACTAGTTTGATATTTGGATTAGTCTTACTCATGTTTCCAAAATTGTGGAAAACCAGAGAAATTTGAATTTGAATGAGAGTCTTATCCCCTTTGAGCATGAAGCAGTGTTATCAATAAGTGGCTATCCTGAATTGATCCAGTTTTAAGACACATTTTTACATACACTTCTTAGTGTTTCTTTTTTCTATGTTCAACTGGATGATCGCTGAAGGTCTTAGAGACACAAGCAGAGCATTATCACCTGAACCATGAACACTTAAGAAATCCTAACAAGGAGAAGCTGACTGCAGTGACACCCAAGGTGGGAAAGACAACAACTCCCATGATCCCACGTTACTTCACAATACTCAACTTCTTATTTTATTTTTGCTTTAATACAAAGATCCCCAGTAGCAGAAACGTCCACATTGTGTTGAAAATGTGTTCCAAAATCAAAGTAGATCCTATATATGTGATTATTTGGGCCCAGTAAACACAGTTCCCTGATTTTATGCCATTGTCTTGTTTGGCACTAGCACCAGCAACTTAACAATGTCAATCAGCTTTCTTTCAACGTTCTCTTTCATTTATATTTAAATCCTGTGACTTTCTATATGATGCTAATATGTTCTTTTCAATGATTCACATATCAATTGTCTCGACAGCTAACAGAAACAGTTTTGTGGACATGAACACACCTCAGTGTTCAGCCCTCTCTCAGCCACTGAGGCTGTGTGTAGGACTTGTCTGATATTCAGTGCAGTTGGCAGAGATGAGCCTGCAGAGGAGCCACAGCTACAGCGCCCTCTCATTGTGCCCCTCAAAGGCCCCTTCACCCCTCACCCCCCAGCACAGAGGGGCTGCTCTCAGATCACTGCAGAGAGCAGAGGGAGACAGTCACACCATTCAGTATACTCTCCCTCGACCTCCCTCTCTCATGAGGAGAAAAAACAAATACCTAGGCTTTCTATTTCTGAGGTATCCAAAAAAACAAAACTGACTGCATTTCTAAGTAAAAGAAAACCCTGCATAGAAAAGCTCTTTCTTCAGATCCTCCACACTGAATTAGCCAATAGCAGCAGATACACCCCCACACCCACAATCCATACGCAGAAGAAAACACGTTAATCTCTCTGCAGAGCAGGGCACTCTGTGAGTGTGATGATCAAAGGGATTTCTTAGAATAAGCATTCAGCCCCCACTGGTGCTCACTTTTTCATACATGGTGTATTATATAACACACACACACACACACTTGCTTGCACACACAGCGTTCAGGCACAACGCACAGACAGTGGCACTTGTCTTGTGTCGTCCTAAACCCATGACAGTAGCCTAGCTCAAATGTACATCGGGTTTTAATAATCCTGGGAACTCATTTCCACCTTCAGAGCTGGAGGAAGTATGATTCTCCTTTTATACACACATCCCAATGTGATGCCCTGGACATGAAAAAGTATCTTATCATAACGTGGCTGGAGGGGTATTCCACTTCAGAAATAATCCAGTTAGTGCCAGAAAGATGAAAGTACAGCTAAATCAATTCAGAAGCTTTTCCACATAATAATCTGCAAATCTTAAATTAGCAAAATGCTGGAAGTAAAGTTGAGCTGCAGATCTGCTGAGCTCTTCTCACAGAAGAACACTGGAGAACAGACAGACAGAAAGTCCGCCATGAACAGCAAAGGACCAGAAATCCCGGACGCTGAAAGTAGCTCGCACACACAAAGCTTCTGGGATTAACGCAATTACAAAGACGTTCTGTGATGAAGAAAAGTTGAAGAAAGTGAGAAGCTATTGGCTGATGTTCCCTGATTACGACAATCCTCCCATATTCTGAGAGGAGCGCAGGCCGGCCGTCCTCTCTGTGGTTATAAATACTGCTGCTCTGTGTGGAGCCTCAGTATGCATTATGCATTGATCTGCTATAGATGGTTCCATACAGAACCAGACGGACTCTGACAACACTCACTCAGATATGAAACGTGTTACAGAATCATGACACCATTTTAGTGGAACTACAGATGGAACAGTAAGTTGATTAACTAACAATTGGAAACTATTTTAAACATTTCAGTTGTTTTTCACTGGTTGTAAAATAAATCATGTTTTATACATTTTCTCTTTTAGTTTTGGACTGTTAGTGAAAAAAACATCACCTTGGATTCTGGATTCTGGGTACTTGTGATATGCCTTTTTCACTATTTGCCGACATTTTACATACCAAACCATGAAGTGATAAAGAGACATAAGCCATTCATTAATGTGTGCATGTTGATAACAAATATTAGTCAGTTGCATTTGTCAATATTTGGCCAAAGTGGAACCAGCTCAGATAGATTTCAATACGCAGGCGTACATTTGTCTATTTCAGACTCCACACATCATTTTATTGTAGAGGAAAAATGTGTAATTCTATAAGGTCATTTAAAAATATAACATAGCAGCATGCATTTATTTGTGTAACTGTTACATTGTGTTCTATACTACTGACATTAGCATGAATAATATATACTCTCATCAGTGGTCTGTATGAGTGAATTAACCTAATAAAACATGTGAGCTCTACAAATAGAGATCAGTGCACTTTTGGGGTTTTACTGTACTGCATTACACTAAGAGGCTTATGGTGAGAGCAATTCATTTGTGAGAGTAGTCCTAAATGCTGCCGATACAACTCATTCAGCGGTAAGGACCAAACTGTTCAGGGTCCAGGTAGAAAATGTATGGGGGTAGATTTGTCTCAATAATATTTGTGTGAACAGAGAAATAATTTGTGTGTAATTGGAAATAATTCCACAAATAAAAAAAAGATTTGTGAATACTATAATTAATTTGCAAATAAACAAAAGGAATTTTTAGTATCTCTCCAATATTTAAGACTTTCGATCAGGCATTTGTGAATCCATTTTGTATTTGTGGATCGAAAATGTGTTTTGGATCTCAATTCTCTGTTTGTTTACAGTATATATACACACAGAATTCTGAGACAAACTTTCCGCTCGTACATCCAAAATCTCCTGGTGTCATTTGGCTATGTTCTGTACAGAGCCATTTGGAGCAGTTTACATGTTGACGATAACTCTCTCAGCTCGTTTGGTGCTGGACCGACATGAGGCAAGTGTAAGATGCTTCAGGCGAGCCGTCACTTCAGGCACTCGTTGTTTCCACAGCAGAGATAATTAAGGCAATACATATATTACTGTCCTGCGATACCAAATCCACGCAGGAGAGATACATTACTAGAGATATGAAAGGACAGGTGTCTCCTTCCCACACTGCTGTATTACGTAACCAAAGTCCAAATTCAGTTTGCAGCAGAAAATAAACAAACTGTACAAAAGAAGATTACATAAGAGATGTAAAACTGAGATTTATTTTTTACCATCAGTCCTGCGTCACCCCTCCACATGCACAAACAAACCACAGGGGGAGGATCATCTTTGAGCCATTAGCCATTAGCCATTGTATTATATACATGTGAGGGATGTGACCTCAGCAAAGAGACAACTCATTCTATTTCCAGTCTTACCTTCTCCAGCTGTCATGGTGCAAAGTCTCCCTCAGAAGTGAAGCCAGGGAGGAGTGCTGCTGCTCAGCTGATAGCTCTCTCTCTCTGCCGCTCTACAGTCTGTGCCCTGTGTCTCTCGCCCACTGTTTACCTCTCAGTGCTGCAACAGAAATGGCTGCTTTGTTTTGCTCTCCGTCCCTCCTCCCTCTCTTCTATCTATCCCTCTACAATCCCTCTGCTCTCTCCCCTACCCCTAACGCTCCCCCTCCCTGCCTGTGTGACAGCACTACACCACTACAGCACTACAGCGCAGCCCCCCCCGCCTCCATCCTTCACATAAGAAGATCTGTACATATCAGACAAGATGAGAAAGAAATTGAGAATGTTGTATCATATATCACCTTTAGTTACCAGAGCTGTTACAAATGATTTGAAACTTAATTCAACCCATTGATATTCTGATTCTAGAATAACATCAAAAGATGCACAACTTTTTTTCCTGCATATTTATGAAGTGTTTCAAGCCGGTATTTATGCAGATTCATATAAAGATTGGGCTACATTTATATTTTTTGTATAAAACTATTTGTAGAATTAGATTCTATTAGTGGCTACCTTGGATTGTTTACTACTTGGACTCCAAACATTTGCAATGAGTCTAGAGTCCAAAAGCAACACGGAAAACAAGCCAACACACCACAATGCTGTGTGACGGTAAGATAAGTGGAGATACAGGGGAGAAGTACGAGAGACATTGATAATGTGGAGAAAATGAAAGCTGGCGACATAACTCTGCAGTCAGATACTTTCTATTTTCTCATGCACTAAATAACAACCCCCAAGCTGCTGCAGATCAACAGGCTGTCCTCAGGTCAGATTAGTTATAGTGAGTCCCAAAGTCAACACTCGATGGAATGGACGTAATCTTTTCTAAAATTCACAACATGTTTTTATCTAATAAAATATTCTGCTTAGAAGTTTCACTCTGGTCCAACTGCTCTCCTGCACACACTGAAAACAGCTCTTTCTCTTTCTCATACTGCCTGTGCTGCAGCACCTCTTTTCACCCTCTGTCTGAAACCAGAGCTGCTCTGATTGGTTAGCTGGCCGGCTCTGTTGTGATTGGTTAACTGCTTAGAGATGTCCCGCCCCTTAGCCTCATCACATACAATGTGTTGGAGCGCTAACCAAGCAGCGAGAGTGTTGTGATGTGTGGGAGAGAAACTCCCTCTGGAGGGAACACAGGGATTTTAGCCTTTGCAGACCATTGACATGCAAAACAAACCTATAGAACACACTACAGGAAAGAGAAACCCCAAAAAGCAGACTAGGGGCTCTTTAAACTAAGACTTTTTTCATAATCATAAACTATGATGACAAATATTGTCAAGTTTCATATAATAACCTCAATAGAAGTTGCTTCTTTACTGGGGGATAACTACTCCTCTGTCTTGTAGACACAGAGTTTACTTTAGAAATGTCTCTCAGCGCAGCTACATTACAGCGGACATTCTTCTCAGCTCTGAGGCAAATGTATTTCAATTGAAATGAGTCGTCAGCCACAAAGCCATTATCAGAGCAGCTGTGAATGAGGAGTGGAGCCATTGAGGAGCCGAGCAGCTGAGTATGATGGATGTGATGCTCGGCTATCCAATCACTGCTAAAATGAGTCATGTTTGCCTATTCGTCCAAACAGCATTTTTACTTCAAATGCAAATAACAAGTCGTGTCATATCACCTACAAGTATTACAAGATTCCAATAGTCAATATCATAAATAAATCAATAGACGTACTCTACCCAGGAGCACATTCTTGGACTTTTCTTGTAAACTCAAAGACGAAGAAAGAATAAGAAGTTTGTGAATGACAGGAAATAGTGAAAAATGTCCATCCCTGTTTCTCAGAGTTCAAGTTGACATCTTTAAACGCCCTCTCCTGTCAGTCCACAACACACTTTAACATAAACACATGGAAAAGCAGAACATCTCCTTACTTGAGAGGCTGATAACTGCGCATTCTGACACTTCTGCATGAACAATTACTTTAATGATTCATCGGTTGTCAAAATAGTTGGTGATTATTTTTCTGTTGATCGATTGATCACTTCAATTCTGTTCAAAATGTGTGCCACAGAAAGTCTGAAAACTTTAAGAGTGAATATATCACCTGACAAGAGAGGGTCAGACAGCACTCCTGTGTCGCTGCATGTTCCTCAGTATGAGTGACTGACATGATTCATTAAGTTGTGGTGGCAGTTGAACTCCACAAACGTTGGGAGAGATAGCGTAAGGAGTGAGAAACATTGAGTGTTTTCTCCTGGGCTCAGCTGCTGCCTCTGCAAACACAGTGTGGATGCAGTCAGCAGGAATGACACAGAGTCAGCAGTAAAGGGTCAAAGCTACTCCACCTGCACAGAGGGCACAACTCTGCTGCACTCAGAAGAGGACAACACATCTGCCTCTTTATTTGAAGTTCCCATGTGTCATTTTCCTGTTTGTAAGCATTTAAGTATCTCACTGCTAGGGCACAACAGGCACAGGCTGTGATATCCATCTTAGTCTTTACCACTGTTTTGGAGTGTAGAAATGTTTTGACTGAAGGAAGATATGTCCTATAATTAAATGAATTTGTATCACATCATGAAACAACTGGCAGTTTGCTGTTTTATTTTGCATTTTCAATTGCTTCCTGAAAAAAACGTTAAGCTTGATAGGGCTTTGGCGAATATTGATCGGAGTTTACATTAGCCAATAGTGCTGAACGTGAGTTATTCCTGCCAGGTCTCAGTAGCTCTTGCTGGAGGATGAAGGCCACCCTGAAGAAGATGTTTTTAGAGTGAAGCTGTACGAATACAAGCCACAATACGAAGCAGGCAATGCTGCTGGTGGAGGAGAGTCGCATGGGGAACTGGTCCCGAAGGTTTAACTGGGTGATAAATGAGTATACAAATATGAGTCAACAACAATTGTTACCAGAAAAACAAGAATATGCACTAAGATACTTTTTCATCATTGTTAGGCCAAGACATATGTTTTAGAGGAAATCAAAACATTACATCTATTTTGATTTCATGGGAAATTGTAATGTTCCCTTTAATGTTTCTGCTTTGGTATATTGATACATTTGGGAGGGATGCCTCTGGACGCGTGGTTTGGTCTTTAGCTCCACAGAGGGACATCTGAAGCTCTAGTGTGAGCCCACCTCCTGTGGAGACATCTCATCTCTAGCTGCAGGCTGTCTGTCTGCTCTGTAAAACCCTGTCTTCCTCCCCACACAGCAATACACACACACTCACAACACGGAAAACAAGCCAACACACCACAATGCTGTGTGACGGTAAGATAAATGGAGATACAGGGAAGAAGTACGAGAGACATTGATAATGTGGAGAAAATGAAAGCTGGCGACATAACTCTGCAGTCAGATACTTTCCTATTTTCTCATGCACTAAATAACAACCCCCAAGCTGCTGCAGATCAACAGGCTGTCCTCAGGTCAGATTAGTTATAGTGAGACTACAATAGCCCTGATATTCACTGTGCATCTTTTCCATTTCCCCCAGTGCTGGGTGTCAGCAGGGAGGAAAGTCACATTAGTAATGATGCTAGCAAAGAGAGGATAGAGCACCATCTTATCTTATCTCTTATCTTATAAAAACATTCCACAGTCCAGAAAACATTTCTACATTTTAAACTGTAGGTATACGTTATTGTTGGAGGCATATTAAAAGGCCCAAGAGCAGCACACCTAGGCAAATGAAATGCAAGAGGAGAAAAACTGACCTGAGACGGACGATGGCATCATGTTCCCGGATCTTTGGACTTCATCAAATTTGCTGAAGATTACATTCAACCTGGAAAAAAAGAGGTAGTGATAAGTATGTACAGATGATACAAAATAAAAGGAGAGTAAATACAAAGTGTCAGAAGTTTGAAGCAGAGAGAATGATGGTTTGCGGAAAAGGACCCTGCCCTGCACCATCCATCACTTCCTATGTGAGAAGTTCCCCCCCCCCCCTTTGTGCAGCAGGGAGGGACAGGACCGAAATAGACGGTGTACAAAGCTGCCACACACATGACACATGGGGGGGGGGTTTGCTGGTGGAATGCATGTCGTCCAGTGTTGGAAAAAAGAGGACGAGGAAGACAATAAGATAACAGAAATAATACAATAATATAATAAAAGTCTCTTCATATGATTTTAAAAAATCCAAACCTGACCTATGAAATTCTGGCAGACTGTTCAAAGTGCTTGCTTAAAGGTCACCTATCATGCTATTTTTAGGCAATAGCATAGGTCTCAGATATATACAAATATATAAAAAACATGTCTATGAAGTGTTTTGCTCAAAATACTGAACAGATCACCCATTCTAGCCACGCCTCATATCCCTCTATTTCACTTCCTGTTTCTAAAGTGCTGATTTTGGGTATAAAGCTTTAAAAAAAAAAAAATGTGATAAAAAAGAAAAAAGGAGGGGGCTGAGCTCATGCAGGACCCGGCAGCTACTGTCTAAACTAAATACTGCCGTGATGAAACGCCATATCATGGATTATCAAAGATTATTTCTGAAACAGTATGGAGCTCAAAGGCTTTCTCTCTTGCCGGTTATACCACAAGGTGAGTTCCTTTTTATTTCCTGCTTCTTCACACACATGCTCTCCAGTACAGGTTAGCTCTGAGTGTTAGCGATGCTAATGTAAACATGTACGTCCAAAACAGTCGGGCATTGTTTCTGATAGCAACTTTCTGATAGTGCCGTGGGTCCACATTTCCGATATTACGTCATATCGGACGCAAATCTGGATCAGCTCCGTTTTTAGAGATTTGGGTACGGAGGAAAAGAGAGAGGGTTTTATTTTCTGATGCTGCGTGAGTTCCCTGACACACCGGGGACACATATGTATGTATAAAAGACATCAAAAAGTGCATTTTGCATGATAGGTCCCCTTTAAGAGAAGGAGGACTGTAAGTCAGATTCAGTGGTTGGAGTGTTATGCCAAGGGTAGGTTTCAAATATATCAAACACAAGGGATTTAACAAGGTTAGGGTAGTTAGAGATAGGAATCTAGATAATCCCAATCCAAGGTTGTGTGAAATCACCTGGATGATATGGAAGGTGAAACAAAAATAACTTCACCTCAGTAATTATTTCTGAACTTAGACTATGGAGCTGCACATGGGGCACTTTTTGTTTCTTTAAATATCATGTACAAATAAAAGTATTTACATGTTTACATTTACATGAAAATGATTGAATAGTGTGTCTTTTTGACATGTTCTCTATAAGCGACAGACAGAACTTCTCTAATATCTGCAACACTAAATGCAGCCCCCCGTGACAAAGAAACTTTCCAAATGCTGGCGCCCATTGGGAACTTATAGTTTACTGCCCAAATGAAAGGTTGACAAAGCCAGAGATTTCATATAAAGTGATCAAAAGCTGACCGGAAATCAAACAAATTGCCATTTTGAAGAAACACTGCAATAATAACATATATTTAATACAATCTGTGACAAAGCACAGTTAAGGGGAGTTTAAGGAAGCAGACAGGAAACCAGCCGGAAGGTAAGTACTGATGTGAAATTAGGTCAGCATCAAATCCATTTTAGACATTTTGAAAAATTGATTTCAGTCTTAGTGCACACTATAATTACAAGATTTTCCCTCTGACAGGGAACTGACACCGCTAGACGTCTCTGCTCTCAGAAACCACCAGACTCCATTGATAAAAACACACTTCGGAGGTAACCACATTCCCACAATAACACAAACAGACTAACAGATAGAGGCAGTGGTAGACGGTGAGAGGTTAAAATACCGTTTTTTTGTGTGGAGTCTGATGGCTCCGAAGATACAGAAGCAAAGATATAGGCTTCGGTTCTCTGTGAAAAAGGGCTGTCTGACAGGAACGCAAAGTGATGCGAATATTCTCAATATAGCACAACACTTAAACTGACATTGATTTTTTTAGGTGACCACAATACGTTTTGTTGCTGCCCCGTCCACAGCAGTACATAACCTAGCTTCCTGCTGGTACTCCTGTCTGTTCCTACTGCTGCATCTACTGTAGAATACACTGACTCTGGATAGGTAACTAATACAACCGCACATTAAACATCCAAATGATCCATTTAGGATATAAGCGTACAAAGGTTTTTTTTTAAATGTTCTTATATATATATATATATATATATATATATATATATACTTTGTAAGAGACTGCATTTGTGAAAGATGGATGAACCTAATAAAATAAAGACGTAGTGTAAATCTTCCCACGAATCAGTGTTCTCACTGCAATGCTGCAATGCCTAATTCTGCCACTAGTGGGGGTGCTACAGGTCTGGAGCCTGCTACCTTTGTGTCCACAGAGCCTTTATGTGTATTTGGAAGAATAAGTGAGTATGGTAGGAGGCCAAGCAGAAAAGAAGAAGAAGAAGAAGAAGAAGAAGAAGAAGAAGAAGAAGAAGAAGAAGAAGAAGAAGAAGAAGAAGAAGAAGAAGAAGAAGAAGAAGAAGAAGAAGAAGAAGAAGAAGAAGAAGAAGAAGAAGAAGAGAAGAAGAAGAAGAAGAAGAAGAAGAAGAAGAAGAAGAAGAAGAAGAAGAAGAAGAAGAAGAAGAAGAAGAAGAGGATGGAGGGAGGGAGGGTCAGCGTTCTGTGGTCGTACCGTGACTGTGGCAGGCCCTTTTTGCTGAGATCCATCCTCACCCTCTCCCCCACATGTCTGTAGATCTCCACCAAGCAGCTCATTGCTCCGTCACGCACCTGAAACCCACAACATGTGAAATCATTATCAACTGTTTCTTTGATTTGCACCTGGGTCTTTGTTCTTACCATAGACTATATGCACAATACATTATACATGTACAATATACAAATATACAATTTGACTACGGTGGCAAAGCAGATGGATGAAAAGCATGACTGTGCATACCTGACTTGTGGGGTCCCCCAACAGGTTACATATGTGGGGAACAATTTTACTCAGGGTCAGGCCTTGAGCTCCATGTCTGGAAGAAAAGAATGATATCAATCAGCCCAATGAACAGATACAAGGAGATATACAGCACCTACGGGACAGGGTAGTGAAAGGAAGTCAAGCTGAACAACATCAGTCATTTATTTTTTGTCATTTGTCATTTAAAAAAAGGCAGTTTTGAACTAAGATGTCTGCGTAGCTAAAGATATTGTATTTCAGAAACTGCATGTATCTATTTTAATTTGCAAGAATGGAAAGATGTGTATCATCCACATGACAAAACGAGGAAACTAGGTCTCATCCACACGGACAGTGCACGTGCAATAAGAAAGGTGAGACTCACGTGCTCAGCGTGGCGATGAGACAAAGGCACACTCCTTCTCTGGTCCTGTTGTTCTTGTGTTTGAAGCCTCCCAGCATTCTGTCCCACACATACTATAACAATATATTTTTTTTAATATGGCATCCATTTTGACACGTTTTTCTCAGCAATTGGAAGTAAAACCTCAGCTCTCTTAATGATATAATAATCATTCAGACTCTTAAGGACAAAAACTGATCGCAAACATTTTGTTGGGCAGTTTTTGTCCTCTAGGCACATCAGAGCAAGTCAATGTGAAGGGTTTCAGGTAGGGCAACAGGGAGAGTTGTGTTGGGTTATAATATCAGAGGTTTGAGGATTAGATTCAATACAACAGCTCAGTGGTCAATTTCATCACATCGCACAAGCACTAAGGTCGGCTCAATCAGGAAGCAGCAGCAATATATATATAGATAGATATATATATATATCTATATATATAGATATATATATATTGCAAATCAACTTTAGTCATTGGAATGAATTCAGGCTGTCTGCTGCAATCTTAAACTCATGGGGTTCCCAACCCCCGGGCCACGGACCGGTACCGGGTGGTACCGGGAGGTGTTACTGCCGGGCCGCGAAATAGCTGTGAGTTTATCGTAATATTTGCACAATTATAAATATATAAAAATATTTTATCATAATGTTTTTTTCAAAAAGTGTTTAATTTTCGCACCTATACCAGTCATATTATTTCATCCAGTAGCCTAGTTAAACTTTCACCAGAATCAGTTGAAAATGTTTTTTATTATGTTCCGAGTGATTCGGCGGCTCAGCCTAAGGTCTCAGCCTCTCGTGCGCACGAGAAAGTTACCGGTGCGCCAAGTAGGAAGAGGAGCGCACAGGAGACAACCGTTTCATTGCAGACTGTTGTGTTTATGTGGGGAAATGGCAGTGCAAACATTATTTGAGATATATTTCACACTCGGACTTCATTTTAAGGACATGTCGGCCAGGGTGTAGAGCTATTTGTTTAAGCACCGGATTGGCAAAACAGGAGAGTCTGTAAACCAGTCTGCCTTGATCTATGAATTCATGTCCGGGACTCTCACAGTATCTGCTGCCCACAGCTGTTTTATAGAAGGAACACCTCCTTCACTTCATGAAATGGCTGCAGCATCAGGAGGCAGCGGGACGTGTAACTCCGCCTCTGACAAGTGCAGCACCAGCGCGCCGAGAGCTGTGCCTTTTTACGCACCGCCTTCACTGTGTTTACCTTCTTCAGAACAGCTTAAGAGTGACTGCAGGCTGCTACGTGTTAACCACACACACACACCCACCTCTACACATATCGAACTGCCCGATTATTCCCCCTATTACTCGTTTTATGAAGGAGATGTCCGGTCACCAAGGCGCATGATGTGTGTGTGCACCGGACCAAATTGACAACCGGTCCGCGATTTTTTTTTAATGTATCTGTATGTATATGTTTTAAAGTATCCTTGGCACAATAAAGGTTGGGAACCCCTGAATTAGATGACCCACTTCAGGAAGGCGTGTGTGAGTGTGTGTTGGTACCTGTGGGCTGGCAGCTTGCTCCATGATCTTTAGCAGCACTGTTTGGTCCTGTTCTCGCACTTGGTCTTTAGAATCTCCCAATCGATCGATAAGGCTGGGAAGAACTGAGGGAAAGAGCAGGAAACACTGAAGAATCACACCAGACCAGGAATTTAAAACATATGTATGGGTAATCTATACTTTTGAGAGGTATTGAAATGGCTTTATGCTAACAAAGCATTCTATGTACAATCATTTTGTTAAAAAACAACACATTTCAAACATTAAAAAAAAAGCAAAATGATTGAAAATGATCCTATGGCCAATCAATCTTTCAGGCATCCCCTCAAAACAGTCATAATAGAAGGAGGAGTTTGAATTGTAGAATCATTAGTTCTTATTTGAGCTAAGGGCAAAAAAGAGGAGGGGCCAGCAGTCACCGTGGTAGAAGAGAACTGTCCTCAAAACAAAGACAGGATCACAGCCATTATGCCTGCATTCAAATTTGAACTAAGAAGTTCGGGGGTGCACTGATCATTGATAACTGAATCTCTAGTTTACCGGAAATGTTAACTTATATTGTTAAGGAATTGTTTAGTTTAAATTAGAGACTGGTGAGATTTCACAAAAGCTCTGGAAATTGTAAAATTGCAAGAAAACGCAACATTCAAATTTACCTTGACCTTTAAACTCAATATTTCTCTTTATTTCGATTTCTTTGATTCAATGGCCGTATCTGTGGGAGGTTCTAAAAGTTCCTCTTTAGACATTTGAAGTAAGAGGCTTTTATCTACATTAACACAAATATAATATTGTGTAATGATAATTTATTACAAGATATAATATATTGAATCTTACCTGTTCCCACGTGGGACCTAAATCTCTCCTGTAACCTTGTCACTAAGGCAGATAAGAGGTCCAAGCCGAGCAGAGCCACCTAGTGGAGACACAATAGAACACATTTATACATTTAAATGCTATTTAAATTACATTTGATCCAAAATAAACCACATTTATCTCTTGAATTCCCTTTGTGTTGTTCTCAATCACACATTCATGCAATAAACACTTGCTACAGCCATGGATATCTTGTGTTGAAGGCTGTTTTGAATATGCTCTGTTGCAAAGGATTGTGGGTAACAGAACCTTTGGATGTTTCTGAGCTCCTGCTTCATTATGGATGACACTAGCCTCCTGCAACCTTCACAACATCTCATTTTGATACATTTGGGACACAATAAGTAAATAAAATACATGTTGAGCCCTGCACCATGACTGTACACCACCTGACCAAACATTGATCTAAATGCCCTGGGCCACATTCTAGCATCCAACCTTGTCTGGGGGTGAGTGAGCTTCTCAATGAACGAATAGTGAGAGTTGCCCTGCTAACACCAGATCAGCACATAAGCATCACCTGGGCTTCGGTCCGGAACATGGTGCAATTTTTGGAAACCCTAATATTGTTAAGTCAAATCTGAAACTGTGAGAATTTGAAGTGAGGCTATGCTGCCACCTAGTGTGATTAAAGTGAACTGACTAAGAGAAACAGTGACACAAAGCAATCTATTCAACTCTGGTGCTGTAGATCTCATTTTAGAGATGGGAATTATGGCTCTTTGAAGGGAGCCGGATCTTATGGCTCCGTTCCTTTGCGAGAGCCGTTCAAAAGAGCCGTAAGGGGGCGGGGTTACTAGGTTTATCTGCAAAATATACCTTTTATAATTCAATCAAATGTAGCCCTGTTTGGACCAATGATTTATATATTGTGTAGTACACATATATCACCTTTGTACTGAAGTATTCAAAAGTAAAAATGATATGTTTAATATAAATGATTTGCTGTGGCCAATTGTTTTCATTGCATTTACAGACGCTTGTAACTCTCTGATTGTAGAACCACGCTACACAAAGGAGATAGCAACACCGATACAAACTGACAACAAATCTTTGCTGAGCCTAAAAATAATCATAAATAAATAACATGTAATATACATGTATTGCAATGCTCAAAATAGCAGCATCCAACCGTCTCTAATCCTTGGATACATGTCACTGCATGCATGCACGGAGCACCCGTAGCGCGGAGATCATCATATCATTCTGTCTTGTATTACTTAACAACAAAAATAACAACAACAAAAACGGCTCGTTCGTTCGCGGGCTTTCACTTCAAAGAGCCGGCTCTTTGAACCGGCTCGTTCGCGACCGACACATCACTATCTCACTTCTAGTGGAACTTATATACTTAAAGAGAAGTTTTCGGACAAAATATTAGGAATACTGTGAAATGCGACTTTCCCTTCATCTGGAAATGTTTGGTCTGCCTAATTTGTACCTCTGTGTTTGAACATTTTTAGAATACAAAATTAAACAAAACATTGAGCAAGTTTTATGCTGTGTGACCAATTCATTTTCTACCTCAGATGTCAAAATAGCAGATTTACAGCATTCCAGGAGAGCCGTGTCATTCCTCCTCACAGAACGTTATTCTACTCTGAGCCAAGCCTCTCTTCTCTTGAGTCGTCATTTGCATTTCAAGCTAGTACATCCTGTATTTTCCTGCTTTTCCAAATGTCCCACTAGAAGAACAGGTAGTGAGCGTCCCGGCAGGCAGAAGGCCTGGTGGTATTTACAGGCCTAATCCTCAGATCAGTCCCTTTGTTCTCCAACTGGAGGGAATCACAGTCATTAGGTTGATGACAGGGCCCAAACAAAGAGTGGCTGAGAGCTGTGAGAGGGATCAGCTCCGTTTAACAAGGGTGTGAATCTCCAGAAACTCAGTTTGACTTCAAATCTAGCTCCTCTTGGGTTGGAATGAATGCAGGAGGTCTGTTTAACCTGTCTTATTGAAACAACTGAAGGTAAACACTCTTTTCCGCCTTTCCTTTCTCAACTCAGGAGAGCTGAGTTACAAAGGGACCATGGCAACAACTGCACCCTGTGTTTACATGTTAGTTTTTAGAGAAATACACACACACATACACACACACATACACACACACACACACACACATATACACACACTCAGACGACCCCCCACAAAGCTCGAGACCCAAATCTCACAGACATCATCCCTTCCCAAATCCCCCAACCAACACACTCTCTTTTCATTTCTACTCTTCGTATCTGTAATACTGTCTCTATAGCAGCAGCAGATCCTCAATACTCCGGAACTGGATATCCTTCACCATATGAGATGAATAATGGTGTACACTAAATATGACCTGCACTGTGGCCTAGAAACAAACATATGAGACAGGACAGGAAAGAAAACTAGCAGGCTTTCCATCACCTGACCTTTTCAAAACATGGGAGGCTTTGGCACTAAGTATTTCTCTGCTTTTGTATTGTTTACTTCACAGCAGGACATGTTGGCAGAAAACATCAGGCCTTCAAAAGGCAACAATAGTACAAATGTTCTCTCTTTTGCAATGTTTAATATGCAAGATGTATGCTGTGAAAAGGTACACATTGGAATGACTGATGCTGGCAATTCCATTGATTATCATATAGCCATTAGATCATTCTTAGGTGTACATGTGATACAATTGAACATTCAGCCAGAACGAGGAAATGAGATGGAATAATGTCAGAAAGCCGAAGCATAACTGATGAATCCACTTGTTTCTCCAGCACAGCTTGGATTGGAACAGCACTGATGGTCCTGATTGCAAAAAGAACATGACCTTAAAGTTGCAATGTATATAAGTAAGAACTTCTCCTACTTCTCCTACTTTTTTCACGTTTAGTCCAAGTCCACCTTATGGGGGCGACTGCGGCTGCGAGGGAGTACGGTTGTCCTTCAATTGGAAGGTTGGGGGTTATACTCTGCAGTCAACATGGCGCTGTGTCCTTGGGCAAATACTTAGAGTTGCTCCCGATGGCCTGGCCAACGGTGTGTGAATATTTGTGATTGTTAGCTTACTTGAGCAAAGTGCACTGCTCTGTATAAACAAGGTGTGAATGATGACTTGTAGAATGTAAAGCGCCTTTGAGGGGTCGTAAAGACTGGGTTATACCGGGCTATATAATCACTGTCCATTTAACATTCACATATGAATAAATGTATCCAGATTCCAGAAACCAGAACAAATCAGACAATGAAAGTATGCAATGATTGAGGGTTGTAACATTTGCCATGTACAGATTAAAATAAGATTGACAAGCTGGATGCACAAGTGAAAGCAGACATAGTTCTCTGTTTCAGGGACAACTGAGTGCATCGATCCTTTTAACAGTGGACATATTTGCAAGGCAGGAAGCCACATCCCAATCACAGTCAAAGCAATAAAGCACAAATGTCTCAGTGTTTAGACTTGAGGCTACCATGTGCTCAGACACACTGAGACAGAGAGGGAGGCAGGCTGAATCTTGCCTTTGACCTTATCCGTAGCTGCTGGGTATGTATCACAGAGCACTTCATTTACATACCAGCTCAGACTGGGCAGGTTTCTGTCTGCACCTCTGTGAATGTGTAATAGGGCTGAACGATGAATCGATTTTAAATCGAAATCGTGATTTGAAATGATGCAATTATCAAATCGCAAAGCCTGCGATTTTTTTTTGTTTTTTTTGTTTGTTCTTCTTGTGTGTCAGTCATCCACACCAATCAGAAGTGCTGTGCTCCACATGTACCAGCCATTGTTAACCAATCAGAAGTGGCCCATGATAGAAGGTGATAGACAGATTGATCCAATCACCTGCCAAGTATTTTTGAAATTCTTTTCCAAATGGCTTCCAATGGAGCTTTCCTAGATGGTTTGGTGAAACAGACCATCTGAGTCAGGTTAGTAATGCTCCATCACATGTTTCTATTACAGGGTGAATCTTAAGCTGAAGCTTGACTTTAAAGCAACCCAACGGAAGTTTCATGTAAGTTTAGTTCTTTCACTCGTAGCTCTGGCTGCGGGGGTGCTAGAGACGGGAGCACGTTGATGCGACCTTCCTAGCCGGAGATATGGCCGCATTTTACAATAAACTTCCGTTGGGTCGCTTAAAAACAAATATCGCAAATCGAATCGCAATATCTGTCAGAAAAATCGCAATTAGATTATTTCCCCAAATCGTGCAGCCCTAATGTGTAACAATCTACAACTTGTCTCTGCCCCTGCCCTGTCATGCGTCCTGTTGGCCCCTTACATCTTTGGGGTTCCATTGAAAATGACTGACATCCTGCTGCCTCTTGCTTCATTGTTGTAGCTGTCACACCATGGATCTTAAAAATAAGAAGGTCAAAGTAAGTTAGAGACTAATGTGTATGTGAACCCATCATTACATGGTAAACAGTAAGTTCTCCTACCTGCAGAGCTTCTGTTTAGGATTTGGAAGAAGCTAATTTTCCAACATTGCAGCTATAGAAATCACACATGACCAATGTAAGACTTAAAGGTAGGGTAGGTAAGAATGGAGAAACCAGCTCGAGTGCGCTAGAATTTGAAAGTACACAACCGAAAAAAATCTGCCCCTTCCTTCAGACTTCCTTACAGAGCCCCTCCTCCAACACACACGGACGTGCACATGACCAATGAGGGCACGAGATAAGTTTGTGCACAAGATGGAAGGCTGACAGGCAGGTAGGCCATCCAATCATCTGCCGCGGGCCGAGGCAGATGATTGGTCGTGCTTTTTACAGCGCTACGGCTTCCACAGATGAAATATTTGTATATATTTATTGTCAAAGCATTTAATATATTCATTGCTATCGGGATGTTAAGAGCATTCCATGGAATATAACAAAAAGGGTTTCTGAAGTGAATTACCTACCCTACCATTAAGGAAGTTGCAGAGGGAATGCAGAAACGTAAAATGATCAAACCCACTAACATCCATACCAGCTCAATAAAACATATGTGCCTGTTGACGCTGTAAAACTCCATCCGTCTCTGATGTGGAGGAGCCTTTTAAATGAAATCAAGGATTTCTCTCTGGTGTCCAGCCTGTCATCTCATTACCAGTGAAAACACCATGCTCAGGCTCGTACACAGACTCAGACACAAAGACATGGAAAGGGTAAGGCAGCGATTTCCTCAAAATGAAGAGAACAGCTGGGTATGCTGTCCTTTTCCACAGGGAGTGAATTCACACACACATCACCATCTCAATCCCCAACAAAAAAACTCTCAGTTGATCAAATGAAGCTTGCAAAAAGACATCAGTAAGTCTTTACATATGTAAACAATGAAACTTAAACTGTACTCAGAACAGTTTAAAGTCAAGTCTGCCTCTTCCACACAGACACAGCAGGCTGTAGTTTGTTGCAGCGTGCTATGATTACGCAGCATACCTGGCCCTCCTTCCTGCTGCATAACACTAACTGGATTCTGATGTCTCAGGCACTTGCATAAAGATCGGGCTTTGTCTGGACCGTATCTATTTCAACTGAAATGACACTGAAACTGTAACTCTCAAGCCAATAACTCAAAGCCTGACTTCTGTACAATTGCAGGATCAGGATTAAATCCTGCAGGACATCATTTGCAGGTATGCTTTTAAGCTGTTTGCAGTGATTCTGCAAACTACCATTAGCCTTCAAACTGACAGAAGAGGTGGACTTTTTCCTGGTGTGTGTTCGTTAGTAGCTCGTCCACTAAGCCACAGCACAAGACGAGACACGTGCCTATGTTTGCAGAGGAGCTGGAAAGCTAATATGTGCTGCAGATCACAGTGGAAAGTAGTGGCTGCCACTGCTTTAAAGTTCAAAATGAACAGAGAAAGGACACGCTGACTGTTCAAGGCCGACAGTGGATGGGGCTCATGAAACCAAAAAGATTGATCATATAGTATATTGTACATTTCTATTTTTTCCAATCTGTAATGGTAATATAGAAATTTGATACAATTTAAGATGCATTTTCGGAGCTAAGTAAGAAAATGTCATTATCCAAAAGCATGAACTATTGGATTGACTTGCTTCTCCAGAGCCAACAAAGAAAAAGCAATGGGTTTTTCCATTGGATTTTAAGAAAGTAAGAGGTGTGGCAAACACATTTATGATTCTTGCATGTTTTGTTCAGCACGATAATCTCCACATATATACAGAAATGTTAAAATAGTTGAAGTGTAAATGCAACCATCAGATGTAAATAGCTAATGTTAACCTTTAAAGGAACTGCATCACTGTTGCATTACTTCAAGTCACCGCCACTAAGCTAAAGGCACTAATGTCTGGCATGATGGCGTTTAGTAGTCTCCTTTACTAACTTGTTAGCAACCACCAGTTTTAAGACACATATCTTCAGACATGTTTAATGACATTCAACAAACATTAAAATCTCATATGCTTGTGTTACCTGCAGACGTTATTTCAGCCATCTAACCAAAAACTCAAAAACGTGGAACCTGGGCACGGGAAGTGCTAAAATTATAACAAATGTCCTGGTTCAGGCGCCATTTCTGCACTGATCGATACCTTGCTCAAGGACAGGCTGACATTACAACCACTGTTGCAGGAGAGAAGATTCTTGGCATGCACAGCCAACATACTGCAGATGTGTGTTGGAACCGGGATGTGTGAATCTGGTCTTGTGCCAGCGTGTGGAGTGCAGCAACAACGTTATCATATTCCTGAGGTGTGATTGGCCAGCAGCGACCACAGTGACTCCGCTTGGTTCAGCCTGAGGCCTGGACTGTACAGTAAACACTCTCTATGGTACACACCCGACAGCGCTAACACACGCACAGCAGATACAGATGAATGCAGCACACATAGAAGACTGCGACTGGCGTTGCAGTGTGCTCTAATGGAATTGGAAAAGTTTACCCATGATGCCTTTGCCAAACTTATCCTTGCCTTGAAGCTGTGGGATTTGTTCTATAGTACTAAGCATCAGAACAGTCGGATATTTTGCCACAAATTGCTGGTTAATAGCCTTAATACGTATTGCACCATTGTGTTATCATATATGTAGGAAACAAATGAATATTTAAGACCTTTTTTTCAGATTTCATTTATGGTGGTGTTAAAAAAAACTAAACTAACTTACAAAGTGTGTTTGTTTGTATTGATACACATTTGTATCTGGGCCAATTGTTGCCTACAGTAGAGCCAAGAGTAAATGACATGAAATGAAGCAGGAGAGAGGTGGGGAACGACATGCAGCAGAGGTCCCTGCCAAAACCACAACCATGCAGCACCTAGACGTCGAGACCTGCAGACCTTTGATGAGAAGCTGCTCCTTCTACTTTAGTTTGACCTCTCAGCGTTTCAGAAGTGCATAACAACATGGAAAGCTCATTATGTTGTAGTGTAACAGTGAGCAAAGAGCAAGGGACCACATTGGCTGAGATCTGTTGACCCTCAACATATGATTCCCATCATCTGCAAGCGCTGAGCCTTCAGTGATCCTCCTTCCATATAAGGTTCCTCTCCTTTCATTTGCCATGCATGAATACAAACCATCTTATAAACACATACACAGCATCACCATGTGTTGATGGGGTAATGAGAATCATCTGATAGACTTTGGAGGGAAAAAGGTTGCAGTACTAAAGCAAATGCAACACCAGAATGGAATTGGTAATAATTATAAATAGTTTATTTTAAATAGCAGGGTAAACAAAGTGGCAGGCATGCAGCCTGGAACAACAAAAGGCCAAAAGAGCACAGGTTGATAACCAACCAAACAAAAGGAGGACTCTAAAAAAGGAGTCTAATTGCATACAGGGAAAATAAATACTAACACACTAAATAAGGAACGAAACAAAACCTCACTTTAAAAGTGATACAACTAACAAAAGGATTCTGTACAAAAACACAGCTAAACTAAAGGCAACAGTCACAAAATCCTAAGCTACTCTAAACACTAACTAAGCTACTCTAGACACTACTAATACACAATATCACACGGAGATGGGCACACGAGTTTAACCACAGTTTACAGATCTGTCTAAGGACCAAGTAGCGAGAGGCGTCTGTCCACATGTCAGAGCCTCCAGAGTGATCGTCAGTCACAGGCTTTGAAGTCATCTCCAGCAGGTGTGCTCCGGCTGTGCGCTGCGATTGGAGGGCGTCGGGCCCGGCGTGCTCCAATCACAATCTTCAGGAGGCGGACCAGGAGATGGCAGCCAATCACGTCAGGGCAACCGCACAGCTCATTTACATACAACACAGATTAACACAGTTAAGAAGACCAGGAAGGCGGCAGCCGTAACAATATTGTTTTGACAAAATGATGTGCTAACTTCACAAACTCTAAACTAGTAGTTGTTGTGCAACATAATAATGCCCACAGGCAGTGTGCGAAATACCCGTCAATAATCGGGGGGGTCCCCATCTCTCGTTTATTGCGCAATATACCGATTTGTTTTTAAATGTTGGAGTCAAATGCATCAATCTGGTGCATTTTGAGGGGAAAATAAAGAGACTAGATGTAGACAGACAGTCCCCCTGTTTGAGGCAGACCCACATTTGCGCAGCGTTGCATTCACAATACATACAAAAAATAAAGAAATCCTCAGGCCAACAGGCCACTTAACAGGCCAGGCCATCGGGAAACCTCCCAGTCCTCCCGATGGCCAGTCCGGGCCCAATCAGTAGTCTATAGCAGCGTTTCTCAACCGGGGCGCCGTCTGGCGTCTTCAGGGGTGCCGTCAAATAATTCTATATTCTGACGTTCATATGAATGAATGAATACGCGACCGTTAAAGAGCCGTCTGTTTTCGATTCTATGCGAGGAAATGCTTTTGCCAGCCAAAATAGATTATATTTGTGAACAAATGTTTTGAATTATGAATACTGGACATAGTAAGCTTAAAAACATTTTAGTGACCATTGCAAGTGACAAATACATATTATAATTTGAGACCCCCCTCAAATGTTGCTGTTGAGGCTTTCAGGGGGGCTCAGGTGTTAATCGGGGGGGTCGAGCTCCCCCGGACCCCCCCGTATTTCGCACACTGCCCACAGGCCTACACACACACACACACACACCCTGCACCTCGACTTCATGCTCCAGTATACCCAGCAGTCTCTCCTGATGCCTGAACACAACACAGCTGTGGGGAATGTCACTCACGCTGCATAATGGTTAGAGGTGAGAAACACACGTGCATATACGTACACAGTTTGACACACACCAAGCACAATTACAGCCCTATCATTAGCTCTGTCTGATAACAGAAGCAAACAACACTCCAGCTACGGCACATTTCTCAGTAGATTAGGCACGCAGAACAGATAGGAATTGGAGGGGGAGAGGACAGAGAAGTTAAGGGACAGAAAAATGTATAGAATAGTGATTGATCCATATGGATTAATACAGTAAACTGAACCAATATGGCAGAAAAATGCAGGTGAGTGAAAGCAAAGCATTGTAATAGATGCCTAAAGTCTTATTCAAGTGTGGGTTTATTTTGAATTGGTTTCATTTTGAAGCAATCTTTGAGCAGCCAACTGTGTCCTAGAGGTAGAGATGTGGCCTATCAGACGACAACCACGGGACGGGTGGTGCCGCAAGCTAAAGTGCTCATGAGTCACATTTGTTACAGGCAGATAACTAAAGACAGCAGCAGCAAATCAGAGAGAACACACCAAAACACTAATACTGCAGTATCAGATAGCACAGGTGAAACAACCTTATTCTATAGTTTGACAGTTCAGCCCCTATATGTTTGACTGTTTTACAGGAAACCTCTTGTTATCATCATCAAAGAGCACATACACATCAAAACCAACAGGGGTTCAGTGTAGAGAGCAGAGAGAGACTGGGTCCCTGAGGTCACTGTGACCACTGTTCACCACATGCAATTCTCTGTCCCTTCGCTTCATCACAAAAACAAACCCTTGTACGTAAACACAAACACAATCCACTTAATTCATATTTACATAATACTCATATAACAGCAGTACTGGAAGGACTTTTAAGGAGACTTCAATAAACATGTTGCAGCAGAATCCAGCTACCCGAAACCTAAGCTGAACTGCATTTTGGACTGTATTGCAATATTTGAGCCTCTGATACAAAGTGAGTGTCTGTTGATAACACACATACACTGCCAGGGCACCTGCCAGACCGGATAGAGGAGGACGTCTCTCTGTAGGCAGAAAACAGTGCTAATGGAAGTGGCAGCAAAGCTAACGTGGCTACAAAAACAAGTGGACATTTAGGCAGGGAGACAGCTGACTCAGGAGGTCAGACCGAACACACAGCCACACACCAGGGTGATTGTTTGATCCCAATGGATGAAAGGACAGAGATGCATACCTTTACAATAGTGTGGTACATACATAGGTTTGGGAGGAAATGAATATTGTTTAGATCACTATATTATCTCACTAGTCACTAAATCTTGCTTTACTGAATATTTCATATTACAAAGCATCACTTTGAAGTAAACTACAATAGAATACTATTATTTCTCCACCTCAGTTAATATGTATGTAAGCCTGCATTACAGAGCTTGTAGAGAAGAACTACAGTGACTGTATTAAGTTTGAGAAAGATATTCAAACTAGTCCTAAAGAAAGACCATCCTTAACAAAAAAAAGTGTTGTGACCGTAGTGTGGCGACCTTCAGGAGTCATGAGGACTTTCCAAGGAGAACCTCAGGCAGCGCTGGGGGGGAGAATACTGCTTGTTTTCCAGAAATCATAGCAATCATTGGTGTATTTAGGGACATGTGTTCACCTTGTGTTAACTAAATTAGTTTTTTAACAAAGTTGATTGTACTCTCCTTTTGAGATTTGATTTGTTACATTTTTGGCAAGTGATGTATTTAAATATTGAAGTAATATGAAAAACACCAGTATATTTCTGTATGTACCAACACACTCTTTCAACCAGGACATTTCTGTATTTAACAATACACTCTTTTGTCTAGGACAGCGATCTTTGGTTCTCACTATGGACCATGACAGAGCATATTATATATCATAGCTGTACAATCCACTCAGAGGCTTCCTTCCTGGGCCCTGCTGACTCTGCAGAACTAATTGCCAGAGTGATAACATGATATGGGCGTCAGAGCTCCAGTGGGCTGACATGGAAAATAACATGGACGAGAGCTGATCAAAGGAAAATTGTCTGTAAAAATACTCCTTAGAATTTCAAAAGTATAATCCCTGGATTATAGCAAGTGTTTACAGGGTTGTTTCATCACACATTTCTCTGAGGGGGTCATGTATGCAGTTTCTGAGAGGGGTCAGAGCATGTGACCAACAGGATGCAGCTTCCTGGGGCAAGTCAGTGTCACTCAAGCCCCCGTTAGTGACGGATGCACAAACATGCCACTCTCCTTTCACAGCTAGAACAAAAGAGATTCTTTTAATATAAATTAAACACACAACTGGATCATCCAAACTGCCAGAGACACTTAAGTAGGGGAACGGAAACACTAGGGACATGCTCACACCAACAATAACATTTGATTGATTGGGTTATTTTTTGTTAATGAACATTGAATTTCAATCTTAGATACAATACCCTAGCATTTTGGATATGGCAATAAATTGACAGAACTTTGAATTTATTATTATATTTATAACTTAATAGGTTGTGCAGCGCACAATAAATGTAAGTTATTTAATATCGCTGACAGTGGGTGACAGGAGGAGGGGGGCTATGTGGGCAACGCAGCACTGTGTTTGTATGTGTCCACTCACAGTAGAGAAGCGACAATAGAAAGCGCAGCTGGTATTGACGCTGCAGAAAAAGAATATCAATATTCAATATTGATATGTATCGATATTTCAATATTTTTGACAACACTATTCTATTACGGGCTCAAGAGGATCATATGTTAAAAAAACTGCATTTGGCTAAACTATAGTGATCACTTAGGTTTCAATTTCAACCTGCCAATCATAGGTATAGACACTAGAGTGTTTGCCAGGTCGTTTCTTGACAGTAAATGTCAATAGGCAAAACATCTGCAAGTGGTATAGATTAGGCATTAGAATTCCTTTCTCATAATACCAAAAAGCCCTATGCAGTAGATGGAAGGAAGGATGCTGGTCACAATCAAGTGTTTCAGTTCAGTCTAGGGGGTAATAAGCTGATCACAGAGGGGGGGTAGACACTTGTGTGTAAACGAATAGACTTCAAAGTCCTCCTCATTACTCACAAAGCCCTCAACAACCAGGCCCCCCCCCCTACCTCACAGACCTGCTGCACCACCACACCCCTTCCCGCTGCCTCCGCTCATCAGAAGTCAACCTCCTATCCATCCCCACCCGCATCAAGCACCGGACCTGGGGGGACAGAGCCTTCTCCGTCACTGCCCCCTCCCTCTGGACCTCACTCCCACAGCCCATCAGAGACTGCACTGACCTCACCACCTTCAAAACACTTACAAAAACTCACCTCTTCAATCTGGCTTTTAATGTGTGATTGTGTTTGTATTGCTTGATTTTACTTTGACTTCAACTATATTTATTTGTTGTTCTTTTCTGTTCACTATCTCTGTAAAGCGACTTTGAGCACCCTTTAAAAGCGCTTACAAAATAAATGTATTATTATTATTATTGTGTGTAGGGTTGACTGAATGCCATTGCTCAGGGAGAAGACACAGCAGTGTCTGGTCAGGCGGGGCAGGACTGGCTGCTTCACTGATTATGATGTCATCCAGTTGCTCAGGAGAGGCTGCAGTGTTATCTACCACAGGACAATGCTGCCTGACTTGTTGCAATACAGACTGTTACACTGGACAACATCAGAGGAGAGAAAACTGCAACAACAACATCAAATAACAGTATATAATATTCCATCACATACTGGTTTTCCAAGCCAAAACAACTTTAGGAAATAATTTGCCAAAATATGAGCTGTGACTACAGATTTAGAATCTACACAGAGTTCAACATGAAAAGCGAAAGCAGGAGATGAAGGGAGCGAGCATGTTTGTATATGATATTCAGAAGAGCAGGGGTTCCCTCTGGGTCTGACTGGATGTGTGCATTGGACACTGAAGAACATACAGTAAAGGGATCTTTGCATTCTTCTGATAAGCTGACACAATCCCTTCAGAAACAGAATATGATACATAAAAGAGGACAATTAACTGAGACATGAACACACATGAGTTCTGATGAGAACACAACACAAACTCCCACCCTGATACTCAGCTGAGCAGAGCCTGCAGGTTCCTTTTTCTGTCACACACACTGAAATACACAGCTGTGACATGGGTAAAAAGGCTTCTATTCTCACAGCAGTAATGTGCTGGGACTGTGTGAGTATGTATGGCTGTAGTGGTGATCACACCTTGGCCTATAAACAGGTCACAAACACAATATGCTCTTGGATTAGCAAATTGTAGCAGAATATCATATGAGATATTTCATCAGCCATTAAGAACCACTAAACATGGATATGAGTGGCAGTCTAGACTTAGGATCTCTCTCAGTTCATTCATTTTTGCTAGGATGAAAACGAGTGTTACTCCTGGCTATCACATGTCCATATCCATCCCTGTATACCCATAATGCTTTGTTTTTTTGGACTTGACTCCTGCTTTAGACAGATATTTTCTCTTCAAATTAAACAATAGATTAACACTTAGCTAAGCAATAGGCCCCTAAAAACACAGTTTCTTAATCATGGGAGATTCTAACATACACAGGTCCCATCTATGAATGTTGCCAATGTACAGTTCAAAGACGCACGCTGAGGCCCAACCACCTAAACAGACTGATGGAGTTGTTGTAGTGGATATGTACTGGCTGATATGGCCCCAGTGTGGCCCCTCAGTCATCTCTCAGCGTGCTGTTATGAGAGAAAGGGCTGGCAGAGGAACCAGCCTGAACAGAATCCATCTCCCCTCTCCATCTGCCACACAGTTGCTCTCATTAATTGCCAACCGATGCTGAATGGAATTTCTAATTCAATTTACGTTCACAGTGTTTTGGTAGACCAACAGGGAGCGAATGCATCACTTTCATCAAGAATCATGATATGCTAACCAATTGGGAAAAAACAAACTGTATCAAAAATGTGCTGGTGCATTTTGAATTAGACTTCATCTAACATCCATCATTGAATATGCAATGGCCTGACAGAACAGGGTTTGCAAACCCCAAGGAACTGGTAGCCTAACTCATGACAAAAAGGGAAACATCCTTGAGTTGAGCAGATTAAATAAGAGAGCAGATTATGACTATGCGGTTGGTGCCGCCAAGGATCCCAAACCTGGACGGATTTATACTAGCAGTGATGGGGGGGGGGTCATTAGGATAAGGGGATTTACGGCTGCTGCTAATGCTGCTGCTGGTGACACACAAAGGGACATATTTTTGACACAGTGCAATCTAAAAAATGCCAGAAAAGCAGAGATAGCATTCTGTGTCGCTGCTGAATGTATGCGCGCCGCTGCTACCAGCCAGGTACCAACAAATATATATATTCTTTTTATACATTAAAATAATAATACGTGGCGCTCGCGTCATCGCCACGGAGGAGCACACAGCCTCTGTGAGCCAGCGAGGCAGAGAGAGAGCGAGAGAGCGAGAGAGCACACCTTTATCTATTTAATATAACTGTAAAAAATAAAGTAAGAAATCATTCCAATGTGTACAATAGGACAGTACAAAAAAACTACAAAAAAAATGTTGAAGTACACTTCAACATTAAAAAAAAATCTTCCCGGGGGTGCATGCCTGGCAAACACATAGAAACATATTGGCGGGGCGCACTTCGTACGCACACACACTAAAAGATTCCACGCGCTCCGCGCTCACATTTTGCTAGGCCCGTGTGCCTTAGCACCGCTGCTAGGACTCCATCCTAGGAGAAACACTGAGAGGAAAGGGACGGCAGAGAACTGTCTGTGGGTGAGAGTGAGAAAAGCCTCTGACAGATACAAATGGAGCATAGACAGAAAAGATAGCAGAGAAGACAAGAGAAAACTGAACAAGATGTTGATTATGCTTTATCACCGAGTGTACAAGCGTCAGCAGGAGGTAAATCACTCCCCTCTGCTCCTCCTTCTGCATCTATTGCTGAGTCATTCAATCATGGTGCTACCCTGTTGCTGGAAACACACACACACACACACACACACACACACATGTAGAGCTATACTCTGGACCTCTGCTCCTACAGCCCTGCACAGAACACACTCGCATGACTGAATACACCTATAAAAGAGAAATGTTTTGGAATTTGTGTAGGTGATGGTTCTTTAGTAGTCAGGTGTGCCCCATTTCTCACCCAAAACATGGTTGGACCGGCTTAACCCTTTAACTGCCAGACCAAGAAAAAAGCTATGGAAAAATTATTTGTTTGCATTTGTTTATCAAATGGGCCACAAATAACCACAAACTATTTATTTTTTTTTGACTGACCACACAGTTTTGTTTTTATGAGCCTCTACCAACTGGTCGAGCTGGCCTTTTATGGTAAAAGTGCATTTTCAAGAATCATCATATACAGTACAGTATTTGTAAGCATCAAACTCAAATTAAACACAAACTGAAATACATTTGTTTCTTTTATGGAAAATGAGCAATATATACAACCAGATATATTCATAAAAGATAATAAATTATAATTGTAAAAAAAGGAAAAAAGTAATGTAAAGTGTTTTTCATAATAAAGAAAAGACTTGCTCATCTTACTGTAGATGCTGAATTGGCCTAACAGGAAACCACTGGCCTAACAGCAAATGTCTATATCCTGTGTTGGCCTAAAGGCCTCTACACACCGGCCCGACTTTGGGAGTCAGAGGCCGTCCGAAGCCGTCAGAGGCAGTCGGGCATTCGCGTCGCACTACTCAGGTTGGTGTGTCGTCTCTTTACGGCACATTTTGCACCCTCCCGCCTCCTCCCGCCGCCGATTCAACATGTTGAATCGGCGGCGGGAGTCCGCGGGAGGCCAAAGAACGTCGGGACAAATCAATCACTCTGATTGGCTGTTCAGCTTAGCGAATCAGTGCATCAGAAGTGAAGCGGAAGTGAGGGACCAAAACAAACGATAAGAAGGCACACACAGACGGCTAATCTTCCTCATTTTCATCTCACCCGGACGCAAGAGTTTCTTTTTTATCATGACGGCATGGAATGAAGAAAGTGAAGACCAACTGATCAGGCTGTGTTTGTTTGTTTATATTACTAAGTCTGTTCTTCTTCTCTTGGTGTATAAAACGCAGTCTGTCTTCCGGTTGTTGCCTCTTTTGAATGACGAATACACACTACCGCCGCCTGCTGGTAAGGAGAGTTATTGCCACTCGTCGGCTGAAGTATTTGCGGTGTGTTCGTAGGCGGGCGGCTTTATCCGACGAAGCCAACGAAGCCTGACGTAGCTGACGTAAAAGTCGAGACGCCTTCGGTACGCGTTCTTTGGTCTCAGGTTGGTGTGTAGAGACCTCAGGTTGGTGTGTAGAGACCTTTGGTCTCAGGTTGGTGTGTAGAGACCTCAGGTTGGTGTGTAGAGACCTTAAAGGTCTCTACACACCAACCTGAGACCAAAGAACGCGTACCGAAGGCGTCCCGACTTTTACGTCAGCTACGTTGGGCTTCGTTGGCTTCGTCGGATAAAGCCGCCCGCCTACGAACACACCGCAAATACTTCAGCCGACGAGTGGCAATAACTCTCCTTACCAGCAGGCGGCGGTAGTGTGTATTCGTCATTCAAAAGAGGCAACAACCGGAAGACAGACTGCCTTTTATACACCGACAGAAGAAGAACAGACTTAGTAATATAAACAGTTGATCAGTTGGTCTTCACTTTCTTCATTCCATGCCGTCATGATAAAAAAGAAACTCTTGCGTCCGGGTGAGATGAAAATGAGGAAGATTAGCCGTCTGTGTGTGCCTTCTTATCGTTTGTTTTGGTCCCTCACTTCCGCTTCACTTCTGATGCACTGATTCGCTAAGCTGAACAGCCAATCAGAGTGATTGATTTGTCCCGACGTTCTTTGGCCTCCCGCGGCCTCCCGCCGCCGATTCAACATGTTGAATCGGCGGCGGGAGGAGGCGGGAGGGTTGAAAATGTGCCGTAAAGAGACGACAACCAACCTGAGTAGTGCGAAGCGAATGCCCGACTGCCTCTGACGGCTTCGGACGGCCTCTGACTCCCAAAGTCGGGCCGGTGTGTAGAGGCCTTAACTTGCTCATCTGTGTGCAACTTTGGGCTGAATGCCATGCATGAAAGGTGCTATATAAATTATTATCACTCTTTCACTATGAGACTCATAAGGCAGTACTAGATTTAGTAATATTACCATGAATCTAGCCATTTATTTACCATATTTTATTGGAAAACATCTCTGAAACTCATATTGCTAGTTTACCATAAAAAGCCAATTCGACCGATTCGTTGAGCATATTTTCAAAAAATTATTACACCCTTATTAAAACTTTTTTTGTGCATCAAGTTATCTAAATATGTTCAGTAAGTGACATCTAGAGGTTGTTTGTGCATAACACGTCAACCAGAAGGTAGAGCTGGCTGAATCAGATGGAGTTCAACTTTTTCTTTTTTTTTTCAACAAGATATCAAGACACAAAATGTGCTCTACCAAATGGTGGCGCTGGCAGTTAAAGGGTTGACTTTGGCACACATTCGGCCAATTCTCTCTTCAAACATACATTTACTGGAGAATGACATTCACTTAAAGGTGTTGATCTTTTGAATTGGTAGAGAAACACTGTTGTGCTTAAATCTTGCGACTTAATTACGGCAATGCAGCGAATATCACTCAAATGACTCATTCCAACCGTTAAGCCCTGATTTCATTCATTTTCTCCCTGATAAACTAAACATTCAGAGCTCAGAGATAGCCAGAACAAAATAAACAATTAGCATAATATAAATGATGATATTAAAAGAAAATATATATTTTCATAGTAAGTAGTGCATTTTATTTATTTGACTTTTTTGACGATGTACTTTCATTTTACAAAGTAATATTGTAACAATAAATCACACAGCTCTACCACAATCACACAACATACAGAAGTGTGGCAGGGCTGCTTCATTCATTACACACTGCATACACACACAGAAACCTCCTGACTTTACACTTTAACCATTAGGCCTTATTAACTCTCACACACACGTCTTTTGGGTTTTGTAAATCAGCCACATTTGAAAGCAAGGGCAAAATACACATTGTGTGCTGCATCATCTTGAAGGCTTTCCCTCATGCAGCAGAGCGCTGTGTGTCGCAGCTTTTCATCTGAGCTTAGCACAAATCTCTGCCCTCCAAATGCTCACAAAGTTGCATTAAGGATTACCATTTGACAGGGGGCTGTGCCCAGGCTCCAGAGTCCCCCTTCAAGCTGAAATGACTGGTTCACTCTGGAAATGGACCTTAACCTGGTGCACAAGCATGCTCAATGCACATGGGCTTAAGAGTAGAGGGAAACAACTACGCAGCAGCAGAGGTGTTTTTCTATAAGTGTGTTTGTGTGTGTTCAAGGTTGATTGATCCAAAGTGTTAGCACAGGCTTTAGACAAAGGTTACACAGGCTTCTCCATGGGTTTGCCACTGTCAATCAAACTTACTTCAGACATACACACACTCTACTCCCACAATGTTCTGATGCAGTAAATGAAGGAGAAATGCTATTGATCAAGTAAGTCCATGAGGGAGAGACGCAGACAGAAACAAAACGAGAAGCCAGTCTCTTAAAGACAGTGTCTCTAGGATCTCTTCAAAGTCTAGTTTGAGTTGGGTCGTGTTCCATTGCCAGAGGTCTTTGTGCTAGAATGTCTCACATTGGAGTGAATCAAGAAAACAAGACTTGGTAGTGAGTTCAAATCATCAGAGGATCAAATCATGAGAGTGAAGTGTGAAGGAAACATGTGTTGCTGCTCTTTCTATCCTGTCAGCTTATGAATTGGTTGGTCAGTTTGCATCGCCCTGATGTTCTGTAGAGACCAAGACAAACATTCACTCGAAATGGGAATATCCGGGAAGTCACAGGCAGCAGAAAGAGTTGTCATGTGAGTTCATGTTTGCTAACAAATTCAGAAGTTATATTCCATTTAGCATGGCAAAAAAATGCACGCAAGTGTTCAAACTTGTTTGCACAGTTAAGGATGTTTAATGACATTTTGCCATCCTCATAAAGCTCATGCTAAATGTGCACAACAGTATGTGAATGGAAAAACGGATTCTGTCGATACTCGTCAAAGATTAAAATAGAAGACAAGAGAGAGGGCAATAGTGCAAGGGAGGATACATTGAACATTATGAAATAATTAA
This sequence comes from Dissostichus eleginoides, assembly GCA_031216635.1. Taxonomy (NCBI): domain Eukaryota; kingdom Metazoa; phylum Chordata; class Actinopteri; order Perciformes; family Nototheniidae; genus Dissostichus; species Dissostichus eleginoides. The sequence goes on along the minus strand of CM062274.1, from coordinate 2,895,337 downwards.
GTGTTATTTTTTTATATTGGACAATTGCCACTTGAATTCTGCTGACCTCATAGCTGACTCACATTTAGCAGTGTTGCTCCTGTCTCAGACTAAAGCTAACCAACGTACACTCTTTCAATGTGCCCTTCCTAAGCCACATCACTTGTAATATCCTGTTGAAACATCATATTCCCCTGCAGGGCAGCAGAACAGCCTTTTACGAGTACTTCAAAGTGGTGTCATTGAGCTGCAGTACCACTAATCTGTCCAGTCTTTGATGAGGCCAGCTGCTCAGTCCTCCCTACAGCATCTCTCATCTTTAGCTCATTGTTTCCCACCTACTTGTTTCGTATCCAAGTCAATCAATCCATCAAAGTTGATTTATATAGCCCAATATCGCACATTTGACATCTGTCTCATTCGACTTTAAAGTTTGTACGGACTATGAATATGACACCCTCTATCCTTGGACCCTCACATCGGGCAAGGAGAAACTTCTAAGTGTGCCACCATGATTCAGTTAGTGACAACATCACATGAAAGTCATCCCGACAGCTTGACAAACTGAGCTTAGTTTATGTTGAAGAAAGACATCGCCTGGGTCCAGTGCTAGGGCCCCTCTGTGTGCAGTAAAACCCTTTTATACATATATGTATATAAAATGATGAATGGAGTGGGATACGCATGCAAACTCACTCTCACACGGCATAACAGCTATCTGTGTTGAAGGAAGGAATAGCATTACCATCCTATCTAAAACCATACCATGCTTAGAAATGAGCAGTGGAGCCTAAGCAGGAAATACACCAAGGCACGGACAATGGCTCCCCAGAGACAGCCCCACTCCTCCAGTCTGAATTTGAGAAACACAGGCTTGAGCATATTTCACAAACAGAAGCTGAGCTGAATGATACCCCAGGAGGAGCAGGAGAGACTGTGATCATGCTAGGTTCCTAAGGCATCTGAAACAAAGGCAGAAACGGAACTCATGCCTGGTACTAGCTAATCAAGCAGAACAAATAGAAATGTCTAGTTACTCATCAGGACAAGAGCTTTAAAACAAATATTGATTCAATGATTGAATAGGGCACACTTTGTCTGTCAGTATCACATTGTTGGTAAGACAACAGAAATGACTCCAGCCACTCTGCCCAGACATGGCTGAGCATTACAGTTGGCACCAGGTTGTCTGAGCAATCATTTCAGGGCTCCTCCACCCGCAAACGGCTCCCCCCACTCTCTATTGATTAAGTCAGTGAACCACCTCAGCTCCCAGGCTCATCCCTGCACAGGGAGAGGTGGAGACGGAGATGAAGGAGGGGAGAGTTGATGTGATGGATGGATACTGACAAGAACTGGTTGCCTAGAGGTGGGAAAGGGGTGAGAAAAGAGGGAGGAAGTACACTGCACATGTCTGGTTACTGGGGTTGTGTGGTCATTCAGCACTGTGAGTTGTACGTAGACTTGTACTGACCAATCCATTAGTTGATCAACAGAAAAAGCAATTGGCAAATGATACATGAATCGTTAAGTAAGTTTACATGCAACAAGGACATTTCTTTGGATAAAGACTTGAAAGGACACATTTAAAAAGACATCACCTTTGACTATCAGAAACTGGGATGGAGATGGCTCACTATTTATAAACCAAACGATAAATCAAGTCATCTGGAAGATAATCAGCAACTTCATCGATCAATAGAATGGCTAGAATGGGTCAATCAAATGTCATGTTTTTTTCTTGCTTTTCAAATTACAATTCCCTAAACTCCACAATTCTGTTCTGTTTCAATCCAAGCATGAAAATCAATGACAGGAAGATGAAGCTCTTTGGTTAGTTTGCCATTATACAATGGACGACCCTCTTCCACTTTTCCTTCATTATTATTATTCCTTAATGATTCTTTCTTAATCAGAATTCTAAGGTGGGCGTAGCCTGCTGTGCTACTTTCATATGTTGTGATACATTTTACAATCTGTGTATGTTTGTATGTATGTTTTTCTTTTAAAACAAAAAAACCATAAGAAGAAAATGCCAAAAAAGAATTATAATGTGGGCGTGGTCGGTGGCATTGCACAGATAGGGATGAAGCAACAATTACAGAGCAGACAGGGAACACTTGATACGTTCCTCGAATATCGCTCCTCCGTTATCGCTCCTCGCTCCTCGCTCCTCCGGCACAAATAAGGGCACTGGGACGCTACTCAAGATGGCGCAGACAAATCAACTTCCGGTGATACCGAGACCGAGGAGCGAGGAAATGAAAAATAACCGAAGTGAAACGCACCCCCAGACAGCTCCAGAATATCTACAACCACCATCACAGAGAATCCTGTGTGCTTCTGTCAAACACTCCCCTCCTCACTCACTCTTCCATAACAGCACCACACCTCTGCATTTAGCCCATCATTAGGTGTATACTATGCACACTTGTTTAGAGTTGATTCAGCAGCTGAAACCAGCCGGGATGTGGCTGTTGACTTGACACACCCTGAGATGGAGATCACTCTGGAACATGACAACTGCACCAGGAGGTATCCATCTACCGAACACATGACTCGCTTCATTTGAAATTGCATGTGCATGAATCATGAAAGTGTTCTATTTAGAAAACGAGAATAGCCTGACAACAGAAATCACTGATGTTCATGCTTGATGCTCCATTATTAAGAGTGGTTTCCAAGGATCTGCTGATCACGTTCACACAAATATCACTTTGTTCAATTTCACTCATTTGTATGTGTACAGAACTTTAGGGAAGAGATGGGGAAGCAAATGAAACAGTTAGGCTGGGCGTTTGTTACAAAGACCCTTCAGCAGAGTTCAGAAGGAATTCCAATCTGATGCTTTAGAAATACCTTTGGTTTGATAGATAGGCTTCATTTTGAACTGATCTACTGCATGTATTATGGTTTTAAGATGACCAATAATAGACAAGTAAGCTTTTCTGTTTTCAAGTTGGGACTCATGGAGAATTTGCAGAGCAGGAGGTTACTGTGGGTTACCAAGGGCACATGACACTAACAAACTAACATTAGTATACTGTCAGTCAACATATGCAAACAACCTGTAATGTTAACCATCCACCCTGTGCACCCAGGCTTTGAATCACCGCTTCAGACACAGTACATGAGTTGCTGTAGAAACAAATTCATTTTGTTCAAGGAAAGATCGAATACTTTTGTTATAGACCTAAACTTATTTGTATTGTTAGCATGAGGAAGTGTTTAACCCCTTCTGGGAAGAGATATACAAGGAAGAGTACACCTCCTCTGAGAATGTGGGACCTTCACCTAACCTGTCAGCTCAGCAGTATGACATTGACAGTACAATCATCCAGTGTTTGTTATCCAAACACAAAAGGTATGTGCAGCAAGGAAAGCCCTCAGACTGGCCCTCTGAACTTTAGGTAAGAAGAGTGTCAAACGCTATAAAGAACTTTCTTTAACCCTCCTATTGTCTTCCTCCCCCCCCCTTACTTTGGTGTTTGCGGTCAAATTTGACCGGTCCTGTTTTAACTGCTATTACATTAACACAAAAACCATTAATCATCACCAAATGTCATTGAACACCATTTCAAACTGTACATATTGTATCAGACTACTGGTATACATGAAAACCTGCAGTAAATATACAAAGAATAGACACTGAAGATGTGTTGGTGTGCCAGGTGTGATCCATGTGGGGGGATGGGCACAGAAGAGCGGGAAATGTGTCAAATTGTTCTGTGTGTTTGTGTGTGCCAGGTGTGATTCACATGGGGGGATTGGGCACATAAGGGGACACACACATCTAGAGTATGTGTGTGTGTGTGTGTGTGTGTGTGTGTGTGTGTGTGTGTGTGTGTGTGTGTGTGTGTGTGTGTGTGCAGGGTTCGAGTTATAAACTGAGCTCTATGGGGGTCTTTAAAACTAACGCGCACGCGTGCACACACGCACGCACGCACGCACGCGCACACACACACACACACACACCAATAATAAACATATGGACAGGGGTTACTATTTAAAAAAAACTTGCAAATGTATTTGGGAACCTATCCATAACATATTTTGGGGGTGGACCTCAAATCCTCTAGGAGGGTCCGGGGGCATGCCCCCCCGGTAAGATTTTTTTTTTTTAAATGTTGGAGTTAAATGCATCAATCTGGTGCATTTTGAGGGGGAAATAAAGAGACTAGATCTATGGAAACACCCATATGAAACAGATGCCACATCATGTAGACATGTGCACACATAGACATCAAAGTGGGCTTGAGCCCCTGCCCTTTTTCTTCCTCCAGAGAAAGTGCCCTTTTTTTTATTTTTATAAATGAATATATATCTACTGCTGTTTGCGCACAGTTTCCCTTTCCAAAAATATATTGATTGAATACAAGATTAAAATATCAGGTCGGGAGATTAGACTGTGAAGTTCCGATGCTCTCTCTAGCCTCCCTCCACGTCTCCTGCACAGCGGTGCGGAGAGTCATCGGCAGTCCCTTCAGACAGACAGGTAGCAGCACCTCCCACTTTACTCTCCCATGTTATGCCGGCTTTTCTTGGTTTATTTTGAAGGTGAGTGGTGATGAACAAATTACTAAACTAACCAGTGAATACAGTAAAATGTGTATCTAACAACGTCATCACAATCGCCACATTGATATGCAAATTGGGCGTTAACTAGGCCTAATTAAAATGCGCTAATTTGCATGCAGTTACCAAGGCATTGCAGGTGAAAAGGATAAAACTAAAAAACACATCACCTCACAACTTCCCCAGATAGTTACGTCAAGTCAGTATTTTCCCCTGAAATGTTATGTTTAAATGCAGATTAGCTTTAAATCTATAGATGAATTCGGACATGGTAGTAAAAGGAACACCATTTATATTTGTTTCCTGGAAGTTTTATTTCCATTTGAGTGAAAGAAAACATGGAAGCAAAATAGACCAAAATAACAAGTACATGAAAAAAGGATCTTTTAGCCTGTAATGTCCTTAAACAGTAACTTCATACTTTTGATTGTTGGCTGCTCATTTAATAACTATTAATTGTACTAGTTTGTTGTCTGCTCTTGTGCTTAGTGAATACTAAAGAAGACCATTGTCTCTGTGTTAGCGGATATTTTGTAGAATTCTGTTGAGTATTAAAAAATTGCGTGAGTGTGAGGGTATTAAAATAAATTGGTCAGTGCAACTATATTTAACTTTTACATTTTTTTTTAATAAATGATTATGGGAAGTGCCCTTTTTCTCACTTGAGCACCCGCCCCCCAAAATGTCTGTGCACGTCCCTGATGTAGACAGACAGTCACCCTGTGTGAGGCAAACCCACATTTGCGCAGCCTTGCGTTCACAATATATACAACAACAACAAAAATCGCCAGGCCATCGGGAAACCTCCCGGTCCTCCCGATGGCCAGTCCGGGCCTGGCAGCAGCCCTCTACTTGCTACAAACTTAAATACTACGCACACACACATCATTACAGGCATAGATTGCGCAATAATGTATTGCGCACCTTGGAGGTGCAGTGCAGGAATATTGTCATTCAAGAGATGCGTAGTTCTTTTGGAAAACATGTTTTTCTTTTAGCCTATTTACCTCGTTAACGTAAATAATACTCATTACATTGACACGTGCATTATTTGTGATTAAAATAATGGTTGTTGGTAATGTATTAGCGACCCCCACAGATGTATGATTTCACTGCGTCCGTGGGAGCTCAGACCCTCCTTATGGGAGCTCAGCTCCCATTGGCTCCCACATAACTCGAACCGTGTGTGTGTGTGTGTGTGTGTGTGTGTGTGTGTGTGTGTGTGTGTGTGTGTGTGTGTGTGTGTGTGTGTGTGTGTGTGTGTGTGTGTGTGTGTGTGTGTGTTTTATCTGATCCGGATGGTTACTAATTCCTTTTCTTTATGGCGGTCACTTTTGACCGGGAACACCATGGGTGTTACAAAGTTGACTAAATCATCCAAAATCCAATGAAAGTGGTGATCAGCAAATTGATATGTTCAAATGTCTACTGTGAAGGATATCATAAAGCCTTAATGCAATCGAATGTAAAACAAAAAAGTTAGGATTGATGAAAGAAGTAAATCGGTCAGATTTGACCCGAAGACAACAGGAGGGTTAAACAGTTGCTTGGTATTAGACGCATCCACTCAAAGCACCATTTATGGTGAATGAATTCATCCCCCCCCCTCTCAAACTAAATAGTTCCCACTTTAGTTGCCAAGTGATCAGCTATGCCTGTGCTGAGGATACTGTCCCTGTTGACCCCACTAGTAAAGATGTGTTTATGTACCAGGCCTTTCAGACCTGCTCTATTAGCATGCAGAAAACACATAACAAACATAAAGAAAATACTTGTATGTATAACCTTGCTTCTTTTAAGAGTGCTTAAACAGGTGGTGCATTTTTTGAGAATATTAAATTCTAAGGAATAAAGAATTGTACATAGCAAGGCCAGAGATAAGTTTGGCTCAATGTAAGTAGCTTTGTCTGCAACCCAAAGTATGAACTCCTTTTGATGAAGCCTCATATCTGACGGTTTGGACCTTCCAGTACCTGGAGGTGTAACCAGGCCAGATCTAGAGCAGTGCGACACATATGGTCACTTGAAGCACACAAAGTACCATGCACATTACAACATGGCGTCACAGCAGTGAGAGTGCAGAGACAGAGAGAAAAGCCGTGCTGAGCCTCAGTATGTAGGGCATTGGGGGCAGGCTGGGCTTTGTTCAGACAGATATCTCTGATGTGTTAGGCCCACTCAGAGCAAAAGCAGCATATCCTGACATGAAATCAGAGCTTTAGAAAACAATATGTTCTAACAGAGAGAGCAACCTGTGGCTGGGGCACTGGAAGAACTGCTGATGTTTTCACAGTCAGGGTCACATTAAATGTTGCCCTAGATTGAAATCCAAAATAAAGCACAATCAATCAGAGAAGAAGAATGTGTGCCTGCTCTATAGCACAGGGAAATAATAATGTCATGTGCCTTTCCAGCATGAGAACATGTTTGCTTTTGTTGCACACAAAACGGTCACAAAAACTGAGAAACTGGAGATTGCTGCTTCAACAAACAGCCATTATATGACTGTACAATGATATGGAAGTGCAGTCCAAACAAAGACAATTATTCTGCAAAAATCTTACACTTCAGCAAAGATGTTTTCAAGTTGCTCTATTTCATTCCAATGCATAATATGTGGAAGAAGCTGCCATGTTCTGCCCTGCTTTGATTTTGAAAACAGACCACATCTTACTGACTGATATACGTTGTATCAGTCGTTTAAACCATAGGGTTTGTAAGTCTGAACCCTTCATCTCAAACCAAATGCATAACACATAGAGGAATGAGCCATAACAGACATTTCCTAATCAACTGAAGGCATAACAAAACAACAATTCAAACGGCGGAACTGAGTTGTCAATTAGAAGGATAAGAAGTTTATCAAGAGAGTTTGGTACTGTACTTTTGAGTAAATCAGAATGCAAATGCGTGGTCCATGCTTTTGGCTCAGTAAAGGCTGAAACTAGAGTAGCAGCAGGTGTGTGGGAAGCTAAACAGTGGTGCAGAGAGGACGTAGCTCTTAGGCCGACCCGCAGTCTAGGGCTCCTTCCAACTAAAGGATTTGGATATTTTCATTTGATTAAGGAAGTAAGATCTTTGGCAAATGCGCGTTTATGATACTTACACGTTTTATTTAGCAGGAAACTTGTCACATATTAACACCACTTTTTATCATTTGTTATGGATAAATGCAATCGCTGTAGGTAAAAAGCTTACATTAAGCTCTTTACAAAATCAATCGTGGCTGCGTTATAACACTTGTTAGCAACCTCTGTTTTGATGACACATAGAAGCTCCAGACATTCACCAGTGGTAATTACTCACGTAGTTTAAGTTTTAGAAAAAAACATGAAAATCTCTTGTGTTAACCACAGATCTCATTTCAGGCATCTAACTAAAAACATGTCTTAAAAAACATTGACTTTGACATTGAAGGAACCAATAGAGGTCAAATGCTGACTCATTCCCAGGTCTTAGGACTCATTCCTTTACCTGTCAATTGAATACTACCTCCATGTCAGTGCAGCTCACCTTGAAGTTGCTGGAGTTGACCCAGGTGCTGGCGATGCTGTCAATCATCTTGTCCAGCACTGTCTGGTCCTGCTCCAGGTCATGGGACTTCTCCTTGTCCAGAATATAATCAATGATCTCCTGCCCCACCTGCAGCCGGCGGCCCATGTCCTTCTGCAGGACCTGGGTCAGGCAGTTCTCCATGCTGGGCTCCATCATCCTCTTCTGGGATAACCAACCCCTCCGGCTTCCTCAGTCTGCCTCAGTCTGCCTGACTAAGTGACTGACTGACTGGCTACCAGCAATCGTTCACTGCTCAAAGCAGTGGGATTGACAGCTAAACAAAAAGAGCCCCAGTTAACCACTGTCCGGCTGGGTGACCCAGAAAAGGGACAACAAATAAATCAGCAAGGGTACACAGTCTGCTTGTATTTTTATCCCCGAGGACAGGCCTCGTCTTTGTGCCAAGTGCTAGCTAGCTAGCGAGCTAGTGGCCGTGCCCTAGGGATGGATGGAGCAGGGTTTGGGGAATGGCAGCAATGCAGCATGTGTGTGTCTGGACAGCAGCTGGGGAAAGTCTACTACTCCCTCCCACTTGGCTTTTTCTTCCCTCTTTTCTCTCTTTGAGGAGTCGGAGCCAAACCGCTATAGCAGGGGTACAAGAGGTGGTTTTGGAGAGCAGTGTGCAAGGCAGCAAATGGAGATGGATGGAGAGGGCGGGTTTAGAGCTCCATGTCTTGTCCCGGGATCTGCCCTGGAGAGCCCTAGTGGGGCAGAAAGGACAGGGGACAATACATTCATTAGGAAATCCCTTCATTATTGATTACTCCTGGAACAATTCATCACTCTCATTTTATTTGACAGCGTTAAGCACAAAGTGTTATAAAAGGGAACCCAGTGTTATACATTATATCGGCAAAAGTATATGGACTCTTCTTGTCCACAACAGAAATGATATTCTACAATAACAGTAAGTATCGACACAGTACCAGACACTGATGAGTTATAGCCAGCGCTGCTCAAATAACACAGATCCTTTCTGGAATATAATCAAACATTAAAGGGAAATCAACATTCCAAAACAAAATGACCAGTCAAATCAACACTCTGTATTAATCCCACAACCAAACAACACTCCTAAATCTCCGGCGGAGAGGCGTCAGCAGCAACGACACAAGGAGGTTACTGTTTACTTGCTCCACTTCCAAACAGCTCGATCATAAGCTGACTGCACTTCTTCTCTTGAAATAACCCCAGGCCTTTTGTGTAGCAACATTATCTAAGCAGAAAGGACTGCTTCATCAACCTCCATCAGATGGGGGCCTCTGTCCAGGAGCTGAGAGTCAGACCTGCATGTTTGAAGCAGCTACACAGGCAACATTCACCAAACTATGACCTTCTTTGAGACATAACTCATTTGTTTTTTTTAGTGCAATCATATTGTTGAAACAATAACTGGTTTTAGAAGTTTCCCTTTACATTAGTTAGCAACAATAGTTGTGTTGAATGTATCTGTTAGTTCATTTGCAAAGACAACAAAGATAAACATTGCAGGGAGAAGCAATACAACAAAATGAAATGTACATAGGGACTATTAATGAGTCTTTTTGATTGTTTTGCTTCATTTGTTTATTTCTATAAAGTGTGTTGTCCCTTTCTTTCTTGACATATGTTTGTGTATGTGGAAAAGAAGGAACAAAATATAATGTCTTGTTATCGTTGAAAATGTGTCTTTTACGATGCTACATTTAATAAAGGAAATTATATATTGGGCATGTAGCTGAAGACTTGAGGCCCCTGTCCCTGTTGTACATGACTGTGTGTGCAATGACATGACAGTGTGAGAGGAGAGCTGCACAATTTGGAACAAATAACTTGACTGATATTGCAATAACAATATAATTCACAATATTAAAGGGAATTTTTATTGTAACATCATTATTGTCGATATCATTTAAAAATATATGAAGTGATTTTGGTGTGATCTTCATTCAAAATGGTATTTATGTGTACTGTGTACATGTTACTAACAATGTAATAGGTCCATATTTATGAATCTCTCTAACTGCCAACATTTATTTCCCCTAACATTGATTATAATCCTCTTGTCCAATATGAACCAGACCTACTCTCACTCATCCTGGTCACACAAATCTGCTTGGTGTCTATATTGCCACGCGCACACGCACGAGCATGCACACCTTTTTTTTTTTACAACGCTAGCTAAGCTCCTGCTAGCTCACAACCTGACCATCACTGCTAGCAGTGCCAACCCGAAGGAGCGCAGTGACAGCTACATACTGCTAACGCTATACAAAAGCTTGCCCTGTAATTCTCCCGTGGCTCTGAAACATTCATTTTCTTTGTTTTTCTCTAACTCATTTAGCCAGCCTTTCTATTGTAGCAGACAGTAGGTGTGTACTGTCTGTGGGAATCAAAGCTAAAGCTAGCCCCTAGCGAAGCCCTTCCTTTCAATGAAACGTCAGTTCAGACAGGCAGCACAAAGAGGAGAAAATGTGACAAGGAGGCGAGGTGTGCTCACAACATTCATTTTTCTACTTACCATATCCTCCTTAGACGCCGCGGTGTGTTGGGGCATACAGCTCGTTTGTCTTACTGTAAATATAGTGTACGGCCTGAAATCTCTTCTGTCTTTCTCTTTCTCTCACTCTCCACCCGGAATGCTGCCTGCAGGACAAGAATGGGATCGTCGTGCGCATGCGCAGTGGATACAGGGATGATGTTGGCACTTGGAAAACTGTCGCATGGCAATGCAAAAAGATCCTGTCGGTGTCATGGAAGTGAATAATTGACCTCTAGCGACACCTACTGGACATGTGTCTCTAAATGTAATACAATAGAATGGAAGTTTCCACTCAAAAAGCCTAACTGTCTCATAGATAAAAGCCAAATAGCAGTAGTGAAATGTAACCATAAGTACTTTTATGATAGGACTGTACTTTTCAGTCGTATATCTATTTTTATGTTTACATTTTTACTTTCAGATGACACCTTTTCTGTCCAGGGAAAGCATGTAGCCATTTGGGTTGATTTTGAATGTTTGTGATGAACTGAAGGATAAGGAGATCCTTTAATGTGTTGAGAATTCTCCTTGAATTGAAGCTTAATAAAATCTTTAGAAAAACTCAACAGCTGGAAAATGCATGGTCAAATGTCAAGATGGCTGTTTTTCTGAGAAACATGACAAGTTGACTTTCTAAAACATGGTTTCCATAGGACAGCAAGAAAGATCAATTTACTGCACAATCAATACTTCACTCTAAGAACATTTTGCCTATCATACATGCATACTTTGGCTCAAGGTTTCCAATGCAGTACTATAAACTGTAAGTACGTTTTCACAGTTAGGTATTAGTATTTTTACTGCAGTAAAGGTTCTTAATACTTTTCCAACACTGGATACGAGTAAGCAGAACAATGAGCAGCAAATGGACTCATCCATCATTCATTCTTTTGCACATGCTTTTCCTGCTGCATGAAAAGGCTTATAGCAGTGCCCTTGTGTATCCACATGCAGAAGGACTGCTCCAGAGTACATTATTACATCATTTATTTTTAAAGATCATAGTTTACATATTACAAATTGAACCACGCTTTTAGACAAGTGTGCATAAAGCAAACAGAAAAGTATTTGCCCTGTAAGGCATAGGAAAGTCCTTTCACAACTGTCCATTACCCAGGCTCATGTGACCATGCTGCAGGCCCCTCCATTGGTCACTCTGATGTAATACCAATTATAATGGTGGAACCCTTCATTCGAACGCCTTTCTCTCATGTATTGTGACTTCCACATACTGGAAGACGGACTATGACATCTGATCACAGTACAAAGATGAGCCTGATGTATAAAGCCAGAGAACCAAGTCCACAGTGACGCACGCAGAGCACGTCACTCTGCCTCCTCTTCACCAGGCTCCTCGCTCTCAGAGTCCTCATGCTCTCCCTCTACCTCTGAGGAGGAGCCCTCCTCGTCTTTGTCTACAGCCGGCATCCTAATGACGATCTCGTCATCTACATCATCGTCGTTGAACGTGGACTTCCTCCTCTCCAGGACGGAGGGGGTGCACACTGGGGTGGCGTCCTGAAATGGGAGAGGAACTCATTAGCATAAAAGTGATCCTGCATTAGCCTACTCACATGTTGTAGACAAAGACAAAGGGGAAGGATATTTCCATGGGTGCTTCTCTGTTGAATAGAATTGGTGACACTTTGTGTAGCCCTTAAGATTTCTAAGAACAGCATTATCCATACAAGTATACAATATAAAGAATTATTATAATTTTTGTTAAGAAAATTGTTATCACTTGTAATTTATGATGTAGCCCAGGGGTGCCCACACCTTTTCAGCTTGTGAGCTTCTTTTAAAAATACCATGTCCTAATGATCTACCTGTATTAAAAATGTGAAATATCTTTATTTATATATGTACTGAATATACAATTATACACAATATATGTTGGCGTACCTTGCAGCACTGCATGAATGGCAGAACACAATTGAAAACATTTATTCACTATACCTTAGTGTTTTATTTGAACAAGGACCATGAATACAATAGTTTCATCTCAGAAAAGAGAAGATTCATGCCATATTTGAGCCAATAGCTCATTTCCATCTGCTTTCCTCTGCAAAACCACAGAGCGCTGCCAGTGCTATTTGTATACAAGCGCTGCTGTGACTGCTTTGAAAGGACCTGTAACCGCTGTCATTCACTCTCCAGACAGAATCAGCAAAGTACGTTAACGTTGGGTCACCAGGGAGATCAGTACAGCTTTCCAAGGTTTTTTTTTAGCCCAACGCTGTTGTATAACCAAACAATGTGAACATGTACGGGAGACGATAAATAGTTAAAGGTCCCATGTCATGCTTTTCCTGTTATTACCCGTCCCCTTGTGTGTTATGAAGCTTTTTACACAGTGCTTACACTGCAGGTGCGCCGTGTTTGGGGGTGCGGGTGCTAGTGGAGCCTCGCAGATGGGGGTGCTGCAGCCCCCCCTTCCCGCATCCATTCGCGATGTCTCGCTGACCCCACGCAGCAAGCAGGAAATGAACCCAGCTCACACTGTCCGCTCCTCGCAGCAGCGAGCCGCGCAACGTCCCGCCAACACGGCACCCAGACCCCACGCAGCATTCTCATCTGTTTGTCATTGCTGGTCTCATTTTCTGGTTGCTAACGCCATTGTAAAACATGATCACTGATGTTCAGCTGTAACGGGGGTGGACTCATCAGAACAGAGTGGGCGAGCTGACCAATCAGAGCACAGTGGGCGCACAGTGGGCTCACAGGGGGGGGGAGGTCCTACACGGCTCCAACAAGCCGTGTAGGACAGAGAGTGAATACATGCTATACAGAGATGCTGTATGAGAAACCAATGTGAGTTTGGAACATTGCACAATATAAATCTATTCTAGTAGACCTCAACAATGGAATTATGATCAGTAGAAATGGCCATGACCATGGGACCTTTAATATTCATAAAATATGGACAGTTTGATATATTCAAAGTTTTTCAACAAAGCAGTTTCATTATCGTACATCATGCTCCATCTGTATGGAGATGTGTGTTCTCTCTCTGCGCAGAAAGAAATTGGAAACGTTTTATTTTACTCAGCACCGGCGTCGTGCTGAACAATAGGCTCGGTACATCGACAACAGTGGATTCCAGCACGGGAAAAGGCGGCATGAGTGTGGAACCTGAAGGATTTTTTCCTGTAGCGCTCCGGCGGCACTAAGCACGCTGTAGGCGGATACAGACCGGATCATATGAACGGAGAGATTTCAAATTGCTGCCATCTACCCGCACTGCCTTGGCGATGGACCTATTGGGCCCCCCTGATGCAGCCTATATATTGATGTCCACATTTCTTTCTTTCCGTCATTACATTTTTCTGTTGGATAAATTGGATTTTGCTTAATGATGTTTTTGCTATTGTTAGTATTCTTCTTAAGTGGAGTTGAGTTCTGCTGTTTGACTTCTCCTGAACATTTCTCATTATCTGGATGTAAGGCAGTGTTATGTGTGTGCAATAAATGAATACAATAACAAGATGCTCTTTCTGGTAGAGAGGGAAACTTTGATTTCCCAGAGTTCATACAGTATGTTGGTACAAGGGTTTTATCACATAGTCACCAGGAGACATGCAATAAGCTTAAATGCACCACAGTACTGTAGGCACAGTTATCTGAACCCAGATCACTGTTACACCTGGGTTCATTTTCAGTCTGTGCCACTATAATGTTCTTATGATATAATATTAGCGTCAGCCTTACATTACTAAGCGTAGAAGCATCCAGGGAATCTGAGGACTTTTTCTTCTTAGGCACCTGGGCAGCCTGGAAAAGCAAAGAGAGAACACAGAAGGTTAACATGATGCCAACACATGTATGGACACTATAAGGGTAGCTCTACAATGATGTACACTTGATAAGTTACTATGCCAATCTTAAACACTCACAAATCCAGGGAAGTCGTAGTCGATGCCGTGTGCTGCGATTCTCTTGCGGAGCTTTGCTTCTTTCCGCAGCAGTTTGTCCTTCATCTTGGTGACCTGCTCCTCTGTGTGCGTCTTGTTGTAGCGCGATACAGCAGGTAATGAGGGCTTTTTAAATACCTTCTGAGAGCCAACAAACATCTTCTCATGCACCTTCTCTGGGGGAACCACATGACCTGCCAAACAACAACATGCCTAATTGGTCTGACGAACTTGGAGCAATTTACATTCACTGTGTGTACATTGAAATGATACATCGTCTTGGAAAAAGCGCAAGTGATAATATCTTTACTGTAAAGAGATCTTTAAAAAAATAAAAATAACATTTCATACTATAATTCCAGATTTACATTTGACCAGCATGGCAACGACATGATCTACTAGATCCATCCTAATTGGCTCTAACACGGGTGAACACAATTTAAGAGTTTCCCAGCACACATATTCATCAAAGCCAATCTGACTTCCCCTTTTAAAATGGATTTCCTTTGAATGATTAAATACTGTCGATTATTCAAAGCTTTTGTTGGCACATGGGTTTTATCGCTCTGCCAATGTATGAGCAGGAAATAAGCTTAATGTGCCTAGATACTTTAGGCTCAGTTATCTGACCTCAGATCACTGTTTCACCGGAGATCATTTTCAGACCGAGCCAACATTCTGCAACTTCTAACTCTAAAATGTCATTCAGCAAACTGAGAAAATCTAAAAGAATGGAGGTCCACCATCTCAATCATGCTGGTCATTTTAAGAATTGTACATGAGCAATACTCACATTTGATGAGTCTCTCTCCCATGAGGTAATTGTTCATGGTCTCTGCAACAATTTTGGCAACTTCATCACAATCAAACTCGATAAACGCATAGCCTTTGCTGCCACCTGTCTGAGAAAAAGAGACGAGTGAGAGATGAATATCACAGCAATAGTTTCACAGCATTCACATACTTTAGATCAAGGCCAGTTGGCATATCTTTGAGATGCGTTTCCATTTACCGATTACATATTGTAGATAAATGTAATCCTTTTGTTGGCACATGGGTTTTATCGCTCTGCTAATGTATGAGCAGGAAATAAGCTTAATGTGCCTGGATACTTTAGGCTCAGTTATCTGAACTCAGATCACTGTTTCACCTGAGATCATTTTCAGACCGAGCCAACATCCTGCAGCGTTACTTCAAACATTCCTGTCAGACATCATCTCAAACAACAAACATAGGAGATATTGACCTCTAAACATAAGTTACCAATCTTACACATATCTTGTGAATGCTTATCAATAAATAAAATGCCCTGAATCAGACTTTGTGTTTGTACTTTGCATCCGTTTTACCTTTTTACTCCTGGACAGCCGCAGCCTCAGGACTTTCCCAAACTGTTCGAAGTAAGGTTTGAGCTGAGGCTCGAACAGCCCGTGAGGAAGGTGACCCACATAAACCACTCCAGGGGCCAAATGGCTCTCCTGTAAAAAAATAAATACAAATGAATGATATAATAAAATAAACAAGAGGCAAAGATACAAATTGTTATAAATCAACATTTCTACACGTGTAGTCAGTTTGCCTCTTTCTAAATACCCAGACAAAAAAGACACTCAACTGGATGACAAATACTTATTTTTCTCTTGCAAGTATGAGTGGGGATTATTATATAATACAACCATGTTTCATCAACTTTGTTGTTCCTAAATAAATATATCTATATATCAATATATTTTTTATTTGTATCTTGTTTTGGAGGAAGTGACATTTTGTGTCATGTTGAAATGTTGACTAATGTGTAAACGCTACTAATTAAGTCAAAATAAAAATCATACACATTTTTTTTTTATTCTGTATAGTATTAATATAGTCATATCATGTAGGAGATAATTATAGCTTTGGAGCCGAATAACCCTTTCTAAAATATTTAGAATGTTTAGGAAGGGTAGAAAAGTAGTGTTTCTGCTACTGCATTTATCAAAATGTGTGACCTCGTCCAAACATGAGGCCTAATGTTACTATGAAACCATCTTATACAAGAAATACTAACAACTTTCGCAGTGCCGGACTTAATGTGTGCTACATAACGAAGAAGCAATTATGAAACATGCATCTAAAACAGCACCAACAATAGGATTTAAACATGGTAAAAGAGCTAACGTCAGTTCCATAGCGGAAATGTTAAATTAGGGCACAACTTTATCCCACGGTACGAAATGTGTCGTAACACCTGTTACATCTAAAGGGAATTAGACAGTGTAGAGTGAAGGAGCCACAGCTGCCTCGTGTCAGCAGGGCCACGGCTCCTCGGAACCCACCTTGCTGGATTTGTTCTTCTTCGCCTCCTGCACCTTCTTCTTGAACTCGGACTCTTGTTTGGGATTCAGAGCCAGCAGCTGTTTGGCGGGCTTTGGAGCCGTTTCTGCTTTAGTTTCAGTCATTTCTAATAATGAAGGATACCACACATACGATGTGGAATAAAAACAACTCCGTCAGTCTGCTCTCTGTGAACCACGCTGGTGTCATCATCCGCTGGCCCATGTGGTAACACCCAACGAGAGGGCAGGAGGGTCTGCCTGTGTTATGTTCAGTGTGAGCCGGGCGCAGCGCCCTCTACAGGTGAGGAGGAGCAACTCTGATTAAACAGCAGCAGTCAGTGCAACTGGACGGATGGGAGGCTATTATCTCCTAATTAGAAAATGGTATGTCTTAATTATGCTGTTTTACTTGCTGCATGTATAGACAACCTGTAGCTTACATGTTTGCATCGAATATATTGTGTTATACTTATAGGCTACTACTACTGCTAATGATAATAATAATAATATTTAACAACACACAACTATAAAATAATCATTGGACAATAATGTATTATTGTGATTATTTGTACTGATCAAATTGGTGGTGTTTTATTTCTGTCAAGTGAGAGGAAATAGGCTTGCATAAAAAGATAAACAATTGAGACAAAAAACTAATAGAAGAAAAACAAGTACACATTGAGAACAGAACCTGAGGATACATTTAGTGAATGACTTCTACTTCTAATAATTTAACAGTGGAAATGAAGGGAAATGAAGGAGGAGCAGAAGAGGAGGTGGAGAGAATAAAAACAAGGGGGTGGGGTCTTCATCACAGTGAAATAAGGAGGCATGACTGATCAGCAGTGCACTCGTCAGTAACTCTGAACTCATGACATGGCAACAAAAATCATCTTCTTCACAGTGAACGGGAGACCGGAGAAGGCGGAGTTCCCCGGGGACTGCCCTGCGCAGGATGTCAAAGGTAGGAGCACAGAAGGATTTCAAAGTTCACTTTATTATGTTGAAGACATTGTGAGGTATGTCAGAGTGCATACACACACCCTCAGGTGCAATCTTAGTGAATACAATGATATCTGCATCCATAACATCATTTTTATAATGATTAAATACATTTTCCAAATGTGTCACATGTTTACCATGATTCTTCCCTTATGTGAGAAGGTAAATATCATGTGATGTATGTTATTATCTATTACACATCAGTTGAATTCATTCATTCAATGGCAGAAAAGTGATCCAGAAAAACTAGAGAAGAAAACAACGTTGATAAAGGATCAGATGAAAGTCAGTTCCCGGGCAGATAGAGAAGTGTGTGTGTGATGGAGGATCAGCTGCCACTGACAGCTCCTCTCTCATCACTCAGATGGAGGCAGTGTGTAGCACTGGCTTCATGTGGTCTTAATGTGCTTTGTTTCAAGTTCTGAGGAAGGTAAGAGGAACGTCAGAGTGGATTTCATATAATGTTAATCAGCATATATCTTCCAGCTGTAACTGTTGTTTTATTGTAGTATTATTGATGATATAACTGTAAAGTGTGCAGGCCTCTCTGGCAAACAGTCTTCTATTAAAGTGGTGCATTTTCTAAGTCAACACACCTTTAAATGTTTACCTTTTATTTACCTTTTTTAATAGATAATTGTTCATTCTTATAGATGTGTTATAAACGTTATTCAAGAACACCTTTTGGGTTTCCCTGCAACACAACCATTTGTGTGATCCATGTGGGGGGATGGGCACATAAGAGCGGGAAATGTGCAAATTGTTCTGTGTGTGTGTGTGTGTCTTTGTGTGTGCCAGGTGGGATTCACATGGGGGGATTGGGCACATAAGGGGGGAAACATATGTGTGTGTGTGTGTGTGTGCGTGCGTGCGTGCGTGCGTGCGTGCGTGCGTGCGTGCGTGCGTGCGTCGTGCGTGCGTGTGTGTGTGTGTGCACGTGCGTGCGTGCGTATGTGTGTGTGTGTGTATGCGTGCGTGCGTGCGTGTGTGTTTGTGTGTGTGTGTGTGTGTGTGTGTGGGTGTGGGTGTTTGTGTGTGTGTGTTATCTGATCCGGATGGTTACTAATTCCTTTTCTTTATGGCGGTCACTTTTGACCGGGAACACCATGGGTGTTACAAAGTTGACTAAATCATCCAAAATTCAAAGAAAGTGGTGATCAGCAATATTATATGTTCAAATGTCTACTGTGAAGGATATCATAAAGCCTTAATGCAATCGAATGTAAAACAAAAAAGTTAGGATTGATGAAAGAAGTAAATCGGTCAGATTTGACCCGAAGACAACAGGAGGGTTAAATGCAAGTTGTATCACATTATTTACTTTGTATTTCCTTACTGTTTTGTAAATCATTTGTTAACAATTTGTAAAGCATTACGTTACAACCTATAACCCATTGATGATGGGTTCCATATTGAACAGAGTAACCTCAAAGCTTTTTCAAAAGAGAAACAACTCCAGGATTCCTCAGCAGCATTCTCCAGGGTTTCAGATGGCCTTCCTCAGCGTTTGGGGAAAAAGATCTCCTCAGGATTTATTGATAAATGAGCGTTGAACCTCTCTTTCAGATCTGTTCCGCTCTGCAGCCGAGGCCGGACCCCATGACATCCTGAAGCTGTACAACCCCAAAGGCAACATCACCAACATCTCCCCGGGGCTGGAGCCCAACTCCTCCAGCTGCTGCTACAAACTGGAGGTGGTGGCTGCCGACTGCAACAGTGAGCCGTTAGGTATCTTTCCCTTTGCACCATGGGAAATGCAGTGCTCGGGTCCATTTCAAAAGGTTCGACACGTGTCCCTCTTGTCTTGTCATTTCAGGTGCGGAGCTTGCAGGTGCACTGGGATTTGACCTCTCCTCCATGGAGAAAAGGTAGGCCAGGGGAGGAAGATCAACATTAAAGACATTTCATTCATATTTACTGTGAAAGGTGAAAAGGTCAGTTCTTGTGAAGCATCAGATATCTGGTCATATACTTTGAAGGTTGAATGTATATCAACTGTGAAAATGTACATACTATAATGTGTTAACCATTGGCGTCACTTTGTTAGAAGAAGTGGTGGGGACCCTTTTTTCTGATTTAAAAAACCAGTACTGCATTAAGCGCCCCCCCGCAAAATACAACTAGTGCAGTTACTATGCTATGCTGCTGCGAAGCTGTTACAAATTGCATCACTTCGGTGACCAGAAAACAGTCCTTGAGATTGTTCTCTTGTGCAAATAAACCTCAAAGTGTATCCTTCTTTCTGCACGCTATTTTCAGAACATTTAAAAAAAAAAATGATCCTAATGCAAAATTGTGGACAAAATGGGCCATTTCCCCAGTATAAAGGACGCCTATGATCCTAAGCCTTCTCTGATGGTGTGTGATCTCAGACTGCAGGGCCTGGAGAAGAGGATCCTGACGGAGGCCGGCGACGCTCCTGCAGTGGTGTACGAGATGAAGAAACAGGTGGATTCATTCCGGGAGAAACTGGAGGTACGGACAAAGTACTCTGTTACTCTAGAGTTACTAAAAAAAAAGGAAACATGGAACTTATTCATATGGTTATACGTATGGGTTATACATTCTTCGTTTTCATAGAGAGATCTTTGGTCCGAGGCAAACAGTCAGAAGAAGAAATACGTGGGATGGAATGACCTCAAAAGAAGGCCTGCTGTCAAATAGTTTCATCAGCTTGGTATTTTGGAGCTGCTCCTACCAATGTGTTTCATATGAATGATTCAATGAAGATATTTGAAATGGGACACTGTTGCTAAACTATCTGACACTTGAGAATAGAGGCCCAGACACTTAACAGAAAGTATTAACAATATATATTACCAGCAAATCTGCAGTTGGAAACAGTTTGTGTATTATACAGAAACAGATCAAACTAACCAAATACCAAAAAAACTAAACTAATCCAACCCTAACTGTTAAATGGTTTCAAGCCATAAATGACGTCTAAACATTGATTTAAATAGATATAATAAACTGAGATAAAAGGAAAATAAAGGCAAAAACAACTGGAAAAAAGCAATTTAGTGTTAGTGTATGCGTGCAAGCTTTGACAACAACTGCCTACTTAAGCTCTTTTAAACACAGATAAAGACATTTGTATAGAATGATCAAACTCATTCCCCGTGGTGCTCTGCAAACAACACAAACGCTGACTCATCAGTTCCCTCAGCTTCTTACCCTTTTGACTTCATTGTTGGGGTTTTCTTGGCCACACTCTGTTAATCAACCTTGTTTAGCCTTCAGTCATTCCCATAACTGATGTTGCTAGTGTTCCTCGTTGACTTGTGATCCCCTGACATCTCCCCTCGTTCCATCCTGGGGTTGATATGTCTAGCAGGGATGGCTCTACTTGATGTCAAACCTTGATTACCTACCGATTCAATGTTTCACCCTTTTTGAAACAAGTTAAGCTGTTATTAATACACTTGCATTACATTATGGTTGCAATTGCTTAACCTACCATCCTACAAAAAATGTGATGCTCAAACTGAAGAAAGACAAAACAAGAAATATCATTTTGAAGTACTTGTACTTTACTTGAGTATTTCCATTTGATGCTACTTTGTACTTATAATCCACTACAATTCAGAGGTAAATATTGTACTTTTACTCCACTACATTTATTTAATACCTTTAGTTACTTTACAGATGTGGATGAATGATGTGAAATCTAATCAAGTGTTAAATCAGACTTTAGTTCCACCTGGAGTAAATTCACAAGCTACCCTGCAGTATACAAAGTCATTCAAACTAGCTGCACCTTTACCAGCTTTGAGAACACTTTAATGATCAATCATTATAAAACATATCATATTATTCTGAAATGGACCAATCTGCACAATGACTACTTTTACTGTCGCTACTTTAAGTATATTTTGATGCTATTACTTTTGTACTTTTACTTTTGAACCTTCTTCCAACTCTGACCAACAGAAATGTGTACAAATGTTGAAAGTAATTACTGTAGCAAGGAATCATAACTCAAGTGTAAAATGTTGGATATTATCTTGTGTGTCATTTCATGACCGTTGTTTACAGTTTAGATCTTAACGGATGACACGCTTTTCTCCAATGTCCATTCCAATATTACGTCCACTAGCTGAATCCCTATTTTAAGATAAATGTCTTTACATGGATTACCAAGAAATTGCGTAACAGCCTCGCAGAATCACAACATCTTTTTCTGTAGGAACATTTCCCTCAGAAATATAAACCAGGGCAACAGAGCAATTAGAAGTCAGTAATGATAATGATTTTAGTGATGAAGGGTCCATTTGTTGAAGGGCCACTCTTGGGATTTGATTTGATGTGATGTGCTGCTCTAACCTCCATATTTAACCTGATTTCAACTGATCTCTTCAGAGTGTGGAGCACCTGAGCTGGCTGGGCTTGTTTAAAGATCTGTCCGAGGGAACACACAAGCCCTCCCCCTTCTACCACAAGAGAACCCTGCATAAGACCAGGAAGGAGTGTGAGCATGTACGGGAGAAGTTCCTCCAAATGAGGCACGTTTTTGCACATGCAAAGCTCACATATTGCAGACATATATATAATGTTTTATGATCTACTAATCAATATGTTGTCCCCTTTGCAGCTCCCTGGAGGTATCAGAGGAAGTGAGGCAGTACCTAAAGACCCCCACCTTTGATAACTGGTGGGCAGGGTTGGGAGGGTTACTTAAAAATGTAATCTGTTACAATTACTAGTTACCTGTACAAAAATGTAATCAGTAATCTAATCTGAGTATCAAAATGTAAAAGTAATGTAATCTGATTATTTAGAGTTACGTTTGGATTACCTCAATATAAAATGCAATGCAAATAAGTGCAGGAGAAATGAAACATCAGTAAGAGGTGTGTACTGTATTTAAGACACAACACAATGTGACCTTAGAAAAGAGGAAGCCAAGTATTTAGGATCAAAGATGTGTCCTCTTATATGATAGGCCTACAGAATAGCATACATATAGCTGATTTAGGTTAATACCTTAATTAAACACAGCATTTTTTTTTTATAAATCAGGTGTTCACCAACTGCATTTGAAAAAATATATTTAAAATAAGGAAGTATCCTCAATGAAAACCAAAATGAATAATCAAGCATACGTCTACCTATAATATCATTTATATATATATACATTTTTATTTCAAAATGTATTGTAAAATTGTAATCCTGCTTGTAATCCCCATTTTTTTCTAATGCAACAGCAATCTGACTATGCTTTTTTTTATGTAACTAAGGGAATACAGTTCAATTTGTTGTATCCTGATTATGTAATCCATTACTCCCTCAAGCCTGCTGGTGATTGGCCAGATAGGTGTGGGGATGTTTTAATGTCACATACAGTATTCATCAACATGATGTGCAGGCTGTGTAATCACCAACACACAGTGCACCTGTTCCCTCAGTGTGCACACACACACACACACACACACACACACACACCCCACCCACACACACACACACACACACACACACACACTTGCCTAATGACAGTCATGCCCTTCAAGCCCCTCCGCTGTGATCTGAAGAGGACACGAGACGTCAGCCTTTCTTCTGATCATCACACTCATCTCAATATGAATAGGCCCGCAGCACCGTACAAATCAAAAGGTCTTAAAAGGCTTCATCAACAAACTGGGTTTGAAGTGGCTTCATGGGGAGGAAGTGCCTGTTGCATTCACTGAGGCCTGCACATCGTTCCATTTTTCCAAAAGCTTTGAACCCAAACCCACAATGGTGGCAGTGGAGGACTTGAGGCTATGCACAGAAACCAGGGTGACAGATAATCATCATAAATCAGAGGATTCCTTTTCATACCCTAATCACATACAGTATGCTTCTCTTTGCTTCCTGCTGTGTGGACAAAGATGTGTTATGAAGAATAACGCTGATCGTATCACATTATTGTCTTTTTGAACACTTCATGACTTCCCTACTCTGACTGTAGCCAAATATTCCAAAAATATAAAGAGGTTTCTTTTAAAGGGTCAGCAATACCCTCACCAGCTTGGCACTGTTGTTTTCAGACAATGTGACTCAAACAGAAGTTAACAGTGCACATTTTAGGGACTGCTATACACATTTAGAGTATTTCCTGCAGTGAAACAGTGTATGTAGGTAATTAGGCTTGATAGATCAGAATACTTGTTCGTATAATAACATAGAATATATTATATACGATTATTGTGGCCAATATATAACTTGCAATGAGAATAGTATCCAAATGAATTCAGTCCAAGTAATCTCAAGCTGTGTGTGTGTGTGTGTGTGTGTGTGTGTGTGTGTGTGTGTGTGTGTGTGTGTGTGTGTGTGTGTGTGTGTGTGTGTGTGTGTGTGTGTGTGTGTGTGTGTGTGTGTGCAGGCAGTGGGAGGATGCAGAGATCATGGTGCTCCTTCAGGTCATGTACACAGATTTAGATTTCATCGCAGCCTTCAACATCGAGCCGGCGGTCCTGCAGCACTTCCTGTTCGAGGTCTACCGGAGATACAACAACATCCCCTTCCACAACTTCAAGCACTGCTTCTGTGTCACCCAGATGGTGAGTGTGTGTGTCTGTTGCAGTGATACTTCATAAGGACAGACCAGGGAGAGCCCGATTGTGTGTGTAATCATGAAATTGTGAAATGATGCCATAATCCCTTTGACTTGGTGAAGGACATGTTCAGGGTGGAGAGGGGACTCACATCAGAGGACAGCTATTTCACCCTGATGGTCTGATGTTGCTGCCTCATCACGTTATAAAATGTATCTAATGCATGAAGGATTCATTCTATAAACCAGCATTAATCAATATGTTATAATTCATTCAATCCGATGCCTCTTTATTAAAAGATAGTGTGGCTTAAACAATCCAAATCTGAATATGCACCAAGCTCTGCAATTATTTAGTCTGTTCAGCAGTTTTTACCTCATTGATTTTGATTTACGTTAAGATGATGGTTTAGTTTAAGCGTCTTCATCAAAAAATAGCTTTGACGAGCACCAGATACTTTTCTCAGGAGTTTGAGAAGCCCAAAGCAGTGGCAAAAAGAAGATTGGAAATGACACCATAATTGTGTTCTTCAAACAGCACTAATCAATATATAAAAATGGACCAAATGACTGTATGTAAAAAGGGGTCACTTGTCCATAAGCTATACGGAGCATCTTAATCAAACTAAATGAATTGACATATCGACAGCATTCAGCCAGGCTCTTACTTTCACATGACTGACAGCAGTGCTGGTGTCAAGGCATCACAAAGACCTTGGTAGACACTCTGAGATGCAGATTTCTACATGGCTGTTGGTGGCGTCCTCATCAATCAGAAATGTCAGCGCTGTTCCTGAACTTTTGGAAAGAATAGACCAGGGACTTTAGTTAAGACCCTTGTCCCTGAAATAGAAAAACAAAAGTCTCCTTGAAAGGTTCCTAGTTCCTCGGGTTGAAAAGCAAAAGAGGCTAATGTGTTTATTTCACTGCTCCCAAGTACTCAAAACTATTGAAGTAATTCAGCTTTTCATGAGGACAAATGACAGCCTTTCCCCCACAGTACATGACAACATCTCTTGCCCTCTGAGCAGATGTACGGTCTGATCTGGCTGACGGACCTGAAGAGTAAGATGGACAGCGAGGACCTGCTCATCATGCTGACCTCTGCAGTGTGCCACGACCTCGACCACACCGGGTACAACAACGCTTATCAGGTACCTCCATAACTCTTTGTGCTTCTGCAGGCATGTTCCCTGACTTAAACACACAGTGAGATTGCTACTTGATATTCAGACTGCTGAAGCCTCATATTAGGTTCAGCTAAACTTTAGACCTTTTTTAACTCAGAACTTAGACTGTGGATTTTGTAATGTATTCTACTTTTGATGACTTATATAAGGCGTATTTTAACAGCTGTAATGGGGGGGAAAAAACAGTGCCCAATAACTTACTTTGTATATTTGTGAGTTTTGCATTCATCAAGACTTGAAAAATGTCAACCTCTTTAAATGTAATTAACAAATTCTTGTTTTTATCTTTTAATGTATCTTTTAATAGCTGAAGTTGGACAGTTATATCATACCTGTTGACATCACATACACAGTGTTGTCATATTTTCCAACATGTTATATGATTTCACTAATCTCCTTTTAGTTGAAGAACACTGAGTTCTCAGGTTGTGTAAAGAAAACATTGAAATGTGTTATGGTGTTGTCCATTACAGCACCAATGCATACAGAACTATTTTCAATGTTAATCCTAAAGTCTAAAGTAATGGCCTTGTTTCAGATAAATGCTCGGACCGAACTCGCTCTCCGGTACAACGACATCTCTCCACTGGAGAACCACCACTGTGCCATAGCTTTTGAGATCCTGGAGAAGGTAAGGATGACACCTCTCTGTCCAAGCTGCATGGAATCGTGCATTTAGGGTTAGTGATTGGAACTGACACCCTAGATGAGTCTGTCCACTATCAGCGACAATCAACTGAACCTCATATTTTTCAGACAGAGAGCAACATCTTCAGAAATCTGTCCATGAATCAGTACAAGCGGATCAGGGAAGGGATCATCAAGTGAGTCCATCTTTCTGATTCTCTAAGTAATCCACATTTTGCTCCTGTAATTCCCTCAGGATAGCAACAGTATTTATTTTCTAATTTCAGATGCATCCTGGCCACTGACATGACGAGGCACAATGAGATTCTCAACAAGTTTAAGTCCATCCTGACAGCTTTTGACTTCACCAACAAGGAGCACAGAGAAGTGGTGAGAGGACTTTTGAGCCTGTGTAATATTTTCAGTATTCAACAGTGGCTGAAGTCTCAATATAAAAACTCTGTTTCTTTTACAATTGAATGTATAGCTGTCTACTTTCTAATTGTGTCCGGTTGTGTTTGCAGCTGATGATGATCCTGATCAAAGTGAGCGATATCTCCAACGAGGCGCGGCCCATGGAGGTGGCTGAGCCCTGGTTGGACTGTCTGCTGCAGGAATTCTACAACCAGGTACCTTCACCACTGGATATGTGTTTCAACTATGGAAGTTTTATTTAAACTTTTTTCTGAACATGTTATCCTCTTTCAACCTTCGATTCAATGTGTGGGAAGTTCCTATTCAATACCTTGAATGTTACAAACCGATTCAGCAGCAACACAGTGTATTGAAAGAGTTGATGATTACAAATATAAAAGGTTACGGAGTAGAGTTCATGTCGTTCTCCAGGTCTGTTTCTCTCTCCCTAACTAACAAAGAAGGGTTGAATCCCACTCAGTTGTTCCTTTGACTCCTTTCCAGTAAAGAGGACAAAACCGGAATTTATCCAGCTTGTATTGCGACTATCTTAGTTGACCATAACATTTAAAAAGAAATTATTTAGCAGATGGTCTGGTTAAAAAAAAAAAAAGCACACTTTTCAAATGATTTCAGTGTTTGAACCACAACAAAATCTGGCCAGCAACAACATAGGTACGGCTTATTTTGAGCCTTTCGCTACTGAAGAAAATGTTAAACACATTTGGCTCCTATTGGCCGGTTAGTCAATAAATAGGTTTTTCAAAAATGTTGAATCACCACAACCACAACGTCCTTGAGCATAGTCATAAATCTAAAAATATTATGCTGATTGGATGGGAGCAATGATCTTCCACAGGCTCAGACCTGTTGGAGAAATCATAGGTTACTTAAGACAGTCCCTCAACCTGTAGAGACATTCGCTCCAGCTGTGTGTTCTCTCCACCTTCAGAGTGATGTGGAGAAGTTAGAGGGGCTTCCAGTCACCCCCTTCATGGATCGGGACAAAGTCACCAAGCCGTCGTCTCAAACAGGCTTCATCAGATTTGTCCTTCTGCCTCTCTTCATCGAGCTGGCCAACCTCTTTCCCTGCTTGGAGGTAATTTATTTTGAAAGATTCCTAGAAATCAAGAAGTTACTGTGGGAAATGTCCTTCAATAAAGTAGAATTCGTCAAGTTTGAGGGAATGTTTTGGGGTTAAAATATATGACTTGTTAATTCATTCTGCAGCAACACATAATCCACCCGGTACGGAAGGCTCTGGATTACTACACAGAGATGGAGAAGGCGCTGGAGAGGGAGAAAGTGATCCGGGCTCAGAGTAAGGAGGGGACACAGTGTCCTGCTGACAGCCTCACAGACTGAGGGACCCATCTGTGGGGCCGAGGCAGCTTTAGGAAGAGGACTATCTGAAACCTGCTGTCTAAAGATTGTATGGTTTTTAGATTTGTTTGAATGTATTTGAACTACATCAAACTGAATCTAAATGTGTATTATTTTTGTATTATTATAATTATTATTTATTAATTTTTTGGTTTATTTACCGGGCTAAGCACAAGTACTATATTGCGTTCTTACCTTTTTTTTATTGTAGTTTTGGTGTGTGCAGTAATCTGTTATGTGATGTAAACAGTAATAACTTTGAAAGAGTATGTTTAAAATACAAAACAACAGCCTGAACTATATTTCATAAGCGTACAAAATATTTGATATCAAATAAGAAAAGAAAATCTCTCATGTTGCGCAAGAAGTCAACCACTTCATTTAAATAAGACTTTATGAAGCTTAAACTTTTAAAAAAAGGTTGCCCTCACTTTTCTCTCAAGGCTTCCATAGTAATGATGGACACATGATTCATTACACTGAGTGTTGGAATGATGAAACAGGACATTTAAAGACATCACTTTAGGATTTGTCACAATGTCTGATGGCAGATGAATCGATTAGAATCGTTAGTCGCAGCCCTCTCTGTGAGGAGACATGGCATGCTCTCATTTTTAGGAAGTAAAGACATTCTATGTTTAATGTAATATCGCCACCCTGTGGCTTCAGTGCGTTATAACTACTGGGTTTATCTGCACCACAGTTTGCTTTTACATTTTAATAAATAATCTTCTGATGAAGGTTACACCACAGTACACAGTCTGTTGTAAATATATAACTATATATATATATATATATATATGTAATATGAGCTATAGAACCTAGCTGAAATCTTCTAGCTAAACAAAAAACGCTACGAATGTGCCCTCCTGCTCTTCAGGGTGACCTTCAAGTGAAAAACATGTGGTCCTTCTAGGGGGCCTTTCATTTATGGAGTGCCTTGGTGGAGTGGTTACAGTGCAACCATTTCATAAATTCCTTATTGCTACTGAATCAATGTGGGACCTATCAGTGAATGGACAGCAGTAGATGATGATATGAAAGACTTCTCTCAAAAAGTGTAAATCACCACAACAACAACTTTTTGAGCTTTCAGTGGTAAATGGACTAAATCTCGCTTTATCAGGTCTTTAAGACCCCTCAAAGCGCTTCTACATACAACGGGTTATTCACCTATTCAAACCTCGTTCATGCAGAGCAGTATATGCCTACACTGATAAGTTCATATAATGGGATTTATGTAAAGAATTACTTTCTTTATGGCAAAGTGATCTACATAAGAAAACGGTATTTGTTGAACATGAATAATGAAATGTTAAATCAAATGAATGTTGTGGCTGTAGTAATCTGAATCAGAATGTAACGATTCAGTACTTTATCAGACTATCAGAGCATATTCCAGTTTACTGTAATACATTCCCATGATGTGATACTCAGCCAGGCGGAGCCTTTTATGACCTGATAGAGACCTGATTATGGTATGATGTGTAATTAGATCATTGGATGCACAGATGATCATTTCTGTGGAATGTTATCACTTGAACAGCTGTGACCCCTTTCTCTGCCCCCAGTTAAACTCCAGCCCTGCAGAGAGTTGGTTTACATGGACCTCTAGTTGAAAGATTTTGACCATTTGAAAGAAAAGAAAGGACTTTTACACGATGTGCTGTGGTGAAGGATCAGGGTAATACTGTGAAGGGAAGCAGGAGTGAAGCCAATGAAGCGGTCTCTTTAGGGAAGCCTTCTAGTAGCCTATTATGTCAAAGGTAGGTAGAAATGATATGAGCTCCAGAACCTCTTCTAGCTATTATTTTTGGCGACATCATAGCATAAATAGTCAGAATGTAACCTACATGTTAACCCTTTGTGTTTTAAAACCACTTAGTAACACATTCAAACATGAGCTATTTGTACTCCAGTGTCAAATGTGGACTGAATGGCATTACTGCATTTACTGAATTATATGTTTTGAGTTTTTATTGTCACCTTACTTTTCAACGTTGTGTTTTCCATTCCATTAATATATAAAGCAGTTCCTCCATAAATGTATGGTTAAAAGTCACAAATTAATGCACAGTTTTTGATGCTCATATAAAATTAAAACAGTTTGAATTCTCTAATATCCTGCACTCTTCCTGTTTGAGTCTTGTCTTTAAAGGATCATACACGGCAACAAAATAAGTAATGCAGTGATCTGCACAAGACAAAAGCATCACCAAGTAAACAATCATACAGAGACAAAGCACAGAAATGGTTTCAACTTCTTAAAAGTGAAACTTAGATAAGATAGTCCTTCCCCTCTTTTTCAGCTTTTAAATGGGATAACAGTAGCTTTGCGATCAAAAGAAAACGTGGTTTATGGCAACTCAGCACATGCTGCCCCCTGTTCCAAAAAAAACAAAAAACGCTGCAAATGGGCCCTCTCGTGCCTTCGAGTGAAAAACATGTGATGAAGGTCCTTCTCGGGCCCTTAAATGTATGGAGTGCTTTTAGTGGAGGGGTTACAGTGAAAATCATGTAACCTCCAGGCCTGGTTTGATTGCCAGCAATGCAAGCGATGAGTATCAGCAAAGCCCCAAAAGTAAAGTAAGTAAAGTAGCAGTGAATCCTTTTGAGCAAAAGGGAAGAACGTAAAGCTGTAGCCTTGTGTTAAAGAAACTAGCTGATATAATTCCAATAGCACATTTGAATTTTAGAGCAAGGGGGTTAAGATTTCTAAAAAATGTTTACTTTAGGACGAATATCCCCAGCAGAGGACCTGACTCATAGAGAAAGGCAGAGAGGGGGTGCTGCAACTGCTGAGTGCTGCAGCAGTACTGTGGCACACAGAGCAGCTGTGTGTGTGTGTGTGTGTGTGTGTGTGTGTGTGTGTGAGACACTTTTATAATTTAACAAATGTGAGTAAAACCTGCTTTAAGCATGTACACTGAAAGTGATTTTGTCAAAGAACACTAACTTTTGACTATCCACTATCGGTTTTATGACCAAGTAGGTTTGCATACAAAGAGACAAAATAATGGTAGACAGTTGTCCTCAAATATTCGTCGCCTCCTTAATATTATAATGTCTAAGTCTAGCACACAAGAGGCTGAAATGGTAATCTCTATGGATGCGGAGAAGGCTTTTGACCCAGTGGAGTGGGGTTATTTATTTTCAGCTCTTGACAAGTTTGGTTTTGGTCAAAGATATATTTCATGGATTCAATTGCTGTATAGTGCTCCTACAGCTAGTGTGATACCAACTCCACTCAATCCAAATGTTTCCCTTTACAACGCGGTTGCCGCCAAGGCTGTCCCCTGTCGCCTTTACTGTTTGCTATTGCAATCGAGCCACTCTCCATCGTTCTTAGAAACTCACCAGCTTTTACAGGTATCTATAGGAATGGGGTTGAACACAGGGTTTCGCTGTACGCGGATGATTTGCTGCTCTATGTCTCGAACCCTACGGCCAGTATTAATGGGATTCTTGACGTTTTACAAACGTTTGGTTCCTTTTCAGGATACAAGTTGAACATCAGTAAGAGCGAATGCTTCCCTCTTAATCTTGCGGCAAAACAGATTCCGGCCCAGAGGCTGCCTTTTCATTTGGCCTCCTCTAGTTTCCGGTACCTGGGCATTAATATTTCGCATAGTCTCCCCTCACTTCATAAGCATAACGTTTTGAAGTTGGTGAAGGAGGTTAAATCTGACCTACAGCGCTGGAACTCTCTCCCTCTGTCGATTGTAGGTAGAATCAATTCAATCAAAATGAATGTGCTTCCCAGATTCTCATTCCTTTTTCAATGTTTACCATTATTCCCCCCCATTCTTTTTTTAAGGACTTAGACAAGACTATTTCATCTTTTATTTGGGCAGGAAAGACCCCAAGGGTAAAATATTCTGTCCTACAAAGGACTAAAGAAGATGGTGGCCTTGCTCTACCTAACTTCTGGCATACTATTGGGCGGCCAATATTCAAAAGATTCACACTTGGCACAACTCCCCCATTACAGACTGGTGCCAGATGGAAGCGCGGTCTTGTGGCTCTATCTCTTTATCGCGTTAATTTGTGCCCCCTTAAAATCATATCCTGCTAAATGCGTATCCAACCCAATTGTACAATCTACTGTAAAGATTTGGAGGCAATTTAGACGCCACTTTAAAATTGTTTCCCTTTCCCTGCTAATGCCCATTTGTAATAATCATATTTTTCTTCCTTCATCTCTTGACCCAGTTTTCTCTTTGTGGAAGGAGAAAGGTTTGGTTTATTTCAAACAACTTTTTGTTGATAACATTTTTGTCTCCTTTGATATTCTCAAGATTAAATTTGACCTTCCAAACTCTCAGTTATTTAGATATTTTCAAATCCGAGACTTTGCCCGTTGTAACTTCCCCAATTTTCCTCATCAACCACCTGATTCTCTCATTGATACAATTCTATTGTCCCCTGTAGTCCGTGGAGTCATTTCAGCCGTGGGGAAGTTAATCTTATCAGCATTATCGTCTCCTTTAGCGACTAGGAACACCTGGGAGAAGGAGCTTGGGGTTACCTTTTCAGATGAATGGTGGCAGGGGGCCCTAGACAGAGTCAACTCTACTTCATCTTGCGCCAGACTGACACTGATACAGTTTAAGGTCCTACACAGATCACACCTGACCAAAGTTAGACTTAGCAAACTGTTTGACACAAGTAAGATGTGTGATAGATGCTCTCTCTCTCCGGCCAACCACACAGACATGTTTTTCTCCTGTCCAAAGCTGGGTTCATTCTGGTCCTCTTTTTATGATACACTCTCGAAGGCCTTCAATAAGCCGGTGGTTCCTAGCCCTTCAATTTCTATTTTTGGTGTCCCTGAGGAATTCTCTAGTTTCACTATCAAGGAGAGCAATGTTATTGCTTTTGCTTCACTTGTAGCCCGCAGACGTATTTTACTGCAGTGGAAGGACCAGAAACCTCCATCGTCTCAGTCGTGGTTGAAAGACTTAATGTCTTTCTTATACTTAGAGAAGATTAAGTATAGTATAAGGGGATGCTCTGATAAATGTAGCAAAACCTGGGATCCTATTCTCTCTTTTGTTAATTCTATTCCTTCTTTAGGGGATTAGATAATCCTATTACTCTACTCATTAATGTACGCCGTAGCTACTATTTTGAGAC
Organism: Dissostichus eleginoides; assembly: GCA_031216635.1. NCBI lineage: Eukaryota > Metazoa > Chordata > Actinopteri > Perciformes > Nototheniidae > Dissostichus > Dissostichus eleginoides. The sequence continues at coordinate 2,862,194 of CM062274.1, read as the reverse complement.
TGGACGGTTATAATGCAATGATAAGTGATTGTCTCCTTTGGCGTGTGAATGGTCATGCAGCCCAATGTGCATTGTGCAACACAGTGTTTCTTTGTATTTCTGTGCTTTTATGATATCCTCTTGTATTTTTTATTTACTTATTTTTACTCCTCTTTTATATCGTATTGTGACACTTTTCGGTTTTGTTTTGTAGGGGGGTGGGGGGATGGTTACTATGCCATGTTTGTTGTAAAAAAAAATTAAAATCGGGTGATCTTATGTCAACAGTTTGTATGTTTAAGATTGATGGCCCAATAAAAATACTTGTGAAAAAAAAAGAGACAAAATAATAATAATAATAAAACAATTTAACTATTATAAAAGCTATTTTAAAAAACAAATGTAAGACTATTGTAACAAATGAAAAAAATAAGAACAATATTTACACAAAATATAATTATGTGAGGAACTGAGTACAGTAAAATATAATAAAATATGACAATACTATATTCAAAGTGGAGAGCTGTGCAGAGTTAACAAGACATAGCGAGGAGTAGGATTTACAATGTTAAAAAGAACAAGATATTGTTCGCATGATGTGATGTGCATTAATGTAATGTATAAAGTTTATGGGGTGGGTAATAGTCAGTGTCAGTGGGGGTCCCGGTCCTGGGCCTTGTCCCAGAGGGGAAGAAACTGTTCAGGTGGAGAGGCTTCGGTCCTGATGGAGCGCAGCAGCATGCTGGGAGTGTTAAACCTACAGTTAGTTGGTAAGGTATAAGAAGTTTGCAGAACATTTAAAACTTGGGCATTTTCCGAAATAAATGACTGAAGATGGTAGAAATAGAGGACATACAGTACAATTTCGAAACAAGCATTTATTAGCAGAAAGGTTCAAAGATGTTCCAAGTAAAGTGATGAAAAAAGAGGTGAAAATAAGGCCACGTTTTCAAAGTGTGTGTGGTATGAGGCAAAAGCACTGAAGGAATGTGGTTGGAAGTGGGGAACTGGTTAATGGCCCCCCCACACCATGCATGCCAGGGCAGGTTAGTGCGAACGGTGTCTATCACAACTGGACCTTCTGTAGACACACACACCAAGCGTTCAAGATCCGTTCTTGTGCTTTTCTGGTGCTTAACTGGTTCTTCTCTGTTTTTACAAGTGTGTGGTCACGGTCTAGTCACTTTGCTCAGCGCTACTGCTTGTTACAACTTTTATTTGCCATACTCGCCATTAACTGTTATTGCTCAGGTTAATCTCGCCCCCCTCCGACGTAAGCATGAAGTATTGGTACTTACCGGGCAGCCGAGTGGGGCCAGCTAAGAACCGGTTTTCGGTACTGAGAGCCGGCTCCGCCGTGCTGGAAACAGGAAGAACCAGAGCTAAATCAGGCTGTAGCCGGGAACCACGCTGAGCAGGAAGCCAGTTGCAATAAAAGGCCACATTTACACGGAGACGAAAACGAACCGATGTCGATATCAGAAAAAGTCTTCCGTCCACACGGAATCGGCTCAAGAAACGTGTCCGTCCACACGAGACCGTTCGACTCGCTGGAGACGCTGTAGTACATATGCCGGGCCTGTAAGTGGCGCTGTACTTCCGCCACAAAATACACCGAAAGCAGCGAAGAAGTTTATTGCACCTCAAACATTAAAACAAATCCAGAGTTAAGTTTTTCTGTACTTCCTCTAAGAAAAAAGGAGAGTAAAAGAAGCGCTCTGTGGCTTCAGGCTTGATCGCCATTCGATTCAAATTATTTCCCCCAAAAGTGGGCGGGGCCGTAATTTTCGCCCTGAAGTGACGTAGATCTCATCTATGGACATCGATCGCCAACTGCTATATTTAACCATATATCGAGCCCGCTCGTCGATTTCCAATGATTTAATGTAATTGTTTGCCTGTCTGGCCATTGTAATCGGGCTCTATGAAGATCCAAAAATCCACGGTTTTCTTAAATTTCTGATCGGATTGGCAAAAACTTCAGAATTCAAAAAGAAGACAGCTTTGTTTTCCCCCAAAAGTGGGCGGAGCCGTAATTTTTGCTCGGAAGTGACGCATGTGTTACTCTCATCTTTGCAATTATTTATAGGCCTATAGGCTTTTTCTATCAAAAATGTTCGGGGTCGGTCAGGGGGTACTTGGCTGAAAAAACGTTTCATAGGGGACATTACTGAAAAAAGTTGGAGAAGCACTGTTCTAGAGTACCCTGGAACTGAGGGAAACTCTGAAAGAATACGCCCATTGGCTACAAATCAATATATGATTGGTTGATCAAACTGTCAATCCAAACGTACGCTCTCATTCAGTGTAACAGCCAGGGCATTCTATCAAGGATATAGAATACCTTGGTTGAAGGATATTCTACCCAGAGACCCAGAACAAGATCTGATTGGTTGCATTTTTTTTTATTACACAAAACCACTGAAATGCGTAGTGCATGGACCGAGAAGGACAAACAAATCAACGTAACACTGTAATATTACAGATCAACAACACAGATACGATTCTCATTTATTCACATTTTATTTATATAATTAAATCGATTTTTTTGTTTTTCCTTATCTGAGTGTTCCAGGGTATTCTGTGAATACCTTGAAGGCCCTGAAGGTTCACCACTGTGATCTGGTTAGGTATTAGTCAGGTGTATTACTTATAGCCTCTGAACTATAATGTTTCAACCTTTTAACTACCTAGAACAGGGGTCGGCAACCCGCGGCTCTCGAGCCGCATGCGGCTCTTTAAGCCCTCTGCTCTGGCTCCCTTGAGCTTAGACATAAATAAGAAGGAAATTAAATAAAAGTATTTGTAGGACTATTTAAATGTTGTTGCACGGTTGAACATTTCTCGTATCTTGTATTTTGAGGTGATACTGTGACACATAAATAAAAAACAAAACGGTTTTAATTAGGTCAACTAAAATATGCGTCATCCTGCTATGGTCCCGCGCCAGCGCCTTTTCTTACAGGAGGTAGGGATGCTCCGATCGATCGGCTGCCGATCGATATCGGCCGATACTCACTCTGCCGATCGATCGGTGCTCTCTAAAAATGCCGATCGCGAGAGCCGATCGGATAACGTAAAATGATGACGTAAAATACATGACACTTTTCTCTGTGCGCGGCAAAACAAGCTCGCCAAAATGGCTTCACCAGTCTGGCAGTATTTTAAGTGTCGGAAAATGACAATAAAATAGCGGTATGCAAAGTGTGTGAAGCAGAAATCCTGCAGCTCCACCCGCTGTGACGGACCGGTGAGCGGAGCAAAACACACACAAGAGTTAGACCTAACACACTTAGCTATTTGATCTACCTCTGGAACAAGCTAAACTAGTTATAAATATATTTATTCTTCACTGTCACTCATTACTGGATCAGTGAGCTGCATGAGATACTGAGTCAGGAGAGAGAGAGAGGGATGGGGGAAAAGAGAGTGCTTCCGCTCATTTCTCCCGTGTTATTATCCAAAGTTGATGTAAACTTGAATAATGTACTTCATTTGAATGTAATAATTATGTTGGTTGTTGTTTGTGGAAGCGCCAGTGAATGAGCCCCATTAACTGAGTTTTAAACATCACTTTAAATGGAAGATCCCCATTGGCCCCACCCACTCGATCGGATCGGCGATCGGTATTGGCCGATACTGATTCCGGCGATCGGCCCCAAAATTGGCGATCGGAGCATCCCTACTTACAGGTGAATAAACCTGACCCCCGGCTCGATGAGCGAACTATGGATAAATCAAAGAAAAGAAAAGTATCAGAGGAACACAGAGGGTTTCATTCTGCGTGGTTATCTGCTTTCACAGCAAACGATGCTGGCTTACCGGTATATTTGATATGTGGAGAGAAGTTGTCAAAGGTGCTGCAGCCTTTACGTATTGGAGGAAAAACACGGAAGAGGAAAACAGCTGACGATCTTCAGTCATAATTCAATCAGTTAACTCGTTTTAGGGTGCAGCTATATGTTTTATTTATTTCAAAGTGGGCCCATTTTAATTGTATTTTTTTTCCTTCAAATGTGCAGAGGGCTCTCCAAGTGCTGTGTTTAATTTATTTTAAAGTAGGCCTGTGTGTTTGTTTTTATTCTCCTTATACGAGTTATTTGTTTCTTATTAGAGGTTAACAGTTTTATAAATAATAAATGCAAAAAAACTTAGTTTTTGTCTATGATATAACAATATATAAAACTGTATAAGCTATCAAGCTATCAAATATGTTTTGCGGCTCCAGACAAAACAAATTGTTGGAAAAGGGGGCAAAATTGCTCTTTTGATCAAAAAGGTTGCAGACCCCTGACCTAGAAGAAATATTTCAAATAAAAAGCTCAACAACTTTTTAACAGATGATTTCATACATTCAAGTCTTCAGGTTTGATTAATTGCCAGCTCTAAGGGGATAGAATTCCTGAGAGAGAGCTGTCTGCTTAAATATCGACTTTATCTAACAAATCGTCACAGTCTGTGTTAGTATCGATTACAGCGAGAACGTGCCCCCAAACCTGATTGGCCGGAGCGAGGCCCACTCCTTCTGGCCAGCAGCCAATCGCGTTGTCAGCGGACGCTCCGGTGACTTCACCTCCTCCTCCTCCATGAAGGTCTTCTCCTCATACACGCTCTGCCCCCTTGCTGCCCTGCCGACCTCCCCCTCACGAGGAGTCGCGGCCGCTGTTGAGGAGAACAAACAATCACGCCGTGGATCCCAGAGAGCCTGAACCCCAACAGCTGGCAGTGTTCAACGACTTTTTCTGAGTGTTTGAAGCGCCACAAGAAAAAGTATTCAGGATGGACCCGCTGGTGGCTGCGATAGACCAGGGCACGAGCTCCACACGGTTTCTGGTGAGTGACGTGTGCAGCCTGTGATGTTTACCCAAAGTTCACTGTATTGATGCAACTCATAGGCGGCGCGTGAGGCTCAGGTTTGGGAAGGCTAAATAACTTTTTCTTACCTGACGCTGCCCGCCTCCGGCGTCTATAGAAAAGAGATCAACTCAGTGAACGCACCGCCTGCTGACCAATCAGAGCTCAGTGTGCAGAGTTTAAATCTATCAAGTCATATTACAGGATAAAGGAAATACAGTTTAAACTGCCGTAGCCTATGCAGAGAAGACGCCGACGTGTCGCACTTATCATTCATATCACATCATCAATCAGATCATCGATCATATATTTCATTATCTGAGTCAGCTTCTCGAGCCGTATCTGGCCATGCAACACTTACATTGTCACATATACTGTATGCAGAAGTATTATTTTAAGCAACACATTAAGTTGACGAAACACTCAAATGTAATTAAAGTCAGCTCCACTCGTTTCTTAGATGGGGCAGAGATATCATAAACCTGTTGTACGCTTTCAAACACTCGGTAGTTTATTTATTTTTTAACCAGTTGCTCTATATTCACCTTGCAGGTGCAACTATATGGCTTGTATCCTGGATTATATGTTTAAGTCATGGATGTTTAAAGTTAATATTTGTCTAATATTAGTTTACTTTTCATTAATGAAGTATGACGCTGCGCTGTCCGTACACTTGTCCCTGTTTGTGATTGGTCAAATGTAGCTAACCCCGCCCCTTTCACGTGAAGGCGCTCTCAGCTGGAGAGAGAAACCCTGGCTTGATTTACCGAGTTGATATAACCAGCGTCGTAGGACCGCTTAGCGAGATCTCGTTTGTTAGGGTTAGTTAAGATAACTCAAACATATCCAGGGTCTGTTGAACTGGCTTCGTAGTACAGGGCACAGGTGGCTGCATAGCAGCGCTAATGTCAAAGACACAAACATTATACATTATATTTTTATTTTACCAGGATGCAGTGACACAAATATTTGGGAAGGCTTAGCCTTCCCTAGCCTACAGTACCCGCCGCCCCTGATGCAACTCCTCTGATTACTTAATGTGTCGACATTTGCTATCTTATTTGGCGACATAGCTGATCAAAAAACAACAACCACTTCGACTGAACGAACTTTTGCAAGTGGGAATGATAACTCCTGTAACAGCTACGTTTCTGGCTTCACGCGGCAAAGGTTATCCCCTTCAATATCTATTTGTTCTATATAAACAGTTTATGTGTGTGGTGTAAGCTACCGTTAGCTTTAGCAGTATTTTGCATGTTTTCTCCTAAAGTAAAACAAAAACATTCTGTGAGTGAATATAAACATATAAGCCCGCTTGCGCCCCTACTGGACGAGAGACGCTAGTGGTATTAGCTCTGATGTTATCCTTTCTGTGCAAACTTCTACAGTCTATGGTGATAACCTGTTGTCACAGAGGACTATCTTCCTCATTTAGGGCTCAACATCTCATAAAGCGTGTGCACTGGGTTCATAACTCTATTAGACCTGGGAATACATCATGTATGGGTTTTAGAAAGAACATAACCAAGTTATATGTATTTTTGCGCAAATATCAAATAACAATAAGGGCCATCAATTGATGCAGCAAAAAAGTGTACAAAAGTAACTTTATCAAATATTATAAAAACAGCAATGACAAAAATAGTGCAACAGAGATGAAGTTAGCCTGTTTTGCTTGGTATGTAGTGTAAATGTAGTGCTGTTCTACATAAATACAAAGAGTGACGGGTGACCAGAAAATGTGCTCAAAGTTTAAAAAGTACTTATTCTTCAGAAAATTGGCCTCAATATGTGATAGGACATCTGATTGTTAATATGTATGCAAAAAGTAGCATTCTACAGCTGCAGACAAACAACGTTTGGATACAGAAATGATTGATGTTAAGAACTTGTTGTATTTGATTGTGTTCTTATACTTTTGTGTAACCATTAGCCAATCAGCAACCAAGGTAACCCCCCCCCTTATCACCTGAATCTCCTCCTAGAGCACCATTGAGTTCTTTTTAACCAAATCTCTCTCAGAGGGGCGTGGGGAGGGGCTCCTTATTTTCATCTAAAGTAACAGACACAGAATCAGCACTTTGGAAACAGGGCTGAAACAGAGGGGATTATGGGATGCTGCAATGATCTGTTTGGTGTTTCAGCCAATCAGAGACATGTTCTGGATATATCTGAGACCTATAACATATTGATGAAAAACAGTATAATAGGGGACCTTTAAGTTTGAATTTTATCACATGTTATTTAATGCAACAAACTTCATCTGAAAAGTCACTAAAGCTAATAAATAATACATTCATTATTAAATGCAGTGAAGTAAAATAACATTATTTTCCTTTTTAAATGTAGTGGAGTAGAAGTATCAGGTAGCACTACATTGAAATACTTAAGTAAGTTTTGACCTACATTTAGACAGCAGTACAGTACTGGAGTAATACATGCACTGTACTTTATTACACTCCACCACTGAATAGAAGACAGAGTGCCAAATGAAAGAAATGCATTGCAGTGGAGGTGAAGTGATTTGCTACTATGTTGAATTGATGGTCCCCTCAGTAATGTCTTGTGGTAAAGACAGCATTGTGTGTTAAGACAATAATATAGTCAGTCCGTTTGGGTGTTTGCATTAAGAGTTTTGGTCATTGATATTCTGTTTTGAAAAGTGAGCCAAAGTTCATCACCTCTAACGCAACCTATCACTTATCCTGTTTCTTGAAATCCCACCATTTAGTTTCATACATTCATCAAAGAGACTCACCTGCTTAATGTCCCCTTCCTTTTCCTGATTCCACTTGAATACTGAATACTGCAGACGCTACTTTCAAAGTGGTCTTTTGCTTTGTTTTTCAGTTGAGTAATGTGAGTCCTGTTTGGTTAACCATTGTGAACATAATTGGGCTTCCTCGAGTAGGTCAGCTGGAAGATGGAGACTTGGCACGAAATATGGGCAGTTAACAAGTTCAACTTACTGTTAGATCCAAAGGATGGACGGACAGGCTTTTTAATGGCTGAGTATATCTGGTAAACATTTCTGTGAAAATGATAGCTTTTTTCTTGGAGCCAACTGAGACCACTCTGTTGGCTGGTGTCTGGTCCTAAATTCAAACAATAGATCAAAAGCTGATGAATCTTTGGCGAACATGTAGAGTTATATAAATACCAGGACTAGCTATTCTTATCTTAGAACCTGTTGGAGACAGGAAAGAGTGTTATTTGTGAGCAATGCTTAGGGCAGGGGTCGGCAACCCGCGGCTCTTTAAGCCCTCTGCTCTGGCTCCCTTGAGTTTAGACATAGATAAGAAGGAAATAAAATAAAAGTATTTGTAGGACTATTTATATTTTGTTGCACGGTTGAAAATGTTTCGTATCTTGTATTTTGAGGTGATACTGTGACAAATAAATAAAAAACAAAACGGTTTTAATTAGGTCAACTAAAATATGCGTCACATCCTGCTAAGGTCCCGCACCAGCGCCTTTTCTTGCAGGCGAATAACCTGACCCCCGGCTCGATGAGCGAACTATGGATACATCAAAGAAAAGAAAAGTATGGGAGGAACACAGAGGGTTTCATTCTGCGTGGTTAGAGTTATCTGCTTTCACAGCAAACGATGCTGGCTTACCGGGATGTTTGATATGTAGAGAGAAGTGGTCAAAGGTGCTGCAGCCTTTACGTATTGGAGGAAAAACACGGAAGAGGAAGACAGCTGACGATCTTCAGTCATAATTCAATCAGTTAACTCTTTTTAGGGTGCAGCTATATGTCTTATTTATTTCAAAGTGGGCCCATTTTAATTGTATTTTTTTTCCTTCAAATGTGCAGAGGACTCTCCAAGTGCTGTGTTAATTTATTTTAAAGTAGGCCTGTGTGTTTGTTTTTATTCTCCTTATAAGAGTTCTTTGTTTCTTATTAGAGGTTAACAGTTTTATAAATAATAAATGCAAAAAAACTGTAGTTTTTGTCTATGATGTAACAATATATACAACGGCTCCAGACAAAACAAATTGTTGGAAAAGGGGGCAAAATGGCTCTTTTGGTCAAAAAGGTTGCAGACCCCTGGCTTAGGAGAACAATATTTGTAACCATAATCTATACAGAAATACACAGATGCCTGATTTAAAATTGTAACCCACCCAACCTGGGTAATATATCTCAAACCTATGTGGTAAAGAATTATGTCCACAGCAAACCGGTACCATAACATCACCCTGAATATGTTTTTTTGTCTAGTTACCTGTTCTTCCTGAAGTGCATTGCACTGTTTGTGAGCTCCCTGACTTAATGCCGTTCAATGACACGGGTCATTTAGACCAGGAGTGAAGGTTAAACCAGGTTGTCTGTAAGGTTGATCTCAGGACACAAGCGACGATAAGGGAACACGTCTCCGGTCAAAGAAGATAATAATTAAGCCCATGGCAATGTTTAAATAAATCCTCACAACATAACTGAGCCTTACCTCCAACATCCACAAAGTTCATATATTTGTGCACCTTCCTAACGTAGTTTCATAACGATGATCTTGATTGCTTTGAGCCAAAGTGTATGCTTGAGTTAACACTTTATTATTGGATCCACAGTCACAGACCCATGACTGTAGATGTCAGTCCCACTATAACCTTTCCACTGTCCATTTTTAAGAAGGGGGGAGAATGTTCCTGTTTGCAGTCCAACTGCATGACCTCGACAGAATGTTAGTGTCAAAGGGCTCTGCTTGTTGTGTGTCTGTCCGGTCTGTCCGGTCTGTGCAGCTGTGAGAGGATCATCAAGTGCAATGTGTTACAAGCTGGTGGCTGGTCAAAGGTTTTCAAGGTGAATGCGTCTCACTTTCCCCTTTTGCTGTGTTGAATTCATGCAGCCTAATCTAGGAATATGACTATTGTCTGTAGCCGAATTGTACTGCTGTGCTAACACGGATTATCCTACTTTATTATTTGAATAAATGCTGTCTAAATGTAGGTCATAACTTACATTTCAATCTTTCCCCTCTGTAATAGGCAGCCACCTTTTTATTGGAGTGAAGTTCATGCATTGCAAAGTCCTGTCAGTCATCATCAGTTTTATCACTGGGACATTCAAACATTCTGTACCTCTTCCAGTCCTGTGTTGTGCCAAATTATGTGTTCCCTTATAATGAAGAGAATGTTTCCCAGGCACACCTCTGTGTCCTCTGTTTTATGTGCATGGTCTCTTATGAGTTTAACTTCTCCATAGGTGTTCAACGCCAAAACCGCAGAGCTGATGAGTCAACACCAAGTAGAGATCAAGCAGAGTTTCCCCAAGGAGGGGTGAGTGCGTCAACTGTCTCTCAATGATTAACACACTTCCAGCAGACCATGGTGACTGTCAAAGTTCTTCTTTTATATGACCCACAGTCCAACTCTAAAGACATTTTACAATTCACTCAAATGTGAATTGGTTCTACTAAAGCAATTATACAATTATCATATACTACTTCACATTCAAATTGTGGAATTTTTGCTTCTAAGAGAAACTTAAAATCAAATTTAAACCATATTCTTCTGGTTCAACTGGTTTTACAAAATATTAAAAGTATGAATAGTCACTCAGTATTATAGCTGTTTGCCTAACATCCAAATACAGAAAGTCTTCCAGAAATGCAAAGAACTCCCTAAACTAAATGTCCAAATACATATTTAAAGATAACGTTTTCAATCCATACTGCATTCAACAAAAGGGCTGCCGAATGTAACCACTCTGCTTTTTCCTAACTGTTTACTCGGTTACTTAGGTTACAGTTTAGCTGCGTTCAGATTATTCTCTGACTTTATTTGATGTGTGTAACATAATTGAGTCTAAGGCTTGGTTGATATCCATTGATATGGTGCTTTCTACTCTCATTAAATGTGGTAGATGATGAACTTCCTGTTGTGTAAATGTTAGATATGTTGCATGAATGCACATCCTGAAACTACAAGGATCAGCTGAGGTCATGTTGCATGGTTACAGCTGTTTGCCAAAAACTCCTTTTTGAACCATTGTAAAATAAACTGGGCGATAGGATTTACGAATACAATCTAAGTATAATTAGGCTATGCCTCTATAAGCATATTTTATATTTTCTCTCAAGTACCGTACATTTCAACACAACACAGGGGTTTGCTTGACCTTATCTTACGGAGTCTGGCATCTTCTATTACAATTTCTGAACCTACACTATACAGAGATGGCAAAGGACTCTGGGGCTTCATTTATTTTGCTCTCTTTAGACTCTTTACAGGCTCCCTGGTCTCTCAAGATACAAAAAACTCAAGCCTCATATGTACATCCATGTTCACACACTCATCCACCTGTAGGTGTGTCTGTGAGAGGGAATGAACGGCAGGAGAGTGACACCCAAAGCAAGCCTCTTGTTAACGAACGATGAGACATTGTGTACTTAGTGTTGGCAATATAGTCTTTCACTAGAGCCCGAGGAAGCCACAATACATTGAGTATATACTGTGTAACCCTATTATAGAAAGGCCCTCTATGTCAGAGGGCTACAAACAGTTTAAAGGGGGGCTCAGTAAATGGAAGGGAAATATGTTACATTTGTTTCAAAGAAGATCACATAAAAGAGCCTTAGTATCTGTGATTTGGTCAAAGTGACAGTTCAGAAAGAGAGGCGTTTGGGGGTTTTGTACTGTTTGTTCCACAGTCAGAAACTAAAAAATATCTTCGCACAGACTTGTTTTATGTATTTGGTATAGTCTGAAGTTCGGTCAAACTATAATATGAGTCTATCTTGGCTCAGTTTTTGAGTGTCTATGTGATCAAATGACCATACTCGTGATTCAATAGTTATCCAGGAAAAGAATCGGCACAGTAGAGCAGGTAACGCATAGAAACAGCCACACACAACTATGCTGCTGACTTTGTTTTCATATTTGTATTTTTCTGGAATAAATACAAACCAAGGGCTCTGTGTGTCAACATGCCTGTCTCTGTGTCTGTACACAGCTGGGTGGAGGAGGACCCCAAAGAGATCATGCAGTCGATCTATGAGTGCATGGAGAGGACATGTGAGAAACTCCGCCTGCTCAACATCGACATCTCCAACATTAAAGGTGTGCACACTGATACTGAGCTGTGGGGGCAGACGTGGTAACCACCCCTATAGCTGGAGAAGAGAACTGAAACACAGAGGAATGGGTGGAGTTGGGAGTTTATTGAGATTGATGTTGTTTCTGTTTTCTCAGCTTTGGGGGTGACCAATCAGAGAGAGACGACCCTGGTTTGGGACAAAGAGACAGGAGAGCCTCTCTACAACGCCATTGGTGGGTGCACTATACATCTGAATGTACACGTATCATTGCCCAATATTCTTATTAACATAGACATTCAATTGACCTTCCTGTAGTCCTCCGTTGGAATAAGGTCATCTAGATGTCACACAAAACATGGATGGATACTAGGTTCTTTGCAAGAAATATGAATGTTCACTACTTTCATTGAATCTCTGATGTACTGCACAGAGGACATCCTGGTCTTTCCAGTAATATGTCATTGGTTAAAATTGCATGCTGGGAAGTTCCTCTTTCTTTTCATCCAAAATGGCTGGCATACCAAAAACAACATGTTATAGAAGCAGGAGGAGAAGTCAAATATTGTTGAATAATTGTCTTTTACCATGAAAATCCTATATGTTCTTGTTTATTAACATGTGAGGAACTATATAATTAGTTCTGAAAGCAATTCAATAATTCAAGTTTTGAAATAACAGCTCTTTTCTAAATGTCCATCCTAGTGGACGTCAGGACCATCTTCATGGACTTAATGACTCTATATTGTTGCAGGAGACGGAACTGAAGCAGACATTTTCTCTACCAGATAGTTAAGGGAGATTCAGATGTTGAGCTCTCAGATGATGAGAGAGATGAGGCTTTCACACCTGGGATAGAAGAGGGTCAAGAAGAAGGGGGGAAAAGATGCAGGAGGCTCCATGAGCGCACAGATACAGACATAGAGACAGATAGGGACGAGCTGGAAAGACATGGCCCTCTGTGGGCCAAGAGTAGCACGTATGTCTTATTGTTGTTTTTATTTTAAGTGGAGCCATGACAAATGAGAATTGCCTCAGGAATGCCAAGTTTGTTTCTATGAGCATGGTCAAATGGAGACCACATCCATAAAACTAGTCAAGATGACCCACACAGCCCATGCCGACTGGAGTCAATGAGGTACTTTTCCCAGTACATTGACTGCAAAGTCTTTGAAGATCTGGAAGGATTCACCAAAAACCAAACTAGTTTTTTAGTGACCAAATAAACAGCAATGTTCAGATCAATTACTTATTTATGTTTTAAATAAAGGTGAATGTATTATTGTATTAATATCACTCTATAACCATAATACGTTACATAGTCTATCTGTTAATTTTGGCTGTCTTTTCAAACTAAAATGGTCCTGACGTCCTCTACAGTGGACATACTGTAACATTTAAAAATCAAATTAAAAAAGTCTAAATTGCAAGATGTTTTTTTAACCCTAAATAGGTAGGAAATACAAAATAAAGAAGATTGGAAAACATCTTTTTTCCTCGGTTACCAGATATACCAGTCCATGATTATCCATCACAATATGTTGCTCTGATGTTAACTTTAGTCAAATAATTACATTTTTTGTTTTTTAAACTCAGAAATGTGTTTTAATTTTGTATAAAGGAGGTCAATTGACCATATATCCCAAAACGAAAAGTAAAATGTGTGGAAACGATTTAAAATGAAGTTGTCTAGAAGAAGAAACACAGAATTGTGCAAAATTCCCTTGTTACAACATTTTGGGCTTCACACTTGTGATGTGTCACCCTAAACATTCAGTTATTTGATTTGTAACATCTTCAGTTGAGCAAACAAGAGATGATGTCATCTGGGAATTGGCCCAGCACATGACTAGATTGCATCAGATGGTAGTGGACTACGTCATGTCTGCCCCCCCCCCCCCCCCCCCCCACCAACCCCCCATGGGTCAGTGGTTGACTGTAGGAGCTGATCATATGCAGTCCCTGCCCACTGAAGGCCTTATATTACTATCAGAGAGAGCTTTCATTGTAACACCTCAGATCCATTTTGAGAGGATTGTTTACATGCAAGTTGTTCAGAATTCCTATTGGCTGAAATTTCAATGGAATGTGAGTGATGTGATGGGGGAGGGGGTGTCAACCTGTAAGTGTTCACACAGCAGTCCTTCAAGAGATTACAATGCTAGCCTAAAGACACCATGTGTACACTTGTGAGTGATTATGACATATTTTAAATGATTCAAATGGCAAGTTTGTTTTTGTTATAATTGAAACAATCCCAATGACAACCGATAAAATCTCAGTTTATCCAATAGTTTGAGCACTTTTTGTTTTTGCGGTCAGGGTAAGTGTCACAAGTCTTCTTCAGAAATGTTGAAGACTCCATTGGACCCCTTTGTTTACTTCCGTAACATAGTGACATCACTGTGTAACACTTGTATTGGCTAGCGCTCTAACACATTGTACGTGATAGGGGCGGGACATCTCTAAGCTCTTGACCAATCACAACAGAGCCGACCAGCCAACCAATCAGAGCAGACTGGGCTCTGGTTTCAGACAGAGGGTGAAAAGAGGTGCTGCAGCACAGGCAGTATGAGAAAAGAGAGCTTTTTGAACATTAAAGCATGGAGACATGTCCCAGTAGAGACACTACATACTGATATGAACCTGGAAATGAGCAGAATATGTCCTCTTCAGAACCCACTGGAAAGGGACAATGAAAGTGTGTAATTTGGTTCTGTAGTGAGATGCATTTACTGTTGAAATAACAACAATGTTTTTATATCGTCATTCATTTTACTGATGAATTACTGTCATTTGCTCCTGGTCTCAGTATTCAGATTGAGGTCAACATTATTACAAGAAATGTTTAAAGGAACAAAATTGTTGCTCAAAAATAAGTTTCCTTTATGTACTTCCTCTAATATTTGCCTTTTAATGAAAGTTCACCCCTTAACTACTTTCAAATTCTACACATTTTAAACTCAAAGGTAAGAAAATCTATTTTGAAGGTTTCAGGGTTGCAGAAGAAAGCTGTGAAATGTCATCATTTATTTAGTAAATGGACAACAGTGGTCTAATTGAGATATTTCAAGGTGTATATGTAAGCCCTCCTCCTCTTGTGTATAGTTTGGCTGGACCTGCGCACACAGTCTACCGTGGAGAGTCTCATCAACAAGTCTCCAGGCAAAAACAAGAACCACCTCAAGGTGAGTGTGGGTAAGAAAGAACTTTGGATGGTTCTCCCTTTTGATTTTCTTCTGATTGAATATGGTACAGTATCTAAACAAAGACTCTGACTCTCTCCAGCACAAGACAGGCCTTCCCATCAGCACCTACTTCAGCGCGGTGAAGCTCCGCTGGCTGCTGGACAACGTCGAGGAAGTGCAGCAAGCGGCGCTGAGTCAGCGTGCCATGTTTGGAACAGTGGACTCCTGGATCATCTGGGTAAGCAACTATATGTATTTGTACCTGATTAGCTGCACCTTTTATAAAGTCTGTTTACGATCCAGAATATGTTGTTTCCTGTGAGTCGCAGAAGAGAAACCGTTTCTCTTGACATCGCAGAGGCTGTTCTACAACGAGATACAGAGAGAAACAAATAAAGAATCTCCAGCCCCTTTTTTACATACAACATGTGATAATTCCAGTGTGGTTTTCCTCAGTGCCTGACGGGGGGTAACAACGGGGGGGTCCACTGCACAGACGTCTCAAACGCCAGCCGCACCATGCTCTTCAACATCCACAGCATGGACTGGGATCCTGAGCTCTGCAGGTAAACAAACAGGAATGGGAGCCATTCAACATATCGCTGTCCAAATATAGACTGTACTGCAGACCTGCTCAATAAACACCCTGTCTGTCATGTTTGGTCCACTATAAACATGCATCTTCACCACTGATTGCCGTGGTGTTGCTTTTAGGTACTTTGATGTCCCGATGGAAATCCTCCCCACTGTCAGAAGCTCCTCTGAAATCTACGGCTGGATGGTAAGCTCAGCTAAGCTTCAGTTAGACCATCTGTGTTTTGACAGGATACTGTATGCATCCTGACACTTTTATCCAAAGTGATCTACATACACATTTTATACTGTAGAAATGCTTATGGGAGCACATTGGGGGGGTTAGGTTTTTTGCCAGAATCAAACCATTGACCCAACAAATGAGTTTCCCCCTGAGCCACAGCAGCTCTAAATATTTAGTTTTTTCTAAATGAATCTGTTCATGCCTGTAATGACTTAATGTAACTCTATCCCTTTTCCACATGAAGTATGTGCTTATCTATTCATTTACGTATTAGTTACTGAAACTAACACTTGACCATCATGGTGGCAAGTTGGTGCTGTGTCCCCAGGATAAATGGATGGAAAATGGCTGAACCACAGCCTCTCTGGAAGTTAGCGTAGGGAATTAACTTGCACTTATTAGACTTTTAGATCCTTTGATAACACATGAAAGCTCACCATTTCTCCTTTTGCAACCAAAACAGAACAGGTCACTGCCATTGATGAAAGTAATTCAACAGTACCGATACAAACATACTTCTCCTCTGATAGCACTCATATAGCCACAGCACTACCCTAATGACGTGAAAAGCCCACAACTTGTTTCTTCAGCATATGGCAGTATGCAGATGCTGTCTGGTTCTGTTTTAGAATCATTGCTACACGGATCATAAGTGGAAATGCTCAGCCTTGGCAATGACATCTTATTTCAATCTTGATATGACTTGTAGCATATCAAAGTCTAAAGTCACGATGTAATGCATCGGCCTCATGAAGTATTTTAATCACTGTTGTGACCATATAAGTGAATAAGATGCAACGTGTTCTTCCACAGAAAGAATCAATGTTGTGATCAAATGTTGTTCTGTCACACTGACTGATGGTGTAACTGCATTCAAATAGAAACGGGTGGTTCAGAGCCCACCTCCCAGCTAAATCCCATTTTGTGTGTGTGTGTGTGTGTGTGTCAAAGTTTCAAAGTCAGCTTTATTGTCAAAAATTCTACATGTGTTATACATCCAGAAATATCGTTTCCCACAGTATGACATGTATACATACAACAAAACAAAGGGCCTAGATAACCGGGGTATACATAAAACAAAACAAAGGGCCTAGATAAACGGGGTATACATACAACAAAACAAAGGGCCTAGATAAACGGGGTATACATACAACAAAACAAAGGGCCTAGATAAACGGGGTATACATACAACAAAAAAAAGGGCCTAGATAAACGGGGTATACAGTTTAAAATGTTAATAATATATTTAAAGTGTTCAAAGTACAGTTTCAGTGCAGTAGCAGCGGAGATGGGCAGAAAAGTGACTGTTGCTGGATGAGGGAAGGTTGTGTGTGTGTGGGGGGGCTTAAAGTCCAGGACCATTTGGGGCAGGGGAAAAGGGTGGGAGGCGGGGTGGAGAGTTCAGGCGAGAGATGTCAGAGAGGAGGGAGGGAGGGAGGGGAGAGAGTTCAGCATCGTGTGTGTGTGTGTGTGTGTGTGTGTGTGTGTGTTGTGTGTGTGTGTGTGTGGTGTGTGTGTGTGTGTGTGTGTGTGTGTGTGTGTGTGTGTGTGTGTGTGTGTGTGTGTGTGTGTGTGTGTGTGTGTGTGTGTGTGTGTGTGTGTGTGTGTGTGTGTGTCTGACTGAGGATGTCTTAGATTCCGTTATCTTTGTTTGTCTGTGCTTGTATCTTATCTCTTGACCACAACCTGGTTTTTCATTTTTTATGCAACACACCCTTTGCCCCGCAGTCCACAGTTTGTTTTTCACAGTCTTTCATTTAAAGGTAGGGTAGGTAAGAATGGAGAAACCAGCTCGAGTGCGCTAGAATTTGAAAGTCCACAACCGGAATAAATCTGCCCCTTCCTTCAGACTTCCTCACAGAGCCCCTCCTCCAACACACACGGACGTGCACATGACCAATGAGGGCACGAGATAAGTTTGTGCACGAGATGGAAGGCTGACAGGCAGGTAGGCCATCCAATCATCTGCCGCGGGCCGAGGCAGATGATTGGTCGTGCTTTTTACAGCGCCACGGCTTCCACAGATGAAATATTTGTCTATATTTATTGTCAAAGCATTTAATATATTCATTGCTATCGGGATGTTAAGAGCATTCCATGGAAATAACAAAAAGGGTTTCTGAAGTGAATTACCTACCCTACCATTAACTCAGAATACAGTTATTTACTGTACTTTTCCCACATCCTCTTAAACCTACCTTTGACATAATAAGCTACTAGAAGGCGGCCCTAGTTAGAAAAGAGACAGCTTCATTGGCTGATACTATTCCTGCTTCCCTTCATAGTATTATCCTGATCCTTCGCTACAGCACATTGTGTAAAATCTACGGCTGTGTCGCACTGATTCAGTTGCAATATACTGTGTGTATATACAGTATATCTATATAATAAGGCATTTCTGGCAACTGGCAGGCCATCTAAACTGACATGGACAGAAAAGATTGGTATGAGTTGAAACCAGCTCATCTGCAGATCAATTCCATACACGATGATCCATTTAAATTAGCCCTGGTGGAGATGAGTTCATCTCCTATTTTGTCACCATCTTGACTCTAAGGGAGGAACCATTAAGGAACACTCAGCTGTTCTTTGTGGGGAGGGGAGAGGGAGACAGGCCTGGTGGAGATCCTACTGCACTGAGCGACCTTTTCTCATTTTTTATTTTGGATGGTAGCGTTCTTGGCTACAAATGGGTATTTTCCTATCTCAGGTGTTGGATTGTCATGTTGCCCCTTCATGTTGATTAAAATGTTTCGGATGCAAACACAGTGCACTATTTACTCTTGTTTTGTAACTGGATTACATAACAGTTGGCATTTTCCTGCAATCATTTATTTTACCTCTGAACATGTTTGTGTTTGTTTTCCTGCCAGAAATCCGGCTCTCTTGCAGGGGTTCCAATCTCTGGGGTAAGAACGTACATGTCATGTTACTTGCTTACTTACTACTTATTAAAGTTACATTCACCATATTTTTAGACATGTGATTCTTATTTTTCCAGTAATGTATCTATTAAACAGCCTTTTTGCTTTCAGTTGTAACATCTCCTACCAAGTTCACATCTTTAGAATGTCACAACTCTTTAATAACCTTGTTTAAGGCCTCCTTTTCTAATGAAATCTTGACTTAGTCTGTTTTGGAGTGTAAGACACTGTGTGTTTTGGGGGGTTGTACACCCTTGTATCTGTGTGTGCATATTAGTGTAATCAGTAGAGGATTATCATTTCTTTGTTACTGTGACTGTGTCCCTCAGTGTCTTGGCGACCAGTCGGCTGCCCTGGTTGGTCAGATGTGCTTCAGGGAAGGCCAGTCCAAAAACACGTAAGCCCTCCACTGTTTTATTTATTACACCTCGTTGCTAAAGATAGCATACTACTATTGTATTTGACAACATTTCATAATGTTGACCACTGTATTTGAATGGAAAGCAGATAAAGCTTGATTTAAGATTAACTAGATTACATCACATACTATTTTGCATGCATATCTAAGCATGCTGATTGGTTGACTGAAGGTGCTGCAGCCCTCTACTGAAGGATGTTCAGACAGTCCCAATAAGAGCACATTCATTGGGAACTATTGGCAACTCTTTTGTTGCTAGGTCATGTTTGTGGGGAAAGGAAGTCACCAAAGAGCTCATAATGTTTCCAAATCTATCAAGAAACATAATGAAATATACATATGGAAAGTTGGTCAAAATAGCTAAAGCATTTCACATTTTAGAAAATGGGAAAATAGGGAGCTGTTATTCCAAACGTATTTCTTTCAGGTGCAGCTGCACAATGACATTAATAAGTTAACAAATGGTGAAGTTATAAAAACATTACACAAATATGAATAGGAGGTTTATAAAGATCACATAAGAGTAGAAAAAACAATTACCAGGTGACGTGATGATGGTGTGTTTAATCCAGCGAGTTTAGTATGTATGAAAACATGGACATCAGAATAATATACATTCTAGATCTGATCATTACACAGTGTTGTCTTTGTTAATAAAGCAACAAAATATAAATGTCATATAGTAAAACATCATCTTTTAATCACCTTCTTCAAACCTTGAGAACTATGATTCTCCAACATTCAAACATAGAGTACCTTATAAGTGAGGGATGTTATTTTCTCTTTGAGTTACTCATGACATGCATCAGGACTCTCATCTATCTGTTTCTCCGTCATGGTTCTGTGAAGGTATGGGACCGGCTGCTTCATGCTCAGAAATACAGGGACCAAGGTAAGATACTGTGTCCAAGAATACATGACCTTACCTTCTTGCCTACTGTGCCCTATGTTCCTTTGCTTTACACTTTGCATAATGTGTTTCCATGTCATTCTGTTAGCCTCTGATGTCGGACCACGGCCTGCTGACCACAGTTGCCTACAAACTGGGAAAAGACGAGCCTGCCTGCTATGCCCTCGAGGTTTGTGAAGCTTTTATGTCTTATTTTCAACAACGTTTTATTTCTAAATCCGCCTCCAGATCGAAAATGAAGTCCTCAATGGTGCACCCTGCTGTGAAATGTTCTACCTGCCTCTTGTGTGATTTGGGTCTGATGTTTTTCTTTGTTCCTCCCAGGGTTCTGTAGCCATCGCCGGGGCAGTGGTGCGCTGGCTGAAGGACAACCTGGGCATCGTGCAGTCTTCCTCAGAGATCGGTACTAACACGCTACAGCTTACCTGTGACATTTGACCCATTCATGAACAAATCTGTCTGTATTCACACATGGGCTCTATAAAGCGTTTCATACATTTAATTATATAATGGGATTGACTAACAACTCTTTCTCTTTCTGTTCTCTCTCAGAGAAGCTAGCAGCTGCAGCCGGCACGTCTCACGGCTGTTACTTTGTGCCCGCCTTCTCCGGACTCTACGCCCCCTACTGGGAGCCCAGTGCACGAGGGTGAGGCAGGCGCATGTTTAACTGTTGAGCTATCAAATGTAATTCCACACTGAACTGTGGAGACAAGTGATACTGTGATTTCTTAGTTTCTTCTCAAGGGACTCGTAAGCAACGTAAAAGCATAACATTACGTATTAGTTGACCCTAACCCTAATTTAGCCCCTTGTTCATCAACATTAAAGTTTGCCTATTAACATATTCCCTTTGTTTGTTTTCCAGAATCATCTGTGGGCTCACTCAGTTCACCAACAGGAACCACTTGGCTTTTGCTGCCCTCGAGGCCGTCTGCTTTCAGACCAGAGAGGTGAGCAGCGTCTCCTCATGCTCCCTCCTGTACCCAAACACACACCTATTCCCAACATCAGGGAAAAGCAAGAAACTTATTTAAACATATTATATTGTAATGTATTCCCATCCATCCATGCTCTGTGATACAAAAACCAAAACATACAGAACAACAAAGGGTAAGAAAGCACGACATTTATTTCAGCTACAGTGACCATCCTTCAGGTTTTAAAGGTGTGTGAATGGTATTGGCTGCAGTTGGGTTGTGTTAACGTGACAGCCCTGTGTGTCTCAGATCCTGGATGCGATGAACCAGGACAGCGGCGTCCCTCTGACCGAGCTGCAGGTGGACGGAGGCATGACCTCCAACAGACTCCTGATGCAGCTGCAGGCCGACATCCTCTGCATCCCTGTAGGTGAGAGGACTCACAACTCACACATGCACTACAAACAATAAACACGTGTTTCTGAATCTCTGAACAAAGGGTCAACAGTAATAACTAGAGAATGCAATTCCTGAAGAAATTGCTAGTGGGAATGCTTTATGCTGAAAAGCTAACGCTAAACTGCTATGCTGAAATGTAATGTGTAAGAAGAAAGTGAATAATTTATATTGAAATGATACATGAACACTGGGGGCTTGAATGTGTGATGAGAGAAGAAAAGAAAGTAAAAAGGCTTGGAAAAGCAGCAGAATATTTGAACTGCAAACTTTTGAACTAACTTGATGGCGAATGATCTGTCGCCATGCCACAAATAATACGCTTTGATGTGTTGATGGCTGCATCGTTACCAAACCTGTGAAGTTTTGGGCCGTTTGGAGCATTTTCACTGAAATTATGAGAAAACCGTGTTTCATGGCGAGCATTGTGTTGCCATGGCAACGGCATTTGAAGAAATCTCAAAACTGTCCCGTAGATGTCTTCACGGCTGGACTGTTAGCACACATGTGAAGTTTGAGCCGGCCGTCAGCGATACGAGCCGCGGCCCGCTGACTTCCGGCCGTTCTGTGATTCTCCAGAATACACTAGTGCACACCGGGATAAGTCCCGATTCTCCAAACCACATTGACAGTGGCATTTCAGTTGGTGCACTAAATGTACATATTTATAAAGAAAAATCAGTTTTTCAAATTTACACCATTCGCCAACAGGGGGTGCTGCAGCACCTCCAGCACCCCTACTACCTGCGGCTATGCCATTATCTGAAATCTGCTGCTCTGAGCATGTCAGTTGGAGTTATGACATCATCGTGTTCCATGACACAGGTGTTTGTATTTGAGCTAACGACGTGTCCAGAGATCAAAGGTTTCCATGGTGATTAGTGAGAGGAAAGCATTTTCATGGTTCTGAATGAGAGATAAACCTGTTACATGTGAACGTTTTGTTGAAGAACCGTAACAGATATCGGTGAAATTTCAAAGCGTGAAGCCTGTCAAGGAACTTGAGCATCTGAAGTGTACTTTTTGTGTACTTTCGGGTTAATAATGTGGCCTTTTTGGCAGATTAACTAAAGGTGTGCGGCTGCTGTGGTGGGGAAAGGTGAGGCTGAACTTACAATGGGTTTTAATGGAGACACGTTGAACGTTTTTGTCACTTCATGCCCTCAAGAGGCATTTTGCTTAATTTTTTTTTATCTTTCAAGCTACGAGATGTTTTCCTACGTTTGTCATGAAAAATTATGTCTCAGGAATGTAGGGTTTGGGAATTATGGCAGGTTTAAAAGAAAATGAAAGCAAAATTAAATCTGTCCTCCACTCTAGCTGTGACATCACGCACTCTAAAATCTGAAGAAGGCCTCTTTACCAAGGTCTGAACAATGTTTAATATTTCTAAAAGTACGAATCAGATTTAAAAGTTGTGTTACACGAAGAATGTCAGAAAGATATGTAACATTTTAAAGTTGGAATGAGGTTTCTGAGTGAAAGTATGAAGGAGCAGTTAGCAGTTGAAGAAGGAGCAGTTAGCAGTTGAAGTTGCATGAAGATTGTTGAAGTCTGAAGAGTTTCTCCATTGACTTCCATGTTAAAAATGTGATGTATTATGGGATGTATCTCTGGAATTATGAAAGTTATGAATGATAAAAGTAATAGCCATCGATTCCCGACCGAGTTGAACGTTTTGATGTTTGAACGGAGTTTCTGCGATGTTCAATGTGGGAGGAGAAGTGGCTTGAGGTTGGTCCGGGTGGGGGGGGGACAGGAGGTTGGCAGCAGCAGAGCGGAGGGAGCGAGTGGGAGTGTGTTCTGTGGAGGAGGTCAGTCAGGTAGGATGGGGCCAGGCTATGGAGTGCTTTGTATGTCATCAGGAGGATTTTGTACTGTATTCTCTGGGGGATGGGGAGCCAGTGGAGCTTGATGAGGATGGGGGTGATGTATTCACAGATTCGGGTGTGGGTGAGTAGACGGGCGGCGGAGTTCTGGATGTATTGAAGTTTGTTGAGGATTTTTGCAGGTGAACCATAGAGGAGGCTGTTGCAATAGTCCAGACGGGAGGTGATGAAAGCGTGCATGAGGGTTTCTGCAGCAGTGGGGGAGGGGGAAGGACGTAGACGGGCGATGTTTTTGAGGTGGAAGAAGGCTGTCTTGGTGATCTGTTTAATGTATTTGTTGGAGAGGGTTTGGTCAAATGTGATGCCTAGGTTCCGGATATGAGGGGAGGTTTGAACTGGGAAGCCGTCTATGTTGAGGGTGAAGTTATGGATAGGTGTGGTGAGCTTTTTTGGTCCAATGATTATTATTGCAGATTTCTCGCAGTTGAGTTTGAGGAAATTGAGTTGGAGCCAGGTTTTTATTTCAGTGATGCAGTTTGTCAGGATGGAGTGGGTAGCAGTGGAGATGGACTTGGTGGAGATGAGAAGCTGGATGTCGTCGGCAAAGCAGTGGAATTGAAGTCCATGACGGCGGATTAAGTGACCAAGGGGAAGCAGGTAGAGGATGAAGAGGAGGGGTCCGAGAACCGAACCTTGGGGGACACCTTGGGGGAGAGGAGCGGTGGGGGATTTGCAGTTATTGATGTAGATGAACTGGTTTCTGTCTGAGAGGTATGATGTGAACCAAGAGAGGGCAGTGCCGACGATGTTGAAGGTGGTTTCAAGACGGGTGAGGAGGATGGAGTGATTGATGGTGTCGAAGGCAGCGCTGAGGTCAAGGAGGATGAGGATGTTGAGGTTACCGGCGTCGGAGGAGAGGAGAAGGTCATTTGTGATTTTGAGGAGTGCGGTTTCGGTACTGTGGTTTGAGCGGAATCCGGATTGAAAAGTTTCATAGAGGTTATTGGCAGAGAGGTGATGCTTGAGTTGTGACGCTACAGCGCGTTCCAGAACTTTTGACAGAAAGGGTAGGTTTGAGATTGGTAAGTTATTAGGGTTGTCCGGGTTGAGTCCGGGTTTTTTCAGAATAGGGGTGATAGCAGCTATTTTGAGGGGTGGTGGGACGATGCCAGAAGACAGGTAGTTGATTGTTGCAGTGATGAGAGAACAGAGAGTAGGAAGGCAGGCCTTGACAAAGCTGGAGGGGATGGGGTCCAGGGCGCAGGTGGCAGTTTTCATCCCTGTGAGGAGATCAGAGAGGTCAGTAGGGGAGACAGGGGAGAACTGGGACAGGGGTTGGCAGGATAAGGGGGGGCAGGTGGCTTGAGGGGGAGCAGGTGTGGTGGTGGTTAAGCTGCTGTAAATGTTGTCTATTTTGCTTTGAAAAAATGTGAGAAAAGAGCTGCATTTGTTGACTGTGAATGACTGAGAGTGGTGTCCAGGGGGCTGAGGAGTTTGTTTATTGTGGAGAAGAGCATTTTGGGGTTTCCGTAGCCAGAGTGGATTAGCTGAGAGTAGTAGGTGGTGCGGGCATGGGAGAGGGCACTCTCAAGGGTGGTCCTTGTAGGTTTGAGAATGAATCGTGAGACCTGTTTTATTGCGGAGTCTTTCAAGTTACCGGGCACGGGTTTTCATCAGACGGAGTTCGGGGGTGAACCAGGGAGCAGAGTGGGTGAAGGAAACTGTTTTGGTTTTTATGGGTGCAATGCAACAGTAGGTTGCATTGTGGGTAATGTAGACTCCAGGTTTTGACAAGAAAGAATGTGTGGATGTAAAAGAGGCTCTGTTTGAACTGGCTTACTAAGATACGTTAAACTAAGTATGTGGTCAATTGAGTATGTATTATTAACACATATGTGGATGACGTGTCAGTGAGAAATGTCCGGGTGTTTACTAGTCAACATTTGAGCTGTGAGCTTACAAAATAAACTGCCCGAAATCCATTGCAGCCCACCAGACTGTCCGATAGTGGACTGAAAGGCAGACTGTTGCAAAAATGTTGCGTCTGCTGACATTTTTTACAAATGATGGTGCAAAACGATTAGGAGGAGCTCACATTTTATAATGAACAGTAGAATATATTTATCCTGTGTATAATGTTTTTTTGAAATTCATTAAAATAGTATGAGAAAATATGAAATTGAAGGTGAAATGTTGATGGTGCTTCTGTGAAAAACTTTGAAATGAACTGTAGCTCGGACCGGTAATGTCATGACAATGCAGTCACATGATCGATTCAGTCGTGTTGTTACTGAGTGAACCTCAGTGTGAGAAGTGTGATGGTAACGGCAACAATTTAATGTATAGTATGAAGGGCATACATATTGAGTATGCAGTATGTACATATACACTGCCCCTTTCTCTGGTTCAGCTGCATGGATTTCAATGGTTTAGCTGTCCCTATATAACTGCATTAAAGGAAAAGGTGAATCAGTAGAACACTGGCAGGACCAACAGCTTCACCAAAGTTCTCTCTAACAACAGCTCTAAAGTTTCTCAAAGTGTTTTGTCACTGTGAGTAACCAATGACTGAACCTGGACTTTAAACCCTCTGTCCTCTGACTTTTGTCCCAGTTCAAAGGAAACACACACAATCACACACAGATGTTGACTTCAATGCTGTAGATTAGGGTAAGATAACTGATGTGTACTTAGCGGTGTACCCAAATGACATTATTAGTTTAAACTGAATTGGCATGACAACGTCCAGCCTACTCATAGCAGGATACATCTTACCACTTTTCTATCTTGGATCATGATTAAAATGCTCATATTAAAAATAAACTCAGGTATTTAAAACATTGTTCCTCCTTAAATATCTGCCACATGAAAAACATTTTAGCGTTTATATAAATGAAATGATTAACTTGTCTAGTTCGTAGAATGAATGGCTTTCATATGACTGTACCTAACTGTGTGTCTGGCTCATGTTGTTCCAGTGCGACCCACCATGTCAGAGACCACCGCTCTGGGGGCAGCCATGGCAGCTGGGGCAGCAGAGGGGGTGGGGGTGTGGAGCCTGAGCCCGAGTCATCTGCCACACGCCACATCTGAGAAATATGAACCTCAGATCAACATTGATGGTAAGGAGGAAAAACTGGAGGAAATGTGAGGCACTCGATACACAGCATGTGACTCTCATAGGGGTTCACATCACTGCTGCCATCTAGTGGATGTTACCATCATGACGGTGTGTCTTTCACAAATCTGCATCTAATCTGACCCTGGTGTATGTGTCATCTTCACAAACAGAGAGCGAGTTCCGCTACGCTCGCTGGAAGAAAGCCGTCCAGAGATCCATGAACTGGGAGACCAACGAGCCCTGCTGCAATACCAACGGTACACATCTGAAATATTTGTCCTATAACAAAACGGATTGAGTTATTACAACGTCTGTGACGTACAGTTCTTTGTAGCATTTGTCCCTGAATCTCAAACAGTGAACAAGTGCAATAGTCTGGTTTGATCCCTCCGGATGCTCTCTTTCTTCTTCAGTGACAACAGGTGTAGGGAAGAAGATGAACGGCACACCCTGGGGGGTGCCTCCCCCCCCTCCCCACATCAGAGCGGACCCCTAAGGTCCGACATTGCTGCATGCTGTGTGTGTGTGGCTGCTTCTTTATGTTCTGAAGGGTTTGACCGACCAGTTTTTCAATACAGATGTTTTACACTTCGAAGTACTCTCTGAAACAAAACCTGGCCTTCATTGAACAAATGGTTTCAATCAATGAATGACAGGTTTATCCCCCAGCTTTTTAAGGAGTGCTGAATGGTAAATACAGTTGTTCTTAAAGAACTCATTTAAATACTAGTTATTAGACAACAGAGTATTATTGTCAAATGAATCAACTGCGTCGCTCTAGCCCTACTATGTTGTTTCTGTTGTTTGGGTATGCATGTCACTGTGTTTATTACTCTTCCAGATGTTGTTATGTCATTAGTTAAGCTGCAGTTTAAAGTTAAAGTCAGGCAGTCTGGGTAACTTGGTGTCTTAAAGGTACAGCTCATCCCAAAATCAAACTTTTGTTTTTTCCTTTTGCCTGTAGGGCCATTTATCAATCTAGATAGTTTTTGTGTTGGATGCAGAGTATTGGAGATGTCTCCCCCAGCTCTACAATATAATGTAATTAAACATTGTTGTGAGCAGTTTGATGTATGAACTATTTTCCTTCTTCCAAACTGCACCTAGCAATGACTGAGCTGAAGCCTCTTCTGAGTTGCGCTAAGGAAGAAATTGTGTAGTTTGGTATAAATAAAGTAGTCCCTACATTAAACTGCTCTCAACAAGGTCTTTGGAATAACCAGGTCATGATTTCTGGAAGGAGACATTGCTGTTGCCTTTGTTTTTGTTGTTGTTGTTGTTGCAGATGTCTTTTCTTTTTGAACACATAGAGAAACCACATGCTGAGTGCTATCTAATATTTTTTTTAAAAGGTGGATATCTCCCACACTCTGCCACTCGCACTAAGACAGATTGATTAGAGATAAAAGGAAAAATATGTAATATATATTTTTGGGGTGAACCGTCCCTATGAACCTCTGAATTCAGACTGAGCCGGACCTGTTCCAAACCGTAGCTGTGCTAAGATGCTAACTGACAGAGCAAACGCACACAGGGTTCATGTTTTGGTTCAAACATTTTTACCTGTCACCGTATGTCCAACCAAAACAACTTTGTCGATCTGTGTGGCAGTCTCTCTGATAATACTGTCTTTCCCCTGACAGATCCCCAGCTGTAACTGGATCATGGAGCCGTACAATGGCAGCACCTCTGGAAGAGTGATGTGCTCCCAGTGGATAAGCTAGCAGCTAGCAGTAGGACCCCACATCTGACTGAAGGATGAAGAGCCAGCCGCATTAAAGACTGACACAACCTGGGGAGCACTATGGAACCGTTTTTGGATTTATGGAATTTCTTTTCTCTTTCTTTTCTGAAAAGAAAGTGTTCTTAAGGCATCCTTTTTTTCATCTATGAATTTGCCTTCTTCGACTTGTTAGGCATAGCAAACTCAGGTGTTGGTAGCAAACAGGCACACTACTGTACCTCATCACTGTTGTTAATTGTTGTGTACACTGTTTTAATGTCTTTGTGCCTCTTTCTTAACTTGGGGATGCACGAGATTAGTGGGACTAATGCTTGAAAAAGGTCACTGCTCAGCATCTCTACTGTTAGTGGGGTTTATTCTTTGAAGAAGTTAAAACGAGTGAGATATCTTCTGAGTTAAGGATATCAGGCATAATTAGTTTCCTGGATTTTTACCATGATTTTTTTTCTAGATTGAGGGGAAACATGCTAAATGTTAGCACACACATTTGCATTAACTGACATTTAGCTGCAGGCATCTCACAACAGCACTTTATAATTTATCCTGTGTATAATGAGGATTGTGAGCCATGCAGGATTTAAACAGAAAGGTTTATTAACCAGATTGTTTTAAGAATGATTTCTTTGAGAGAGCTGATCATTACTCAAATCTAAGACTAAAGGAAGCCCCTATACAATCTATTAAAACATCATGGTACTACGATTGTTTCCATGGGTTTTTGTATTTAGTCAGTTATATATAAACAGACTTTTTGAACATGAACTACCATACACATCCTGAATGATGAAGAAACCTCAAGATTTAGTCTTCTGAAAATGTAACCATTTTATTGGATTTTTTTATATATTAGCGTTTGGGTACTGTATTGTCTGACATACTTGAAAGGCTCAATGTGTGAAATATTGCCAGAAATGTAATTTACCACATTCAAAAAAGGGAACCAACAGAATGTGAAGATATTAGTGTCAAGACGTCCATGTACTGTGTTGCAGATATTTCCTGAAGCTAGCATGCTAACGGACTAGCTCCTCAAGGTGATAATGAGTCAGTTTCCAGTCTGGTCTTATATCTCAACATGAGGACGAGAAAGTAGAGCTGCTCCGCGCTTGATGTTAGAGTCTGTATGTTTTTAAAGTGTGTTCATTGGACTAAATCTGAAGTGGCAGAAAATAGTTTTTATTTTTTCATCTACACGAAATAGTTTCCTGGTTGCAAAGAAGGCGGTGCTGGTGATGCAACCGTTTCTGCTACTTTGGATTTAATACATTAAAGAGACTGTCAAAGCAACAGGCCAGTTAGCTAGTCCAGCGCTAACCATAGACTGACACCACACATGAAGATTATGAGTTGTATACATTTAGATTGTATAGATCCGGTACTGGAGTTGAAATGCTGCCCGCCCCCCCCTATCTCTTTAGAGCAAGTGGCCTGGTATTACACATTGCTCTTTTAAAAAAGGTGTATAAAACGTTCCATGTAATATGTTCCTAATGATCACTCGGTTTAAGAAGAGCCCTCAGCTCTGCAGGAATGGATCGATAAAAATGTGATGTTGAAAAATAAGAAATGTACATCAGCACCTCATGGTTTATATCCGGTCTACATAATACGAGGCAAACTTAACATATTTAAAGTCAACAGATTTAATATTCTGGAACAGGAAGTCCACAGTGGAATGCAGCTTTAACACACCACATCCCGATGTTTGTTCAGTTACACAATACATTTACACATACAGGACAGCTGGAGCCTGCCCTAACAAAGCAGAAGTTCATGTACTAAAAAAAGGCGGTTCTTTAAATACAGAGGAGGAATCAGTCCAGGAGTTCACTGTTCGGTCTTCAGCGGGAGAACTGCCTCTTGTCACCCCCCTTTCCTTTGTTCACATGCTTAAAGACTTTTGACTTTTGCCCAAATTTGGACTTCTGGTATCCAAAGCCACCTCCACCGCCTCTCTTCTGCATCTTTCCTCCTTTACCGCCGTGCACGTCTGGAGAGGAGCCGGATTAAGGGAAACTTCAGCTGTTTATTATACATTTCTATATCATTGCACATGAAATGAGGGATACAGGCCATGACAGACTTAACACATTAAACAAACCACAGGAAAGGATACTCAGATCGACGTATGGAGGAACTTTGAAGCCGAAGGACAGCGCCACCATGGGGAGGTTCAGGGTGTTCACACTGTAGATCTGTTTGAGCGAGTGGGAGTCGTAAGCCCTCACGTACGACTTGTACGCCTCCTGCGCTGACTTGTGAAGGTAGTAGTTCTTCTCTATCAGCTTCTCCAGCTGAAGAACAGCAGACAGTGTGTGATTAAACTTAAACTGGCACAAAACCATATATACATGTATTTAAATGTTCTAAGAAAGATAAGTTCTCACCTGGGACTGGATGTCAGAGACTTTAGCCCAAGAAAAGTCAAACTCACTCAATGGGACCTGGACAGAAAAAGGTGTTCATACTGACATTATTCACCTGACCTCAATATTTTATATTTAACACCTGCTATATAGCGATACATATCATTGATATCATGATAAAAGATTTAAGCCCTAGATTCCTAGCCAGCCCTAGTTAGGACAACAAATATCCAAGAGTTAATGTTGTAAAAATGCAATGAACTAAATAGCATGTCAGAAATGAATCAAAACGATTTTGGATTCTCTGGTCTTTTTATAGTGACTTGATGAACAAAGCTTTGGTCAAAATACAACACAGCATTATGTGAACCCTTATCAGTGTTATATATCACTTTAAGCACTTTTTGCAAAGTCTAATAAATAGCCATGTAAATAAAGACAAATCCCATTGAAGGACATGACATGTCCAGCAGGAAAGGCATAACAATTGACAGAAAATGTAAATTGTGGATTTACGTGAGCCTTCAGGTGAATGTTAGTGGGGCAGAGAGATGTTACCTTGGCCTGCTTCAGGAAGCGCAGGAAGCCAAGCTCCTCGGGGCGGAGGATCAGCAGCGCGTGGCCCTTGCCGTTGATGCCTCTGGCTGTCCGGCCCACCCTGTGGATGTACTCCTGTGAGGGGGGGGGTTGGTAGGCTTAATAGGATTCCTAACATTTCTTCTTAATTCAAAAGTAAACATCAAGTGTTGAACAATTATTATCATTTGATATAACAAGAGCCGTTTTGATACCTTGGGGTCATCTGGGGGGTCGTACTGGACGATCCAGTCCACCTCGGGGATGTCTAGTCCTCTGGCAGCTACGTCAGTACACAGCAGGATGCCCGAGTCAGCGTTGCAGAACTGGAAGAAGGTGGTGGTACGTTTGGTCTGCTTCTGCTTGCCCTGGAAATGAGAAGAAGAACCGTTGTTACTACCGCTGGCTTTGTAGGTGAGACAGACTCAACACAACTTAATGTGAAGCTACGCGGCGCTTCTTACATGGATGGCCATGACAGGTAGGTCGATGTAGTTGAGAAGTTCGTAGTGGAACTTCACAGACATGCAGGAGGAGAAGAAGACCATGAGCTTCTTCTTGCGGTTCTTCTTCAGGAAGGTGAAGAGCAGCAGGAAGCGCTTCTCTGACGGGCACACCACATAACCCTGAAACATGAGAGACATTTCGTTAGAGTGCTGCGGAGCGGCAATACAGCTCTGCGTTCACAGAAACAGCAGCATAGCCTACCTGCTCCAGGCCGTCCACTGTGGCGTTGTCTTTGTTGTCATCCACTCCCACGTACAGCGGCTCCTTCTTCAGGGAGATACGGGCCAGGTCCTCCACCTTCCGGGTCTGCGTGGCTGAAAACAGCATGGTCTGTCTCTTCTCTGGAGAGAGCAGACAATAGGCAGGGGTTCAGAGAAGGCAGGGGTTCAGAGAAGGCAGGGGTTCAGAGAAGGCAGGGGTTCAGAGAAGGCAGGGGTTCAGAGAAGGCAGGTGGATCAGAGGAACGAGGTCAACACAGCCTGTGATGTATGTCTTTTTGGATACTATAACACCGTTGTCATGAGTTATCATTGCTTTAGCCTGTCTTACAGCCAACGGTGTCATATGAAATATGTCTGTTTGGCAGACAGGGCGGGACATTATCTAAATATATAAAAGCTTATTACGGACTGAAAGTACACATATTTCTTAATTTTCTGTTTTGATGTGAGCTTTTTGTTTCAAACTGTCAATTACTGTCCTCACTCTGGAAGTGGATCACTAAATTGCTAACATACTCCTTCAACAAATGTGTACAACAGTCAGAGGTGGGGTGGATACGTACTTGGCAGCAGTTTGATGATCTGCTTCAGCTCCTCCTCGAAGCCCACCTCTAGGATCCGGTCGGCCTCATCAATGATGAGACACTGCAGGTTCTTGTACATGAACCCGGGCGTGTTCTGAAGACACAATGTTATTTAGTTTGAATAATCTTATCCACGTATTCACAATAAGAGTTTAGAGAAGGAAAATATAAAACAGTGATTAAACGTCAGTGGCGAACCGTCAGGGCCTTCAAGGTATTCAGAGAATACCCTGAACTCAGATAAAACAAACAAAAAAATTGATTTAATTATATAAATAAAATGTATATAAAATGAATAAATGAGAATCGTATCTGTGTTGTTGATCTGTAATATTACAGTGTTACGTTGATTTGTTTGTCCTTCTCGGACCATGCACTACGCATTTCAGTGGTTTTGTGTTAGAAAAGAAAGCAACCAATCAGATCTTGTTCTGGGTCTCTGGGTAGAATATCCTTCAACAAGGTATTCTATATCCTTGATAGAATGCCCTGGCCGTTGCACTGAATGAGAGCGTACGTTTGGACTGACAGTTTGATCAACCAATCATATATTGATTTGTAGCCAATGGGCGTATTCTTTCAGAGTTTCCCTCGGTTCCAGGGTACTCTCGAAGGCCCGGTAGTTAACTGGCTCGAGACAGAGGATCTAGATGAATGCCACGAAGCAATTCATGCCGTTTTATTGTTTTTAACGTTGAAATGGCGAGTGCAACAGGTGAAGATGAAGTTGTGAGGAATTGTTGAGTACCCTTTTCAAGACGACAATTCAGTGAACAGACGGACATTATAACGCCGGGGGGGGGGCGGCGGATGTGTGTCTACAGAAGGTCCAGTTGTGATAAGACACGGTTCGCCACTGTTAAACGTTTAGTCAATGTGTCATACCACCAATTGTACACAGTGTGGTGAATGTGGATGCTCTGTTCATGATGCTCAGTACATGTAGTGGTTCTGGGGCTGAGCTCACCTGCAGGTGGTCCAGCAGTCGGCCCGGTGTGGCCACCACAATGTTGACCCCGTTGGCGAGCCTCTGGGCCTCAGCGGAGCGGTTGCTGCCCCCCATGATCAGCCCGAAGGTGTGCACGTGATGCTGGATCAGCTCCTTCAGCACACCATAGGTCTGCATCGCCAACTCGCGGGTGGGCGTGAGGATCACCACTCCTGTGCCTGGGGGTTGGTTTGGGGGGGGGGGGGGGGGGGGCATCAGAACTCAGTTTGATACACAAGGAATAAGAAATGTTTCAGCAATTTGGAGAAAGAGTCTATTAACGGGAGTCTCACCGTTCCTGGGCATGAACTTGAGTTTGTAGATGAGCTCTATAGACGGGATGAGGAAGGCCAGGGTCTTACCACTTCCTGTCTTGGCAGCAGCCAGGACATCCCTACAGAGAAGAAAAGCAGACCGTTTCATGAAGACAACACTAAAGTGACGTTTAACCAGTTAAGCCCCGAGCCTGTTTTTCAGGTCTCAGGCTCGAAAATGACATTCCCAGAACAAATGACTATATCTTCACTTCTAAAAGGGGTAAATTAATAATCTTTTTTCTCAAAGCAATGACAAACCTGTGAGTTGGATGTAGAAAAGTCAGAATCAATATAGATGTTTTTATTTTAAAGTAAATTCAGATTGAACATAGTAAAAAAATGTAAATTATAGTGTCTGTCCAAAAACAAAAAGAAACATTACTTATAGTGAAAACCACCCTTGAATGATGGGATAGTAGACTAAAAGCTTTAGGAATCCAAACTATAACATATAATAAGTACCCTGTATCAAGATTGATGCAAAACAAGTGACATTTGTCCTTTTTAGAGAGATTTAAAAAAAAAAACACTTCTGGGGTCATTTGGGTGGATTTTCCATGTCTGGCCCCCCTCGGTCGATTTTGATGATCGACACCTCTTTTTAACCGTTAGAGCCAATAGAATCGAGGGGAAGTTCCTAAAATCCATCTAAACATTACCATTGGTGAATGAGTGATGCGTAGCCAGAATGCCCAACACCGGAAGCTGTCATACTCTCTGGTAGCTCTCTTAGCAGCTAATGTGAAAACTCCGTTATTGACATAAATATGAAGACGGATTATCAGTAATCATTTCAAAGTGACACAGACACATTGGATTAACCTTCACAGGGTATATGCAGGAATCCTGCAGTCAAATGTAATACCTTTTAAGACCTTTTTTAAGACCCTTTCCATACATTTTAAGACCTCATCGCAACTTCGAGTTCTAACCGGTTACATTGGCAACACACTTTACCTCACATTTACTATATACAGTATTGATTGTAAGATAGCACAACTAAACAGTTTGTGCTAACTCCTTATCATAATTCAGATAGAACAAAGCACAAGAGAATGAATTGTGTGACCAACCCAATGCAAGGTTTATTAGAAAAAGAAACCATTAGAAAGTAGCATTTGATTTAGGCATTGTTCCCAAGAGATACAACAGACAGACTACTGAAGCCTCCTCTCCACATGAACTTCAACCTCTCTGTCAAGGTCAGGTTTAATGCAGTATGCTGCTTTGCTGCTTCTGTAGACACACTTTGTGCTCTTTCTGTAGACACACTTTGTGCTCTTTCTGTAGACACACTTTGTGCTCTTTCTGTAGACACACTTTCTGTAGACACACTTTGTGCTCTTTCTGTAGACACACTTTGTGCTCTTTCTGTAGACACACTTTGTGCTCTTTCTGTAGACACACTTTCTGTAGACACACTTAGTGCTCTTTCTGTAGACACACTTTGTGCTCTTTCTGTAGACACACTTTGTGCTCTTTCTGTAGACACACTTTGTGCTCTTTCTGTAGACACACTTTGTGCTCTTCTGTAGACACACTTAGAGCTCTTTCTGTAGACACACTTTGTGCTCTTTCTGTAGACACACTTTGAGCTCTTTCTGTAGACACACTTTGTGCTCTTTCTGTAGACACACTTTGTGCTCTTTCTGTAGACACACTTCCTGTAGACACACTTAGTGCTCTTTCTGTAGACACACTTTGTGCTCTTTCTGTAGACACACTTTCTGTAGACACACTTAGTGCTCTTTCTGTAGACACACTTTGTGCTCTTTCTGTAGACACACTTTGTGCTCTTTCTGTAGACACACTTAGTGCTCTTTCTGTAGACACACTTTGAGCTCTTTCTGTAGACACACTTTGAGCTCTTTCTGTAGACACACTTTGAGCTCTTTCTGTAGACACACTTTGAGCTCTTTCTGTAGACACACTTAGTGCTCTTTCTGTAGACACACTGTGTGCTCTTTCTGTAGACACACTTTGAGCTCTTTCTGTAGACACACTGTGTGCTCTTTCTGTAGAAACACTTTGAGCTCTTTCTGTAGATCACGTTGTGCTCTTTCATTCCAGTCAAACTCCTCAGAAACCAGTATTTGACCAATAAACAAAACTTTGAACTATGAAATATATTAAACTTTGGTGAGCTTCAGCGGGGTAATGCCATATAGGAGCTCCCTCACAAATACCCAGGGGTTAAATTGGGCTAAGCCCCGGCACATAGGACGATGCTCTGACGTCATCACCCTCGCACATTTGTCATATGTTTACAAAAAATGATATATATGTTAAGACTTTTCTCGTTCTTAATATAGACTATATTTAGGGTTGATATGTGTTGACTTTAAAATAGCAGATCTCTGTGACCGGATATAGTTTTTCTGGGTTAGTGAACGTGTGTCTCTTCCTTGGAGGAGCAGCATCGCCCGGACTCCGCTGCTGCTCCGTGGCTCCTCCGTGCAGAGAGTCTGCACTGCAGCGGTGTGTGTCAGCGACGTGCAGTCAGGGGAGGCACGGATTGGCCATCGGGAGAGTCGGGACTTAAACGCCGCGACTTTCTGGCTAGCACTTAGCATGTGGGACCGGACAGCTCTGACCCCCATCAGTGGCGCCCCAACACACTCTTTCCCCTCCCCCCCAGAGCAGAGCAACGAAACTTAAACTAAGAAGCAGCATTTGACAGCGCGCTATGCATGGGGCCCCCTTGAGGGGGTTTCACGACATGTCGTTGCAGTAAATTAAAGGGTGTTTCATGTTGTCGTTGCTGTGGACCTTCTTAATACCTTGGAAAATGCCGTTTAATACTTTTTAATAGCCTTAATTTTCACTAAATTGATTTATCAACTTTTAATACTTTTTAAGACCCCGCGGACACCCTGCATCAGCAGCGTTTTTGTCGTTTTGATGCCATCAAACACAACTTTTGATCAGAACAGCAAAGGTAAGAATATGTCCGTGTTTGCTCCGCAAAGCTACGTGGTGTGATGTCTGGGTTTGCTTCCCCTGTCGCGAGTTCTGGTCGCTCAGTGATGATACTTATATTTCTGGAATCTGTGGAATATCAGCTTGCTAATCGATATCTTGTTTGTTTAGATCCGATAAGTAAAAAGGGTATTTTAACGTGAGTTCTGTGCCAAGTGCGTTAGCATTTTTTCGCTCAGGGCTAATTCAGAGCCTTTGTTATTACCCTTGTGTTTCGTTTAGCTAAAAATGGTTAATATTGTCTGATAGCTGAGTTTATTCCCGTTAAGTGGGTATGACACATTCATAGTTTGTTAAATGTTAAGAAGCCCTCAGACTTTTTCTTAAGAACTACAATTAGCTTAAGTATCTATGTTGCAATTGTAATGAAATAAAAATGTATTCATCAGTGTGAATGTAAAGTATACAATGGTGCATTAACTCCCAGCATCCTCCCGCCCGTTTCACATCTGACAGAAGAGATGCTGACAGAGATCATTAATGGGAATGAAATAAATATATTTGAATAATTGAATCACCTTTTCCCTGTTGGTCTGAATAAGTTGCTTTTCATATATAAAGTGTAAAATAGAGTGCCACAGTCACGCGTCCTAAAACCCGGAAGCAAGTTAGCATTTTACCACTTCCGGTTCCATTGACAAAAAAAGCAATGCAATTTCTCCATAGGGTTTTGGAAAATAGCTGGAAATAAGGTCTGTGGTTGACACACATTTAAGAGACGGATCACGTTTTGTTCTACGACATTAAATACATCAGCAGTGACTAGGGTTGCAAAATTCCGGGAATTTTCAAAGATGGAAACTTTCCATGGGAATTAACGGGAATTTATGGGAATAAACTGGGAATTTTCAAAATTGAAGGTTGGCTCTTCATAGGGAACTTAAATATAGTTGGGGAAAGTATATTTTAGCATAATCTTGACTAAAACACATAGATGCCATTCAAGTACACTATATCCATGCCATAGCTTACTGCATGGCTATTGAGACCACACCCCCTACAGGCACTGTGCATTCCTCCATCACATGCAAATGTGAGAGTGGAAAAACTGGCTGGCATTCGGGCAAACCTAAGGCTCTTTGAGCCCGACACAGAGCCATCCTCAAAAAGGCTGGACAGTGACACTGAAGAGGAAGACTCAGAGTTGGATGTTGATGAGGCCCAGGAACAGCCCATTGGCTGAAAGGGTTTAGCAAAAATGCAGAGGATTGCTTGAAGGAAGATGTGCATGTTTAATGGGACTTTTTGGAGGGGAGAGGGGCTCTTTTCATTTAACATTTTGATCGGGACTTTGTGGGGATTTTTGGATGGGGGGTGCATTTTTGTTCATTTTTTAATGAGTAGGGTTGGGGGGGTGAGTAATATTTAACTCAACATTCCTGTTTTCGTTCTTCAATGAAACAAATAATTGTTCAATAAAATAATTAAAACTTGTTCTGTTCTACTTTAAAAAAAAATTAAAAAAGAAAATCTGTTGAAATGTCATGTTTTTTGTTTAATTTTGCATCGAATATTTCCAAAATTCCCCAGCTTAACTTCCCATGGAATCTTTCCGGAAATGTTCCGCCCCTTTGCAACCCTAGCAGTGACCCCACTGGTGATTTTTGAAGAGTTTACGTGTCTGAAAAACAATGGTTGTTACCAAGTGGCTGAATAGGACTACAGAAGTTGTGGAGGACGTTGTACGTCATTACGCCGAACACGTAAACACTCCTCTAAGTTTGTTTGCCCTGTTCTGCTTGAAAGCAAGTACCTGCCTCCTGCAAACTGTAAAACAAACGCTTCAACTTGTACCATTTTGAATCTGTAATTTTGAATATGGATCTTAAGTTGGCGTGACGTTGAAGCAGCGACCCTGCTGTAGTTCGTTTATAGCATAACGTTAGCATTTTGCTTCTGGCGACTAGATTTATGATTAGAAAATTATAAAAGTAGGGTAGATATGTGGAGATTATCCGGCTGAACAAAACGTGATCCGTCTCTTAAATGTGTGTCAACCACAGACCTTATTTCCAGCAATTTTCCAAAATCCTATGGAGAAATTGCATTTTTGTCGAAGGAACCGGAAGGAGTTTAATTCCGGGTTTTAGGACGCGTCACTGTGGCACTCTATAGAGTCTAACAAGTGTGTTGCTGTGACAAAAAGGCGGTCACTGTCTGTGGACAGGTGTTAACAACCATCAAGCTACGTATAGATTTGACTGGCACATAATCTGCGATATCTTTGACTAATCCTGTCCTAGCCAAACAACGGGTGCTTCTCTATTTCCTTCTGAAATAAACTGATGCCTAAAAGCCTAAGAACAAGAAACCTGTCCGTTACAGAGTAACAGCAGAGTGACGCTTACCTTCCCTCCAGCAAGGGGCGAATACTTTTGTGCTGGATCTCAGTCATGTGTTCAAAGCCCATCTCCTTCACTGCTTTCAGCGTGTTGTCACTCACCAGCTCAGACAGAGAGGTAAAGGCTGTGTCCTCAAATGCTCCTGTAATAGCAGACAACAGTTCATCAGTGGAGGGCTGAGAGGAAAGGCGTAGATGAAGCATAGGAACACAGCATGTCAGGAAAGGGTTGGGAAACTAGTCAGATCCAGTGTGCTTGCAGTGAGTCCTGTCAGGAGAATCACTGGGGACCCCCACAAAGACCACCACAAGAGTCTCTGTATGCCTTTGCTGACACCCGCTTCATGATGGAAACACTGAGCGGGCAACACATAAAGGCACCTGCTGAATGTTCCTCAGGTAAGAGTCAAAGAAGACGAGACGTTAGGAGACTCCTTCCCCGCTCAGATGCTTTGGGTAAAGTGTTTCTTTGGAAGTTCATACCATCTATTGTCATGAAGCAAAGACTTAGTCTGACTGTTTTCTTATCATCTTGTTGACATTACAATTTCACAGAAATGTAAGACAGTTTAAAACGCAGAATTGTTTACAATGGTAATATTTTATATTTGTATGCAAACAGCGACTACAAATTAAAATCGATTAAAAGGCCTTGTCTGTACCAACGGTTTATTTCCACCCAACAGGTTATTAGGAAAGGATAAAGAATCAGATCGTTAAGAGGAATAAATAATGGGTTGGTTTTTATACGTTCTTATCATCTCCCATCCGTGAGTTAAACAGATAGCTAATTCTTCTTTACCTGTTAAGCCGGATGGTAATTCAGGTTGATCTTCCTCTTCATCATCTTCCTCTCCAGATTTGTCCTCCTCCTCCTCCTCCTCATCTTCCTCTCCGCTCTCATCATCATCATCTGCAGCTTCCTCTGGTTTGACTGCAGCCTGTTCTCCATCTGCTAATGCTGCTCTCGTCTCCACCTCTTCATCGTCTACCTCTTCATCGTCCTCCTCTTCATCATCATCTGCTTCTGTCACCGTTTTGGTTTTCTTCTCAACTGGAAACAGGAGTATGACATGTTGGTTAGCCATCACAGGTAAACACATTTTTTTTTTTTTTTTTTAATGTGAAGCTAGCAGACTGCTCATGTGTTACCTGGTGATCCAGCAGTGTCCACGAGCTTTCTCTTATTCTTGGTCTTTTTCTTCGCAGTAGCGTCTTCAGTGGGGGTCCCCTCTTTCTGTTTCTGCTGGGGTTTCTTGGGTTTGTTGTCAGGCTTACAGGCAGCTTCGGGTTCCGTTTCCAACCCGTTTGAGTTTGCTGTCAACACATTGAAAGAAAACACATTCACACTATGAGCCAGATGATATGCAGAGGTGGAAAAAGTACTCAGATTGTGTACTTAATGAAAGTAGAAGTACCAGCGTGAAGGAATACTCTGTTGCAAGTAAAATGACTGCAATCAAAATGTTCCTCAAGTAAAAGTAGAAAAGTATTAGCATCAAAAGATACTTAAAGTACCAAAAGTCAGCAGATTGGTCCATTTCAGAATAATATGATATGTGACCCGCTCTATTGAAATCAGTCGGAAGTCTCAACGGCTCATTTCAAAATAAACGTGGATTTGCGTAAAAAAATAGTTTTTCGGGGTTCGGGTGTTTTGTTTGAATTTCAAATAAACAAAGTCTTGGCTTTCAGAATATTAAACTTGTTTCGGCAAATTCAGATGATAAATACAACTTAGAAGCTTGTAACGGCATAATTACAAGCGGAGAACGGAGTAACTTGACGTCACAGCAGGCATAACAACAGCCGGTGTTTCTCGTGAGTGTTTTCCCCGGGAAACAAACACAATACACACAAACGCAAAATTACACAAACACACGCGAGCTTCCCCCAGACCAGTAATCCAAACGAAAATATTTTCCCTCCGTACTACTTTGATCATTTGCTCAGCTAATAATCAATCAGATGGATGGATTCCAGAGAAGAGGAAACTTTGAAGGCCTTTTTCTCCAAATGATGACTCGGTGACAGTCATTATATAATGTGACATATTGTGCTTAATATTGGGAGTACACAAACAATCCTGATATAATTAGAAAGCTAGGAATCTCCTCTTTCCAACAGTGTATACAACTCAAAATGTGTCTTCAGGTCAATGAGACTGATTTCGGTAGAGCAGGTCACATATGTTTTATAATGATTGATCATTAAAGTGTTCTCAAAGCTGGTAAAGGTGCAGCTAGTTTGAATGACTTTGTATACTGCAGGGTAGCTTGTGAATTTACTCCAGGTGGAACTAAAGTCTGATTTAACACTTGATTAGATTTCAAATCTTTCATCCAGATCTGTAAAGTAACTAAAGGTATTAAATATAGTGGAGTAAAAGTACACTGTTTAACACTTGTGTGAAATATAATCTTTTGAAACGTGTTAATGTGGAGCAAATCTTAGAGACTCTGTGAAAAATTGGGTTTATTAGTAGTTCAGTATTTTCTTTTATTTATATATATATATATATATATGTACACACACACACATAACCAATAAGTGATAAATAAATATAGTGGGGTAAAAAGTCCAATATTAGTGAGTTAGAAGTACAAAGTAGCAACAAATTGATATATTAGTAAAGTACAAGTCCCTCAAAATGTTACTTATGTACAGTACTTAGTTAATTTACACCACACAGGATATGGAAAGATCTTTGAGCAGTTCTGATGGACTTCATGATGCTTCACTTTTCTTCCAGGGTGTTTAAAACGTTTCTTTAGGTTCATGGAAGCCAGTGACGGGTGATACTTTTGGGCCTTCTGCTGTAACATCTGGAAGGAGAACTTTCATGTTGTCCAGTGCTAGCTAGCAGCATTTAAAAAAAAAAATCAATCATTGTGATGGTTAACAAATGATGGTGACACACGGATAAATATATCGTTACAAAATTAAAACCAGCTAATGTCATGAAACCGGTGTGACAAGAGTTCCTGATTGAAATCCCTCTCGTGAGAAGCTAACGTAGCTAGCCTAGCATGTAAGTTCGACACCCCTTCAGAAACACTAAACAAATGGAACAAGATCATATTTGTTCTACATGACATACCGGTCTCTTTGTCTTCTGCCTTCGTCTTCAACAGTTTGCGCTCTTTGTCTTTATCACTTCTCTTCTGGATTTTCTTGCGGAGCAGCTTCATCTGTAGGTCCGCCATGGCTGCTGTGCATGCACACGTGTGTATGTGTGTGGTGTTCAGGACCCATCCGGGTAGCAGTCTGCATTGCCTAAGTGAAAATGCGAAGGACCTCTCTCAAAATCCTTTGAGGAAAGACTTTTGGCCAGGGGAAAATATATTAACTAGAAAATTCCGAGAAATGTTGAATGTGTGAATGAAACTTGGGTGCGCGTCCCGATGCTAACATTACCCCCGCTGAGTAAGTATTAATAGCATTAGTTGTATTGTTAAGGTACAACAAAGAATATACATTAATTTGAGCTCCATTAAGCTGACTATTTTAACTTTATAGATTACATTTTTTGAATTATTGTACCACTTTCCTGCATCGTTTCTGAACATCTTTAGATTACCACTAGATTTAGTTAACGACCGACTTAAATTCAAAGATTTAAGTATTTTAAACATGTCTAGCAACATGTTGCAACATGTGCAGCAAATTAGAGAAACTTTGTAAAATATTAGAATTATTAGTAGTACATCACATCATATCACATAGGCCTACGTATATCATGTGTTTTTATATATAATTTTAACTAACTAGTAAGTATAAATATAAGTAGGCCTATAGTAACTGTAAGTGTTAAATAAAGGTAGGACATTAAAAAGTACAATTTTCCTCTAAAATGTAGTGGAGTAGAAGTATACAGTAGTATAAAATGGAAATACTCAAGTAAAGTACAATTGTGGCAAAGTTATACTTTACGACGGAGTATTAGGGCCACACTAAGAAAAAAACCCCAGAGAGATTTCGAGAATAAAGTCGTAATAATACGAGAATAAAGTCATAATTAAGGGAATAAAGTCGTAATAATACGAGAATAAAGTCATAATTACGAGAATAAAGTCGTAATAATACGAGAATAAAGTCATAATTACGAGAATAAAGTCGTAATAATACGAGAATAAAGTCATAATTACGAGAATAAAGTCGTAATGTTTCGAGAATAAAGTCGTAAACCTAATATTACGAGAATAAAGTCGAAAATATGTATGTGGTTGAGAGGTCATTCCAGCAGACTACGCTCCAGCTCACCAGTCAACA
Organism: Dissostichus eleginoides; assembly: GCA_031216635.1. Taxonomy (NCBI): domain Eukaryota; kingdom Metazoa; phylum Chordata; class Actinopteri; order Perciformes; family Nototheniidae; genus Dissostichus; species Dissostichus eleginoides. The sequence goes on along the minus strand of CM062274.1, from coordinate 2,818,843 downwards.
GGTAACGTAACTTTACTTTAATGAAATACAATTTAAAGTGCTGTTTTGCTTAAAGATTAGTTACTCCTCAATTAAGTTGTGGTGGTGGAGTTGGATGCTTAGGGGGTGCTATGGCTATCCTAGGGGGAGCTGCAGCACCCCTAGCGCCCCCCTGGCACCTCCTATGCAAGGCAACTGGGACCACAGTCACCAAGAAAACTATTGGTAACACACGACACCATAATGGATCAAATCCTGCAGCGCCTGAAGGTCCCCTGCTCAAGAAAACTCATGAAAGGCCCGTCTGAATTTTGACAATGAACATCTGAATCATTCAGAGAAGGCTTGGGAGAAGGTGATGAGGTCAGATCAGACCAAAATGGAGGTGGAAACATTATGCCTTGGGGGTGTTTCTCTGCTAAGGGGACAGGAGGACTTCCCTGCATCGAGGAGAGGATGTACGGGGCCATGTACCGTGAAATCTTGGCCGATAGCCTCCTTCCCTCAGCCAGGACACTGAAGATGGGTCATGGAGGGGTCTTCCAGCAGGACAATGACCCTGAACATACGGCCAAGGCAACACAGGAGTGGCTAAAGAAGAAGCACATTTAGGTGATGGAGTGGCTTAGCCAGTCTCCGTACCTTAATCCCATAGAAAATCTTTGGAGGGAGCTGAAGCTTTGAGATGTCAAGCATCAGCCTCAAAACCTTAAGGGTTTGAAGAGGATCTTTAAAGAGACCAAAATCCTTCCTGAGATGTGCACAAACCTGGAGACCAGCTACAAGAAGCGTCTGACCTCTGTGCTGTCTAACAAGGGTTTCTCAACCAAGTACTGCAGGTTTTGCAAGGGGATCAAATACTTATTTTCCGCAGTTAAATGCATATCAATTTGTATCTTTTATATAATTTCAATTTCTGGATTTTCTTTTTGATATTCTTAGTCTCACTGATAAAATAAACCTACCATTACAATGATAGACTGTTCATTTATTTGTAAGTGGGCAAACAAAATCTGCAAGGGTTCAAATACTTATTTCCTCCAATGTATGTCAGTGAGCGCCTGGTCAAATAGACAAAGCCCATCAAAGATCCCATCAAAAGGAAAAACTTCCCTCTATTCAGCCGGCCTCCAGTCCGAGAGAAGTCCAGGGGCCTCATTTATAACGCCTTGCGTAGGATTCACGTGGGAAGGTTGCTTACGTAGTACAAAGCAAAAAAATAGGTACAGAAATGTTCCGACATTTTCAGATTCACAAAACATTGCGTACCGGCGAGGGAAGTGCGTACGGCACTTCCTACGCCTGTTTCCCTTTATAAATCACAATCGACTCGAAATGCGGCGCAGCTTTTGCGGGCTTCACGTAACGCCCATATTTGCCTATAAATAGTCAAAGAAACGCCCATTCATTCATTCATTTTGACTGACTGCATGAAGAAGATCGCAGGAAATGACGAACAGCTAAAAAAGACATCTCACACCGTGTCAGATTTTGGTTATTTTGGGGAGGTGGAGATAAATCATATTGTTTGGTGGATGCAGTTTGAACCAGAGTAGCAGCATGGAGGTCGGATCGTCACCAAAATAAATAAATAAGTGGTCCGAAAAAAGTTAATGACAAAAAAAATACACGTAACCTTCCTCAGGCAGTGTGTTTGTACCGGGGACAGGAGACACCCCCTTGATGAGAAACTCTAAGAAATGATCGGGGAATCCCTCCGGAGTGGAGTCATGACGACTGGATCTGAATTTTTTTTTGTTGTATTTTGGTTTGTGTTCCAGCTTTCGATCAGCAACTATATATCCATAATCCACCAGTTAAAGGAAATACAACTAATGTGTTGTGTTATATTAGCTGTACAATTTACCACATATGGTGTTCTTAGTTTCCATACCTCCTGTGTTTTACGAGCGACTTATCAAGTCTTGGCAAACGGCATAAAACACGATTAAACGTGGTAGTAGGCTATATAAAACCATGCTCGTATCTACAACCTATAGAAATGCAAAACGGCGTCAGTTTAGACGTAATTCTGTCATTCTGTTTACCGCATCATTTATGAGAAAACATTTCATAACATTAACACAACATATTCGAGGTGGTTTTAAATAACATTTCGGTATTTATTTATTTCTCCAAGTTATGTTTTTGTGTGCACTGAGGTATGGAAGCCTGTTTGCGCCACAGGAAAAAAAATAAAAAAATCCTGTAAGTCATTATAATGACTTAGTTATCTCATTATATTGACTTACTATCTCATTATATTGACTTAGCTATCTCATTATATTGACTTACTAACTCATTATATTGACTTAATATCTCATTATATTGACTTAGTTATCTCATTATATTGACTTAATATCTCATTATATTGACTTAGTTATCTCATTATATTGACTTAGTTATCTCATTATATTGACTTAATATCTCATTATATTGACTTAGTTATCTCATTATATTGACTTAATATCTCATTATATTGACTTAGTTATCTCATTATATTGACTTAATATCTCATTATATTGACTTAGTTATCTCATTATATTGACTTAGCTATCTCATTATATTGACTTAGTTATCTCATTATATTGACTTAGCTATCTCATTATATTGACTTAGTTATCTCATTATATTGACTTAATATCTCATTATATTGACTTAGTTATCTCATTATATTGACTTAGCTATCTCATTATAATGACTTACTATCTCATTATAATGACTTACTATCATATAAGAGCAATTTTTAAATAAGCTTTCATCCCTTTACACCAAAGCAACAATAGCAAGTGTGTGGGACACTTATATTATATATTATATATGTATTGCTTTGACTTGCTGGTAGTTGTCTTAAGTCATTATAATGAGATAGTTAAGTCAATATAATGAGTTAGTAAGTTAATATAATGAGATAGCTAAGTCAATATAATGAGATAACTAAGTCAATATAATGAGATATTAAGTCAATATAATGAGATAACTAAGTCAATATAATGAGATATTAAGTCAATATAATGAGATAAATAAGTCAATATAACGAGATATTAAGTCAATATAATGAGATAACTAAGTCAATATAATGAGATATTAAGTCAATATAATGAGATAACTAAGTCAATATAATGAGATATTAAGTCAATATAATGAGATAGTAAGTCAATATAATGAGATAGCTAAGTCAATATAATGAGATAGTAAGTCAATATAATGAAATAACTAAGTCATTATAATGACTTACAGGATTTATTTTTTCTCCCTGTGGCGCAAACAGGCTTCCATACTGAGGAGTCGCAAACAGGCGTTTGTTTAATCATTTTAAGATTGGCTTTAATCAATGTTTGAAAATGAATTCTATGAGGTAACATTTTATTTATGATATTATTTCCACATATTTCTCTCCATTCTTCCTTCTGCCAACGGTGTCGCAGTTTCTCGTCTCTCCCGTTTTTGTGCTTAGTGCGTACGCATGGGTTAGAGTTTGCGTGGAGGACCGCACATTTTCCCGTCAAGTTAGTATTTTATAAATCGCAAACATTGCGTTGAAACTGGCGTACGCCATTTTTTGAGCGTATATCCCTTTATAAATGAGGCCCCAGGTCCCAACAACAGCTCTCATCTCTGAAGATTTCCAAATCTATCAGATCTAGCTAGTTCTAGTAATTATATGACTGCCTGCTTATCAAAGGACCTAAACAATAAGCGATGCTTGGCAACGGCGTGTGGCCGCAAAGGATAGCGCAGCATTATGCATATGTTTATATGAGGGGTCAAAATCCCATGCTTATAAAATGCTCATATTTTTTTTTCTCTTCATTCCCCAATCGGCCTGAAACTGCACGTTTGCTAACGGGCGAGTCCGGAAAACATCTGTGCGACGTCGACGTGCGGACAACAGCGAACCTGCGTGGAGCGTCGAAGACCTGCTCATAGCGGCTCGCAGCTTTAATTATTATCGTTATTATTGTTATTATTATTTAATCCTGTGATTTATAGATCTTAGTTTTGACTGACTTCTGTCATTTGTGATATCCTTCCCCCTTCTGGTCTTTTCCCCACCTTTTCTGACACATTTCCATACCTTTCTTCTTAATCACTGCTTCTCTTTTCCCTGGAAGTGGAACTGGTAATGTTATTTCTTTTTGCAAAGCATCTTTTGCTAATTTATCAGATCGAGTTTTATGTTTTGCTACAGGATGGAGTTAAACTTTACTCGAGATTACTGCCACCAACTGATCTGGAGTAAAAACATTTAGGCAATTTATTAATATTAATATAAATATAGCCAAATGTATAGCAGTTTATTGACTATTATGATGATTCACTATCACACTGCTTCATTATATGATCACTAATGGAAATTTGATATAGCATGTTTTGTTTTTAATAATTGGGCTATGTAGACGAGTATAATAATATATTATATCATATAATAATAATACAAATAATAATAATGTTTATCGAGCGGAAGTTATTGTATGAATTTCCTAAATATTAAATACCATAAATCATTTGTTTTCCCTTTGATCAAATTTAATTTGCAGAAAATGATTTATTTTCTATGCCAAAAATGCAAATATAACATCTTAATGAATGCATCTTTATCTTTATAAATATGTACGTGTATGCTGGTATATAGGCCTAATTGAAGCACAAAACAGCACTGACAAAAACCTTTCAAATGAGTTGGCTTATTCACAAATGAGAACAAAACAAAAAGGGGTTGCATTCATTTAATACACGGTTATAATAATACACCCATCATGCAGATGTAAACTGATCCCGCCTCCTCTCTCGATGATTGACAGCTGCACAGCCCTGCCTGCGTCCCTCTACCCGGCCTCCGCCATCTTGCCTCTCTCCCTGCCTACCAGAAGCCAAGTGCGGAAGTGGAAACGGCACTGTGCGGGCTTGGGGTTCCGCCTGTGGACGGCTTTGCATATCTTCCAGCCGACACAGCCTGCTTTCAATCACATTTAACCGTTCCCAAGCAGCAGAGACCAGGGGAGAGATGGCTGGACGGTTACCGGCGTGTGTTGTCGACTGCGGCACAGGGTAAGCTGTTCAAACCGAACCGCGAACAGAGGGCTCGGTGTCACCTAGAGGCTGTGTGAGACTGTCAGTGTCAGCAGCAGCAGCAACAACTGGGTGTGTGTCTGTGGATATGCAGATAGCTAGCCAACAAGCTAAAATGCCAACGAACGGCTAACAATTACATGTTAATACTCTCTCCCGGTTGCATTTAAGATAACCGCAGTCAGGTAACTGGCTAGCCCTGTAACCATGTCTTTTTCATGTTCGTGTTCCTGCTGGTTAGCTAGTCATCATGAGCAGAGCTCCATCACTATGGGTATGTTTTTCTTCACTGGAAGAGCCCAGCAGCTAGTGTAACGTAATGCTAAAACAGTGTTCTTTCATTCATTTTTGAATAGGGATAACATTATTGCCAGAATAATCTAACGTTGTATCTGATTTTGCCAAGTGTTCCGTAAAGATATCCGTGACTTCAGCTCGTGCAATTCAGAAACCTTTTCGCTCGTTCGTCTGGATTTGAGCATGCGCAATAATACTTCCTATCCAGCCTACACTTCCTCATTCACGCTTTTTAGTCCATATATGGTCGTTTTCGGCATCCGCGCATGCTTTTTGAATTAACTTCTCCAATTTCTCTTCTTTGCACTGCTACTGATTAAATTCTTTAATGAATTGTGTCAAGTTTAATTACGTTATAAGAATATGCTGTAGCAGCACATTTTGTTTTAAGAGCAGTCTATTTCTCGTAAGAGCAATACGAGGCTATATGTTCTCTCAGCTCCTCCTGCAGCAGTGTTTGTATTGATCGCTGTGCATACTTCCTTCCCTGATTTTAGTATTAGGAGTGTCACCTCTGATTTTTTTCTTTATTTGTAGGTGAATGTTTAAACCATGACCATAACGACTCAAGAACATCTTTAAAATGTTGACATTTGACATTTGAAAGATGTTCTTGTTGAGTCGTTATCATTTTATAACTGCATCCACACGGCAGTCATTGTATACTTTTCTATGAGAAATCCTCACTTTGATGAAGAGAAATGCCTTTTAACCAATGCCGACCTGCACAAATAAAGTACTCGGCATGATCGGTATGCTCAGTTAGTTTTGGGGGATAAAAGTGGTTTGGATTGCCTGCATGTAGTGGCTTGAACTCTTTACTCCTCTCGTTGCATACCTTTCCACTCACCCTCCCCCTCCCTCCAGACTGCTGCTTCTGATCTGCACTAGGACAGCAAAAAAAAAGGTCAGCTAGGAATAAGGTTAGCCTGTGCTAGTTTCTACTCATCAAGCATATGGCTTCTTCTTTCTGGCCAAGCCTTGGAGTCATAACACATATGTTACGCTATCAATGAAGTAACACTCGGCCATTTACTCAGAGTTTAGGTTCACATTAAATTGATTAGTTGTGTTAACGCTGACAGGTTATGCCTTTGATAGAGAGTACCAGCTTTGGGCATAAGTTCTAAAGTGCTGAGGGAGTTCAACAGCTGTCTCTGAGCCAAGATCAAGATGTCCATACAGTGACAACTCCACTTCCTTTTACACATCAGTGTTCTAAGCAGCCCGGCTGCTATTATTAGAATAGCCTACTTGACCATGCAACAACAAAGCACAGTCACATCCAGACGTAGGTATATTGTGGGTTAGGTTTTCTAGATTTAGGTTTGTGTAGGGCTTCTATTAGCAAATATTTTCATTGTCCATTGTGTTCTCACTTGTTCGATTAGTTGTTTCACATAAAAGAAGTGAAAGATATTGGTCAGTGTTTTCCAAAGGCCAATATGACACCCTGAAACTCAATCTATATTCAGTGTAATGTCATGGAGAAGTGAGGAAGCTAGAAAATATTCAGAGTATTTTAACTTTTTTTCTCTTCACTCAATGCCCCACACCAAATAATTCATTATTCAAATAGTTGGCAACTTACTTAATAGTTGATACCTAATCTTGGCACATCAAGACTTTTTTAGCAGAAAACAAAATGTCAGGTGTTGCAGCTTAATGAACTCAAGAGGCTGGGTTGAGTAATTCTCTGAAAGCAAGCTGTTGAAATGTTATAACATGAGGCTACAATAATTACTGGGCCAATGACACTGTGTTTTGCAAACAAGTACAGGTCATCTAGCTTAAGACAACAAGGTTTTAATTCCTAAAAAACTATACTAACACAGACTTTACAAAAAGTGGTTCCCTGCAGTAGTTAGCTGGTTGTTGGGCACGCTCCTGCTGTCCTGTGCGTTATGTCCCCCTCAGACTGCTGTACTGTAACGTGTCCAGGCAGGTAGAGGGAGACAAGCTGGGACTGCCCTGTGGTATGAAGGTGTTAACAGTGCTGCTGCAAGATTCTGTAACCATCAGCCAAACCATCAGGTGTTGTTACTGTCTGTTTTGCTTCTACTTTATTACAGAAAAGCCTTACAATGACACATGAGGCGGGGCTACAGAAGTCAAGAATATCATAAGAAACACAAAGACATTCATTGTTTTTATAAGCTTTTTGTGAGTCCAATTAGAAAGTAGTTCCACTATTGCTCAACATTCAGCAAGTAAAACAATCATTTTTTTAATGTTAAATTTGAATTAAACCAATCCGTTATAAAAACATATATATATATATATATATATATATGTATTTATTTTTTAAGAAACCAAACACAAAGTCATAATGTTAACTATTTAAAACATGTTTTGTAACTGTCATGCATAAATGTATTCCAAAATGAAAAAAGATGATTAATGCCATGTTAAAGTAGACAGAGTAGTAACAGTGACCCGACTCATACCAGTTCTGTCAAACCCACAGAACTTCCTGAGAGTTATTCATAAGTTAGAGAACTTCCCTATGCTACCAGGCAGTATGAATTTAGACCTTAGAAATGAACACATTGAAATAGATGGGCCTTTATTCTTTTGTAATCTGCACATTTAGGACCCGGCAGCTATTTCTACCTGGTCTCTGAGGTATTTTGATCTATTGCAGGTTCCCATAGAAAATGAACCTTGGCAGCTCTGTTGGTTTTTCAGTGTGCCTAGCCGAGATTAGATAATATACCTGTATTCACACACCACGCTGTGATGTGGACAAATAGGGAAGTGGTGGTTGTAAGGTTGTTTTTCTTCATTTCAGAGTAGGGTGACCTTATTTGACAAACTTGGAAATTCTAAATCCCGTAAAATGGAATGACATCATATTTAATATTTCTGCTTCCTTTCTTTAGTTATTCTACACAAATGTCTATTTTTGCCTCTACATAAAAAGTAGAAATCACAATTTCCTGTCCAGTAAGGTTTGATTTCCAGGGAAAAAAAGCCTTGGATTTGTGTCCAGGACATAAAATATAGCTTACATGCTAAATCAAAAACGTTGTTAAATATTACTCATGCAGATGCACAATCTTGCACACTGTACAGGACATTTGTTAATTGTTACAAATCCTATTAAACCTATTTGAGATTAGAGTCTGATCACAACATTCCCTTGTATTCATGTATACTTGAGTGGCTGATATGGCCCCTCAAGTATACAAGTTGAATTCAAAGAAGCCACTATTATGAACAGGATGTGGCCTATTATGCCCACATTGCTTTGGCAGTCATCAGCAGTGTCCTCTATCAGTCCCTTGGGCCATGTGTCAGGAAGTATGGTAGTCCTGTCGGAGCCTAACCCAGTCAGGACTACATCTGGTAAGCATGTGCCCCACAAAACACTGTTTGTATGGAGCACAGAAAGCCTTTGATGCTAAGGATGAAAGTGTCTTTACTAACTGTTAATTTGGGGATGGAAGTGTTGCAAATCATATTTGTTTTTCTCTTCTTTTTTGACATACAACTTCCTCTTTCTTACGGTGTCTTGCATTGAAATAGAGCGATGTAGAACTCTGCAGTGTTGAGGTCACAGCTAGTTTATATTAAGGATGGTCAGTTTATGCGTAATGATCTTTTTTCCCCGCAGGACAAATACGAATAGTCTTCAGTTTTCTAATACTACATGAATGGCTCTTTTAATGGCCTCCCATTAGCAAACGCCAGAGCTGCCACCGCTTTGGGCCCCTGACCAGCCCGCCAGAGGACAGTGATGGCATTGATCAAAACGATAGCATAGCAGATGGAAGCCAAAAACAATCTTTACCCAAGTCAACTTTCATGCGTACAGATGTAGTGCCAGCAGTCAAGCAGGTGGGCGTTTCTTTCCTGTTACCTCTATAATCAAATGTGATGCTTTTCTCTTGCAGTTACACCAAACTGGGTTATGCAGGAAACACAGAGCCGCAGTTCATCGTTCCATCATGTGAGTATTTCACTGTGCAATATATTCTCCCTCACACCAAGCAGTGAATCTACAATAACCATGATGCATCTGATGTTTGACATTATTCAAAGAAACCTCTTGCCACAAGATAATTGGGTCTCCTTCAAGTCCAATATTCATCTTGTATTTTAAAAAGTGTATGCTTTTTTTAGAACTGTATGTATTGTCTTATAATGTACAATAAATACATGCCTCTGCAAACTTATAAAAGTATAACAACAATAATAATGGCATTAAAACTACATTTAAAAAAGGCTATAGCACGTTTATGTTGTTCGTAGTTCTCTAAGAAAATAAAATTCTCTCATACATTCTGTCAAGATCATATTCTATTTGAGTTATGTCAAATGTGCATTCCCTTACCATCACATTGCATTCTAGTTGACAGACTTTATTATTGCTTATAACAGGGGTCTCCAACCTTTTTTAGGATGAGGGCTACTTTCAAAAAATAAAACAAGTCGTGAGCTACTTTTACTCCTCTTTTTTTTGTTTTTTGCAGTGTATATATTTAGCACATTTTAACATTATGATATGCTGACCTTTAACCTTTGTGTGCTGTTTGGGTCTGTGGGACCCGTTTTCAGTGTTTACTAAAAGAAAATGTTTGCAATTTAATTATTTTAACCTGCTTTATTTGGGGGTGGACCTCACCTCCTCTAGGGGGGTCCGGGGGCTTGCATGGAAGATTTTTTTTTAAATGTTGAAGTGAAATGCATCAATCTGGAGCACTTTGAGCACAACATGAATTTATGGATACAGATCTCAACACTCAGATGAAAGGGAGCTGTATACTTTTCAATAATCCAAACATCTTTAGAATATGATCACAACCGATAACACATCATTTAAACTTGTTTATTCTTATCTTATGTTACCTAGTTAGCATTCTTTCTTTCTATTTATGCATATTTTACTAATCACTCCCCTTTTTTACTGTCCTATAGTACACACTGGAATGATTTCTTACTTTATCTATATTAAATAGATAAAGGTGTACTCTCTCGCTCTCTCTCGCTCTCGCTCTCTCTCTAGCTCTCTCTAGCTCTCTCTCTCTCTCTAGCTCTCTCTCCCTCCCTCCCTCCCTAGCTCTCCCTCTCTCTCTCTAGCTCTCTCTCTCTCTAGCTCTCTCTCTCTCTCTCTCCCTCCCTCCCTCCCTAGCTCTCCCTCTCTCTCTCTCTCTCTCTCTCTCTCTCTCTCTCTCTCTCAGAGACTGTGTGCTCCTCTGTGGCGATGACGGCTTGCGTTAAAAAAATAAAAATAAACATATTTGTAAAGTGGGGGGACACAAACGGGATTTCTAAAAGTGCGGGGGACATGTCCCCCCTCTCCCCAGTGGAAATTACGCCGTGTGTGTGCGTCAAGTGCAATAAATATATAAGCAAGTTGCGACACAGAGTAAAACTCTGCCCCTCATGTGCTGTATAGGCTGGCACGACTAGGCTGTTCAATGGGGCTGATGTGTTGTAGATTCTGCCAGAAGGAAAGTCACAGTCACACTCATTATGAAGCGGGGAGGTGCCACATTGCTTTTCTTCCAGACTGCAACGCTGGTCCCGCAAATCAAGCAAGAACGTGATTGGTCGATATTCATTGTGGGGGTGGGGGGAGGAGGGGTGTTAGATAGATATAGAGTTGTAGTAAGTAGATAGAGTTCGCTATGATTTAGGTTTCGTTTATGCATAGGGTAGATTCTTTTAATTACATTTCCTTTTTTGTTTTGTGTATTTTTTACATTTTGGATTTGCTTGGCGAGCTATTTTCAGAACATGCCCCGCGGGCGACTCACGTTGCCCCCGCGGGCGACTCACGTTGCCCCCGCGGGCGACTCATGTTGCCCCCGCGGGCACCGTGTTGGCTACCCCTGGCTTATAACAACCTCTATTTAATCACTCATTAGGTAGTAATACTTGAGATCCGTCACTTCAACTGGGTCCTGACATATACAAATATATTTATTTTAATATGATTTGCAAAACTATTATATAAGTTTGATGACAATTTTAAGTTATTGTTGAATAAAATGAACACACTGTTATAAAAGAGTTTATCCTCTCTGTTGCTCTATATTGAGTTCTCTATTTTCCTGTCAGGTATTGCCATCAAAGAGTCGGCCAAGGTTGGAGACCAGGCCCAGCGGAGGATGACGAAGGGGGTGGATGACTTGGATTTCTACATCGGAGATGAAGCAGTAGACAAGCCCTCATACTCCACTAAGGTAGGTTACCCTGACAGCTCAGCACGCCCACAGAAGGAACTGGCAAAGCAAATGTTTGATTTGCTCTTTTTCTTTTAGACAGCCATTATATCCATCATACCTGTTATGCATTTGTGAGTCGTAAACAAGAAGCAGATTAGGGGAGAGACTTTAACTGTTCAGACAGGGTTTTCAAATCCAATGACCAATGACTATCTGTATTACTGCAACACTCTGGTGTATTAAAGGATGTTGGTTTGAATATATGGGGGAATTTAAATTGTAGGAACTGCTGGGTACTGCATATAAAGCTATATGGAATAGCATAGAGATAAGATGAATTCCATTATTCCTGGAATCTAGGCATGTAATAAAAGATCAAAGGTTCAGCAGCAGCAGCAGCAGCACACCCCATTGTTCTCTTTGGTACAGGCAGTGGGTCTCTCACAGCAGACATGAGTAGTGATGTCACAGGGGCAGCTACTAGCAATGGCTCTGCTCCATTAAGCTGTCCCAGTTAGCCACAACTGTGTCCCACTTCTGTACAACATACCACCACACATTATTATTTTTATCACATAGAAAAGTGACAAAAATAAAGCAGACATGTTTGCAAATGTAGACTATTCTCCTAAAATGTAAAATACAAGGAATAGAGGGAGCTTAGCACATCTGAGGAAAATCTACTTCTAACAGTAAAATGAAATAGACTAAACTGAACGGCTGAGGCAGGATAACACACACGTCAGGTTCACCCAAGATATTTTAAACCCTTTACGAAAGACAAAAACATCCTATCGTTTAATTATGAATGTTCATAGGATAAAACCATCCCATAAAACATTAAATATGTTCTTGAGTTGTACAACAGACATTGCATTCATATCCATGGTGTAAATACATACACACATGTATGTATGTGTGTATATATATATATATATATAAAAAAGTAGACACATGTTTGCAAATGTAGCCTATATATATATATATATATATATATATATATATATATATATATATATACACTGAAGCAATACTTTTTCCTCCGCATCACATGATTGTACCAATCACATCGTTACCTCCTCACATTTATTGTAAAATGTTAGCATTCAATATGTTTTGTACAGCTCATCATATATGTTAGCTTCTTTGTTTTCCACTCAACTATACTTTCCACAAGTATCTTTCATGTACAAGTGATGCGTAATATAAATATCTGCCACAGTCTGCCATTGGACTCACAAATTCCTGACAATTTAGTATGCATTCTTTGCGTACACAGAATCCACACACAAAAAAACGACTGCAGTTGAAACTCACTACAAGCTCAGTTTGACCTCATACTTAGTCTAAACTATGCTGGTAGGCCTTTTGGAACAGAGCCAAAGTATTGTGGAGGAAGACAACTGCTGACAATGATATAACAGCTGCATGACGTCATTAGATTTCTTACATGCTGTGCATTTTAGACGTTGTCGTTGGGGTTACTCTGCCATCCGAGAAGAGACTGTCACACAGTATGCTGATGGACCTGTTGTCAGATTTCCTTATAAAGAAGGGAGAATTGAAGTCCTATAAGGGCTGCTGTTCACATGTATCTACCGGTACAACCTTTGTGCAGTTATATAAGCATTAACAAACATTTGTGGACTACAGTGCAGCTATTTGGCTTCAGAGGTTTAAAGGTAAACAGTTCAGTTATTTCTCAAAACACAGGTTGAATCATGTAGACAGGAAGTTCAATCAAAAATATAAAACGTAATGGGATGAAAGCAGCGTGTCATTGAAGCACCAACATCTAACAGTATATGTTCTGTTTTTGTGTCTTATATTTGTGCTTTTTCGCTGCAATTGCATTCTCAGTGCAGAGTTTTGATTTTCAAATCCTTATGCCAACAGTGGCCCATCCGTCATGGGATAGTGGAGGACTGGGACCTGATGGAGCGCTTCATGGAGCAGATCATCTTCAAGTACCTGAGGGCTGAGCCCGAGGACCACTACTTCCTGCTGGTAAGAGGCTTAAAAGTTCAATGAGATTCCACGTCTTATAATGACATTTCAAAGTTCTCCTCTCAGCGTGACATTTAATGGGCCAAAAGCCAGTTAACCACGTATTGCTCCTACAAACAACAGTTATTTGCAGCCAAATGTATACTTTTCTCTGTCTTAGCTGATTACATATAAAACATTTTATTAAACAGATATACATTTCAAATATTCTCAATCTTTAAAATGAAACAATCCTGTCATCATATTTGTTTGTTTTCTTCTTCTCACAATGAGCGAAGCATTTAATCATCATGACCAAACCGAACAATCAAAGTTTAGATGAACAGCTGGTAATATAAGGACATGCTGAAATGCATTGATTGCTTGTTTATTTTTAACATTGCATTTATAGTAACAATTTGATGTGAAAATAATCTTTGAGAAACTGGAACCTTTTGGTAAGGAACATTGAAAGTCCTTGAAATTGTAATGTTGATTCAGACATGCCTGTAACTGTATTTCTGTGTGTGCAGACGGAGCCTCCTCTCAACACACCAGAGAACAGAGAGTACACAGCGGAGATCATGTTCGAGTCCTTCAACGTACCTGGGCTGTACATCGCTGTGCAGGTGAGAAATGTATAGCAGGGAAATACATATATCACTTTTGGTTCATTCTGTCATTTATAATTCTGATTTTATGTATACGGTCACTGATAATGTCCATTTTATTTTATTTTTAGGTATTTTTTAATTTCATTTTTAGTTTCTCTTTCTGCTCGAGGCTTTAAAAAGTCACAAGATGTGGTAAAATATGTGTGTCTACAGTATATTGTACCACAATGGGTACAATATCATTTTTTGATTGTGGGTTCAATGACGTATATGAATGTTTCCAACATTTAAGATTGTTGCGTAAAACAAACATTCATGTCAAAATGTTTATTTCGGTGATGTATATGTTTTTTCACCTCAATTAATCGGATGTGCCCCTAAAAAATGTCATGTGGTGCGACCATGATTTATCGTAAAAATAAAGAATTTCCGTACATTATTTTACAATCTGCAAGTAATCTTAAGTGTTTATTATGAGATTTTGTTAAAAGTGAACTTTTATTTTTGTTCAATAATGTCTCTGTATGATTTCAATTTTAAAAAAGCACTATGTAATGTCCTAAAGGACTTGAATAACATTTAAAACATCATGCCAAATAAGTCAGAACACAAATGTATTCGATTCAACCTGTTAAACCCTGAGCCTGTTTTTCAGGTTTCAGGCTTGAAAATGCCACTAACACAACAAATGACTATATCTTCACTTCTAAAAGGTTTAAATTAATAATCTTTTTTCTCCAAGCAAGGTTACATCTGTGAGTTGGATGTAGAAGTGTCAGAATCAATATAGATGTTCTTATTTTAAAGTAAATTCAGATGGAACATAGTAAAAACATGTAAATTCTAATCTCCTCCTAAAAAAAACCCATTACTTGTAGTGAAAACCACCCTTGAATGATGGGATAGTAGACTAAAAGCTTTAGGAACCAAACTATAACATATAATAAGTACCCTGTATCAAGATTGATGCAAAACAAGTGAAATTTGACCTTTTTAGAGAGGTTTAGAAAAATAAAGTCCAGGCGGACTCACCTCTGGGTAATTTGGGAACCATCAGATCCATTTGACCTTTTTCACTGTAAAAATAATTGTATTACTTTGAATTATCACTATAGGTATTCATTCCATCCAAATACAACTGTTGTAAAAAAATAAATAAAAAAAACACGAAATGAAGTTTGACTCCAACTGGAGCAGATTTATTTCAAACATTTTACAGATTTATTTCAAACATTTTACAGATTTATTTCAAACATTTTACAAACACACTATACAATAAAACCACACTCACGCCATTATTTGACAAAAGTCAAAGTATAGGAAAAGTCCTAAACGCAAATCTTGTAATCTGCTCTGTTATCTGCTGTCCGCTCTGTGCTCCGTGCGCTCTGGGTCCTGCTGCAATTCCGGCTTCCTTAAGGTCTCTACACACCAACCTGAGACCAAAGAACGCGTACCGAAGGCGTCCCGACTTTTACGTCAGCTACGTCAGGCTTCGTTGGCTTCGTCGGATAAAGCCGCCCGCCTACGAACACACCGCAAATACTTCAGCCGACGAGTGGCAATAACTCTCCTTACCAGCAGGCGGCGGTAGTGTGTATTCGTCATTCAAAAGAGGCAACAACCGGAAGATAGACTGCGTTTTATACACCGAGAGAAGAAGAACAGACTTAGTAATATAAACAAACAAACACAGCCTGATCAGTTGGTCTTCACTTTCTTCATTCCATGCCGTCATGATAAAAAAGAAACTCTTGCGTCCGGGTGAGATGAAAATGAGGAAGATTAGCCGTCTGTGTGTGCCTTCTTATCGTTTGTTTTGGTCCCTCACTTCCGCTTCACTTCTGATGCACTGATTCGCTAAGCTGAACAGCCAATCAGAGTGATTGATTTGTCCCGACGTTCTTTGGCCTCCCGCGGCCTCCCGCCGCCGATTCAACATGTTGAATCGGCGGCGGGAGGAGGCGGGAGGGTTGAAAATGTGCCGTAAAGAGACGACACACCAACCTGAGTAGTGCGACGCGAATGCCCGACTGCCTCTGACGGCTTCGGACGGCCTCTGACTCCCAAAGTCGGGCCGGTGTGTAGAGGCCTTTACGTAGTAAACACTGCGTAGAGTCTGCTGCGTAATGTGCTGACGCTGGCTGTCATACTTTATACTTTACGCAGGACCATATCTCTGGAACCCATTGGTCGATTTGGGAGATTGACACCTTTTTTTAACCATTAGATCCAATAGAATCGATGGGCAGTTCCCAAATCCACGTAAACATTACCATTGCGGAGTGATAGTGATGCAAACGAAGCATATCTGAAAGTTGAAGCCCTGGACTGCAAAACTTTATACCCAGTATATTGCCATAAATATGATGATGGATTATCAGTAAACATTTCAACGTGACACAGAGACATTGGATTAACCTTGAGCAGCGTTTTTATTCCGTTGAACACGACTTTTGATCACAAATCAAAAAAGGTAAGACGTAATTATTGTTATGGTTTTGAAACCGGATGTTGTTTTCTTTCTCTTTTCTGGCTGATAGCTCCACGAATTTCGGGTCGTACAGTGATGACATTACATGTATGGAATCTGTGGAATCTCAGCTTGCTAGTTGATATCTTGTTTGTGCAGTTACGATAAGTAATAAGGGCATTTCTACCGTGAGTTCTGTGCAAAGTCCGTTAGCATTAGTTAGCATTTTTTCGCTCAAGGCTAATTCAGAGGCTTGGTATTACTCTTGTGTTTCTTTTGGCTAAAAATGGTTCATATTTTCAGTTAGCGGAGTTTCTTCCCGTTAAAAGGGTATGGAACATTAATAGTTTCATAAATGTTAAGAAGCCCTGAGACACAGTCTCGGAAAAAAACTTTTACGAGCGCCGATTGGGGGGGGCCCCTCGTGCTTAAGAGGTAGGTTGTTTTATATTAGTTTTCCAAACAGCAGTCAAGACTGGACAGTCGCACCACAAGATATTTTGACACTTTGAATAACAGAAAAATTATGAATATTGTGTTTACATAAATATGAAAGGTGCGACTTATAAATAATATTGTTAAAAACATTTAAAGATTCTTTTTGACAAAAGAAAATACACTTGGACAGAAAATATAGGTGTCACAACATTGACCCACGTACAGACAAAAGCTCAAAAAATATTCAGGTCTAAAAAAAGTAAGTAATAATTTCATGATCTTCTCATAATTTAGGCATCTGTACATTTTCACAAAGTGATTATGACATTCTGGTGTAGAAATGTGTTACAGAATAGTTGTATCATGTTTACATGCGAGTATACAGCCAGGATATTAACTGTGTGTGTGTGTGTGTGTGTGTGTGTGTGTGTGTGTGTGTGTGTGTGTGTGTGTGTGTGTGTGTGTGTGTGTGTGTGTGTGTGTGTGTGTGTGTGTGTGTGTGTGTGTGTGTGTGTGTGTGTGTGTGTGTGTGTGTGTGTGTGTTTTCCAGGCTGTGCTGGCTCTGGCAGCCTCCTGGACGTCCAGACAGGTGGGAGAGAGGACGCTGACAGGCACCGTCATCGACAGCGGGGACGGTGTCACCCACGTCATCCCTGTGGTGGGTTTACACATCTACAGACACAAACACTCCAAAACACACAGCTCCGTTGACTGCTCGCTGTCCCACAGTGTCGCTCTCAAAGAATCAACACTGAGTATGGCTAGTTTAGGCTGTACAGAATAGGTAGAAGCTAACGTTAAAGGTCCCATGTCATGCTCTTCCGGTTATTACCCGTCCCCTTGTGTGTTATGTAGCTTTTTATGCATGTAAACGGTCTGCAAAGTCACAAACCCTCAAAGTACACCCTGTAGCGAGTACAACTCTAACACAGAAAAGACCTGTCTATGCTGCCCCAGAACGCCTCTTTGGAGATTTTTCTTTTTCCATTTTTTTCTTCCGGGTACCAAGTGACGTAAGGGGCTAAGTGACGTAACGGCTACGCGGATTGGTCCATTTGGACCAATCCGCGTAGCCGTTACGTCACTTAGCTCCTCACACACCAGGATCCCTTGGCGTCACTATCAAACGCAGTGGGGGGACCTTTAGAGTAGATTTCCAACTATCAGGGAGTCCCATTGACTTGCATAGAGCTCCCTGAACGTTGGTAATAGACGAGTTGGGATCGCGGAGAAACACTCACTCAGCCTTATCTTTTCTCCGCCGCAGCTCCGCGGATTTCTCAGCCTGAACTCAGCCTGAGCACACACACAAACTCACAGCCAGGCTACGAGTGTGTGTGTGTGTGTGTGTGTGTGTGCTAAGGCTGAGTTCAGGCTGAGTTTCGCTGTGTCTCGCTGTCTCGCAGACCCCAGGCAGCAACCAGGAAACGACCCCAGTAATCCAGCTCACACTGTCCGCTCCAGCAGCGAGCCCCGCAACGTCCCGCCAACACGGCACCCAGACTCCACGCAGCATTCTCATCTGTTTGTCCTTACTGGGCTCATTTTCTGGTTGCTAACGCCATTGTAACACATAATCACTGATGTTCCGCTGTAACGGTGGTGGACTCATCAGAACAGAGTGGGCGAGCTGACCAATCAGAGCACACTGGGCTCACAGGGAGGGGGGGGCAGGAGCTCCAACAAGCCGTTTAGGAAAGAGAGTGAATACACATACTATACAGAGATGCTGTATGAGAAACCAATGTGAGTTTGGAACATTGAACAATGTAAATCTATTCTAGTAGACCTCAACAATGGAATTATGATCAGTAGAAATGGCCATGACATGGGACCTTTAACATTCTAATTCTAAATCAACATTAAATGGTGTGCAAATGTTTTTGTTTTTATTTTTATTTAGTTTAAAGCCATTGTTTGTTTACAGTTTCCGATAAAGATTAGGCTGCTCTCATATGATTAGTATCATACTGTTTGTAGAATTTGATTCCAGTAGTGGTCTGCGGAGGATTGTTCTCTGCTTGATCCAAACTTTTCCGATAACACGAGTGGTGTAAAATCCAACATTCAACAGTCATTGAAAAAGTTAGATTAAATTATTATCAAAATTCAAGGTTTTTATCCAAACAAATATTGTGCTCTAATGCATATTTGTTGGCATTTAGTTTTTCAAAAACAAAATGTTCTCTGCGGTTCAAACACTGTTTGTTTTGGCTTGCAGCACACAAAGAATAATTACTATACAAGTTTGCTTGTATAGTACTGAAGTTGTCTTTAAGTATTAAAGTTGTTTACAGTGCTATGTTTTTCCCTACAAGAACCACAATAACAACAACATTTATTCAGGCTCTAACAGTATCATTTGAAAGTGACTTAATTAAGTTAAGGCCTTATTGAATTAGCCTGCTGCCTACATGTATTCATGTCGACAAAAGTAAGTTATTTTAATAAAAGAAGACTGACTTTATTTTTTATTCATATTTTATTTAATAAAATCAGGGGTTTTGTTCAAGGATTTCATTTTAGGGAAATGGCAAATATGACAACAGACATTCAAAACTGAATTTGAAAACCTCTGTTAAATGTAAAAAAAAATGGTACAGCCCTATAGCCAGGAAAGACCTCCAAATAAATACAGTTTATTGTAAGAGAAATGTAATTTTAAAATGTAAATGTATACATCTATATTAAAAAACAACACTATGACTAGGTATAAACATTTTAAAGATCCATTTCTTTTTTTGCTGATTTCATATTTGATAGTCAAGGTCATTCATATTTAGATTTGTTTAGAACAGCAGTATCATTGGTTTTTGTGTTAATTCGCTCCATGTTTTAATGTTAAACGACTCACAATTAACCATAACTAGGCTTAGGTTTTATTTGAAAGGTTTTAAGACTGAACAATTTTCCACCTGTGTGTGTATACTTGCTCAGTAACAGGATCGTGTTGATGTTTGAAAGTAGGCCACAGTGTTTAAGAGGCCGGCAGGAATTACTCAGCTTCAGGAAATGTGCTTGCAGAAAACATTTGGAGGCTGAGTGACTGAGTCAGCATGTGTGAAGCCACTGCTGAGCAAAAGCAGCCAAAAACTCAACAGCATGGGGATATATAGAAGGCCTCTCAGTACACAGATCTGGTGGAAGAGTATCAAACTATAACAGCTGTATGACGCATGAAATAAGCTCTTTTTAATCCTCTTCCTGTCTGTGTCTCTCAGGCTGAAGGCTACGTCATTGGCAGCTGTATAAAGCACATTCCCATCGCAGGACGAGACATCACCTACTTCACCCAGCAGCTCCTGAGGGAGAGGGAGGTGGGCATCCCTCCAGAGCAGTCGCTGGAGACGGCCAAGGCTGTCAAGGTAAATGTTCACTGCACTTCCTCTCAGCCACTTCCTCTGCTGAGGAGCTGGCTGCAGCCACATTAGGAATTCCATGTGTCAGCAGTGGGATACAACACATTGCCTCTGAGGTCACAGCAGTTCACAGTAAACCCCGACACAGATGATCTTGCTGGCCCCTCTGATGTGTGTATGTTTGAATATTCTGCTTACACTGTGGCGTGAAAAACCAATATCAAGGTGTATTGAGTAACATATCCATGAGTAACATACTGATATCTAGGGTTGGGAGATTTACTTAAAAAAATGCATTCCACTACAATTACTACAGAGAATGCTCCGTGTTAGTTTAATACACACAGTTAAGCTCACACACACTATTTTATGAACATACAGGTTCACCTGCTGAATTAAAAACAACAAATGAAGCAAAGAAAGTGAAAACCATAAAGCAGATTCAGGCAGTAGGCGTATAGATTCACACTTAAAGTATTAGCCTACAGAACAGTACAGCTCTAAGAGAAGAGATAACATCTGATCCTTTTATTATGTTCTTTTTAGTAACATCGTAATCCTGCTAGTAATCCCCAATTTTTACAAATGTTACGGTTACAAGTTATGGGTGTCATATTTCATCTTAATATTTGTTTGTGTGGAGTTTGAGGATAACAGTGGATAATGCAGATAAAGTTCTGCTAAGGTCTATGTATCTGTAGCTGACATGCCATCATTGTTGTTTTGCTTTAGAACAACAGGGGGCAGCATCACTCTTCCTGTCACCTGCAGCTGGTGTCCTTCAAAACCCCTACTCTTGTTTAGCTTTGTTTGTCTACCTTTATATAATTAGCACAGTTCCCAAAACCGAGATTAGGCAAAGCTATAGACAATTGGCTCCCCTATTCTTCACAGGTCACACATATTTATAACTTTATGTAAATGCCATTTCTTCTCTTATTCTTGCTCCTTCTGTCAGTCAGCACATTTTAGCGATTCATCTCAATTCCCCACAAATCCCCAATGTTTATTAAATAGCTTGTTATCCAAGACTTTGTTCTCGATGTCAAAGACTATACTTCATTACCCGAGACAAAAGAACAAAAAATAATGTGAATTCAAATAATTAGCATTACCATTGAGGGAATGCACGTTGTGCATATTGCCAATCATGTCTGGAAAATGATTCCACTGCTGTATCACTCTGTGTGGACCACGCTTTCTGCAAATTTGACCAGTGACTTCTCTGATTACAGTACACTGTTACGTTGCCCATTCATTTTCACTATTAACTAACAAGTTTTCAAATGAAATGTTTTTTGAACTTCCCAACTAGCAGTAGAATACATCAGCCAAGAGACCAGAGAAACAGTCCTTGCTCTCATTATCACTCTTGTATTACATGCATAGTAAACCTATGTGATACTTTTTTCAGTGAAACAGCAGCTAGTTGTGATAACCTAATGAATTGCTTAATTAGGATTACCATTGTAAGGTGTTTTGTTTGTGCCATGCTGAGGCTGATCATACACCTTTCTTCATGCTCTCCCCACCAGGAGCGCTTCAGCTATGTGTGCCCAGATCTAGTCAAAGAGTTGAACAAGTACGACACGGACGGCTCCAAGTGGATCAAGCAGTACACCGGCATCAACTCCATCAGCAAGAAGGAGTTCACCATCGATGTGGGTTACGAGCGCTTCCTGGGGCCCGAGATCTTCTTCCACCCAGAGGTCAGTGCAGTGTGAATCCAAGCTGGAATCACACAACATTTAGGTGTCCCCAGCTTAACTTAGAATATCAACTTCTCCACTGTTTCGCGTGTTGCACACTCAGCTAGGTCTAATAAGTGATGCATCCGTAAAAATATTTGCTAACCTTCCTAAACTTGCATAAATGAAGAAGTTTGCTTGCAATGAACCCACAAATACACAAATCAATATTTAGATGCAGATGATTATCCTACAGGCATTAGTCCATATTTGTATGGTTGGGTACCGAAAACCGGTTCCAATTCCGGAACATGAATACTTATTTTGCCCCTTTGAAATTGGCATGTGACTTAGTTTTGCCCTCTCAAAGAACAGAAAGAACCGGGATCGATTATCAGAACAGGAATCGTTGAAATCCAAACGATACCCAACCCTACATATTGGTGACAAAGGACACCCTGTTTCTCACGATTCACTCGTCATTTAACTGGTAAAACGTTCACAACGCTTCTCCACCTGAACTTACAGAAGGGCATCACTGCAATGTAGCTGTATACTGTTGGCTAGGTCTAATGGATGAAGCACCAGTGTGGACTTAATGTAGCCATAACTTGACCTACTCAGATAGTTACAGGTCAACAAAATAGAAAATAGCTTGTACAAAATAATGCATTTTCCATGTCCTTTAGCATTCCAGTGTGCATTAATGGGGCCAACATTACTGCGCCTCCCAGATGTGCCTTTATGGCAGCTGCTCTCATAAGAACAGACTCTGCTCTGGCACAGGATCATTAAACTCACTGCACAGTATAACACGTGTGTCTGTTATCCTCCGATCCCAGTTTGCCAACCCTGACTTCACCCAGCCTATCTCTGAAGTTGTGGACGAGGTCATTCAGAACTGCCCTATAGACGTCAGGCGTCCTCTCTATAAAGTAAGTTCAGTCACCATGGTAACAGGATGCTTGTTTGTCAAAAACCACTGTGAACAGCTGTTGTTGTGTTGCACCATTCAAGACCTGCTTTATCCACACATGAAATAATGAGACCTTAAGTATTGCCAGTTTTGCACAAGCCTCCAAATATTTGCACATCTGTACACAAGCTACCTCTCATCCACTTTCCATAACAATACTTTTACTTTTATTTAATTTTATTATTATAAATACTTGGCAATAGTATACTGCACGTAGTTTCTTTAAATATTAGATGTCAAAAAAAATCTTTATCTTACTTTTACATCTTTTTTAACTGTGTTTATGTATCCACAATGTACACCAAGGCAAATTCCTCGTATGTGTAAACCTACTTGGCAATAAACCTGATTCTGATTCTTACATGACATTCAGACCTGACAGCTGACAAACAGGGAAGACTTTCACTGTTTCTCCAGGCAGATTAGATCATCCAACAGCTTTACTGCATTATTTGTAGAGTTTTTACATATTACAGGGTTCCTACAAAGTCTTTGGATAATGCTTAAGGTGGGTGAAGGTCAGGAATATGTACACATTCAGATTCATCATCCACACAATCACTCATTTCAAATGTAACAATCCTCCATTTGTTTGTTGTTGGAGAGCTAACTAAGCATTTCATAATGATGATCAAAACATAGAATCAAAGTTGATATTAACATTGATACTAACTAACTGATTGCTAGGTATACAATAATTCTAGGTAAGGGAATTCTGTTAACTTTATTTCAACATCTAGGTAAACTTCATTCATTTATTTGATCATTTATTTAATTATAAATGACAAAGGCTTTGAGGGTCTGGACATTTTGATTATTGCACCTTGTAAGTTCTTGAAAAGTGCTTGAATTTTACTCTTAAAAGGGTGTGCACCATTATTTTTGCTTGTCTTCAAATTCATATGTCTAAAGTGATAAATTGCCTTTGCTAGTAGTGAGTAGGTGTGGAGCTTCGTCTCCTAATATTTTGTGACGATGCCCCAGCTTGCTGTAGTTAATTTAACGGCTGAGTAGAGACTGAAATATAAAAAGGAGTGAGTGTGATTGATTGTCACTGTGTTCATCAAGTAATATCTCCCATCACTGAGTTGAGGCCATTCCACTCCCCACACACAGCAGTGGGTGCTGTCTCAGACGGCTGGCCAGTAGCCAGCTGCAGGTCCACTGGTTAAGTGCTTCTCATTCTGCAGCTGTGTAATCCTCATCTCTTTCCTCCCGCAGAACGTGGTTCTGTCAGGAGGCTCCACCATGTTCAGGGACTTCGGCCGGCGTCTGCAGAGAGACCTGAAGCGCTCGGTGGACGCCCGGCTGAAGATGAGTGAGGAGCTGAGTGGAGGCAAGCTCACGGTGAGAGAACGCTTTAATTCATACGCAGCACAGATCGATGCTGCTCGACAATACACAATTACTGTGAGAAGTGAAACTGAGGGAAAGTGTCTTTTAAAGTTTATGTCCTTTCCTATGACAATTATTGTTGCCACAGATGTGTATTGAATTTAGATTTGGTGATTTAAATTGCAAATGTATTGCCAGGGAGTGCTAAGATGGAATACACTTGAAGTGTTTCACCTTCAGGGCAGAAGTAGATAGCTGCTCTCTCTGCCTGCTCCTCACTCTGTCAAACTGTGAAGGCAGTAGCTGTGATTCATCTTGGTGAGATATTTAATGTCCTCCAGCCCGAGGCTGCGCTGACTGGCATCTGTAACTCCACCTCAGGCATAGAGGAAGCCGACGGAGTCAATCTGAGTCCACAAAACAAATAGAAAACCTGCTGAAGTTATTTCAGGAGATGTGGTCTGAAACACAGAAAAACACATTTGTCCCAAGATGTCCTACACATGGATGACATAAAGACATAGATAGACATTTGGGCATATACATCAATTTAACCTTGCCCAATACTAATTATTACCAAAAAGAGCCTGAAAGCATTACAATGTAACTCAATGGAACCCGTGCCCTGTACGACGAAGCCAGTTCAACAGACCCTGATATCTCTGAGTTATCTGGCTTAACTAACCCTAACAAACGAGATCTCGCTGAGCGGTCCTACGACCCTGGTTATCAACTCAGTAAATCAACCCAGGGTTTCTCCGTCCGGCTGAGAGCGCGTTCACGTGAAAGGGGCGGGGTTAGCAACATTTGACCAATCACATACATGGACAAGCGTACTGACAGCACAGCGTCATACTTCATGAATTAAAAGTAAACTATCATGTTACACAAATATGAAGAAGTTAAACTTTAACCATCCATGACTTAAACACATACTCCAGGATATAAGCAACATAGTTGCACCTGCAAGGTGAATACAGAACAGCTGGTAAAAAATACCGGAGCAGGTTATGTGTTCAGCACAAGTTACCATGGAGATCTACCCCGGTAAGAAGTGAACCAGCGACGTAGGACCGGAGACCCAGAGTTAACCCTGAAGTTACCTCGCTAACCGCTAATCCTGCTTCGTAGTACAGGCCACGGGCCCCATTAACATAAGATCTTAGCTCCAAGCCCCAGGATCAGTGCTGGGCTCTGAACCACGTGGTGATGCTACCGGGCCCAAACACACTTTGCCCATAGATAGAAAGAGACCTCTGTTAATCAGAGAATCGTTTTTTTGTGTTATCTCCACTTATCAGTTTAAACAATCAAATAGACCCTATTCTAACCATTAGCTTCAGAAGTTGTAAACAATATCTGTCTTTTATTTGTTTACCTGAAATATCCTGCAAGCACGTTTATTTATATTGTTTGTTATTGACGCTGATAAATGTAAATGCAGATCCCACTGTTCAGATTGCATTTAAAACTAAACTCTTTTTACTTTTCTCAGATTTTATACACATGAAAGTGTGTTCTTTACTCTGAAACTTAAAGTTTTTCTAAAAGAATATGATGTATAATATGCTCAAATATAATAGGCTGTATCTCTTTGCCTGCAGTTTATCTGTATCATGATAGTTACCATATCGGCAGTTTCTAGCAACACACAGAAGTGAAACAGTGAAACTGTGAAAACGTATTCTCTTCTGTATAGAACATATTCTAATCATATCTGTGAAACACGGACAGACTTTATGATTCTGAATGCCATGTCTTTAAAATCCCTTTACATGAATCCTCCTCACTCATCCTGTTACTGCAGCTCTCAGAGTGACCGATCCCTAACCCTTCTCTCTGTCCCCCCCGCAGCCCAAACCAATCGATGTCCAAGTCATCACTCACCATATGCAGAGATATGCAGTGTGGTTTGGTGGATCAATGTTAGCATCAACTGTAAGTATTTCAATCACTGTTTTATGAACATGTTCCTGTTATACTTCATCACATCTACTTTTAGAATCTCCAGCTCCATGGCTTTCATCTGCTGTGACATGGAAGGGCGGGCCCTACTTTGGTTCACTCTTTATTTCCTGTGTCACTTATTTTACTCCTACTGAGTGAAAATGAATGCTGTGGGTGGTCGTGACATTTCATTATTCCCCCCCCCCCCCCCTAAAGAAGTCATTCATTACCTTTTCATACAAATTGACTTTGCAGCTTTATTACTGCTTGTTACAACACGGTTGCTTTATTGTTTATATCACCATGGTTGGTTTTCTTCTCAACAATCATGTCTAAGGTATTTTTAGAGGTTACATACCTGTAGTACTTTGCAAAGAGGACAGAAGTGCATCAGAAATCCTCCTTTAGCGTTCACGCCTCTGAGTGGGCGGACAGGTGTATGATTGGCCAATGACGTGCGTTGCCTGGTTACCACAAAATGTGTTCTAACAAAAGTGGAGCCCTGTTTAACTTTCAATGCTGTCCATAGTTGTACTGTAATTGAATTGAACAGTAGATCTGAGCTTTATGAAAACAGTTACATTATATTGATAGATGGCTGCATGTAGAGATATTTCTCTAATGCCGGGTGCTGTCATTAAACAAGGAAAAGAAAATAGACTTGGGAAGTTGAAGTTATTCGAGTCAGAACATTAATTCAAAGTTCAACTCTTTAGAAATAAGCTGCCTAACCTTTAGCATTCCTTAACCTTAAAATCAGTCTTGTTTTTTCATGTTAAGTAAAAACACAGGACTGCCAAGAGATCATATATACTTAATTTAATATACAGAGCAGACCTGTATGCTGCAGTAGAAAAGCAACATTTAAATGTAACACTAACATTGCTTTCCAATATAACTGCAGTTAGTTGAGTAGATCCTGCAGGGCGAAGAGGGTTTTCCCTCAGCAGCATTTTGTTTATAATAAAACAAATAACCTCCAGGCCTAAGCAAAATAAAACAACAACACCTGCAGAAAATACATATGCATGTTTGGAAATGATCTTTCTGGGTTTTCTTTCTGTTCTTTGTGTGCTCACCTTCATCTTGCTTTGCCTCCACAGCCTGAGTTCTACCAGGTGTGCCACACCAAGAAGGACTACGAAGAGATCGGGCCGAGCATCTGCCGCCACAACCCTGTGTTCGGAGTCATGTCTTAACTCTGGGGGGGGGGAGTTAGGCAGTGTAAGCACAGGCTCAGGAGGTGCTTTTGATGACTTATTCTGCTCTGGATGTGTGGGATGAGAAACCAGAATATAAAAAGGAAAACAAAAAAAAGAGAGACCAGACCAAACACAGACCGGCTGGAAATGTATTGTGAATGTTCCTATTTTCTTTCTTTCCATTTTTTTTTTCTTGTCAAAATGAGGGGAAATGTTTCGTAAAGCCAAAACCGTTTTGGATCTGTTGAGCAACATGCAGTGAGTGATAATGAGAACGTTTATGATGACTATAAACACAGCATTGGTGGAGGACTTGCATGTTGATACAAATATTGAAAGTAATTTCCTGACAGCAGAACATATTATTTATGTTTATCAAACACGAGTCCAGGCCAGATCCCATGACTCTTGAGATTATTGACAAGTTTAGAACATATTATTGTCTACTTTTATTATCTGCACATGTCTGTGTACCACGGCAAGAGCTTGTTTATATTTCATACAAAAGTTTTTTATATGTAAAACTTGGGAAATCAGGGGTAAAAAATGAATAGATACCAACGAAAGACTGTTTTAACCCACGATGCAGCTTTGACACGCAGTATTTTCTTGAGTTTGAGTAGGTGTTCTCCTATTATTCCCCACGTCTCATTGCTGTCTCCCCTTCTTCATACAGTACTTTGAATTCCCATCTGCTTTCACCATGTCAGGATTCCACCTCTGTGATACAGTGAAAGAGAAGACCTATAAAGATGAAACAAATAAGAACGACTGTAAGACCAGTATTGTTAGACTAGAAGTTTTTTATAATTAAATGCCAAATTATTAAAATAATGGGATTTGTGTATTAATGCCTTGCAAAATTCCAATAAAGGCTTACATTTGTTTCTAAGTGCCAGAGTCTTTGTTTGACTTGTTCTCTTTTTAGTGCTGCATCCTGTCATAAGTCTCAAAAATGTTATCACTCCGTTGTGAATCATTACAATATGTGTAAGTGACTGAACAGTCAAAAAGGGGGCATTACATTTCATTGAAACAGATTATTCTCAGGATTTGGAACTATATTTTTTTGTTGATAAGGTGTTCAAAGGTTCCTCAGCTATTAGCGATGTAGCACAGATTAAGAATTACTTCAGATTCTTGCAAAGTGTCCCAATTTTGAAAAGAATGGGACCGTATTTTAATATTTTGCCATACTGAAACATTTAGCCCATGTTTTTGTCTCAAAACTTTCCCTAAGGCAAGGATTAACAAGAATAATTTCAGGGGGAAATCCTCCTCATTCCCTTGCATCCCTGACTTTCTGTCCACCGGGCAGGGGAGCCCTATTGCATTACAGAGTGGAAGAAGGCCGAGTGCTTCAAGAGAATGAGCCGTCACTACAGCTGTCTGCACAGGAGACAGTGAGGACGATGAGGAAAAAAGTCCTGCGGGAGACTCTGACCCTGCTACGTCCTTTCTGCCAGACCTGGAACTCAGAGGGGTGAGACTGATGGGAGGAAAGTCTCTCAGCCGTAGTAAATGATTTAGTGATGTGAAGGATATTGAAACAACAACAACGTTCATTACAATCTTGTATGACAGTATAACTGATCTAAGGCCACCTGGAAACCACTGACAAGGGTCTGGCATCCAATAAACTGAGTGAATGTTTTAAAAGGGCACACATTTTAGATTTTCTTTCAAACTTCATGGTGTCTAGGTTGTATTGTTTACAGTGTACAGTTCTCAGAGTGTAAAACGTAAGGGGCTGTATCAACAAGAGCCAGGAAGCTGCTATTGCATCAGCACACCTCGTCCTTTTTTCTAATGTAAGGATGCATGTGAAGTGTTTTGTAAAAGGCCTTGCCCGCTCTCCAATAGCTGGTGGAAAACCCTGCAAAACAATAAATAATGCTGTTATATTCTGCTCTTTGTATCACAGGAAGACTACAGAATACCTTGTTTCTAACTCGGTGGGTAAACGTGAACATCTTACATCTCATGCCTGTATGCTCCCCATGTGTGTAACACCCAAACATGTCAGAGTAGCAACATCACAGTTGGTAGGCAGCTCTTGTGCATAAACAATACTTCCTACTATTATATCCTTTCTCTTTTGAGAGTTTTCTCTTTTCCTGTGTAGAAATTAAAACAACTCTATGTCAGCCTTGTGCCTACCTGAAACTAAAACTAAACTTTCTCTTAAAATAACATTACAATGAATGTTCAATATGAGGCACATCTTCTACTACTGAGATCAAGAACAGTGTAGCATAACACAAATACTGGCTGACTGAATATCACAATAAATTGCACATAACGTTCTCATTTTTAAACATTAACATGTATACTAACTTTCCAGTCAACTTAAATACATTCTCGTCTCCCTTTTCATTTTTTTTCTTTTTTTTAAGCAACAAAGTCCCTGCAACTAGTGATGGCAAAATGAAGCTTTGAATGAAGCATCGAACCACTTGGACAATTGTGTCGGAAATAGGTTCATTTCTCGAAGCTTCAGTTACAGCGACCTCTCCTGGCGAAGTGCAAGGCTGCAGTGGGTTTAACGTATCTTTGCCTTGAAAAATATTCGATGCACACACACACTAAGACTGAATATCATGTTCTATTTGCAATTAAAGATTGATAATTGTGTGTATTGGGTTATTGAGAAGAGACTAGAGAGTGCTGGACATTTTTTTGGGCGGAGACGGCCTTTTATCAGTTATTAAAGTATTAAAGTTGAAAAGCAATGATTAAAAGTTCATCCATTCCGGGCTTTGAACCAGCTGCGCGGAGGACATGGCAGCATGCAGTCCGCCGGCTCTATCCACTGGGCTATCTATTCCTTAAAAAATTAAACTGTTTTTATATTACTCATAATTGTCTTTTTGTTCACAACTTCACATTTTGAAGTGTTTCCCGAGCCAGAACGACCTATCTTTCTTCCTGGCTTGCTCTATAATGATCCAATTCAAATGCAATACCAACAACTCAACAGCAACAACGCAAACTACGACAACAACCCACACATTGCGCATTGTTTAGAGCGGTTATAAAGTGTTGAAGCGCTCAAATTCGAAACTGTTTCAACCTGTCACCTGTCAGAATAGAGACGAGGCAGTGCATTGAATCACCTGATTGGACGGCGAACCAGTGAGTTGATTCATTCAGGAAATTAAGCAGTTGCTGGTTCGGACGTCACATGTCACGTGATTTGAAGCAGTTGCTGCTTCTGACGTCATATGTCACGTGATTTGAAGCAAGCTTCGAATCACTGCTTCTATGGAAAAGGAAGTCCAGGGTTGAAGCTCCGTTCGAAGCTTCAGTGTCAAACTGCCATCACGTCAACCTTGTGGCTTCACTACAGTGCGACCACTTCTGGTGGTAACTGAAGATGGCCCATCACCAGTGTCCCTGGCTGTGTGTGTAGTAGGGATGTGCATCTCCATCACTGAGGCGATGCGATGCGCATCTCGATACGTTGCCAACGATACGATACATTAACGATACATTTGAAACACCAGGCGATGCGATACGATACGACTCACCCCTGTTGCGATACAGTTCGATACGATTTGATTCAACATTATGCGATTCGGGGCGATACGATGTTATTCAACACGATGCAAAATAATGATACTTCAATATGGTACGACAGAGGATTTTTGTTTTATTCCTTATATGCAGCAAATCATAAATTAACAAAAAAGTGCTTTACATATTTGGTTCTCTCTACTAGTACTGCGCATCCCATCATGCTGTTTCTTTTTTACCTTAAAAAACTCTCCAGAGTGGCTACAGTACAATGTTATAACACCTCACAGTTAAACAATTTAAGTGATTAACAATGTGCAAATAACAACCACCATAGTGCAATGCCCATACAACTGCCAGCCTGATGTGCTTAACACTCATTCATAGGCTAACTCACCAGTGAGCAGAAAGCAGTGGTTTCTATATGAACAATAAAGAATACAAATAACCTTTCACAAACAGGTCTTTCATAACTGCTTACAGTGAGGAAGACATTTAAACTATTATTGGCAGTCACAGGCTGCTGTAAACTAAACTCCACTCTCTCTGACAGAACACCTCACTGAGTGATTGAACTCATATGTCTAACTTTCAGGTTTCTCTTTTCAGCCGCAGACCCCACGTCGCCTCTTTATGTGCGTCGCTACGTTCCTCGTACTACTTGTGTACTTTAAAGCGGCACGGCATCGTTTACAATTTGCGAGCGATTTTTCAAGTTGACCGTCTTTCTTGAAAAATCCGAAGTGTTGCCAAACGTTTGATTTGTAGGTATTTTTCGGTGCGCTGTGTTTCTCTTTCTCCTTGACCCCTGGGGGGCGCAGAGGCTTTTTAAAAAAAAATCATAATTTGAAAAATGATTGATTCGAAAATAATATGATACAGTACAGTACTATTACGTCTGGGTCTCTGTGTTTCATTAAAGCTCGGCTCTGTGTGTGTGTGGAACGAGCCATTTTGTGTGCGTGCACGAGCGAGAGAGAGAGAGCGCACCGGTACCGGAGATCGTTGTTGATAGCTTCTGGTGCTAGCGAGCTACGCTAACGGATATAAGGAGTTTTTTTCAACAACAAAGTGGAGGAGAGTCCTCTCCTGTCAGACTGAGAGGCTCAGTGAACTAAAGGACTCTCTGAGTGTTTAGATAGTTAACTTTAGTCTAAGTTATCTCAGTGGGTCTCAAACGGTTTGGTCACCATTAATGTAAACAATTATTTCCGAGGCACACGTTTATATGATCATTATAGTTATAAAAAAATAAGAGAATAAATGAAAAACAGGTATGAAATACTATATGACAGTAAAACAAGAATACAGTTTGAAAGGGTGATTTTTAAAATATCCATAAAGAAAAAGTAAATCTGTTTACAGTTCTGCTTCATATGGGTGTTGAGAGAGGTATCCATAGATCTCTTCATGTTGCTCTCAAAGTGCACCAGATTGATGCTTTTATCTTCAATATTTAAAAATAAATCTTCCCGGGGAGCTTGCCCCTGGATCCCCCTATGTGAGGTCCACACACCACCTATAAAAATAGCACTTTACCCCTGCTTACACCTATATGCCGTGAGCTGATTATCGAGCCTTCATTGTAACAGTCGGGTACATTGTGTATTTGCGTGGGGATTGTTGCAGTAGAAAATTCCACTGTAGCGACCGGTACATTAATGGGAAACCCTAAATGTTTGAGCACCCTCTATGAAACGTCAAGCTACCCCACAGCACCCCGAAAATAAATCTCTGGCGCCGCCACTGAGCCTGACTATTTGTGTTGGGGGGCCCGACTTTTTTTTTTCTCCAAAGGGGGGGCCTGACAGAAAAAGTTTGAGAACCACTGCAGCTTTCCTCGACATTGAGGGTGTTTCTCAATGTTGAGTACGCTTGCTTGGTAGCACATGTCTTCCGAGTCATTTGCTTCAGAAGCGAGACAAGAATACTCCTGGCATTCGGAAAACCAAGAGTGGAACAGGCGAGCAAGTGTGCAGGTGTGCGTCATATGAGAGGCCCCGCCTTACATTTTCCGCCACAGATTTGGGGAAATTGGTCCGTACGCAAAGTATTGTGGGGATTTGAAGACAGCGGAGTCTACACATGTGCAGCCTCTAAATTTCTCCAAACGACGTACGCCGGGCTCGGTAGAATTCCAAGTATGCTGGACATTGGAACAGTACTTCGGCGGCACTCGATGACGTAGTATGATTGAAATAGTGGCTCTGGAGCAGCTTTACTCGACATTGAGAAACACCCTCAGAAACACCCACAGTCTCAGAGTGACTGGTGTCAACAGTCTCTATGTCAGTGGTGTTCTGTAAAAGGAACTACTGTTTAAAGGTTGTTCCTACACGGACCGTAGGTTGTGTTACACCAGGGTCTGAAGCAAATACACACGTAAATATACGCTGCCACTTGAGTCTTTATTAGTTATACACACACGGTGTCAGGGGCGGACCCCAGCTGCCCCCCTAACTTTTGTGTCCCTAAAACTGTACTTGTAGAAACAAACCTACACTATGTCCACAAGCTTCTCAAGCAACGAAACAAGCATTTCATTCATTAAAAGTGAATCATTTTAAATATCATCTTAGGCCCGTTAAAAACGTAGCTACGGCCCTGCATTAAACTGCGGAGCAGCGTTCACACAGACCGCGGCTCACACCGCTGCAGAGAGACCGAGCTGTCCCAGCACCTGAAGGTGGATCAGCTTCCCCTGGGAGCATTGATTTCCCCTTCCACTCAGTGGCGGTTCTAGACCAATTTGACTGGGGGGGCCAGGCTGGGGCCAGTTATTTTCTGAGGGGGGCACAATAAATGCAGGACGAAAAAGACAAAGACAGTATGAAGTAATTGCGCATAAGAAAACAATGCAATATAGTTATTGGTATTTGTTTCATAACACATTATTATATGCTGACCTTTAACCTTTGTGTGCTGTTTGGGTCTGTGGGACCCGTTTTCAGTGTTTACTAAAATAAATTGTATGCAATTAAATTATTTGAACCTGCTGTATTTGGGGTTGGACCTCACATCCTCTAGGGGGGAAGATCTTTTTTTTTAAATGTTGAAGTTAAATGCATCAATCGGGTGCACTTTGAGCACAAAATGAATTTATGGATACAGCTCTCAACACTCAGATGAAAGGGAGCTGTATACTTTTCAATAATCCAAACATCTTTAGAATATGATCTCAACCAATAACAAATCATTTAAACTTATTTATTCTTATCTTATGTTACCTAGTTAGCATTCTTTCTTTTTATTTATGCATATTTGACTAATCACTCCCCTTTTAAACAGTTTTTTTTTTTTTTACTGTCCTATAGTACACATTGGAATGATTCTTACTTAATTTTTTACAACTATATTAAATAGATAAAGGTGTGCTCGCTCACAGAGGCTGTGTGCTCCTCCGTGGCGATGACGGCTTGCGTTAAAAAAATTTAAAAAACATATTTGTAAAGTGGGGGCTATTGAGGGCTTGCGAGCTACCGGTAGCTCGGGATCGACGTGTTGGAGACCCCTGCTCTAATGGGTCCGACTACAATGACAAATATCGTTAGTTTCGCCTATTCCGTCAGCCAAGAAATCGTTTAATCATAAACTATTTCTTTTTTTTTTTTTTCATTTTCAGGGGGGCCACAGGGGGGTCCAAAGTCAGTGTTAGGGGGGCACTGGCCCCCCCTGGCCCCCCCTTAGAACCGCCCCTGCTTCCACTAGTTTTGTTTTTTACTAAGGACGAGAGCTTGAAACAAAATATTAATAAAACGCTGCCGTTTGAATCGATAGCGTTTAACAGACGCTGTTTGGGATGTTACGTTACAAAATACTACACAGACAGCGCTAGCTGGGAGATCGATCACTTTATTTGCTAAACTATGCGGTACTATTAAATCCATGTAAATTACACATCACAGCAATGAGGCCAGATAAATTAAACCAGGATACATCCTTTACCGTCAAACTGGATCTAAACGCAGCTGCCTGTGTGCGCTTGATAAATACTTTCTGATGTTATATTTATTATATGCTACTTAAGCTGGCCCTAACGTGTAAAGTTATACAAGCATTTGTACCAGTGCTTTTCACACGTAGACTCTTGCAGGCCAGAGTAGCTGGAGTGATTCAACAACAACAAAAATACATATCTGAAGTGATCAGGATGAACAGAAAGAGGAAAAGGAAAAGAGAGTACACTGAAGAGACCAGGAGGGTCAGAGCAGGAGGAAGCCAGGAGGAGATGAAGAGACCAGGAGGGTCAGAGCAGGAGAAAGCCAGGAGGAGATGAAGAGACCAGGCGGGTCAGAGCAGGAGGAAGCCAGGAGGAGATGAAGACATTAGTGAAGAAGAAGAAATGTATGTGAGGAATAAAGATGAAGTGTCAGAAAGAGGGACAGAGGCAGGGATCAGGAGGCAGAGGAGACTCCAGCTGGACCACATGGTATGTTTTTATTCTCCTTGCATACATATTCCATTACAGCTGCACAATCTAGCGGCTCTTAGTATTGACAAATATTTATTGAAATGTGGTGCTGCACAGGTCACCTTTAGCTCTCTGAAGAGATGGGTGGTGTTATTTGTGTACTTAATTATAACTAAGTACTCTTACTGTACTTACAGTAAACAGAATTCTAGGGTATCATGAGTATTTTGTGCTGTTTTATACTATATTTTAGTTTGTTTGTCTGAACACCTTGTTTCTCTTGTGCATTAAGAACACTTGTGTTAGGGCATGATTTAAGAATAAATAGGTTATATATACAGTATAAAATACCACGCACTGTCCGCCCTCCCATGCCACCCTGGCATGACCTCTTGCCCCCCCTTTGCCACCCCATGTAAAATGTTCTAGAACCGCCACTGCACGGTGTACATAACCATACATGCCAACCTTTCCAAATCCAAAAGAGGTAGGTTTGCGCACGGCAAATGTCCACGCCCAAATGAGGTAATCAGAAGAAATGGAACCCCAGTAATTACATGTATAAACCATGTATTTAACATATATTGCATAATTGTATGCATTTTTCAGGAAAAGTGGTAGTTTGGTAAACAGTGACATCAACGACATGTTTGGTCTGTAAAATGCTCGAAAAGTAAAAGAATGGGAGATAAATATCCCAAAGTCTCCACATTTTATTATATTTTTAATGTGTTTGTATTGCTCTTTCAGTTGAGACAGTGTAGATGAAGGATGTGTCAGGATGTAGAAAGACAGAACTCTTGTGTGAACATTGGATAAAGTCAGGTTCATATTCTTGTTTCATGTTGTTGACATTAAAGTCAAAGGTTTGCACAGAGCAAAATATCTTTGTGTTGCGCCATAAATCAGAAAATAATGCATTAAAAAAAAGTAATTTCCTGCATTTTTCTACTGATAAAGTGTGATATAAATAATGTACAGGCTTTCAGATTGCTGTAGTTCACTAAACAGAGACATTAACGACATGTTTGGTGTTGAAAATGTCCGAAAAAGTGAAAGAATGGGAGATAAATATCCCAAAATCTCAAAATGTTATTATATTTTTTTTGTGTTTGTGGTCCTCTTTCAGTTGAGACACTGTCAGTGCTTCTCAAAGTGTGGTCCGCAGACCACTGGTGGTCCGTGAGCGCCCCCTAGTAGTCCGTGAGTATATTGGTAACATTTCACATTTGAAATAAATAAATACATTTAAAGGGGACCTATCATGCAAAATGCACTTTTGTACGTCTTTTATACATGAATATGTGTCCCCGGTGTGTCAGGGAACTCACCAAGTGTCAGAAAACACAACCCTCTCTCTTTTCCTCCATACCCAAATGAATCTCTAAAAACGGGGCTGCAACGGATCTGATACAGACTGATACAGATTTGAATTTTTCTGACTTCAGAAAAAAGGAGCTCCGCCTATATGGGCAACTCTCCACCGATCAGGAGGAGACAGCCACGGCCATTGCCGTTCGAAAGCGCTGGAGACGCTGTAGTACATATGCCAGGCCTGTAAGTGGCGCTGTAGTCTGCCACAAAAGCAGCGAAGAAGACTTCTCACAGAATCAGCCCTTGCAAAAACAGGGCTAAAAAAAGAGCAAATAGAGCGAAATGAGGCCTGGCTAAAATGCATGATCTGTTTGGTATTTTGAAAAAAAAACTTCGCAGACATGTTTTATATAGGTATGGCCCTACAATATATTATTCAAATATAGCATGATAGGACCACTTTAAGTTTTCCGCACTCTCGCGGGAATATCTCCGCAAGGGAGCTTAAGTTTCACTTTCGATTGCATGATATAGCCCAGATCAACACCTTCGTCACACATGTTGCCACCTGTTTGTACCATATTCAGGCGATTTGTAATCTGTTCTAGAAAAACGATGTGTTTTTGGATATTTGTGGGGTTAGGTGGTCCGTGAGTGTTTTTTTATTGGTTAAGTGGTCCTTGGTATGAAAAAGTTTGAGAAACACTGCTGTAGGTGAAGGATGCTTCAGGAAAAGACCAAACACTGGATGTCTTTCAGTCGCCAACATGTGTTTTCGAGACACTGATATTAACGGGGAAACCCTGCAGGACTCAAATGCCTAGTCTCTGGCCGTTTCTCAATGTCGAGTATACCTGCTGCAGAGCCACTATTTCAAGTATACTACGTCATCGAGTGGCGCCAAATGCTGGGCATTTAACATGCATTTAAACAGTCCTTCGGCGCCACTCGATGACGTAGTATACTTGAAATATTGGCTCTGCAGCAGGTTTACTCGACATTGAGAAACGGCCACAGAGGACTGTTTGTATGATGGGATCACAGACACGCTGCAAACGGTGTCCGCCAAAAGTCGAGTCCAGTGTCTATGTAGTGTCATTTTTATTTGTTATAGTTTGGGAAGATTGAAAATCGGTAGGGAAAGCCAGCTAAGTCGGTAGGCGGTAGAAACATGTCAAAAGCGGTAGACTACCGCCCAAATCGGTAGGGTTGGCAGGTATGCATAACTTAACATGGTGTCAGAAGTAAAACGGAAAGTAAAGGAATAACAGAAAGACAAACTAAACCTGAAGGAGAAAAAGGAAAGAAAAAAGAGAAAATGGACGGAGATATACCGGCGCAACAGGTAGCTCTACAGTTAGCTCCACAGTTAGCTCCACAGCTAGGTCCACAGCTAGCGCCGCCAGGCAAGTTCGACTTTTCCAATGCTAACTAAATGAATAAAGCGGTTTGAACGCTACAGAATAGCTTCAGGACTGGACAAGCAGTCCCCAGAGTTCCAAGTGAATGCCTTCATGTATGCAGCAGGCAGGCCCGGCTCCAGGATGAAATGACTGAGGGGGCTGTTAAAAAATCTGAGGGGGCGATTTTTTTTTCACAACAACGAAAAATACTGGCAATGTAATTAATTGACACACCAAGCTTTTTTCCTTCTCACTGCTCTACAATCTCTTTGCTTCTTCATTTTTATTCCGGATTTACCCCTCATTCTGTTCTTTTCCTCTGATCTTTAATAATAGATAGTACATTATTAGATGGCTGCACTTTGGCTAACATTGATTTCCTCAATTTATAAATTGACAGGCTCTGTAATTACACCATAACCTTTTTCTCCTCTATCCCTTAACTCGTCTTCCTATCAGATTTACTTACTTACTTACTAACTATCTACTCTAGTCATGTCAGGATTAAAGAACAATGTATCTGGTTATTTCCAGGATTGAATGTTCAAACCAAGGCCTAAAACCTGGCATTTCATAAGAAAGTGACTAATATATAAACCAAATGTAATATTGGATAAAATACTACTCCAACTGGACAGACACAGATTAAAAATAAAAAATTAAGTCCCCTGGTTTGTCTCTAGAGTCTAATCGCGCATTTCCACTACAGCGCGGAGCTCGCTTTAAGCGTGCCGAGCCGTGCGGGGCCCGTTTTTGGTTGCGTTTCCACTTACGGCCCCTACACACGGCGGCGTGCGTTGAAGCTTGCCGGCAGGTATGTCTGAAGCTAGACCAACAACCAATCACCTGAATCTCCCGCCCCGGACACACAAGCAGCGGTTTGATTGGCTAGAGCTTGTACTGGCATACGATTCGATTGGCTGACGTTTCCGTCGAAGCTTCAAAAGTAGAACATTGCTCTACTTTTGAAGCGAGCAAAGCTATGCTTTGCTCCCACAATGCAGTTCGGCGAAGCGTGACGTCACCCCATTCAAAGTGAATGGGCAGAAGCGTTGAAGCTTCAACGCACGCCGCCGTGTGTAGGGGCCGTTAGCGTAGGGGCCGTTAGCGTAGTACCGGCTAGCGGGTACTATTTCACAGTTTTTCTGGCCCCATAAAATCGAGGTTCTTTCCGGGCCAACAACCAGGCTGAGTCGGGCTGAGTATGCTAAACTAGAGAGAGAATCGCTGGCAAGGGGGCTACAACTACAACAAGATGAACATATTTGACCGTGATTTAATTGTAATACACGTTTCTAAATGATGCCGAAGTAACAACATACTGATACCGGTTAGTAAAAACCATGAATTAATGCTTTGACAAGTCTGCAGACAGACGGCAGGCGAAAAACCTTTTAAAATGCGTGTTTTCGAAAAGGAGATCGGCTAAGCTAACGCAGTATATGCTCCGACCGTCCACACTCACAACAACGGCCTATACAGACATAAATAAACCAGCGACTGTATTCGCCATGACACAGACAGTCTGTGGTTTGTACTTGTTTAACTTTTGTCTAGTTTCTGAACAGATATGAGGAGCTGTGAGCTTGAGTGCTAACAGCTAACGGCTGATGTTGTTTTTCTGTGGTTCTCATTGAAGATGACGTCACGGCTCCGCCTACACTGCGTTACTATAGTTACTACCCCAGTTCCTAAACTAATGGAAATGCGCCATAAAGTGAGCCAGTCCTAACAAGGCCTAACGAGGCCTAGCATACCGAGCGAGGCCGTGTAGTGGAAATGCGCCATAACTGCCATGAGAAAAATCAGATCAATTTTCCACTATCCACCACTAGATCTCGCTTATATAATACATAACATATTATTATTATAGTAAAAGGGCTCGCTTTGGCAAGAACATAAATTCGTAGTTTACCTCGTTTAAAGCACTTTTGTTGTAATACTATGGATTTAGTTGACACTACTAGCCGAGTTTCTTCTGTCCAATATTTCGCGGGCAGGTACATTGAATTAGAACAGTGTTTCTCAAAGTGGGGGGCTCTCCCCCCCTGGGGGGCGCAGAGGCATGACAGGGGGGGCGCGAGAGACCAGGAGGAAAAATGGTTTTGAAAAAAAAAAGAATCACAATTTGAAAAATTATTGATTAGAGAATAATATGATACAGTACAGTACAAGTACGTCTGGGTCTCTGTGTTTCATTCAAGCTCGGCTCTGTGTGGGTGTGGAACGAGCCATTTTGTGTGCGTGCGCGAGCGAGCGAGAGAGAGAGAGCGCACCGGTATCGGAGATCGTTGTTGTTAGCTTCTGGTGCTAGTGAGCTAGTGGCCGGGTCTCAAACATTTTGGTCACGATTAATGTAAACAATTATTTCCGAGGTACACGTTTATATGATCATTATAGTTATAAAAAAATAAGAGAATAAATGAAAAACAGCTATGAAATACTATATGACATTAAAAAAAGAATAAAGTTTAAAAGGGGAGTGATTTGTAAAATATCCATAAAGAAATAGTAAATCTGTTTCAAATGGGTGTTGAGAGATGTATCCATAGATCTTGCTAGGAGCTTGGCCCCGGACCCCCCTATGTTAGGTCCACTCCCCACTTATAAAAATAGCACTTTACCCCTGCTTACACCTATATGCCGTGAGCTGATTATCGAGCCTTCATTGTAACTGTTGCGGGTACACCCTAAATGTTTGAGCACCCTCTATGAAACGTCAAGCTACCTCACAGCACCCCCAAAAGGAATCTCTGGCGCCACCACTGAGCCTGCAACCCCGTTTTGAAGAAATGTGCAGTGCAAAACAGGCTCATTGCAGCCACTAATGCTGTGATAAGAAGACACACTTTTTTGCCAAATATCAGCATTTTCTTTCTTTTCATTTCTTTGCACAGATTGCAAAGTGGCAAAGTATTATAACTTATTGTTCTAGCAAAGGGATTGCACAATTGTATTATGTATTTTTTTTTTTGACCACACAGACTTATGGAGCATTGTTTTTATTATCACTGTTCTAGCAAGGAGATTTTTTTTAAAGGAATGCTCACGTTCATATTGATGTATTTTAATAAATGTTAACTTGGCCCATTACGTGACTATTTGTGTTGGGGGGGCCCGACTTATTTTTTTCTCCAAAGGGGGGGCTTGACAGAAAAAGTTTGAGAACCACTGAATTAGAAGAAGAAGAAGAAGAAGAAGAAGAAGACTTTTGACTTTTGCAAAAACACTTTATTTACATACTAACAATTAAACATATATTTCAAATAAAGTGCTTCATTGTGCAAGAAAAACGTTTCACTTAAAATAAATTACTATAAAACCTGTCATAAAAACTTGTGCAAAGTGCAAATCCTCATTAACAACGGAACCGACGATATCATTATAACACCAACGCTGTTTAAAAGCGTCCAAGTCCCCAATGTGCTTATAAAAACGATGCTCCAGCCAGAGTCTGGCTCTGATGTTACACAGCCAGATCGCTGTTGCCTCTTCCCCTTTCTTATTTTCAACCCTGTTTCTCCTGCTTAAATAAATGGCCATTTTTGCTTCGCCAGAGAGGTAATTCAGGAGCTGCCACTTTTCTTTATTTGTCTTTTTATATGGAGCCCCCATGATAAACACACTCTCGGTAAAAGCTATACTAAAAAGACTAAAAACCAATGTTAAAAGAGAGAAGAAACCGTGAGTCTCTTGCACTCTGTAAAAACATGGAAAACAGTCTCTTTAAAACCACAAAATGGACACTTGTTAAAAACAGCAGGATTAATAATGGAGATAAAAGAATTACAGGCGATGGCACCGTGTAAAATTCTCCACTGGAGGTCGGCAGTACGTTTTTTTAATGGGAGGTTTGTATAAAATCCTCCACTGTGGGCCTGGTCCGCTTCCTGCACCCGGTCTGGTGCTCCACACAGTGGAGGCCCTGTCCTTCAGCACATTTTTGTTGGTGGTCTTCACAATGTTCATGTAAAGGGTTTTCTTGTCAGCCCTGTGGACAGTCATTCCCTCTTTGTTTGCGACCCCGAGCAGGGGGCCGGCCAGCTCTCCGAGCCCTGGGCTCAGGTAGATCTCCGGGAAAGGGTCTGCTGGGTCCGGCTTTGGCTCTTCCCTGTCCGTAGCTCCTTAACAGTCTTTTGTCATCAGGGGAGAGGATCTGGCTCCAGAGTTGTAGGATCCTCTCGGCCACCCGGACAGAGTGCAGACCCAGCAGAGAGCCCAGGGCCCGGGCATCGCTCAGCTCCGGCCCCACTGCATCCACCAACTGCTGAAGGCACAGGGTCTTGGATCGGCACAGTGCCACCGTCAGGCCGGGTGTTTCGCTGCTGCCGACGTCCAACCTGGCTTTGTGAATCAGAGGCTCTTTCAACAACCAGTACAGAGAGTCAGTAAAAGCAAAGAGTGATCCGTAAAACCAGCAGGTGATATGCTGCACATTTTAAAAGTGTTAAAATGATGCTTAAAACAATAAATACGATCTAGTCTAGCTGATGAAATTCTATTCTCTCTGATGTGGGACCAGGTGTACTGCCTGTTGTCTCCATACATCCACCAGGCCGTGGGAGTGGACCAGCTGCCTCAGAGCATGCTGGGACGCTGGATGCGGCTCTGCATGGTTGCGATCTAAAGATGCATTTTCTGTACAATTAAAATCCCCACCCAAGAATAAAAAATCCTCCGTGGCACAACCGTTTAAAACATCACTAACTTTGAGTAAAAACAGCTTCCTCTCGCACCGTTTGTTGGAGCATACACATTTATAAAAACAACTGTAAAAAGGTCAAACCGTGCTTTTATTAAAAGCAACCTCCCT
Source organism: Dissostichus eleginoides (assembly GCA_031216635.1). NCBI lineage: Eukaryota > Metazoa > Chordata > Actinopteri > Perciformes > Nototheniidae > Dissostichus > Dissostichus eleginoides. The sequence continues at coordinate 2,775,846 of CM062274.1, read as the reverse complement.
TGATAAATGCTCGACCTCCAGTGAGACAGGATTAAAAGACTTGGAGAGGAGGAAGCCCCCCCCCCACTCAGAGAGGTGTTGTGGCTTAAAATGACTTCCCCCTCCCACTCCTTTTTCCAGTCCGTCTCATTAAAAACATCGCTGTGCGTCTCTTGTAAAAAGAGGACATCGACATGTTTGATTTTTGCACTCTGATAAATAAGTGCCCTCTTTCTTTCCTCTCTGGCTCCATTCACATTTAAACTTCCCACTCTAAAAGTATCCATTGCGAGTGAGATATTAAAAGCAAAATAAAAACAAATAAATTAAACACACACATTGAGGTTTTTAAAATCACCGCTGCCCATTTGCTTCCTTACTTTAGTTACAATTCTTTTTAATCTATAAACTTCCAGCTCATCCAAGACAGACTGCTCTTTCCTGTTCATGTGGAGCCTTGCTGAGGCACAAAAAACGGCCAAATCTGGGAAATATTCTTCTATTATTACGTTATGTTGGTTTTTTGTCTGCACCAGGTAATTTTTTATCATTTCAGCTGAGTACATTTTTTTTTGTTGACTACTGCTCAAAAAACCTGGCACATCGCTGCTGTCAGACACACAATCATCCCAACTATCATCAGCCTGTCCTTGCTCTCTTCCTTGCTTTCCCTCACTCCCTACTTTACTGCTTTTTGCAACGGTTGATGTATCTTTTTTATTTCTCCTGCGTTTAATAGCAGTCTTTTTTTATTTATCATTTCTGCTGCCACCTCCTCTTCCTCCATCTCAGCAACCTCCACCCGCTCACCCCATGTTTTCTTCTCCTCTCCTGTTTTTTCCCTTGTGTTTCACTATCTATATCCTCCTCCTGTGTCTTACTGACTTCACCTGTCTCTACATTTTCCTTTGCCAAATCACCTTGTGGTTCATTGATTATTTCAGGGTTTTTTTTCACCATTTGTATTTTTTTTTTTTTTCTCCCATCCCCTTTTTCTTCTGCTTCACACAAAACCACCACCTCATTTTCCTGAACATAATCACCCAGACCCACACCCTGTGCAACACCACCGCACCGCAAGCCGGGCACAGCAGCAGAACCGCGCTGTGTAGCGCGCCCTCGCCCGCTCCGCGTCCGAGACGCCACATCGCGCGCCACCGCCGAGTGCTCGGGAGCAGCGTTGCTGTCAACAGCAGCGGCCGCCTCCGGAGGGGGGCCCCCCACCACTGCAGCGGCCGCGTTAGGTGGGAGACACCACTCCATCAGCAGCAGCCACCTGCTGCTCCATTACAACCGACGCATCGGCCGCCGGCGCGGCAGTCCGCCCCGACGCAGCCACGGGCGGTTTCGGCGCAACGGACGGCCCTGGCGCAGACGCGGGTGGTCCCGGCGCAGCGGCGGGTGGTCCCGGCGCGGCGGCGGGTGGTCCCGGCGCAGCGGCGGGCGGCCCCGCCGCTGGCGCGTTGGACGGTCCAGCCTGCGCGTCATCCGGACCAGGCGGAGCCGGATCCCCGCGCCTCGGACAGGCATTCACGGTGTGCCCCTCCTCCCCGCAACCAAAGCACTTCATAACTGATGATGTTGCAAAAATCACATAGTCATAATCATCTACTTTAACGTAAAAACGGAGGTTAAGCTCCGCATTCCGATTGTTCAGTATCATATAAACTTGTCTGCGGTGAGACACTACGTGTTTCAGTAACTGAGACTTACATCCAGACAGCATCTTTTTCACTGGAGAAACAAGTTTCCCGTGTCTGGAGAGTTCTCTACTGAGGAACTCATCAGTTATGAAGGGAGGGACATTGGAAAGTACAACTTTGGTTGCGGGCAGCATCAGCGGCTGTACTTGTACAAACATTTTTTCTCACCGTGATGCCTGTCTCGATGACGCGGTTCACCTTCGCCACCTGATCCAGAAAGATCACCACCGCGCTGTTCATCCGCGCCAGGGACTTAATGCTGCTGTGCCCGACCTTCTCTCCCACAACCATCCCGATCTCCTCCACAGTGCATGGGAAGCCGGCTGAGATTTTAATGCCGTGCTTCCGCATGAGTTTGGCAAACTCCCCATTTACCATGGCGTCAGACGCCGGCCGGCGAGACACCGGCAGGAGAAACCCACAAAACACCCCACAAACACCACCAAAAAGCACGAAAAGTAAAGCAAATCAAACTACCACCGATAAACTATATTAAATTCACACCCATTACACAAAAATAAACGGAAAATATAAACGCAAAAGTCTCGCTCTTCTCTTTCTCTCACACTCCAAAAACTCCCAGCATGCACCAGGAAGAAGAAGAAGAAGAAGAAGAAGAAGAAGAAGAAGAAGAAGAAGAAGAAGAAGAAGAAGAAAAAATACGCTAACGCTACAAACAGGCACAACACTGTTACTCTGTTTTACTGACATCATGTAGCATTTTATTTCACCTTGCTCTATGTTTTTTAACGCACATTCAAAAACGGGAACATTTTCGGGAGTTTCAACCGGGTACCGGCCACCGAAAACGGGAACTTTGCCCGGAAAACGGGGACGTTTTGGTCACCCATAGAACAGTGTTTACAGCTAAGCACACACGCTAACATTAATGGCGCATTTCCACTACAGGGCCTCGCTCGGCCTCGCTCGGTATGGCTAGAAACACAGAGACCCAGACGTACTTGTACTGTACTGTATCATATTATTTTCTAATCAATAATTTTTCAAATTGTGATTCTTTTTTTTTTCAAAACCATTTTTCCTCCTGGTCTCTCGCGCCCCCCCTGTCATGCCTCTGCGCCCCCAGGGGGGGGCGAGCCCCCCACTTTGAGAAACACTGTTCTAATTCAATGTACCTGCCCGCGAAATATTGGACAGAAGAAACTCGGCTAGTAGTGTCAACTAAATCCATAGTATTAAAACAAAAGTGCTTTAAACGAGGTAAACTACGAATTTATGTTCTTGCCAAAGCGAGCCCTTTTACTATAATAATAATATGTTATGTATTATATAAGCGAGATCTAGTGGTGGATAGTGGAACATTGATCTGATTTTTCTCATGGCAGTTATGGCGCATTTCCACTACACGGCCTCGCTCGGTATGGCTAGGCCTCGTTAGGCCTTGTTAGGACTGGCTCACTTTATGGCTAAAGTAACCTGTTTCAATAATTAGAACCTGTTTTAATAATTATAACTTTGTCTGTGTAAAATGTATACTTATGAAACTAGACCAAGTGTTCTTATTTTTCTTTGTTTGCTGTGGTCAATTGTGTGTGCGTTGACTTAGGAATGTAGAGGATCCAGTCGGCCCCCCGGGGTTTTAATGGCCCGGATAGGAGCATGGGGGGGTTGTAGGAGAAAGGTAATAAAACTGACACCATTGAGTCTATGCAGAGATTGTTCTGAGAGAAAGATTGGGATGCAGAGTGGTACGGCCAGGTGCTGAGGATAAACGAAGATAAGGATTGGTACCTCACCCCCGTGCGACCCAGAATTGTTTATTTTATGGCTGCCATAAAATATGACCTGGGACTGATCGGCGGCGCAGGAGATCGAAAGTTCCCACACTTATGGCTGACTCACTCTGATTCGCTGTTTAGACCTCGTCAATGGCTGACTCACTCTGATTCACTGCCTAGGGCTCGCCCAGGAGTGAGTCCACCAATGGATGAACACCTAGGAAGGAGCAACCGACACAACTCCTCCCACACAACTCCTCTCCGTTTGTGGGCATAAATATGAATTCTGTACGCTCGGGCCCTTTGTTCTGTCTGACTGTCTGATACATACATCGCACGGTAGTAAGAGCCAAGGCCCGAAGTACTTCGTTATATTGTACTGTTGTTTTTACCATTAAATCAGCTTATTGTTAAACCTCATATCTCTGCGTCTGAGCCGTTCCTTTTTACAGCAGACCACTCATCAAACGAACGGAGCGGAGGGGGCTCGAACCTTCAACCACTGAAGGCTGCTTCACCCCAACAATTTGGTGACCGACCGACGTGATGAGTAGGGTCTCATAGAAGGAACACCGGCAGCCAGCGGACGAACTGTCCAGGGAAGACACCTCGAATACCTCTGACAACTAAACAAGGGCCCTACGACTGAAAGGTGAGCAGATACCTGTTATTATCAAAATCTGTGATTGGCTATACTACAAAATTTTAGAGTTGTCAGCGGCATTTTCAGTGTTTTAGTCTTACGGTAGAAAGAACAGTACTACAGAATAACACTTTCCAGTCTCAAAGAGGAGCTGTAGTTGTGTTATATGTGGGGTATTTCAAGAGGAGAAACGCAACTTTCAAAATCAATTTGAAATGACCGGATCTCGCAAACTCTTGCTGTGGGGTTAATCTAGAAGACTAAACGTGACGATAAAGAGATTCTGTAGACTGGGTTTCGACTCCTTGCCAAAAGCCACATCGCCGAAAGGGGGTGTAGAAGCGCTTCTGGAAGTCTCTCCATCTGTTGAAATATACATCGCACTATAAAAGTCAACTAGACTGTACGGGGAATATATTAACTGTGTAACGAGATTGCAGTGGTTATAAAATTTAAAGGAAGTCCAGCTGCAATGGTCGTTCGAGATTTCAGTGGTTTTAAAATTTAAAGGAAGTCCAGCTGAAATACTCTGAGAAATAAGGTGACACACACAGTAATTCTTAGACGAATTCTGGGGTTGGGGCTCATCGACTAATGTACACAGGCAATCCTTAGACGGATCTGGGGTTACATTAGGTTTATTTATTTTGAGTGTGATTAACTGTGTAACGAGATTGCAGTGGTTATAAAATTTAAAGGAAGTCCAGCTGCAATGGTCGTCGAGATTTCAGTGGTTTTAAAATTTAAAGGAAGTCCAGCTGAAATACTCTGAGAAATAAGGTGACACACACAGTAATTCTTAGACGAATTCTGGGGTTGGGGCTCATCGACTAATGTACACAGGCAATCCTTAGACGGATCTGGGGTTACATTAGGTTTATTTATTTTGAGTGTGATTAACTGTGTAACGAGATTGCAGTGGTTATAAAATTTAAAGAAGTCCAGCTGCAATGGTCGTTCGAGATTTCAGTGGTTTTAAAATTTAAAGGAAGTCCAGCTGAAATACTCTGAGAAATAAGGTGACACACACAGTAATTCTTAGACGAATTCTGGGGTTGGGGCTCATCGACTAAGTACACAGGCAATCCTTAGACGGATCTGGGGTTACATTAGGTTTATTTATTTTGAGTGTGATTAACTGTGGTTGTATATTATAATATTTTCAACATCAATTTGAAAGGACCGTCCCTGAAAGTATTGTAGAATCTTATTTGTATCTGATAGCATATACGTGACGATCAAAGGTTATTGTAGACTGGGTTTCGACTCCATGCCTTGGGCCGCATCCTCCTTAAGGAGAGGCGCTCTTTTGCAGTCTCCGTAACTGGTTGAAATACACCTCGCAACGAAAACTATCAGACTGTATACCTGTGGGAATAAAACTACAATAATTAGTAAATTATAGTACGCAGGGATATCTGGTGTTTTTTATAAGAAACTAAAACCGTTAGGAGAGGCGCTCTTTTGCAGTCTCCGTAACTGGTTGAAATACACCTCGCAACGAAAACTATCAGACTGTATACCTGTGGGAATAAAACTACAATAATTAGTAAATTATAGTACGCAGAGATATCTGGTGTTTTTTATAAGAAACTAAAACCTTTAGGAAGCGCTCTTTGTGAGTCTCCGAACGGGTTGAAATACACCTCGCACCGAAAACTATCAGACTGTATACCTGTGGGAATAAAACTACAATAATTAGTAAATTATAGTACGCAGGGATATCTGGTGTTTTTTATAAAAAACTAAAACCTTTAGGAGAAGCAGATACGAACGAAGTCAAAATGGAAGGAGAATTTGAACGTGAAGAGAGAGAATTAGGAGTCCCTGTTCCGGGGAGTTTAAGGGAACAGTGGGGACAAGCAGAGAGATTGATACTTAGCGGACTTAAGCCCGGAGATCATAAAAAGGCGAGCAGCGATCTCCGTTTCTTACACGATCAGATGATCGCAGAGAATAGAGTAGAGGGTGACGAGGCAATAAGTCTCCTAGCCACAGCACTCAATACATACGAGCGACAGTTGGTTCAGAAATTAGAAACTCTCAACAAGCAGAAGGCAGGTTTTATCAGGGCTTCTAAACTTAACAAAGAAAGGGAGCTAGTTGACAAGCTAAGGAGAATAGGCCATAACGCAGCCTTAGTTATGAATGGAGTGGCAGTAACCTGCTCTCTGAGCAAAACTCCCGCCAAAAATCTGCCCGCCATAGCAGCCCCACCCAGTCCTGCACCAGCCCCTCCCACAGAAGTGATAGAGCCAGTCAGGAGGAGAAGCCATATGGTGGGCCCCTCCCAGACATCCCAGAGGGCGGTCCCCTCCTCTATCCAGATTTATACAACCCCTTTAAGACCCGACCCCCTCCCTATACGCTTCCCTCCACCTCTAACCCCCCCTCACCCAGTTCCCCTCATGACATTAAAGGAACACCTGTATCAACACATACACCTACAGATGAAGAAATACTTGACTTTGTTGCAAAACGCGTCAAATTTTTTAGGACTAAAAAAAAAAAAGGATGAAACCTCTGCCTCTGACAGAGAAGACACGGCAAGTCAAGACGGCACAGGGGACTCCACCTTCCTCTGAAACAGGTTGATATAGCCGGTGTCGGACTTTGTTTATGAACACATTAACTGAGGGACAGGTTTCTCCCCATTTGAGCTGACCCACGGCCATCAGTTTCCGGGTCCTGGAGCATTAGCAGTAGGGAAAGAAGTAGAGGAAATAGCTCAAAACCATATTACCAGCAACTTAAGGGCTTGGTATGAGATTTCTCCACCCAGGTGGCTGACGCCAAAGGGGGACCGGAGAAGCACGAGGCTAACACCGCAGAATTCATCTGGCTGAAGGTCATCCGTCCGAAGTGGCTCAACCCAAGGTTCACCGGCCCGCACAGAGTGACTCAGAGGACATCACATGCAGTTCGCCTCGAAGGAAAGGGGGAAACGTGGTATCATTGGAGCCAGTGCGCCGTTGGAAAACCTCCAGCAACGTTAGACGACATCAGAACTGACATCGCTGCAGCAGGACGAGAGACGACACATCTGACGACGACAGCCCAGCAGAAGCAACGACCCACACAACAGATGACAAGGACAAAGACACAGAGGTAACAACAGGCGATCTTGGAAAGGAGATTACGGCCGGCGAGGAGGCGGACACGAGTCTACTCTGAAACACACGACTCCATATAGGACCCGACTTTTTTACTCCCACCTTTAGGGGCACTTTCCAATAAGTAGCAGCATTTTTATGCCCACCTATAGGGCCTCTTTCTAATAAGAGTAGTAGGTTATATATAACGAGAGGTTAGCCCTATAGTTAAAGGGCAGTGAAAGTCTCCCCACTCACCAGACCTTATATTTAACAGGTTCTGGGAGCACAGTATTTACCATTACAGGGTACTATTTTACACCCTAGTTTTAAAAAATCTCCTTAGGAGATTTTAGCATTGTGTTCAACCTAATTACAATAACACGGACCACTGATTAAAGGTACTCAACAATGACAGACTGTGGATTACACTTCCTTATTGTTTGTTGGTGTACTCTGCTAGTGGGAATCGTGGTTTTACTTGGGACACTGTTTGTATCTTGAACACCATTCTTAGTTATATGGCCCATTAGCGAATTGCCTTATTATTTGATTGGGTGTTAATTCCTTGTGTCCTAGTAAATCTCCTATTATTAATAACAGAAATAATGTGTGTTCACCCTTGCCTTTATTTTTGTTTTAATGATTCCATTGACCACCCAGACTCCATTCCCCCGCCAGAGGAGTCCGTAACTAGGGTCAAACGGGCCAAACATGAGGTAGTTGTTACCAAAATGTCTCCTAAACAAACCTTCACTTTCCAAGCAGGTAGTGATGGAATAATGCAGACAGGATCAACTATGTACATTACAATGTGCTCCGTTTAGCTAATCTCACTAGGGACCTGTAGAAGGACTCGCTGAACAGCTGGGGCCGACTTCCCTTATGGCTGAAACAGAATAGAATGGCCCTTGACATGCTGTTAGCTGAGAAAGGAGGTGTGTGTTCAATGTTTGGTGATATGTGTTGTACTTTCATTCCAAACAATACGGCTCCGGACGGTTCCGTCACAAAGGCTTTAGAAGGCTTTCGCACACTATCCATAACTATGCATGAACAATCAGGGATACACAACCCCTTGGAGGAATGGTTTACAAACATGTTTGGTCAATGGAAAGGTTTAATAATGTCTCTTTTGATTTCAATAGCTACTTGTATTGCCATTTTAGTAACATGTGGTTGTTGTTGTGTGCCTTGTATCCGCTCATTGTGGGACAGACGCAGTAGAAAAGAATGACAGTGGTTATGTTTTGAATGCTTTGTGTGAATTGATCTCTGGAGGTGAGATCAAAAGGGGGATTAAAGTAACCTGTTTCAATAATTATAACCTGTTTTAATAATTATAACTTTGTCTGTGTAAAATGTATACTTATGAAACTAGACCAAGTGTTCTTATTTTCCTTTGTTTGCTGTGGTCAATTGTGTGTGCGTTGACTTAGGAATGTAGAGGATCCAGTCGGCCCCCCCGGGGTTTTAATGGCCCGGATAGGAGCATGGGGGGGTTGTAGGAGAAAGGTAATAAAACTGACACCATTGAGTCTATGCAGAGATTGTTCTGAGAGAAAGATTGGGATGCAGAGTGGTACGGCCAGGTGCTGAGGATAAACGAAGATAAGGATTGGTACCTCACCCCCGTGCGACCCAGAATTGTTTATTTTATGGCTGCCATAAAAGATGACCTGGGACTGATCGGCGGCGCAGGAGATCGAAAGTTCCCACACTTATGGCTGACTCACTCTGATTCGCTGTTTAGACCTCGTCAATGGCTGACTCACTCTGATTCACTGCCTAGGGCTCGCCCAGGAGTGAGTCCACCAATGGATGAACACCTAGGAAGGAGCAACCGACACAACTCCTCCCACACAACTCCTCTCCGTTTGTGGGATAAATATTGTGAATTCTGTACACTCGCGGCCTCTGTTCTGTCTGACTGTCTGATACGTACATCGCACGGTGGAAGAGCTGAGGCCCGAAGTACTTCGATAAGTACTTCGTTATATTGTACTGTTGTTTCTACCATTAAATCAGCTTATTGTTTAATCTCATATCTCTGCGTCTGAGCCGTTCCTTTTTACAGCAGACCACTCATCAAACGAACGGAGCGGAGGGGGCTCGAACCTTCAACCACTGAAGGCTGCTTCACCCCAACATGGCGCATTTCCATTACAGTTTAGGAACTGGGGTAGTAACTATAGTAACGCAGTGTAGGCGGAGCCGTGACGTCATCTTCAATGAGAACCACAGAAAAACAACATCAGCCGTTAGCTGTTAGCCCTCAGAGCTCACAGCTCCTCATATCTGTTCAGAAACTAGACAAAAGTTAAACAAGTACAAACCACAGACTATCTGTCATGGCGAATACAGTCGCTGGTTTATTTATGTCTGTATAGGCCGTTGTTGTGAGTGTGGACGGTCGGAGCATATACTGCGTTAGCTTAGCCGATCTCCTTTTCGAAAACACGCATTTTAAAAGGTTTTTCGCCTGCCGTCTGTCTGCAGACTTGTCAAAGCATTAATTCATGGTTTTTACTAACCGGTATCAGTATGTTGTTACTTCGGCATCATTTAGAAACGTGTATTACAATTAAATCACGGTCAAATATGTTCATCTTGTTGTAGTTGTAGCCCCCTTGCCAGCGATTCTCTCTCTAGTTTAGCATACTCAGCCCGACTCAGCCTGGTTGTTGGCCCGGAAAGAACCTCGATTTTATGGGGCCAGAAAAACTGTGAAATAGTACCCGCTAGCCGGAAGTACGCCAAGTGGAAACGCAACCACTCTCTACTTCTGTAATCTATTCTTTCTATTCTCTCTTTATCCAAAAACCTTTTCCCTCTCTGACCTCTCAAGGTTTTATTAGAGGGAAACAGGTTTGCAGAGTGGCTTATTCAGGCCGGGGATAGCTATGACCATATTCCCAGCTTACCTCCTTACCTCGCATCAATTCCAACTAAGGCTCCAGTGGGGACCTTGCTCCCTGCATTTGCCTCTCCACCTCTGTTTCTTACTCTCTTACTTGCTACCCTTTTCCCTCAACCTATCCTAAGGGAGTGCTTGTTCTTCCTTCTGTCTGTCTGTGTCTGTGTATTCTCATGTTCCGATTAATTCCAGCTTCCCCCAAATTTTTCGTGTTTTGTGTCTATATCTACGCCGGGATCCGGAGCCGAGGCTGATCCTGTCTGCTGTGGTCATGTGCCCTGGATCCTCTATCCTGAGTTCTGGATTAAGTCGTGGACTTCGGGTCGTGGCTGGGCCTGTCTCTGCGGTCCTGCCTGGGTCTCGTCATGCTGCTTCCCTGATGGCTCCCACAGGATTGTTTTTGACATCTTCGTGGATTCATCTTCTTATTATAGACACATGCATTTCCAAACATTCGGTCTACCTACGCTGTAAAATGTATTATCTCTTCGATTTACACACGGCATCTATTGCACGTCTGTCCGTCCTGGGAGAGGGATCCCTCCTCTGTTGCTCTCCCTGAGGTTTCTCCCATTTTTCCCCTTTAAACTGTGGGTTTTTCTCTGGAAGTTTTTCCTTGTACGATGTGAGGGTCTAAGGACAGAGGGTGTCGTTTTTCTCATACTGATATTCTGCACAAACTGTGCTGTTGTATTTGCTGTAAAATGCCTTTACTGTAGGGTACTTTTTTTAATTATATGTACAGCACTTTGGCTCGACCAAAAATCGTTTAAAAATGTGCTATATAAATAAAACTTGATTTTATTTGATTGAACCGAAAACGGGCCGGGCACGGCACGGCACGCTTAAAGCGAGCTCCGTGCTGTAGTGGAAATGCGCCATAAGACTACAAGCTCACTTGGGGTTGAGGCTTTTTTACACGTTGCTTGACTGCCTGCCCACATATCTGATCTAAACATAGTAACATGTATTGGGGAAAATAATTATTTAAAGTGATTTAATAAATGTGACATTTATTGTACTTTTTGATGGATGAATGATGCTCAAAGTGAGGGGGCAAAGAATACAACTGAGGGGGCAATGCCCCCTTTTGCCCCCTCGTGGCGCCGGGCCCGGCAGCAGGTGAGGACGCTGAGGATAATCTGAAGGTATTACCCCTCACGGGGGTTCAAAAAAACGATGATGTTGCAGAGGCTTTCACGGCACATTGTGTGAGTAAGCGGAACGTTATCTTTGAAAGAGCGTGCTTCAACAGACGCAATCAAGAACCTGGTGAGACTGTTGAGTCCTTTATAACAGCAGTGCATACACTGGCTGAGCATTGTGAGTTCGGGGCCCTCAGAGAGCAGCTAATAAGGGACCGAATCGTAGTTGGCATAAGGGATGCTAAGCTATCAGAAAGCTTGCAATTGGATGCTGATTTAACTCTAGTGAAAAAGCAGCAGCCATTGTTAAGAGGCACAGACCAAGCGACTGGAAATGTTGAAGGTAATTCACAAAATGCAACATAAAGGGCGAAAGACAGCTACAGACAAAACAGAAACGAATACATCTGAATGCAGCAGGTGCGGAAATACAAGAAAACATGCATGGAAAGAGTGCCCTGCTATTGAGGCAGAGTGTAGAAGTTGTCACAAAAAGGGACACTTTGCAGAGAAATGCAGATCAAGTGGGCGTGTCCATGACATCACAGAGGCACAGAGGGAGAGCAATACAGAAGAGGATTTTGCTTTCTTGGGAGAAATGTGCTCTGAGGAAGAGGATGAGTGGATCGAGACTGTGCAGTTAAATGAAGAAACTGTTTTCAAACTGGACACAGGAGCAAGTGTTACAGCTATATCAAGCAGCAACTACTCCAGCAAAAACCACGGGCCACTGCAACCGCTGCACAAAGTGCTGTACGGACCAGGAAACCACAGACTTAAAGTTAAAGGACGCTTTGAAGGTGAGCTGAATGTTAAAAGAAAAACAACAGAACAATACGTTGTTGAGGGACTGTGTAGGCAGCTGCTAGGTCTCCCCTGCTATAAAAGGTTCAGGTCAAGCTGAAACGCATGGAGGACATGGGGGTGATTTCTAAGGTGACTGAGCCAACACCCTGGTGTGCAGGCTTGGTTGTGGCACCAAAGGCCCAGCCGGGAAAGATTTGTCTGTGCATGGATCTTACACACCTGAACAAGTAGGTGTGTAGAGAGAGACACATCCTCCCAGCTGTAGACCACACACTAGCCATGCTGGCTGGGGCAAAAGTGTTTACCAAGCTGGATGCAACTTCCGGCTTCTGGCAGATCCCATTATCAGAGGAGAGTCAGCTTCTCACAACATTCATCACTCCATTCGGGCGATATGCATTCAATCGCCTGCAATTTGGGATCTCATCAGCCCCGGAGCACTTCCAGCGTCGCATGTCACAGATGCTGGAGGGGCAGGGGCGCGGGAAGGGGGGTGCTGAGGGCGCTACAGCACCCCCTAGCGGCAGGCAGGCGGTGCGGAGCTCCCCTGTCAGGAAATTTATTTTTATTTTAATATATATGTATTTAATTTCATTGTGCCTGAGATTATATTTTATATTATATGTTATTATTCAAATGATAATTTAAAACTATAAAATAAATCATTTTGCTTCAGGGAAGAAAAATAAAAAAGATGTGGAAAAAAAGTTTTTTGTTAGTTTTTAGTCGGCTACTTTTAACGTGACGCACAACAACACAAGTAACTGACATGGCGCAAAAACGTATCTCGGAATTTTTTCTCTCTAAAAACGCTAAATCTGCAAAATCATGTGCATAATCTGTATACTGGTCAATATCATGTTTGTGGTATATTTTAATTATTATTTTATGGTTATTGCTGCTGGAGCCGTGCATAATCTGTGTAATATGCAGTGGCAGCGCCAGGGTATGGCTGGGGTAGGCTACAGCCATACCAAGAAATGGCTTATCCCCACCATGAAAAATGATGTTAAAGTAAGCAAAATAAAGTCCGCCAACTCGCGCGGAGTAAATTGCACAGACAGCAGTTAGTAAGATTGATTTCAGTAGCCACTTGTCTGGAAATACCGAAGACTAGAAACGGTTTTGAAAACTTTTGTCACGTAGTGATCGTCTTCTCAATAAAACATCTTTGATAATGTCTTCTGGCCAATCAGAATCACGATAACGGCGTGGTGTTGTTGCAGGAAGCCCCGACGGAGAATACTTTTGCGGTAGTACATCTCTATATACATCGATACAACATTACGTGTTGATTGCACACAGAACAATGGGGGCTATCCACCCTTATCCACAATGTAAAGTAATCCACACAGCCTCTTCCCTCTTCTCTCTGTGAGGAGCAGCAGGTTCAGCTTTCAGAACAAAGTAACAAAACACAAAAATGGCATTAATTTTTTTAAATGTGTAGTAATAGATTTATTTATTTTTCTTCTCAAGAGAGTACCAGAATGTGTATTTTATGTTAGTATTTCAAAAGATCTCCCGGGGGAGAATCCCCCCAGACCCCCCTGCAGGGGTTGGGTTTTCAGCATGTCAACTCTTTCACCTGTGGGGAAATTGCAGGATTGGCTCCAGGTCGCCCTTTTTATTTACTACAAGACAAATGTGCCTTTTTATTTCATACAGTTCAATTTTGATTGAGACAGGGAAATAATCTAAACCTCACGCGTGGCGTTTCACTGTCAAGGGGGGCGATATAGCGTGTATGTAATTACATTGCAAATACTGACTTGAGCCCCACCACTGTATCGGTTAGCCCTACCATAGATTACCCAACAAAAATACTTTGGAGCCGCCACTGGTAATATGTAGCCAATAAATTCCACATTGTTGGTAAAATAATATTTTACATCTTTGTAGTGTGTGTGCTAGTGCATTTGTGCGCGCTCTGTGCCTGTAATAGTGTTCACTGGAGTCCATAGTTATGGTGTGTGTGTGTGGTTTTGCCACGCCCCCCCGTTGGTGCGTAATTAGCACATCGGACAGCTCCTCAGCACCCCCACCCAAATTACCTTCCCGCGCCTCTGTGGAGGGGTGTGATGGTACAGTGTGTCATGCAGACGACATAGTTGTGTATGGAGAGGATATGCAGCAACACAATGAGAGACTGCAAATGGTGCTACAGAGGCATGAAAAATGAATGAAAAATGTGAGTTTTCAAAAGACAGTATAATGTTGCTTGGTCACCGTGTCACAGCAGAGGGAGTGACAGCAGATCCAGAAAAGGTCAGAGCCATCACAGAAATGCCTGAACCAACCGGAGTCGACGGGGTGAGGAGAGTGATGGGTATGGCTAACTACCTGGGAACGTTTTTACCCCACCTTGCATCATACACCAGGCCCATCAAAGACCTGCTCAGTGAGAAGAATGAGTGGTGCTGGGGAGCGCTACAGAAAGAGGCGTTTCAGAGACTTAAAAATGAACTGAGCTCTTCACGTGTGCTAGCCCCATACTCACCCACAGCAGAGACGTGTGTGTCAAGGCGTTAGACGATCTTCCTCCCAGAGTGCTGAGGTTTAGACTGAGGCTGATGCATTTTACATTGTGCATGTGCCAGGCAAGTGCCTAATAACAGCAGACACCTTATCAAGAGCACCTGTAAAACACACACTCACACAGGATGAAAAGGACAAGGAGGCAGAGGTCAAGGTGTTTGTGGATGCAGTAATACAAAGCCTTCCTGCCACAGATGCCAGATTAAGAGTAATAACAGAGAAACAGAAAACTGATCCTGTGTGTGAAAAACTAAGCAGGTACTGCAAGACAGAGTGGCCTGAGAAACATGCCCTTCCTCCAGAGCTGGGGCCATACTGGCCTGAAAGAGAGACACTCACACTGGCTGGAGATCTGCTCCTCAGAGGCCAAAGAATCGTCATTGCCCAGAGCATGAGACAAGAGATCCTCAACGACCTTCACAGTGGTCATCAAGGCATTGTCAAGTGCAGAGCAAGAGCCCGCCAGTCTGTCTGGTGGCCGGGTCTGTCGGTACACATCGCCAAGCTGGTGGAGAGCTGTAACACATGTTCACAGCACAGAGCAGATCACAGAGAGCCTTTGCTGACAACCCCAGTACAGGAGACACCCTGGCAACGTGTGGGTACATACTTATTCTTCTGGGAAAATAAGACTTATCTACTAATAGTGGATTATTTCTCACGCTACATTGAAGTAGCACAGCTCAACATTGCCACAGCCAACACAGTCATTGCAGCTCTAAAAGAAGCATTCAGCCGCCACGGGATACCTGAAATGGTTGTCTCTGATAACGGACCTCAATACAGCAGTGAGCTCTTCAGAGACTTTTCCAAAGAGTACGGGTTTACACACACTGCCAGTAGCCCCAGATACCCACAGGCAAATGGAGAGGCGGAGCTTGCAGTGGCAACAGTGAAAGGTCTGTGGAAAGGAGGTGGAGAGAAACTGAAAGCTCTTACATATCGAGCCACACCTCGAGTGGTTATTCCCCTGCACAACTCCTCATGGGGAGACAGTTACGCACCACCATACCGCAGCTTCCAGCAACCCTGCGTCCCCGATGGCCAAACTTGGGAGAATTCAGGAAGACAGAGATGCGGGCAAAAGAGAACCAAAAACGCAACTACAACCTGCGTCACAGAGCCCGTCCTCTGCTACCACTGCAGTCTGGTCAAAATGTGTGGCTTCCACGAGAGGAAAAACAAGGGACAGTGATTCAGCAGGCTACGACTCCCAGATCTTACGTCGTTCGAACAGATGAAGGACAGGTCAGGAGAAACTGTGCACACCTGCGCCCTATGCACCATCCACAACCTCAGGTGCCACCGGATGAGACTGTTACAATTACAGAGCAAAGCAACACTGACTCTTACCCAGGCGCTGCCTGTCATGAAGAGAGTCACAGGCATACAGTAACAAACGACACGCCATATGGGACAACCTCAGGAAGAGTTTCCCGCCCCCCAGAGCGTTTAAATCTATAAGAGACTGTTAGTAACAATAATAATGCAGTCCATAATGTTCTGTTGTGAAATGTTCTGCTTTATATGAATATGCCTATAAGAGTATGTTTGTTGTGCTAAAGAGGGTGGTTCCTACTTAAGAGGGGAGGTGTTCTGTAAAAGGAACTACTGTTTAAAGGTTATTCCTACACATAGGTTGTGTTACACCAGGGTCTGAAGTAAATACACACGTGAACATACGCTGCCGCTTGAGTCTTTATTAGTTATACACACACGGTGTACATTACATCAGGGGTTCCCAACCCCCGGGCTGCGGACCGGTACCGGGCCGCGGAGGTGTTACTGCCGGGCCGCGAAATAGCTGTGAGTTTATCGTAATATTTGGAGAATTATAAATATATACAAATATTTTATCATAATGTTTTTTTCAAAAAGTGTCATATTATTTCATCCAGTAGCCTGGTTAAACTTTCACCAGAAAACAGTTGAAAATGGCTTTTATGATGTTTATGGGATTCGGCGGCTCAGCCTAATGTCTCAGCCTCTCGTGCGCACAAGAAAGTTACCGGTGCGCCAAGTAGGAAGAGGAGCACACAGGAGACAACCGTTTCATTGCAGACCGTTATATTTATGTGGGGAAATGGCAGTGCATACATTATTTGAGATATATTTCAAACTCGGACTTCATTTTAAGGACATGTCGGCCAGGGGTGTAGAGCTATTTGTTTAAGCACCGGATTGGCAAAACAGGAGAGTCTGTAAACCAGTTTGCCTTGATCTATGAATTCATGTCCGGGACTCTCACAGTATCTGCTGCCCACAGCTGTTTTATAGAAGGAAAACCTCCTTCACTTCATGAAATGGCTGCAGCATCAGGAGGCAGCGGGACGTGTAACTCCGCCTCTGACAAGTGCAGCACCAGCGCGCCGAGAGCTGTGCCTTTTTACGCACCGCCTTCACTGTGTTTACCTTCTTCAGAACAGCTTAAGAGTGACTGCAGGCTGCTACGTTTTAACCACACACACCTCTACACACACACACACACACCTCTACACATATCGAACTGCCCGATTATTCCCCCTATTACTCGTTTTATGAAGGAGATGTCCGGTCACCAAGGCGCATGATGTATGTCTGTAATTGAACAAATGGGGGAAATTTGGCAACGCCCTCTAGCAATTTGGCAACGCCCCCAGCCACTGGGATCCGCTGGGTTTTTGGTTGGAATCCGCTGGGTGGAGTCCTATCTGGAGTGCTACATCTGTATACTACATCCAGATCATACTTCTGAACGCGTAGCATCATCCTTTGAAGTCTTTTGGGTGCACTGAGAAGTGGTTTTCTCACTATGACCTCCAACGGCTTGTGATCACTTTGTACTGTTACTTTACGTCCATATGTGTACTGATGGAACTTTTCCATACTAAACACCATAGCTAAAAACTCCTTTTCTATTTGAGCATTGCCTCGCTCTGTTTGTGTGAGTGCTCTGCTCGCGAATGTGATTGGCTTGCCATGCTGCATGAGCACTGCGCCCAAACCTGTGTCTGATACCTCATTCACACCAACGCAACTCCGGTTCAAGCTCCGTGCTAGAGCTTTTCAGGTTCAGAACCGGTTCTTCGGTTTAGCTCGGGCTCTTTTCACACCGCTCAGAGCCCGACTGGTGCTGCGTCATTGTGTCCTCGTTTGCGTCATGACGTAACCGTTTGCGTGCCTGCTTCATAAAGCCAAACCGACAACAACAACAATGGCCGATTGTGTTGAAGCGCTACTCGTTTTGGTTTTGGTAAAAACCAGCGGTTGCCATCTGTTTCTGCAATTGTTGGAGAATTGCTTTGGACCGCATGCTCCCCTCTAGCTTCCTCTGTACCTCTTCGGAAGACCAGATTCCCAGTAGGTAGCTGGTCTCTTCAGTGGACCACTGCTGCTTGTTAATTTCTCCATCGTTGGTACAAACTGGATAAAACGCGGGCTTTTGTTGTTGTTCAGGAGTTGATCCCGCCCCTGCCCCTGCCCCCGCCTCGACGTAAGCGTGACGTATGCGGTGCTTTTGCTCTAGCCGGAGAATTTTTTGGTGCTTGAAACGAACCGGATTCCGGAGCTAAGAGGCTGCTCCGCTGTGGTTTGAACAGGAAAACCCGGTGCTTTATAAGCTCCAGCTCCGAACCGGCCCTGGAACACCGTTGGTGTGAATGAGGTATGAGGTGTCACTGGGTTATAATATTTCAGCACTGGAGCATTTGCAATCATAGCCGCGGGAAGTCATTTTACTTAGGGGGTGCGGCCAAAAGTGGGGAGATTGTCAAGGGGGGGGGGGGGGGGGGGGGGGTTGGGGGAGCTCGATGCTCGTAAATTGTCAACGGGGGGGGGCGGTGCCGGCCGTCAGCGATACGAGCCGGCCCGCTGACATCCGGCCGTTCTGTGATTCTCAAGACTACACACAACAAGTGCACACCGGGATAAGTCCCGATTCTCCAAACCACATTGACAGTGGCATTTCAGTTGGTGCACTAAATGTACATATTTATAAAGAAAAATCAGTTTTTCAAATTTACACCATTCGCCAACAGGGGGTGCTGCAGCACCTCCAGCACCCCTACTTCCCGTGGCTATGTTTGCAATTGTCTCTTTCAGTTTGAGGAAAGCTTCCTCATGCTGTTCCAACCAGCTCCACTCACAGTCCTTATGTGTCAGTTTCCTCAACACCTCACACTGGTCAGAAAGATGTGGGCAGAACTTGGCCAGATCATTTACCATACCTAACAGCCTCTGAACTGCTTTAACATCTGTCGGTTTTGGCATTTTTGTGATTGCCCTTACCTTCTCAGGATCAATCTTTAGTCCATTCGTCGTCAGGAGGTGGCCTATGTATGTGACCTCCTTTTTTCTCAGTTTGACCTTCTCTTCGTTGAGTTTAATGCACTTTAGCTTGCATCTGTTGAGAAACTGGCCGTTTCTCAATGTCGAGTAGCACATGTATGCTGGGCATTTAAACAGTCCTTCGGCGCCACTCGATGACGTAGTATACTTGAAATAGTGGCTCTGCAGCAGCTTTACTCGACATTGAGAAACGGCCACAGTCTCAGTTTTTCATCATGATCACGTTCAGCTGCTTCTTGCGTCTCACCTTGTCCTGTGATTAGCACATCATCTGCGATAATGTACAGACCAGGCAGTCCATCCAATGCCTGAGTGAGCTTTCTCTGAAATACTTCAGGTGCAGGGCATTCTTAGCCATCGATAACGACCAAACGGGGTTGAAAACGTTGTTAGGTAACTGGACTCTTCTTCCAGTTTGACATGCCAGAAACTGCTTTTGACATTGCATACTGTAAACACTTTAGCTTTTGAAAGGTCTGGGAGTACGTCTTCTATGGTTGGTAATGGGAAGTGGCTGCGCTTTAATGCCTTGTTCAGAGGTCTTGGATCAATGCATACTCTTGGCTTCCCATTCTGCTTTTGTACCACAACCATCCCGCTAATCCAGTCTCTGCTGCACTCAACTGGTGTGATGATTCCTCTGCGCTGCAAGTCCTGCAGTTCCTCCTTCAGTGGCTTCATCATGGCGACTGGGACACGTCTCTTGGGCAGCTGCACAGGTTTTTCAGTATTGTCAACCTCTATTTTGTATTCCCCCTCAAGACACACATCTCCAGTGAACACATCTGCATAATCTGCTTTCATCCTATATTTGGTCCACTGTCCACTTGTGTGCTTCTCTGAGGTAACAATAGTGTCTAAAGCCATAATGTTTTCATAATGCACCTTTATCAGCTTCATGGCTTCACTCGCTCTTTTACCAAGCAGTGGCACAGAACAGTCCTTATCCACCACCTGGAACATCAGCTGGTACAGTTTCTTGTTTATGGGGTTTCTTAGTTTTATTTGACATTGCCCCAGTGGCCTCAGTTTTCTTTTGTTGTACATGACCAGTACAGTCTTTGTGTCTTCAAGTTTCGTATCAGCATTGAGCAGATTAATTGGGATGACATTGCAGGTAGCACCACAGTCTATTTGGAATTTTACAACATCCCTGCCCAGGAGCATGCCTGCAAAGAGCTGAGTATCCTTCTCTTTACTTGTGTCCATTTTATTCACAACTTCAGTCTCTAACTCACTGACACAGAGAATATCTTCATACTCATCACTCTGGCGTTCTGCAACATTGTGTACTGGTTTATTTTTTCTGTGTTCCAGTTTTGCTCTACATTTCACGGCAAGATGGTTCTCTTTTCCACACTTTTTGCACTTCTTACCGTATGCCGGGCACTTCTCTTTGCTTTTTTCATGCGTTTTCCCAAAACTTGCAATCCACTGTGCTGCCGGTTTGTCTCTGGCGGGCTGCACCTTGCACTGCGTGCACCTCTTCAGCCAGCGATCCGCATATGGTTTTGCTGTTCTCATGAGACAGCTCCGCAGCTCTGCAAAGCTGTGTGCATGCGTCCAGCATTATGTTCTTCTCCCGTAGCAGTCTCTCTCTCATGCTTGCATTGTTAATCCCACACACAATCCCAGCAGCCGCCATGAGTCTGATGTTCAAAGCTGTCACTGTTGCCCCCTGTCGCAGTCTGCAAACTGCCTGAAGCAGGGATGCCTGTCCGCTTTCTGACAGGGTGGCACTTAGTCTGCCTGCATCGAGCAAAAATCCCCAGATACCCCATCTGCTGGTGAGGTATGGGACTGCTCTTCTTCCAATTGACCGCAATCCACTTGGATCAATTGGGCTGTGTTTGCCTATTCCCTGGACCTGGCCATGACTATGAGGTCGTATTACAAGACCCTCATGCCATGGTCGCGAAGTGGCTGAAACGCTGTGGCCACACATTTGCTGAACGTGCGTGGGGATAGGGAGTAGCCAAACGGTAGTCTGTTGTACTCGTAGGCTACCCCTCTGGAAGGCAAAACGCAAATACTTTCTGTGCTTTTGACTAATTTTCGACATGAAAGTAAGCGTCCTTCAGGTCGATGGTTGTGAACCAATCGCCCGGCTGCCCTAGTTCCAGTAATTGGTTTACATATGAAACTTTTTGCAGGCAATGTGCTGATTCAGGCTGCAAAGATCCAGAATGGGTCTGAATTCTCCTGTCTTCTTGGGAACCAGGAAGTACATGGAGTAAAGCCCCTTTTCTCTCTCCTGAAAGTGCACAACAGACACAACCTGTTTTTGCAACAGGGCCTGAATCTCTGTTGAAAGGAAACCTATCTCCTCCTGGGATGATAGATTTGCCTCTCTTAAAGTGCCAGTGAAGTGCATTTTTTTGCGCCAAAGTGAAATGGCAGTTTCATTTCTTACATATAATTGTACCTGTTCATGGCTAAAATAATTTTTTAGGAAGTGCGAGGGACGAGATAAACATCGCAAATTTTTCAGAGTCTGAGCCTACCGCTGCTGCAGACGATAGCGGCTGTGACGTCACAAGATGGGCCCAGTTGTGATTGTAAACATGGCGGAGCCTTCGGAAAGTGATACTGGTGCGAGAGAAATGAGTGATTTTGACAGCTTTTCGGACAGGATAGATGAGAAAGTGGCCATGGAAGTCAATTTAGTTGAGGACAATATTTTGTCATAGATCTAGAGTAGATCTACACACAGGATTGGCCATCACCTGATCATACATTCATCTGTTCATAGCATGATGCAACATTCATGTTCACATGCAGTGTTGTGCTAGTTACTGAAAACCATAAGTAGTTACAATTACTAGTTACTTCACTACTTACACCAAAAAGTAATGCGTTACTGTGAAAAGTAACTTCTTAGTTACTTAGAAAAGGGCACCCATTAATGCCCTTATACTGTAGCCTTCATTTCAGTACTGTTATTGCATCGGAGAATAATACAACCTGTTGATCAACTTGACATGCATTTGCATCACTGAACTCTGCTAAGCAATGTGGTCTATACAAACCAAACACAAAGATATGTTTCAAAGTGCCAATCCAGCCGCTGTTGCTTAGGTGGAGGTGGAGTGGCGTCGGATGAGTCTGGGTCTGTGGTCTTAGCTACTAGCTTCGCTACTAGCTTCGTCCCAGCATGTTTTTTCTGCAGATGTTTCAACAGATTTTAATTGCTGTTTTGGGCAGTCGATAGGATCTTTGACCCGCCAAGACACAACTTACATTTAACTAAAACGTTCTTTCTTTGTGCTCGACAAAAGTGAAATAGTGAGAATATCTCCAGGCGGAGAAACTCGACTTGAGCTCTGCCGCCGCCATGACAGTCTTGTTAGTTAACCAAACACAGTGGCGTTTATTTTTCATAAACAATCTACGAATCTACGAAACAATGACACCAGCCACTCACCTTCATCTTTTGGGAACAGAAACATCAACACAGTGGCGTTTATTTTTCATAAACAATCTACGAATCTACGAAACAATGACACCAGCCACTCACCTTCATTTTTTGGGAACAGAAACATCGCCACTTCGCAGACTTCACATTACCACAGCCAGCGGCAATGCATCGCTTCCCGTGTGTTTTTCCTCCTTTTTCGTCACTGTCGCCTCCATTGTCAGCTTTTCTCGATTGGCAATCACTTCCAGTCGACTGCGAAACACTTTCCAATCAAATACTCGCTCAAAAACGTTGGTAAATTCGACTTTGAAATAGAGACAAAATGAATGGTGGTGAATGTAAACACTTCGGCTTGGCCCATCTTGTGACGTCACGCAGTAGATCGCAAGCCACGCCCACGAAGGCGGAGGTCGACTGCGAATTTCCCAGCGGAAAATTCAAACTCGTCAAATTCGTTGCTATTCCAACATCTTTGATATGGGTTCCAATGGACAATTTTGGTCATTACTATACGTATTAGCATAAAAGATCATGCACCGTCGCACACTTCAGTGGGTCTTTAAGCCCCTGAATGGAGGAGGGACACTGCAAAACTGGAGTGAGTACCCCAGTTTCAGTGTCCTGTCCATCCATTCTGTCAGTACACAGCTAAGCTTCCATTCCCCATAAGACTGTGTTAGGGGACCTGCAAGCAGCTGTGGAGTCGCAGCTAAGAAGCTGTAGCACTCTCTGGCGGCCCACTCCGCCGCCAAACCTTCCATAAAAGGAAGATTGGCCCATGGGGGGCTAACACAGAAAGGGCCGATTTTCTACTGAGTGCTCTCGTGGGGCCGCGGCTCTGTCATAATGCCGTCTCTTTGAAACGGACATTATGGGGAAATGTGGAATTGTGGAGAGAGATGATTCTTACTCTGGGATAAATGCAATCGTTTTTACTGAATGCATTTTTCACACACACATCACTCTAGAACTAGGGTTACAATACGTAACCCACCGTTCTTCTGCGGAGGTCCCTGAACGCACCGCGGCCACGCTCACGGGGGCCGCGCGCCTTCGTATTAACGCTGTGTTTCACATTCAACTGTGAAACGCATTAATCGGAGCTATTATACCAGGCAAGGTGTGTTTTCTGACAACAGCACGCCGGCAATAGCGTCTCTTGAACCCGCACAGTGCTTTGACAGCACTTTCTGCGGTTTATTCCACTCATGTGCGCGCGCCCACCTGCTGGCTCCTTTACTGGAGTTTACAGCGGGGCGGCGAGTGTGGGACAGTGTTCTGTCCTCTGAGGATGAGCAAGAAGCAGCATACGCCAAGCTGCGACTACTCCTCATCCACGTGACCAAGGAAATCGATCCAAAGAGCCCTTCCGTAAACACGGGGGCTCCCAGGAGATCATCACGGTCTTTTTGGAAAGTGCCATGCGGCGTGATCCCCCCAACACACCCGTGTTTATTTGCAGCCGCCCTGTCACGCAGCAGCGGGGCAGAGGCCCTCTGCCCAGCCTGCTGCCTGCTGGCAGCAGATGGCCACGCTCCGCCGCCATGGTCATCACCTAGGGGGAAGTACAGACCTGAGCGGTGGACTTCCATGGACGCCGGACCCGAAAGTGCCCGACAACGAGAAGTCCTCGTCCTCCTCCTCCCCGGCAAACGGAGCAATCCGCCCCACTGGAATGGCGAACGTGAATGGCACCGCCTCGGCCATATCCTGGTCCCCCAAACACTCGAAGCAGAGGTGGTGGAGATCGGCGATATTAAGCCAGGGCACGAAGGACAGGCCCGGGTCTCTAGAAGTGGCGACTCCATGAAGGTATGATAACTCTTTCTTCTTCTTTCAAACGTTTTACTTTCTCTGCTTCAGTTGTTGCTCGCTCGCTGAAGAGAAAAGGATGACAGTCAGGAGGCGTGGCCGCCTTATATACGGTGGGCTTGCGCACGCATTCAGGTAGGCCCGCCCCGAGGGGCCGGCTACGTTTATAGATATCTCAGTAGGTGAATGCTCGCATAGTATTGTTAAGAGGTAGTACCCATAGAGTCCAGTAGAGGGCGGAGCCTGTGTAAGATATAACAGTTTAGTGCAGGACATCCAAAGATATTAATAGGAGGATGTGCAAAACAGACAAACTAATAAGGCTTTATTTAAACATTAAAGAATACTTTAAGTTAAAGGGGACCTATCATGCAAAATGCACTTTGTGAAGTCTTTTATACATACATATGTGTCCCCGGTGTTCCAGGGAACTCACAAAGTGTCAGAAAACACAACCCTCTCTCTTTTCCTCCATACCCAAATCTCTAAAAACGGGGCTGCAACGGATTTGATACAGGTCGATTTTTTATTTGCACCTTTTTGACGTAATGTAGGTGCACTCCGCCTGATTGGTCAACTCTCCACCAATCAGGGGAATGAGAGGTTGGGCCACGGCCACGGCCATTGCCCAACCTGTAATTCGCATATAGGCTGTCGGCAGGCTAAATTTCCCCAGTCACATCTGTGGTTTTGCCTGCTCTTGCCAGGATGTCTAATAGAGATAGATATTGCGCTGTTGTTGGCTGCAATAATCGTGACAAGGACAAAATACTGCATGCACTGCCGCCTCTGGAAAAAGCAAAGAATCTGTGGCTAGAGTTCATTTTCCAGGGAAATGTGCCAGAAGACTCCAGCAGATTTCTGCGTGTGTCTCCCTATATAAATATATATATATGTACCGCTGTTTTTGCGTTACAAACTCTGTTACAAACTGTACACATAACATTCTTGCTAATTAGCCAAAACGGAATAAGTAGCAAGCATCGTAACAAAGAGTTAGCGTAAAATAAATAGGGACAACAGCTTGTCAACTAACCATTCAGAAACGTCCTGCTGCAACCGAGATGTTTGCACCTCCATCAAAACCTCCGCTTCTTCAGGGTCAGATTCTGGATCAAATTGGTAATATGCTGGAACACATGCATTGCTCTGAGAAAACATGTTGACTCTCCACTCGTAATCACAGCAAGCATGATAACATGACGCTCGTGCCGGGGCCGTGTCACGCCCCCCTCTTCCGCATGGGGGCGTGGTCAGCTGAATCAGACCTTGCAAAGACAGAGCTGGAGTGAGGCAAAATGAGGCATGGCTAAAATGCATGATCTGTTTCGTATTTTGAAAATGAAAACGTATTAATATACCTTATATATATATATATACCTTATATATTATTTAAATATAGCATGATAGGTCCCCTTTAAGGTCTTCTTTTGAATAAGAAAAAAATGTTGGGGGTATCTGGAGATGAATATTAAGCCTGACAAAGTACTTAACGTCTAATATATTGCATAGTTTATTTTAGCACTTGACCATCACCTTCCCTGAATTTTACTCAGGTGTAACTAAAGTCTGCTTTAAGGGTTGTTTATATTTCACATCATTAATCAGAATCTGCTAATTAACTAAAATAAATGTAGTGGAGTAAAAATACCAGGTTAACCTCTGCATTTTAGTGGAGTAGAATTACAAAGTAACAATAAATTGCATGCTTTACATGCTGCTGTGTATTACTTGGGATCAATAAAGTATATCTTATCTTATCTTAAGATGATCGATGGCGACTGCCATATTTGCAAAATTTGCCTCTGAACCTTGACAAGTGCATGTTTCAGGCTTATCAATTAACAACAGGAGGGGTCACAGACATAAGAGAAGCTCTTCTGACCTTAGCTGTCATGTGGGTATATATTAATGCTGCCCATTATGGACACAAGCAATTTTCACCCATTTATTAATTATATGTTTTAAAGGTCCCATGTCATGCTTTTCCGGTTATTACCCGTCCCCTTGTGTGTTATGAAGGTTTTTATACATGTAAACGGTCTGCAGAGTCACAAACCCTCAAAGTACACCCTGTAGCGAGTAAATCTCTTAACACAGAAAAGACCTGTGCTGCCCCAGAACGCCTCGTTGGAGATTTCTCTTTTTCCATTGTTTTCTTCCTGGGTACAGTGACGTGCCCATACCCAAATGGACCAATCCGTGGAGCCGTTACGTCCGCGGAGCCGTTACGTTAAGTCCGTGGATTGGTCCCTTTTCTCAGCTGCAGCTCCGCTGATTCCTCCTCCCTGAGACGGCGGGAAGCGGCGAGGCTGTGAGTCTGTGTGTGAGCACACACACAAACTCCCAGCCAGGCTGCAGGTGGTTTCGGGCTGGGTTTCGCTGTGTCTCGCTGTCTCGCAGACGGGCACTGGGCTCACAGGGAGGGGGGGGCAGGAGCTCCAACAAGCCGTTTAGGACAGAGTGAATACACATACTATACAGAGATGCTCTATGAGAAACCAATGTGAGTTTGGAAAATTGCACAATATAAATCTATTTTAGTAGACCTCAACAATCGAATTATGATCAGTAGAAATGGCCATGACATGGGACGTTTAAATTTGAGTGTTTCGTATCCCCTAAACCTCCAGGGATGTACACAGTTTAATACTGGCAACTTCTAATTATGGGAAATACGAAAACGTCTTTTAAAACTACAATTCCCAGTAGAGACGTGCCATAGAACATGTTGCGAAACACAATAGCCCGCACTGCCACTCCAACATCCAATCACAGAGCTTGAGGACTAATCACGGGGTTTGTCAAAGCGGATGTTGTAGTCCCAAACGATAGCTGAGGATTATGGGTAGTATAGTGTCTTCGGCCATCCTAAACTCCCAAAAAACTATTTGTTTTTCCGAATCGAAGGTTAAAAACACAAAAGCATTGTACACAATTTAAACCAATCAATGTTGTGTAATTAACAAGGATAAACTGATGTTTTTAGTGGATGAGTAATGCAGATATCACTGTAAAATCGCTGCGTAAAGACTTAGTACACGTTCTGCTGGCGAGACCTGTTGGGTTTAAGCACCCTTCAGTTGTTGAAGGTTCGAGCCCGCTCCGCGCTGTTCGTTTGATGAGTGGTCTGCTGTAAAAAGGAACGGCTCAGACAGAGATATGAGATTAAACAATAAGCTGATTTAATGGTAGAAACAACAGTACAATATAACGAAGTACTTATATAACGAAGTACTTCGGGCCTCAGCTCTTCCACCGTGCGATGTACGTATCAGACAGTCAGACAGAACAGAGGCCACGAGTGTACAGAATTCACAATATTTATTCCCACAAACGGAGAGGAGTTGTGTGGGAGGAGTTGTGTCGGTTGCTCCTCCCTAGGTGTTCATCCATTGGTGGACTCACTCCTGGGCGAGCCCTAGGCAGTGAATCAGAGTGAGTCAGCCATTGACGAGGTCTAAACAGCGAATCAGAGTGAGTCAGCCAAGTGTGGGAACTTTGGATCTCCTGCGCCGCCGATCAGTCCCAGGTCATCTTTTATGGCAGCCATAAAATAAACAATTCTGGGTCGCACGGGGGTGAGGTACCAATCCTTATCTTCGTTTATCCTCAGCACCTGGCCGTACCACTCCGCATCCCAATCTTTCTCTCAGAACAATCTCTGCATAGACTCAATGGTGTCAGTTTTATTACCTTTCTCCTACAACCCCCCCATGCTCCTATCCGGCCATTAAAACCCGGGGGGGCGACTGGATCCTCTACATTCCTAAGTCAACGCACACACAATTGACCACAGCAAACAAAGGAAAATAAGAACACTTGGTCTAGTTTCATAAGTATACATTTTACACAGACAAAGTTATAATTATTAAAACAGGTTATATAGGATATACAGGTTACTTTAATCCCCCTTTTGATCTCACCTCCAGAGATCAATTCACACAAAGCATTCAAAACATAACCACTGTCATTCTTTTCTACTGCGTCTGTCCCACAATGAGCGGATACAAGGCACACAACAACAACCACATGTTACTAAAATGGCAATACAAGTAGCTATTGAAATCAAAAGAGACATTATTAAACCTTTCCATTGACCAAACATGTTTGTAAACCATTCCTCCAAGGGGTTGTGTATCCCTGATTGTTCATGCATAGTTATGGATAGTGTGCGAAAGCCTTCTAAAGCCTTTGTGACGGAACCGTCCGGAGCCGTATTGTTTGGAATGAAAGTACAACACATATCACCAAACATTGAACACACACCTCCTTTCTCAGCTAACAGCATGTCAAGGGCCATTCTATTCTGTTTCAGCCATAAGGGAAGTCGGCCCCAGCTGTTCAGCGAGTCCTTCTACAGCGTCCCTAGTGAGATTAGCTAAACGGAGCACATTGTAATGTACATAGTTGATCCTGTCTGCATTATTCCATCACTACCTGCTTGGAAAGTGAAGGTTTGTTTAGGAGACATTTTGGTAACAACTACCTCATGTTTGGCCCGTTTGACCCTAGTTACGGACTCCTCTGGCGGGGGAATGGAGTCTGGGTGGTCAATGGAATCATTAAAACAAAAATAAAGGCAAGGGTGAACACACATTATTTCTGTTATTAATAATAGGAGATTTACTAGGACACAAGGAATTAACACCCAATCAAATAATAAGGCAATTCGCTAATGGGCCATATAACTAAGAATGGTGTTCAAGATACAAACAGTGTCCCAAGTAAAACCACGATTCCCACTAGCAGAGTACACCAACAAACAATAAGGAAGTGTAATCCACAGTCTGTCATTGTTGAGTACCTTTAATCAGTGGTCCGTGTTATTGTAATTAGGTTGAACACAATGCTAAAATCTCCTAAGGAGATTTTTTAAAACTAGGGTGTAAAATAGTACCCTGTAATGGTAAATACTGTGCTCCCAGAACCTGTTAAATAGAAGGTCTGGTGAGTGGGGAGACTTCCACTGCCCTTTAACTATAGGGATAACCTCTCGTTATATATAACCTACTACTCTTATTAGAAAGAGGCCCTATAGGTGGGCATAAAAATGCTGCTACTTATTGGAAAGTGCCCCTAAAGGTGGGAGTAAAAAAGTCGGGTCCTATATGGAGTCGTGTGTTTCAGAGTAGACTCGTGTCCGCCTCCTCGCCGGCCGTAATCTCCTTTCCAAGATCGCCTGTTGTTACCTCTGTGTCTTTGTCCTTGTCATCTGTTGTATGGGTCGTTGCTTCTGCTGGGCTGTCGTCGTCAGATGTGTCGTTCTCTCGTCCTGCTGCAGCGATGTCAGTTCTGATGTCGTCTAACGTCCTTGCTGGAGGTTTTCCAACGGCGCACTGGCTCCAATGATACCACGTTTCCCCCTTTCCTTCGAGGCGAACTGCATGTGATGTCCTCTGAGTCACTCTGTGCGGGCCGGTGAACCTTGGGTTGAGCCACTTCGGACGGATGACCTTCAGCCAGATGAATTCTGCGGTGTTAGCCTCGTGCTTCTCCGGTCCCCCTTTGGCGTCAGCCACCTGGGTGGAGAAATCTCATACCAAGCCCTTAAGTTGCTGGTAATATGGTTTTGAGCTAATTTCCTCTACTTCTTTCCCTACTGCTAATGCTCCAGGACCCGGAAACTGATGGCCGTGGGTCAGCTCAAATGGGGAGAAACCTGTCCCTCAGTTAATGTGTTCATAAACAAAGTCCGACACCGGCTATATCAACCTGTTTCAGAGGAAGGTGGAGTCCCCTGTGCCGTCTTGACTTGCCGTGTCTTCTCTGTCAGAGGCAGAGGTTTCATCCTTTTTTTTTTTTAGTCCTAAAAAATTTGACGCGTTTTGCAACAAAGTCAAGTATTTCTTCATCTGTAGGTGTATGTGTTGATACAGGTGTTCTTTAATGTCATGAGGGGAACTGGGTGAGGGGGGGTTAGAGGTGGAGGGAAGCGTATAGGGAGGGGGTCGGGTCTTAAAGGGGTTGTATAAATCTGGATAGAGGAGGGGACCGCCCTCTGGGATGTCTGGGAGGGGCCCACCATATGGCTTCTCCTTCCTGACTGGCTCTATCACTTCTGTGGGAGGGGCTGGTGCAGGACTGGGTGGGGCTGCTATGGCGGGCAGATTTTTGGCGGGAGTTTTGCTCAGAGAGCAGGTTACTGCCACTCCATTCATAACTAAGGCTGCGTTATGGCCTATTCTCCTTAGCTTGTCAACTAGCTCCCTTTCTTTGTTAAGTTTAGAAGCCCTGTAAAACCTGCCTTCTGCTTGTTGAGAGTTTCTAATTTCTGAACCAACTGTCGCTCGTATGTATTGAGTGCTGTGGCTAGGAGACTTATTGCCTCGTCACCCTCTACTCTATTCTCTGCGATCATCTGATCGTGTAAGAAACGGAGATCGCTGCTCGCCTTTTTATGATCTCCGGGCTTAAGTCCGCTAAGTATCAATCTCTCTGCTTGTCCCCACTGTTCCCTTAAACTCCCCGGAACAGGGACTCCTAATTCTCTCTCTTCACGTTCAAATTCTCCTTCCATTTTGACTTCGTTCGTATCTGCTTCTCCTAAAGGTTTTAGTTTTTTATAAAAAATACCAGATATCTCTGCGTACTATAATTTACTAATTATTGTAGTTTTATTCCCACAGGTATACAGTCTGATAGTTTTCGGTGCGAGGTGTATTATTGGCGGCGCGTAAGGCTCAGGTTTGGGAAGGCTAAATAACTTGTTTTACCTGACGCTGCCTGCCTCCGGCGTCTATAGAATAGAGATCAACTCAGTGAAAGCTGCGCCTGATCAGAGCTCAGCGTGCGGAGTTTAAATCTATCAAGTCATATTACAGGATAAAGGAAATACAGTTTAAACTGCCGTATGAAGAGAAGACGCCGACGTGTCGCACTTATCATTCATATCACATCATCGATCATATAATATCATATATCATATTTCCTTGTCTAAGTCAGCTTCTCGAGCCGTATCTGACCGTGCAACACTTACATTGTCACATACTGTATGCAGAAGTATTATTTTAAGCAACACATTAGGTTGACGAAACACTCAACTCAAATGTAATTAAAGTCAGATCCACTCGTGTCTTAGATGGGCAACAGTGATAACATAAAACTGTTGTACGCTTTCAAACACTCGGTAGTTTATTTATTTTTTAACCAGTTGCTCTATATTCACCTTGCAGGTGCAACTATGTGGCTTGTATCCTTTATTATATGTTTAAGTCATGGATGTTTAAAGTTCATATTTGTCTAATATTAATTTACTTTTCATTAATGAAGTATGACGCTGCGCTGTTAGTACACTTGTCCCTTTCACGTGAACGCGCTCTCAGCTGGAGAGAGAAACCCTGGCTCGATTTACCGAGTTGATAACCAGCGTCGTAGGACCGCTTAGCCGTTACGTTAAGCCCGCGCTGATTGGTCCAAATTGACCAATCCACGGACTTCCTCACACACACACACACACTCAGTGCAGGCAGCTCTGCTGATTTCTCCTCCCTGGCTGCAGGCTGATAACAGCCAGTTGGCATCAAGGCGAAATTCTCTCTGCAGACCCATTCTCACAGCGCCTATCAACCTTTTTCTTACTCAATCTCGTTACACAGTTAATCACACTCAAAATAAATATACCTAACGTAACCCCAGATCCGTCTAAGGATTGCCTGTGTACTTAGTCGATGAGCCCCAACCCCAGAATTCGTCTAAGAATTACTGTGTGTGTCACCTTATTTCTCAGAGTATTTCAGCTGGACTTCCTTTATATTTTAAAACCACTGAAATCTCGGACGACGATTGCAGCTGGACTTCCTTTAAATTTATAACCACTGCAATCTCGTTACACAGTTAATCACACTCAAAATAAATATACCTAATGTAACCCCAGATCCGTCTAAGGATTGCCTGTGTACATTAGTCGATGAGCCCCAACCCCAGAATTCGTCTAAGAATTACTGTGTGTGTCACCTTATTTCTCAGAGTATTTCAGCTGGACTTCCTTTAATTATTTTAAAACCACTGAAATCTCGGACGACGATTGCAGCTGGACTTCCTTTAAATTTATAACCACTGCAATCTCGTTACACAGTTAATCACACTCAAAATAAATATACCTAATGTAACCCCAGATCCGTCTAAGGATTGCCTGTGTACATTAGTCGATGAGCCCCAACCCCAGAATTCGTCTAAGAATTACTGTGTGTGTCACCTTATTTCTCAGAGTATTTCAGCTGGACTTCCTTTAAATTTTAAAACCACTGAAATCTCGGACGACGATTGCAGCTGGACTTCCTTTACAAAAATTATAACCACTGCAATCTCGTTACACAGTTAATATATTCCCCGTACAGTCTAGTTGACTTTTATAGTGCGATGTATATTTCAACAGATGGAGAGACTTCCAGAAGCGCTTCTACACCCCCTTTCGGCGATGTGGCTTTTGGCAAGGAGTCGAAACCCAGTCTACAGAATCTCTTTATCGTCACGTTTAGTCTTCTAGATTAACCCCACAGCAAGAGTTTGCGAGATCCGGTCATTTCAAATTGATTTTGAAAGTTGCGTTTCTCCTCTTGAAATACCCCACATATAACACAACTGCAGCTCCTCTTTGAGACTGGAAAGTGTTATTCTGTAGTACTGTTCTTTCTACCGTAAGACTAAAACACTGAAAATGCCGCTGACAACTCTAAAATTTTGTAGTATAGCCAATCACAGATTTTGATAATAACAGGTATCTGCTCACCTTTCTGTTGTGGGGCCCTGGTTTAGTTGTCAGAGGTATTCGAGGTGTCTTCCCTGGACCGTTCGTCCGCTGGCTGCCGGTGTGCCTTCTATGAGACCCTACTCATCACGTCGGTCGGTCACCAAATTGTTGGGTTTAAGCACCCTTCAGTTGTTGAAGGTTCGAGCCCGCTCCGCGCTGTTCGTTTGATGAGTGGTCTGCTGTAAAAAGGAACGGCTCAGACAGAGATATGAGATTAAACAATAAGCTGATTTAATGGTAGAAACAACAGTACAATATAACGAAGTACTTATATAACGAAGTACTTCGGGCCTCAGCTCTTCCACCGTGCGATGTACGTATCAGACAGTCAGACAGAACAGAGGCCACGAGTGTACAGAATTCACAATATTTATTCCCACAAACGGAGAGGAGTTGTGTGGGAGGAGTTGTGTCGGTTGCTCCTCCCTAGGTGTTCATCCATTGGTGGACTCACTCCTGGGCGAGCCCTAGGCAGTGAATCAGAGTGAGTCAGCCATCGACGAGGTCTAAACAGCGAATCAGAGTGAGTCAGCCATAAGTGTGGGAACTTTGGATCTCCTGCGCCGCCGATCAGTCCCAGGTCCTCTTTTATGGCAGCCATAAAATAAACAATTCTGGGTCGCACGGGGGTGAGGTACCAATCCTTATCTTCGTTTATCCTCAGCACCTGGCCGTACCACTCCGCATCCCAATCTTTCTCTCAGAACAATCTCTGCATAGACTCAATGGTGTCAGTTTTATTACCTTTCTCCTACAACCCCCCCATGCTCCTATCCGGCCCATTAAAAACCCGGGGGGGGGCGACTGGATCCTCTACATTCCTAAGTCAACGCACACACAATTGACCACAGCAAACAAAGGAAAAATAAGAACACTTGGTCTAGTTTCATAAGTATACATTTTAAAACAGACAAAGTTATAATTATTAAAACAGGTTATATAGGATATACAGGTTACTTTAGACCTCAAATAATCTTCGTAATATCTATCAAACTATAGATCCTACACATCCACTGGACCTGGATTCTAAAAGTACAATATACACTTCTCGCTAGAAATCAAATCAAAAAGCATTTCAATGGCCAAACTATTCTACAATTTAGGATTTTCCAGAGAGGGTTATTTTTTAATATATATGACCCTCCGGAGCGTTTGCAATTGCCGCAAATTGTTGTTTCTTACACGACCACTAGAGGTGCTAAACTTTCAAATGTGACTATAAGTCGTAATAAGCTGCTGAACAATCGACCTATTTGGTCGTTTTTTGGAGGAGGACAGGCTGGATACACAACATCCGAACAAGATATAAATCAGTATTAGGTTTACTTACCCATGGAATACACCAGTTACACTGGTGGTTTGGACATTACATTTAGCATCACAACCTCATTATTCTTCCAGTTGTTTCTGTAAGCTATTCTTCCCAGACATCAGACCAACACATTTAAATACCCAGCTTAGAATCTTTGATGTACAGCCCAACTTCCTTTGCCTCCATCTTAATCATTGTCTCGTAATATCTGTGTGTCACCTCTGTCAGCTGTTGCTATGGTCAGCACGCGCTCTGTTGCTTCATAAGACTATTCACACATAGAATGACAATCAATATGTTTTAACGTTGGTCGATGTCACAGGTTCCACTTTCTTCCAAAGTATGATTAGAGTCTCCTTCTTCCGTCACTATAGCCTCAGTCCCCACACTGCTGAGTGTTCTGATCCAACACTATCAAAAGCCTCTAGCTTGGCTCGAAAAGAAAACCGTTTTTCAGCCAGAAATCTGACAACGTCAATGAGAGAAGAATCATTGTTTTATAATATGATAAATATAAATGAAAGAATGTAAGCAAATTTTTGCTTACTGCTTGGCAATAACTCAATTGAGCTCATGGCTCGGCATGTTCCTGTGTCAGAAAAATATGAGAGATCTATAAAACAACCGTCCCACAATATTATTTAGTTGCCTTGACAGTTTTTCTTGGTTGTCAGTTTGGACCTTGTTATTAAAGTCTTGTGTTTGATAATTTTATCTCTAATGTATGTATGAGGAATGAACTGGCTGAGGACAGCCTCATCTGAATGGAGAGAGAGTCGCCCCCATGCAGGTAATCAATGCCTACTGAAAGTCAAACGATACAACTCAACAGCAGGTGGAAATCTGCATTTTAATAGTGTTATCCTCCTGTCAGGAAGTCAATTTGCTAAAAAGGAGGCATATGGGCAATTGTTTTGGGGCACATTGTTTTCAGCAGGCACGGATAATAAAGCCTTTCACATTTACATTTAGTTTATAAAATGTTTCAATTAATTGTTTTAATCCAGTTCTTTTAAGTTGTCTCTTTATAGGTAACAGCTTTAAATACGATTTAAATAAGCCACACTAAGCCTTTTCTTTTCTATGGCAATAGCTCATACCATATCACAGTGCTGATGTTTTCTACACTTTAATATCCTTTTTTTCCCTTTTCTAAGAATGCTTGAAGTTCTTCATTTGTCCAACAGATGTCACTCTTTCTGCATCTCTGTTGTTATTTGTCCTTCTGAACAGCTAAGACTTTTGTACCTTTGCATGCACATGTAACCTCATGGAAAACAATTCATGTGGGTCTTACATGGTAAGATGCTCCCACGGCTCAGTGACTGTAAAGACATCCACCGAGCGTCTTCATACCTTTTCATAAGCTCCTCTTTCTGCAGCAGTGTGGGTGAAAGGTGTAAGGAGTGGGAGGAATTAATGCCCAGAGGAGCACTGTGTGCAAAATGATGTGCAGGCACCATCCATAGAGACTGCAGGAAGGTTAAATACTGATATGTCAAAGCAGGCAGATCAATTTGACAGTGCATTTCCTTTTGGAACCTAAATTGCCATCACTTTTTCTCCACGAGCCAATGTCCTGTTTCATTGGAGGGCTAATGGCATGTACTGCAGTGATTGCTGGTCATTGTGCTTAATGGATGATAGTGATATCTTTTTATTTTCAATAACAGCCGAGAAAAACA
The DNA here is from genome assembly GCA_031216635.1 of Dissostichus eleginoides. Classification (NCBI taxonomy): domain Eukaryota; kingdom Metazoa; phylum Chordata; class Actinopteri; order Perciformes; family Nototheniidae; genus Dissostichus; species Dissostichus eleginoides. Next base: position 2,739,978 of record CM062274.1, on the reverse strand, counting down.
GACGTTGGTTCACTTCAGTGAGTGCCAACCACAGGATGAAGGCTGACACACTTTGCAAATGTCTGCTGCAGTAGAATAAAGATGTACATCAATCAAAGGAACAGCTGTTGTTACTGCTTTTCTGCTGATGCGGATCTTCTGATCACAGAAGATTTGCAATATATGGCCATTTCTGAACCCATTTCTGATAACAGATTGTAAGGCAAGACTTCCTTTTCTATTCGCTGGTCATTGCTTACAATTCGATTAGCAACTTCAAATGCAGAACTAGAGTTGAAGTTAAGAGACAACGTCTACAAGCAGTAGGTTCACAAGTTGCCAGTTTACAAGCTATTTCTAAGATCATGGTCAGACACATGGGTTCCAAGAAATGCATTTTGGCAAATGAATTCCACTTCTTGGGCTCTCCAGCTGCATACAAGTCAATTGGTCAATGCTACTCGGGTTACAAACATAAACCAAAGTGTTCTGATACCATAATCCTTTCCCGTTTCCCGTAAATTCTGCAAGGAATTAGAATTTTAAGATCCAAAGAAGATACCTTATTATCATTTTGTAACAGGGTTGCACAATGACATGCAGTTGTCCATTATGCTACACACAAAAAACATGGCAGAACAGAACCATGTGCAATCCTGAACTGCAATATTGTTATAATGGAGGATTATAAACCAACAAAACAAGTGTGACTTATCTTGGCAGATAAAATGGCTGGCATCATTAACACTAAATTAATTAAACACCAGGTAATCATTGTCCACCAACTCTGATGCTTGAGAACCAATGATCCAAACACAGTCCTCCTCCTCTCGTCTCACCAGAGTCCTGCCCTCTGTCCTGCGGTCCGCCTGTCCAGAGACAGCCAGATCTGGGTGCTGCAAGGGAGTCATGTGGTCCTGATGCTGAGTGAGCCTGAGTCTGAATTTCTTGTGACCAAACATCGGCCAGGAGGAAGAGCCTTATATGTTCTAGCTGGAAAAGCTCAGCTCCTCTCTCAGCTTCCTCTCCTCCTTTGGTGGAGGCGTCTGGCTCACTGGCCGGGTGGTCAAAAGATTTATTTGCATTAAATCTAATTACCATGTTTCCTTGTTAAAGAGATAATCTCTATTGTATGCCAGAGGTGATCACCTCTGACATACAATAGAGATTATCTCTTAGTGAGGGAAAAAAAAGGAAAAATGTGCTTAGCTCACTGGAGCTCGGAAAATAAGGTGCCATACAGCTTAGCTTTAGTAAATAGGTGTCAAACAAAGGTATTAAAGGATTGACTGTAATAGACACAATGTTAACTTTATTTTTAAGAGATGGTACAACACCAAGGTACCTGCACCCCTTCAGTGATCAATAATTCAATAATGTACTGGCCTGTATATCACTGTGCACCTGGAGGGATTACAACTGTGTCTGTGGCCGATAAGGACTGAGGTGGTAACTAGCCAGTGGGTAATGTTCATATAACTATCCCACTGCACTTCACTCTTTGGTATTTATGAAGAAACCGAGACAGTGTTCTTATACTCTTTTATAACTTTAATTGGTTGTATTGAGTCTATTATCATTGTTTACTTCCAAAACAAATATATTGGTTGTGTACTAACTAAACACAGTTTATTTTTTCCCGACAATTAGTAATAAAAAAGCATATAATTGAAGCGTGTAGAAAGTTACACAGCAGTCAAATGAAAACTTACCCTCTTAATGAAATATCTTGTTCTACTTGTTCTATTGGATTCTTTCCACCCATTCATACCATTATTGTTGTTTATGGACATCATGGACATCTTGGGGAAGTGTCACATTCATTTCTAGGTACGCAAACATAAAACATACAGAGGAACACAGGAGACCCAGTGGCAAACATTGCTCACACATCCAACCTGTGTAAAAAGTTGTTAGGGTTGCGGGAAAGGTAGGACCCAAATGCAGAATACCAAAAACAAGGAAAAGGTCTATCAACAAAAAGCGAGCTTTATTTCAAAAGCTGGAGAACAAAACATGGCATGAAACTCACAGGTAACACACGGTGGCATGGAGGGAGACAGGAAAGACAAACAATGTATCGACAGGGGAACACAGGGAAAGACAAGACTAAATACAGGAAGGGGTAATCACGAGACGAGAAACAGCCGGGCAGGGGAGGAGAAACACAAGGGCAACAGGTGAACACAATCAGACAATTAGACACCAGGGAAACTAATGACAGGGAGGAAAACACAGGGAGAAGGACCAGACAAGAGACAGGGAGGAAAACACAGGGAGAAGGACCAGACAAGAGACAGGGAGAACAGAACAATCAAAAACAAACCCCAAAACCTAACACACAAAAACCCAAATCATGACAGAACCCCCCCCCTCAAGGGACGGATTCCAGACGTCCCTACACAAACAAAGTCCAATATTTCCAAAAGGCTGGGTGGAGGGGGTCCGAAGGACGGGTTTGGGCTGACAGCCCAGAGGCACGGCAGAGGACCAGAAAGGGTCTCGGGAGGACGGCCCGGGGGCAAGGCAGAGTTCAAGGACGGGGACTCGGGCGGACGGCCCGGGGGCAAGGCAGAGTTCGAGGAAGGGGACTCGGGCGGACGGCCCGGGGGCAAGGCAGAGGAACAGGAAAGAGTCTCGGGCGGACGGCCGATGGCACAGCAGGAGGACGGGGACTCGGGCGGACGGCCCGGGGGCAAGGCAGAGGAACAGGAGGTGGTCTTGGGCGGACGGCCCGGGGGCAAGGCAGAGGAACAGGAGGTGGTCTCGGCGCGGACGGCCCGGGGGCAAGGCAGAGCTCGAGGAAGGGGACTCGGGCGGACGACCCGGGGGCAAGGCAGAGTTCGAGGAATGGGACTCGGGCGGACGGCCCGGGGCAAGGCAGGGTTCGAGGACGGGGACTCGGGCGGACGGCCCGGGGGCAAGGCAGGTTCGAGGACGGGACTCGGGCGGACGGCCGGGGGCAAGGCAGAGTTCGAGGACGGGGACTCGGGCGGACGGCCCGGGGGCAAGGCAGAGTTCGAGGGATGGGACTCGGGCGGACGGCCCGGGGGCAAGGCAGGGTTCGAGGACGGGGACTCGGGCGGACGGCCCGGGGGCAAGGCAGAGTTCGAGGACGGGGACTCGGGTGGACGGCCCGGGGGCAACATGGCAGAGCAAAGGCAGAGAAGCGGCCACGGCCGTGGCGGGCATAGTCAGGGCGCCGGGCAAAAGGAAGGACCGGATTCGTGGCCGACTGGACCCCTGACATGACAGGACATCGTGTTGGCAGGAACGCCGGCAGAGCAGGTGTCGGCGGGACCCCCAACAGAACAGGACAAGGAGTCGGCAGGACCCCCAGCAGAGCAGTAGTCGGCGGGACCTCCAACGATAATGGACGTGGAGTCGGCAGGACCCTCAGCGGAACCCCCGACACCACAGGACATGGGGTTGGCAGGACCCCCGGCAGAGCAGTAGTCGGCGGGACCTCCAACGGCACAGGACATAGGGTTGGCAGGACCCCCGGCAGAAGAGTAGTCGGCGGGACCCCCAACGGGACAGGACATGGAGTTGGCAGGACCCCCGGCAGAACAGTAGTCAGCGGGACCCCCAACAGAACAGGACATGGAGTTGGCAGGACCTCCGACGAAACAGGTGTCGGCTGGACCCCCAACGACACAGGACATAGGGTTGGCAGGACCCCCGGCAGAAGAGTAGTCGGCGGGACCTCCCACAGCACAGGACATAGGGTTGGCAGGACCCCCGGCAGAAGAGTAGTCGGCGGGACCTCCAACGGCACAGGATATAGGGTTGGCAGGACCCCCGGCAGAAGAGTAGTCGGCGGGGCCCCCAACGGGACAGGACATGGAGTTGGCACGACCCTCAGCGGAACCCCCAACGACACAGGACATGGAGTTGGCAGGACCTCCGACGAAACAGGTGTCGGCTGGACCCCCAACGGCACAGGACATCGAGTTGGCAGAACCCCCGGCAGAAGAGTAGTCGGCGGGACCTCCAACGGCACAGGACATAGGGTTGGCAGGACCCCCGGCAGAAGAGTAGTCGGCGGGACCCCCAACGGGACAGGACATGGAGTTGGCAGGACCCCCAGCGGAACCTCCAACGGACCAGGACATTGGGTAGGGACTTGAGAGGGGACTCGAGAGGTGACTTGAAAGGGGACTTGAGACGGAACTCGAGAGGAAACTCGAGAGGGAACTCGAGAGGAGACTTGAGAGGGAACTCGAGAGGTGACTTGAGAGGGAACTCGAGAGGTGACTTGAAAGGGGACTCGAGAGGGAACTTGAGAAGGGACTTGGAAAGGGACTCGAGAGGGAACTTGAGAGGGAACTCGAGAGGTGACTTGAAAGGGGACTCGAGAGGGAACTTGAGAGGGAACTTGAGAGGTGACTTGAGAAGGGACTTGGAAAGGGACTCGAGAGGGGACTCGAGAGAGGGCTTGAGAGGGGACTGGAGAGGGAACTTGAGAGGGAACTCGAGAGGTGACTCGAGAGGGAACTTGAGAGGTGACTCGAGAGGGGACTCGAGAGGGAACTCGAGAGGGAACTTGAGAGGGGACTTGAGAGGTGACTTGAGAGAGGACCTGAGAGGGCGGGACCCCGACTGTGAAGGAGCTTGAGTCGGCAGGACCCCTGATGAAGAAGGGACTTGAGTCGGCTGGCACGCCGACAGGACACGAGGGGCCGGCGTCGGCCGGAGAGCCAACAGGAGACGAGGAGCTGGAGTCGGCCGGTACGCCGACAGGAGGCGAGGTGCTGGAGTCGGCCGGCACGCCGACCGGAGACGAGGTGCTGGAGTCGGGCGGTACGCCGACAGGACACGGGGAGCTGGCGTCGGCCGGAGAGCCAACAGGTGACGAGGAGCCGGAGTCGGGACCATGGCTGCTGGGTCCGGTACTGGAGCCGGAACCATGGCTGCTGGGGCCGGTACTGGGGCTGGAACCACAGCTGGTGGGGCCGGAGCTGGGGCCGGAACCATGGCTGCTGGGGCCGACCATGGCTGCTGGGGCCGGAACCATGGCTGCTGGGGCCGGAACCATGGCTGCTGGGGCCGGTTCTGGAGCAGGGACCATGGCTGCTGGGCACGGAACCGGAAAACACGGGCCCATGGCTGTGTGGGATGGTACTGGAGCACGGTACCATGGCTGTGTGGGCCCGGTAATGGAGCACGGATCCATGGCTGTGTGGGCCGGTTCTGGAGCCGGAACCATGGCCGCTGGGGCCGAAACTGGGGCCGGAACCATGGCTGCCGGGGCCAGAACTGGAGTCCAAAGCATGGCCCCTGGGGCTCGGGCTGCTAGCCGGGACTTGCGACTCCTTCTTTTAGGAGCTTTTTGGAGGCTCCTGGACCTCCAAAAGCAGACGAGTACCCGCGAACGGCTCCTGGACAGGATCAGAAATGGGGCCGGAACCACTGGAGCACGGGCTGGAATCTGGCCTCGCATTCTCCAGAAACCTTCCGGAGGATCCGCGGACCTCCCAAGACCAGGTCATACCCCAGGAAAGGGTTAGAGGCCTGAGACAAGTCTTCAGGAGCACTCGAAACCGTTGCAGCCACTCAGGGAACCTCCTGAGCCAGGGCTTGCAAGCCACCTCCTGGCGTGCCTCCTTTAACGCCGCCCTCTACCCCGTCTAGATGAGGCGTCGCACCAGGTATAAAAAATGTACTCCAGGGAGTACCCAAGACATTCCGCCTGGAAAGCCAACGAAGAGGAAACTGCTGAGTCCATTATGGTCGATACATTCGGTTAGGGTTGCGGGAAAGGTAGGACCCAAATGCAGAATACCAAAAACAAGGAAAAGGTCTATCAACAAAAAGCGAGCTTTATTTCAAAAGCTGGAGAACAAAACATGGCATGAAACTCACAGGTAACACACGGTGGCATGGAGGGAGACAGGAAAGACAAACAATGTATCGACAGGGGAACACAGGGAAAGACAAGACTAAATACAGGAAGGGGTAATCACGAGACGAGAAACAGCCGGGCAGGGGAGGAGAAACACAAGGGCAACAGGTGAACACAATCAGACAATTAGACACACCAGGGAAACTAATGACAGGGAGGAAAACACAGGGAGAAGGACCAGACAAGAGACAGGGAGGAAAACACAGGGAGAAGGACCAGACAAGAGACAGGGAGAACAGAACAATCAAAAACAAACCCCAAAACCTAACACACAAAAACCCAAATCATGACAAAAGTAATGATATAAAAAGAATTCTAAAAACAAAATACAAAATAGGTAAATAGAACAGAAATAAATAGCATATACAATCTTTTCAAATAATACTTATCTCTGCCAAATATTGCACTGGTTCACATGTTTGTGCTACATCCTGATTTTATTTTTATCCCAAAATGTAGAAAACAAGAAATATTCTAAAGAGACAGACGTCATGTTTCCATGGAATGGTTCTCGCTGTTCTCGCTATTCAGCATTCAAAATGACTTTAAAAAAATGTCCTAGTAATAACAGCATGTAGCTGGTTGTGGTCATCATTACTGCCTTTTGAATATTTCATGGCTGTGTTAAGGACCAAATGGAATTTCAACAAATACTGCCAGTGTCAAAGCAAAAGATTCACATTTTAGGAAAAACAAGCTCATTAGTTTCTGGTGCCTAGTTAGTCAAGAAGATCAACAACCAGTTGTAAATCATCGTATCCACCCAGAAACAGAGGCAGAAACAGCATGGCCTATAACAAAACCCCCATTGAGAGGAAAAGTTCACCCTTGATGGATATTTGTATATTAATCTCTCACCTCGTCTTACCTTACTCTTCTCTTGAAAACTTTTTTTTTGTCACGTGTATCAACGGTGAAAAGAGAACTCACAAACGGAAAAAGTCTTTATGAATCTAAGTAAATGAAGGCCATGTTAATTATTGGTAATATTTAAACCTAACATCTGTTTTGAAAACCGTCAAACCTTCTGTTATAATCCAAGTGTAATATCCGTGTTGTGTTCACTATTCACATATTTTCTTCAGGAAGTCAAGGTAACACAAGGTTAGGTATTGATATCAAAATGATAATTGTAACGGTTAAGCATTCTTTTAAAACACCAGATCAAAAACATTGCATAATGACTTTAAAGGTCCCATGTCATGCTTTTCTGGTTATTACCGGTCCCCTTTTGTGTTATGAAGGTTTTTATGCATGTAAACGGTCTGCAGAGTCAAAAACCCTCAAAGTACACCCTTGTAGGGAGTAAAACTCTAACACAGAAAAGACCTCCCCAAAACGCCTCGTTGGAGATTTCATGTTTTCTTCCTGGGCATCGCTACGTAGGGATACCCAGTAGCCACGCCCAGAGCTATGGCCGCACCCTCTGCCAGCCGAACATATATACTGTTGGAGGCTCAGGTTCAGTTCAAAACTGTATCCAGTCATGCCAACGAGGGTCTGTTTCCTGTCTTGTGAGGGGAAATCTTCAATGTATGCCTTACCGAGGGCAGAACCACGACGAAGTCAGTGGTTGACATTTCTTGTTAACACTGTTCCTTCAGATGTTCGAGCCGGTATTGTACTGTGTGCACGGCATTTCACGGACCAAAGCTTCGCAAACATTGCAGCGATTCATGCCGGATATGTACAGCGTAGGACACTGAAGGACGATGCTGTTCCTACTTTGTTTGGACCAGCGGTAGATTCGGGTACACAACCTGTAAGTATTAGGGATGTAACGATATACCGAATATCGCGGTAAACAAACGGCTCAATACCGTCGTGAGACTGACAAAATCTACCGCAATATTACATGGTTCATTCCTCACCTTATTGGCAAAAACTGTACTGTTTTTGTTTGAACAGCAGAGGGCGCCATAATACTAGTCAAGAAGACAGACTCCCATCATCCTTTGCGTGCAAGCAAGCGTGCTCTCAGACCCACGAGAAAATGGCGAACGAAGTAGTAGACGAATGTGCTGACCAACAACTAAATAAAGAATGTGAAATTGAGGATGCTCCATTGACTTTTAAGCTGATGTGTGGCAGCATTTCGGTTTTCCCGTTTCAATAAATGACAAAGGTGAAAAGCAAACTGACAAACGCAAAACTATTTGCAAATCCTACAATTCGGGAAATACATCGAACATGAGAAGTCATTTGTCAAATCGCCACCCAGAAAAGCTCCGACCACAACAACCTACTGTGAGGAAAAAGCGTAAGCCGGGCCAACTGACTCTGAAAGAAGTATTTGGAGCCCCACTTCCCCCTAACAGTCCAAGAGCTGAGGAAATAACAAGGTGCATCGGCGAATACATGGCCAGAGACTTAAGGCCGTTTTCTGTGGTCGACAACGGTGGATTCAGGAGGTTAGTTAACACGCTGGAGCCCAAGTATGCCATTCCATCACGGCCCTACTTTAGTCGAACAGTGCTACCAGCTCTGTACAAAGAGACAAAAGCTAAAGTGACACAGAGCCTCAAAGAAGCAGAGTGCATCTCAATAACCACAGATGGGTGGACTTCACGAGCTACGCAGAGCTATATTACAGTCACAGCTCATTTTATGACCAGCGAATGGGAAATGAAAAGTTTTGTCTTACAGACGCGGCCTCTTTTCACATCACACACTGGACTCAACATAGCTGAGGTGTTAAAATCTGCTGTTTTGGAGTGGGGGCTCAACATGACGAGCAACAACAATCAAGGCATTGCTGTCGTAACAGACAACGCACGGAATATGGATGTAGCGGTGAGAGAGGCTGGACTTTCCCCACACATAAAGTGTTTTGCACACACTTTAAACCTCGCGTCAAAAGCGGGTTTGAACGTAAACCGGGCAAGCCGTCTGCTTGGTAGAGTGAGGCGTGTAGCTGCGTTTTTTCACCGCAGTTCAACTGCCACAGCTGTGCTGGCCACCAAACAGGGAATGTTAAACCTGCCAGCGCATAAACTGATCATGGATGTGGTCACAAGATGGAACAGCTTGCTTGACATGCTTGAGCGCTACCTGGAGCAACAACAAGCAATCGCTGCAACGCTACTCAGTACTGAAGTCAGGCGCAACGCACGCGAGATAGACACTCTGGAACCAGCTGACATCACGGACGCCGAGGACATTGTTTGGCTTCTCTCACCGCTGAAAAAAGCAACCACCGTGCTGTGCGATGAGTCTCAACCTACAGTCTCTCTCATTGTGCCCCTCAAGCACATGATAGAACAAAGCATGGCACAGTGCGATGAGGACTCCTCCACCATTGCCCAAATGAAGAGAGCCATACTGAAGGGCTTCACAGACAGATACCCAGGGGAGCAAAACAAGTTTCTGCAAGAAAGCACTGCGTTGGACCCCCGGTTCCGGAGCTTGCACCAGCTAAATGACAGTCAAAGGGAGGAAGTTTTCGACAGGCTGAAGTTGAAAGCCACACAGATGCAGAACCAGGTACATATTTAAATATTCTTTGTGTGTCTGTGTAACTTGTTCAGATAAAGTATAAGTTGTGTGTATGCCTCTGTTGTTTTTGTGAAAAGAAAGATAAGACATTTAGGACGTTTTTTTTCTACCTCTGCTTGCTTGCACAGAACCCTAGTGAAACAGAAGGGGAAAGAGCAGCTGTGCCACACACAGCACATGACGCTGATAAGGAACAATCTCCTCCTTCCAAAAAGACAGATCTCGAAGATCTCCTTGGGGAGTCTTGCAGTAAAGAAGTGCCATGCGCACAGCACAACGCTGGTATCGAGGCCAAGGGTGCAGGAAGCAGGGGGGCCAGGGGACCCCCCCGCTTTACAGATCTGCCCCACATTTTCGCAGCGGCGGATGCCGCGGAACATTGTACACATCCCGTTTCAATAATTCCCCTCTACTCTAAAGTCGCATCTAAAAAGAACGCGATCTGATCTAGCTGTGTGTATTTTGTTATTTTTGATTGTTATATTCAATCTCATTAGCTACAGGCATTTTTGAAGCTTGTAAAGGGAAGATGACAGCTCTCACTCGCCACTCTGCTCCTTCACAGCGCCGCTTCCCCTCCCTCCGCTGAAATTATGAATGTAAGGCGTATAGTAATCATAGATAACACGGCAGGGTCCGTTACAGTTTGTTTTCATCTGATTTCAAATAAACAAAGTCTTGGCTTTCAGAATATTAAACTTGTTTCGGCAAATTCTGATGAAAAATACAACTTTGAAGCTTGTAACGGCATAATTACAAGCGGAGAACGGAGTAACTTGACGTCACAGCAGGCATAACAACAGCCGGTGTTTCTCGTGAGTGGTTTCCCCGGGAAACAAACACAATACACACAAACGCAAAAATACACAAACACACACACTGTTGGAGGGGCACCCTTTGGAGTGGTTGAAGGTTCGAGCCCGCTCCGCGCCGTTCGTTGATGAGTGGTCTGCTATAAAAGGAAGGACTCAGACACAGAGATATGAGGTTAACAATAAGCTGATTTAATGGTAAAAGCAACAGTACAATATAACGAAGTACTTCGGGCCCTGGTTCTACTACCGTGCGATATACGTATCAGACAGTCAGACAGAACAGGGGCCCCGAGTATAAGGAAGTTTAGAATATTTATACACACAAACGGGGAGGAGTTGTGTCGGTTGCTCCTCCCTAGGTGTTATCTACTGGTGGATTCACTCCTGGGCGAGCCCTAGGCAGCGAATCAGAGTGAGTCAGCCATTGCTGCCCTGGAGACCGTCTTCCACTCCGTACAGAGCATGGGAGGTTTGGATCTACTGCGCCGCTGATAAGTCCCAGGCCATCTTCATGGCAGCCATGGGGTAAACAATTCATGGGGTCAACATGGGGTGATCATACCAATCTTTATCTTCGTACCTGGCAGTACCGTCTCTGTATACTCTAAGTCTCTGCACAGTCTCTGCACAGTCTCTGCACGTAAGTTTAAGCACTTTCCCATGCCACCCCTCCCCACGCTCCTGTCCAGCCCATTAAAACCCGGGGGGGCGACTGGGTCCATACATTCCGAAGTCACGGCACACACAATGAGCACAGCAAGCAAATAATACCACAATGAGAACATTGCCCTAGTTTCATAAGCAGTTTCATAAGCATACATTTTACACAGACTATTGGCGCCTAAGATATGTCGGGCCAAGGTTATTGTTATTGAAACAGGTTATACAGGTTACTTTAAAGTGCCAGTGAAGTGCATTTTTTTGCGCCAAAATGAAATGGCAGTTTCATTTCTTACATATAATTGTACCTGTTCATGGCTAAAATAATTTTTTAGGAAGTGCGAGGGACGAGATAAACATCGCAAATTTTTCAGAGTCTGAGCCTACCGCTGCTGCAGACGATAGCGGCTGTGACGTCACAAGATGGGCCCAGTTGTGATTGTAAACATGGCGGAGACTTCGGAAAGTGATACTGGTGCGAGAGAAATGAGTGATTTTGACAGCTTTTCGGACAGGATAGATGAGGAAAGTGGCCATGGAAGTCAATTTAGTTGAGGACAATATTTTGTCATAGATCTAGAGTAGATCTACACACAGGATTGGCCATCACCTGATCATACATTCATCTGTTCATAGCATGATGCAACATTCATGTTCACATGCAGTGTTGTGCTAGTTACTGAAAACCAGTAACTAGTTACAATTACTAGTTACTTCACTACTTACACCAAAAAGTAATGCGTTACTGTGAAAAGTAACTTTTTAGTTACTTAAAAAAGGGCACCCATTAATGCCCTTATACTGTAGCCTTCATTTCAGTACTGTTATTGCATCGGAGAATAATACAACCTGTTGATCAACTTGACATGCATTTGCATCACTGAACTCTGCTAAGCAATGTGGTCTATACAAACACAAACACAAAGATATGTTTCAAAGTGCCAATCCAGCCGCTGTTGCTTAGGTGGAGGTGGAGTGGCGTCGGATGAGTCTGGGTCTGTGGTCTTAGCTACTAGCTTCGTCCCAGCATGTTGTTTCTGCAGATGTTTCAACAGATTTTAATTGCTGTTTTGGGCAGTCGATAGGATCTTTGACCCGCCAAGACACAACTTACATTTAACTAAAACGTTCTTTTCTTTGTGCTCGACAAAAGTGAAATAGTGAGAATATCTCCAGGCGGAGAAACTCGACTTGAGCTCTGCCGCCGCCCTGATAGTCTTGTTAGTAGACACAAACACAGTGGCCTTTATTTTTCATAAACAATCTACGAATCTACGAAACAATAACACCAGCCACTCACCTTCATCTTTTGGTAACAGAAACATCGCCACTTCGGCAGAATTGACATTACCACAGCCAGCGGCAATGCATCGCTTCCCGTGTGTTTTTCCTCCCTTTTTCTTCACTTTCGCCTCCATTGTTAGGTTTCCTCGATTGGCAATCACTTCCAGTCGACTGCGAAACACTTTCCAATAAAATACTCGCTCAAAAACGTTGGTAAATTCCACTTTGAAACAGAGACAAAATGAACGGTGGTGAATGTAAACACTTCGGCTGAGCCCATCTTCTGACGTCACGCAGTAGATCGCAAGCCACGCCCACGAAGGCGGATTTCCCAGCGGAAAATTCCAACTCGTCAAATTCGTTGCTATTCCAACATCTTTTATATGGGTTCCAATGGACAATTTTGGTCATTACTATACGTATTAGCATAACAGATCATGCACCGGCGCACACTTCACTGGGTCTTTAACACACACACACACACACACACACACACACACACACACACACACACACACACACACACACACACACACACACACACACACACACACACACACACACACACACACTCGCAAGCTTCCCCCAGACCAGTAATCCAAACGAAAATATCTTCCCTCCCTACTACTTGGATCATTTGCTCCGCTAATAATCAATCAGATCGATGGATTCCAGAGAGGAGGAAACTTTGAAGGTCTTTTTCTCAGCTTTGTAAATACCGGAGTTAATAACTGGAACTTTCTCCAAATGTGGAGATGACAGCTTTGTAAATACCTCATTTAATAACTGGAACTTTCTCCAAATGTGGGGATGACAGCTTTGTAAATACCGGAGTTAATAACTGGAACTTTTCACAGAGAGTGTGTTCAAAAAAGTGCGCTTATTTCAGTCATACACCAGTCAACATTCAGCTTGTCAAACAAGAGCGTATTGAGCAGGAAAATAGAAGAGATGGAATGATGGAGCAACTGCGCTGTCATATGTATGGGCTGGACCTGTATAGTTTAATTTACAGGAAAGGAGTGAGCAGAGGGTAGAGTGGTCCATTCTTGTTCTGTTTTCTGTGACTATCTTCCTCACCCTCTCAGACTTTCAGTTGCGCGCGCTACTAAAGAGACGCGTTACCATGGAAACCAAACAATGGTGTTGCTGTATTGAAGTCCGAGTGGAAACAGTAACATTTGGAGCGTTATGTTAGAATGAAACAGGTCGTGACTCACAAATCAGATTTAGTCAGAAACCGGGAGAAATGCGGGATAAATATGACCCCGGGAGGAAACCGGGAGAGGGCAATGAATTCGGGAGGGTTGGCATTGGCAAGTAGGCCTATGTCACATACACACGCACTTTTTGGCCCCCCCACTTCTGAAATGAATCCGGCGCCGCTGATCGAGGCTGAAATTGACTTGTACCGCAAAGCGACCTCTATCTTACTCTCTGACTGTCCTCTCAAGTGGTGGAGAGACAGTGCAACGCTTTACCCACTGCTGTCACCCATGGCCAAAGCATAACTCTCTGTCCCAGCCACATCAGTACCAAGTGAGAGAGTTTTTTCCACAGCAGGGGATATTGTAAACGCCCAAAGATCCCAGCTTCTACCTGGAAATGTGGACATGCTCATCTTCCTGAAAAAAAACCTGTCTGATGAGTGAGAGTGAGTTAGTGAGTTTGAGTTGAGTTACTTGAAATGTATTTGTATTTGATTGCTGGGTCTCATTATTGAATTTCCTTGTTTATTTGCACAAAGAAAATGCCTACTTTGTTAGTACTAGTATGTAAAAAAAACACTGGTTTGTTCTTGTTCCAGTCTGTTACTGTGACTTTGTTTTTGACACGTTAAATGTACTACTATACTAAAATGCTGTACAAATCCGATTTATTATTTAATAAAGCAAAAAAATTCAATTAAAAAAAAAAAAAAAAAATCACATTTGTTTCCCCTTTTATATTTCAATATCGCGATAAATACCGTACCGTGGACTTGTTATCGCGATATTATCATACCGTGAGTATTTGATACCGTTACATCCCTAGTAAGTATCCATTGTTGTTTGTGTATTTATGATGTTTAAAACAAACAAGGTATATCTACCACGACTGTTTAAATGGGTAAACGTTTTTCGGGCTGCTAAGCCATTGACACAGTGCTAACAAGGCTAACTAAGTTGCTAGCGTTTCCATATATCAACTCCAATGTCAGCAGATGGCCTTACATGTATCTCATAGCAGGAGAATGTCTGCATTCACACACGAAATACTCATAGACAGTATACTCCGGGTGATTTACCGTACGGTCAGTACATTATAGTTGGCGTTCCTAGCGTGTATGCTACCGAGCTACCGTTCCTAGCGTGTATGCTACCGAGCTAAACAAGAAGGCTACCAAGAGCTAGACATGCTAGGGAAAACATCGTTTTTATGCCAGCTACAATGAATGACCGAACGTAGCAGACTACCCGTATAAGATTGCAATTGTAAACATTTTCTTGCTAGCCTAGACCAGAGCCCTAGAGAGATAAGAGTTACGACACTCCCATAGACCTCCGTTGTAAAAAATGGCGGCGCCTACTTCCGGGGTATGGACATCGAAATAGTTGCAAATATCGCCATTTGGGCGTTGGACCTCATTCACTTACATTACGGCGCGTCGATTAGTTCCAGAGGTAAGTTGCTGAAATATCGAACTCTTTTGAATTGTCAACTGTCTATATTGTATCAGAGGCCCTTTATGATGCTTATACTGGTCTTCATTTGTATATGCACAGCGTAATTATCTTTATTTTATCTTGGTTGTTACAACCAATTTGCTAGCATTGACTGGTAGTTAGCTAGCGCGACTTCGTCAGCTTTGAAGGTAAGATTTCAGTAATGAATTGCTAGTAGCTTATATATCAATGATGCTGGGTAACTAACAAGCAGGATTTAGATTGATTATGTGTTTTTTTTGTTATTTTGGTTTTTATCTGCTGAACCTAACCGTGTCAGCCATCCTTAGTCGGCTTTTTCTGTATGATATGACTTAACTGCTAGCACTAGTAGAAATTAGGTGGCGTTTGTAATAAATATTTCATTGAATTTTGGGATATACTAACATTTCATTATGTGACATGTTGACTGTACTTAGTTTTTTTTTGTACTGTTCCGTGTTAACTCATCTGTACTGTACAACTAGCCTAGCGCTACTTTTTAATGCTTGATGGCATGCTAGGATAGATTCCTTTGTATTGTAATATACACACTAGTTTAATGATTGTTCTTCAAAGGTATTATTCAGTCTTAAAAAAATAATAGCCTACTGAACAGGCTACTCTACAGCAGTGAATGAAGGATGAGCCTAAAACATGGTCATGCATCCAAAATGTTTATTTTTAACAAAATAAACACTTTTTAAAAAATAATAAGCACTTTTTTTTAATTCAGCCTCATATGTCAGCCATGGCTGTTGCTGCTGCTGAAGGAGGGTGCTGCTGCTGAAGGGTGCTGCTGCTGGAGGAGGGTGCTGCTGCTGGAGGAGGGTGCTGCTGCTGGAGGAGGGTGCTGCTGCTGAAGGAGGGTGCTGCTGGAGGAGGGTGCTGCTGGAGGAGGGTGCTGCTGCTGGAGGGTGCTGCTGCTGGAGGAGGGTGCTGCTGGAGGAGGGTGCTGCTGCTGCTGGAGGGTGCTGCTGCTGGAGGGTGCTGCTGCTGAAGGAGGGTGCTGCTGCTGGAGGGTGCTGCTGCTGGAGGAGGGTGCTGCTGCTGAAGGAGGCTGGTGCTGGCAACGGCTGCAGGTGATGACTGCTGAAAGAAGAGGAGGCTGGAGGCTGCTGACGGTGGACCGGGAATGGAGATGCCAAGTACATCGATGGCAACGAGTAAGGTGTTTGGCAGTGGCCTAGATGTTATGACCTTCGGTGCAGAGGTCTGTTGGGCCCAGGAAACAGATGAAGAGGATGTCCCTTTCACAAAGGAACCTTTTTGTTTTTTTCAAAATGGCTAGGCTCCTGGATGTCCTAGAGTTCTGTATTGCTTTTTTGTAAATAGTATTGTTTTTTTGTAAATAGTTGCTTACCCTAACCCTTTTTTGTAAATAGTATTGTTTTTTTGTAAATAGTTGCTTACCCTAACCCTTTTTTGTAAATAGTATTGCTTTTTTGTAAATAGTTGTTTGTAAATATTTGTAATAATTGTTGTTTGCACAATTATGCTTCTGTTTTTCACTTTTTGGTGTCCATTGTTCAGCCACTGTATTGGTAAGCAACAATTTGTTTTGGCCAAAATGTGTTATTCACACTCCTGACTCCAGTTTGATGTGCTGCATTCTCCTCTGAGTGGTCCTGATTTCAGGCAGAGGTCATGGCTTGGAAGGTTTTATATCCTGTAGTGCCACAACAGAACCTAATATGAATTGCTTTTTTCAGTTTCTCTTTTTTTTTTATTGTCTCGTCGCTGGATCACCCCCCCCTGGCAAAGTGGCCTCGTCATTTTTATTTGTATTGTTGACAAACCTGTTTTTGTTGCTCTGTTGAACCATGGTTCAACAGGAGCTTCTGTAAATAGTTTTGTAAATAGTTATCATAGTAATCATTTTCAGTCTCCCACTCTGTCTCAATTTAATTTATGGTTTCTTTGCCCCACCATATGTGTTGTTGTCCAAGGGCACTAATTTGGTCTGTGTTGAAGATTGTTTTACACTTTAGATTAATCAAATTGTGTTTTTTGGCTGAATTAATCTTTTTCTGTTTAACCCTAACCCTCTTTGTTCTCCTTCTCATTCATTTGACTTTGTTTTGTTCTAACACACATCACTTTTTCCATACACTGTTCTTAATACTTGTCCACACATTTGTTCGTCCCTTTTACTTTGTTCTTCCTGTTGTTCTTGTTCAAACACATATATCAATTGTTCATCCACTGTTGTGGTAAAATGATATTCATAGTCTTAACATGATCATGCTACCCATGCTAACATGATTACAAGCGTTTCCCTCCAAAAATGTAAAACGTATCTAAGTAATAGGCTACCAAGCTTTCCGTTGTCACCCTGCCTCTCCAAATGCAAAACTGTCAATAAAAAGTATGCAATAATGCAATTACAGCTGAAAAAGTACTTGGTGTGTGTGTTTTTTTTATATATATTTACCATACAATAACGCAATCGCTGCTGTCTGTCTGTCCCATAGAAGAACATGACAGCGCAGCGCATCTATACTACGGACGTGACTGCCCTGGCAGTGACATCAGCATAGCCTGCTTGTGCTACCACACTTTCCCCTCAAAATATCGTTAAATAACGAAACTTGGAAATGTGCCAATCCATACAAAGTGTAACCACATCATGTAAATATGAAAGCAATCTTTAAAAAATAACAGCGTTGGTTTAATCTATGACTATTTTGACCATGTTCGTGCTGTTTTTGCCATAGAGAAGCATTGCCACGGAAGTGCGTTTGGAACTATCCCGGCATACATAAACCACGTGACCGGCTGGCGGCGACATCAGAGAGTGTCGTAACTCTTATCTCTCTAGGGCTCTGGCCTAGACTAGCTGTTGTTCATAGTAGGTTGGCATATTCCACTGAACAACTAGCAAACGTAGGTTAGCATATTAATCTAGCTGGCAAACTAACGAACCTAAAACAACTAAGTTTCTCTAATATTTTGTGATTTGCATTTGATTTCGTCCAGCCAGATCAGGAAACTCCTGGCGTATCTGGCGGACAACACATGACGGGATGACCACTCTGATGCCTCGTCCTAAAAAGCCCCGGCACCAGCTTACAAAGCTGCGATAGGCAAGATGCCGAAAACGCCTATAAGGGGAGGAATGGATGATATACAGTGCATACCTGCCAACCCTACCGATTTGGGCCGGTAGTCTACCGCTTTTGACATGTTTCTACCGCCTACCGACTTAGCTGACTTTCCCTACCGATTTTCAATCTTTCCATACTATAACAAATAAAAATGACACTACATAGACACTGGACTCGACTTTTGGCGGACACCGTTTGCAGCGTGTCTGTGATCCCATCATACAAACAGTCCTCTGTGTTTCTGAAAGAGAAACAACGTGCAGACCGGGGGTAACGCTGCCTTTCGTGCAGAGGAAAGGCAGCGTTACGCCCGGGGCTGATGGGTAATCACTCCCAAATGAGTTTAAGGGAACAGAGACGAGGCATTTGAGTCCTGCAGGGTTTCCCCGTTAATATCAGTGTCTCGAAAACACATGTTGGCGACTGAAAGACATCCAGTGTTTGGTCTTTTCCTGAAGCATCCTTCACCTACAGTGTCTCAACTGCAAGAGGACCACAAACACACAAAAAACACATAATACAATTTTGAGATTTTGGGATATTTATCTCCCATTCTTTCACTTTTTCTGACATTTTCAACACCAAACATGTCGTTAATGTCACTGTTTAGTGAACTACAGCAATCTGAAAGCCTGTACATTATTTATATCACACTTTATCAGTAGAAAAATGCAGGAAATGACTTTTTTAATGCAGTATTTTCTGATTTATGGCGCAACACAAAGATATTTCGCTCTGTGCAAACCTTTGACTCTAATATGTCAACAACATGAAACAAGAATATGAACCTGGCTTTATCCAATGTTCACACAAGAGTTCTACATCCTGACACATCCTTCATCTACACTGTCTCAACTGAAAGAGGACCAGAAACACATTAAAAATATAATAAAATGTGGAGACTTTGGGATATTAATCTCCCATTATTTTACTTTTCGGGCATTTTAGAGACCAAACATGTCGTTGATGTCACTGTTTACCAAACTACCACTTTTTCTGAAAAATGCATAAAATTATGCAATATCTGTTAAATACATGGTTTATACATGTATGGAACTGGGGTTCCATTTCTTCTGATTACCAAATTTGGGCGTGCACATTTGCCGCACGCAAACCTACCTCTTTTGGATTTGGAAAGGTTGGCATGTATGACAGTGTATATATGTATATTTACTAGGGCTGTCAGTCGATTAAAATATTTAATCGCGATTAATCGCATGATTGTCCATAGTTAATCGCGATTAATTGCAAATTCATCGCACATTTTTTATCTGTTCTAAATGTACCTTAGAGGGATATTTTTCAAGTTTTTAATACTCTTATCAACATATGAGTGGACAAATATGCTTTATGCAAATGTTTGTTTATTATCATTTGAACAATGACAAATATTCTCATGAATATTAAACACAACAACCTTTGAACATTACAAATATTCGCCTCAATTCAACCTGGAACCTCTCTCTCTCTCGTGTTTGTGTGTGTGTGTTGTGTTGTGTGTTTGTGTGTGTGTGTGGGTTGTGTGTGTGTGTGTGTGTGTGTGTGTGGTGTGTTTGTGGTGTGTGTGTGTGTGTGTGTGTGTGTGTGTGTGTGTGTGTGTGTGTGTGTGTGTGGAGAGACACTGTGATGGATCGTTGGAGCTATGTGCAACTCAAGGCATATGCTCGAACGGGAGCTGCCTGGACGCTGCAATCATGTTGCGCGCACTATCCGTGCTGAGTGTGCTGACTTTTCGTACAATGTCCCACTGTCTGGCTACCTGCATAAAGTCAAGTGCTCGGCGCAGTTGTTGGCGAAATGTCGCTCCTCTGTTTTCATTGAAACAGCTCCTTATATCCGTTAGCGCAGCTAGCTAGCACCAGATGCTAACAACAATACACGTAAGGTACGCGCGTTCTCTCTCTCTCGCTCGCGCCACACATACACACACCCTCCCGGTCCTCCCGATGGCCAGTCCGGGCCTGCCGGTGAGCATGGAAGTGTGGTCTGCCGCAAGCGGGCGGCAGGAGCGGGGGGCTGTCAGCGTCAGCTTGTAGATGGTATTTTAAACTCGATGCGCTCTGAAACTACGGGGCGGCCGAGACAAAAAATACACATGCGTTAATCGCGTTAAAATAATTAGTGGCGTTAATTTTTTTTTGCGTTAACGCGTTATTAACACGTTAACTTGACAGCCCTAATATTTACACACGTTCATTTTGTACATTTCTAAAAATAAAGTTTGATGGAAATACTTAGTAGCCTTTCTTCCCTGAATTATTTGCTCCAATAACATATCATTCATATATAGCAAACCATGATTTGATTTTTCATCAAAAACAGTAGTAGTTTATTAGAGGTAAAAATAACTTACTCTTCTTCCGTTCTACGCCTCAAAGGTCTATAATCGAATCTGTACATGTTATGGAGGTTCTGCAGGGTGTGGGGTATGTATGGTGTATATCTTGGCATATAATGTTGTGTGCTACTGTTGGTGTTTTCAGCTTGCTGGCTACATAATGTTGTAACTGTCAGCTAGGCTACCTTTCTAATTTCTTTGCAACAGACGTTTTCCACTTCGGTAGGCATCATGGCGCAGTTTCCACAAGTGCACCTAAATAACAACAGTTGTAGGTACAGTTCGGTTAGTTAGCGTATAACATATACGGCTGTACCGACGCCATCGTAAGACTGATGTTCCGCTCAGAGCCGAAAAAAGCACTGTTCGACATGGGCGGAGCCTCTCTGGTGGTTGACTAATCAGAACAGAGTGGCCGAGCTGACCAATCGGAGCACACTGGGCTCACAGGGAGGGGGGGGCAGGAGCTCCAACAAGCCGTTTAGGACAGAGAGTGAATACACATACTATACAGAGATGCTGTATGAGAAACCAATGTGAGTTTGAAAATTGCACAGTATAAATCTATTCTAGTAGACCTCAACAATGGAATTATGATCAGTAGAAATGGCCATGACATGGGACCTTTAAATGAAAAAAAATGTCTCGCAACATTTCCCCAAAGTTTCATTTTAGTGTAAAGAAATACATTCTGAATACGTTCACAATTAATGAATAATCAATTCAATAGAAACAGATGATAAACAGCCTGAGGTGTCTCGCTGATCTCTCGGATACTAAAAACAGACTGCTGTTTCCTCAAATCTGCCAACATTATTTATCCTCTCTTGTTTTTAGTTGTCCTTGAAGGTTGTTGATATGTTTGCTATGATGAGTCTGATAGTGGCTCTGAATATTATATTCTGAGAGCACTGAAAGCTGCTGAGAGTCCACTGGCTTCACATTCACCTCTGTAAAGGAAATGGAACTGGTGTACTTTTCTTAAGAAACCTGACGCTTTTCCAATTTTCGCCTTTTTCAAGACATCCTCAATTCACATTTCTTTATAAACACAGCCAATTTTGCATCGCACAGCCTTTATGTAAGCCTGTATAGCTAATAGCATCTCAAGCTAAGGGCCTGCTACAAATAGGACTAGCAATGCATCTTATATAGAACAATTGGAGTTAACGACTAACTCAATTTTGATACTTTGCAAAGTTTTCCAGTTACGATTTGATCCTTTATGTGGGCTGGTTCTGGCCTTTGGGCCGTATGATTGACACTGCTGAAAGGTGTGGTTCTGGTGGTGAGGATGTATATTGCAACCAAATGAATAGCTCCGCCAATGCTACCTTTGAAGCATGTATAGAACCTACGGAGGCCTTCAGGTACTGTAAAAAGGCTAAAGGCCTTCTCTAAAGTGAGACTGTTCTTTCAGTCCTGAGCACCATGTAGAAATGATGCAACATGGCGAACATCCACCCTTTTTGAGGAAAAGAAGGGTTCATTCTAAGCTTACATAAAACACAACGATTCTTATTGTCAGGTGATTATACACTAATGAAAACTATAGCAAATGTTAATGAATATTAAAGTCCATGTCTGCCAATAGTTCCCTCTTAATCCAACCCAGTCTCACAAAGAAACGTGAAATAGCTATGTTGGTCCACAGGGCAAGACGTAGTATATTCACAAATAACCGTCTCAAAACGGGACACTGATACACTATTTTTTCCTATTCATTTCTAATGACCGCGTCCATGTCACGTAATCGCAAACTTTCCCAGAATGAGAAAAAACAAACATGGCGGACACCCGATTGTAGGATAGTTTGGCCATTATAATGCTTTTTGATTAGATTTCTAGCGAGAAGTGTGTAAGAAATAAAATCAATATGTGCCGGAAACTATAAACACACAACGTCTAATTCATCTTATTGACGCTGTATTAATCAAGCGCGGGAGACAATCTAATGCCACTCACCAGAAGCCAACAGGAAAACCTCTGATTGATTGACCACTCATTTCTTTCTTTCGCAAGACATAATGTGATCACAAATGAACAGAGCCTTGCATTAATCAATGCTGTCAATCCCAAATAAACAAACATGAGGATTACCTCACTCAGGTTTCATTTCCAGGCAAGTAGTGTGTGAGTGACCAAAGTATCTACTGTTATTATGTGTTTTGTTGAGTGGTTTATCTGGCCATATAGTGTGTTATGAAAGAATGTTATTTGGCTACGCCACTAGAGGTCGACCGAAGATCGCGTGGACACAATAGAACCTGGCCCCTCCCCGCCCCTCGTTGATGTGATCAATGGATGAAGACTTCAAGAATGATATAAATACCTGTGTTGTGAAAACGTACGCACTCTTGAATTCTTCCCATCACAGACAGCTAACTCCTCTGGGTATTTTCTCTTTGGGGCCTGTGGACTGATGAGTGGAATTCCTGACCACAGCTGTGAAACTCTTTGTAACTTTTAGTACAATGCTACTTTATTAAATATGCTTAAATCTTCCTGAGGCGCTATCTTGTCTCCTTTTTTTAACTTACTCCTGGACTTTGGAAAAATAACTCTTTCAAGTGTATATTGTACTTTTAGAATCTACGTCCATTGGATGTGTAGGATCTATAGTTTGATAGATATTACGAAGATTATTTGAGGTCTCGCCAGGAGGACGTGTATATTCTACGTATTTTAACTACAGTGTTTGCTCTGCGCGCACCCCCTGAAATTGTGAGATTGATACGTCTTTCCCCCTATTCCTTTCTATTGAGCAGCGTCCATGTAAAGTTATCGTCCACTATCACCCATGGATGTATAATAAGAACTGGATATAGCGTCGGAGGCGGGGTCTCGTTCTTTCCTATGAGAGCTGCTCTTTGTCGCATGAGGACAAAATGGCCTGAGATTTCCGAGAGCAAAAGAGCAGAAGAATCAAATTTTTCTTAACCATATATCGAGCCCGATCGTCGATTTCAAATGATTTAATGTAATTGTTTGCCTGACTGGTCATCGTAATCGGGCTCTTTGAAGATCCAAAAATCCACGGTTTTCAAACATTTATGATCGGATTGGCAAAAACTTCAGAATTTGTATTGACCGCCATTCAAATTACAGCGTTGTTTTCCCCCAAAAGTGGGCGGGGCCGTAATTTTCGCCCGGAAGTGACGTAGGTGTTGCTCTCATCTATATCACTGTAAAATGATTCGACAGTGAGGGGAATTTTATGTGTCCCTAGCAACCACCTTAGTTACTGTGAAAACGCAGACCGGAAATACTGTTTTCACCCGGTGAGAGCAAGCCCCCAGGAAGTGCTCCGGACTCTGAGGAAAACATGTGTTGTGTCTGTGACTAGGGTTGCGTACCGAGAACCGGTTCCGGTTCGGAACCGGTTCCAACATTTCGATTCCAACGGCATCATTTAGAAATGTGAATTTCGGTTCCGCTTTTCGATGCCTGAGGAAATGTTTCTCGCCGCTCTCCGTAGCCTACTGTATGACTGCGGCGGGGCAGGAAATGTAGCGTTGTACACTTCCTACAGCGTAACCTGGGACCACCGATCATGAATGGAGGTAGACGCTCTAAAGTGTGGATTCACTTTGTTAGGAAAGACAATGGGTCGGCAGAGTGCAACACCTGTTCCAAACTTATTTCCCGCAAAGGAAGGACCCCGACCAATATGACAAAACACCTTCGCCTGCACGTATACAGATCAAGGAGTGTACCGTTTTCAACCTGTTGCGCCAGTCTCCGTCCGCCTCACAACCACCATCGTCTTCCGCTGTCGTCCAGGCTCAACCAACACCGAGCGCTTCCTCAGCGGAGCCCTCGCAATCAGGTATGTTAAGTTACATAACATCACTCAAAACTAAAGGATGGTTGTTTTGTTTGAGAGGCTGTGTGTAAAATGTGTGGATATTGTTGGGTTGAAGCACCCTTCAGTGGTTGAAGGTTCGAGCCCGCTCCGCGCCGTTCGTTTGATGAGTGGTCTGCTATAAAAAGGAAGGGCTCAGATGCAGAGATATGAGGTTTAACAATAAGCTGATTTAATGGTAAAAACAACAGTACAATATAACGAAGTACTTCGGGCCTTGGTTCTTACTACCGTGCGATGTACGTATCAGACAGTCAGACAGAACAGAGGCCCCGAGTGTACAGAATTCATAATATTTATGCCCACAAACGAGAGGAGTTGTGTGGGAGGAGTTGTGTCGGTTGCTCCTCCCTAGGTGTTCATCCATTGGTGGACTCACTCCGGAGGCGAATCAGAGTGAGTCAGCCATGACGAGGTCTAAACAGCGAATCAGAGTGAGTCAGCCATAGGTGTGGGAAGTTTGGATCTCCTGCGCCGCCGATCAGTCCCAGGTCATCTTTTATGGCAGCCATAAAATAAACAATTCTGGGTTGAACGGGGGTGAGGTACCAATCCTTATCTTCGTTTATCCTCAGCACCTGGCCGTACCACTCCGCATCCCAATCTTTCTCTCAGTACAATCTCTGCATAGACTCAATGGTGTCAGTTTTATTACCTTTCTCCTGCAACCCCCCCATGCTCCTATCCGGCCCATTAAAAACCCGGGGGGGGCGACTGGATCCTCTACATTCCTAAGTCAACGCACACACAATTGACCACATCAAACAAAACAAAATAAGAACACTTGGTCTAGTTTCATAAGTATACATTTTACACAGACAAAGTTATAATTATTAAAACAGGTTATAATTATTGAACAGGTTATATAGGATATACAGGTTACTTTAATCCCCCTTTTGATCTCACCTCAAGAGATCAATTCACACAAAGCATTCGACACATAACCACTGTCATTCTTTTCTACTGTCTGTCCCCCAACATTATATAAATCCATCAGAAGCTGGGATTTAGAGTACTTTAAACCTTCGGGAACTGCCCACCATAACAACCTCTTATGACAGTGGAGGGAGACCAAAGTATATTAAAACTGCGTCCTGTCTGCTGAGTCATCATGCTGTCCTCTCCTTCCGATGCATAAGCCAACAAGGGCATTTGGTACGGAGGGACAGCTTTTCCTTCAATGGTGGAACTGATGAATCTAACACACAATGAGCGGATACAAGGCACACAACAACAACCACATGTTACTAAAATGGCAATAAAAGTAGCTATAGAAATCAAAAGAGACATTATTAAACCTTTCCATGGACCAAACATGTTTGTAAACCATTCCTCCAAGGGGTTGTGTATCCCTGATTGTTCATGCATAGTTATGGATAGTGTGCGAAGGCCTTCTAAAGCCTTTGTGACGGAACCGTCCGGAGCCGTATTGTTTGGAATGAAAGTACAACACATATCACCAAACATTGAACACACACCTCCTTTCTCAGCTAACAGCATGTCAAGGGCCATTCTATTCTGAACTGCCATAAGGGAAGTCGGCCCCAGCTGTTCAGCGAGTCCTTCTACAGCGTCCCTAGTGAGATTAGCTAAACGGAGCACATTGTAATGTACATAGTTGATCCTGTCTACATTCTTGTTAGGGGTGATAGGGAAGATAGCTGCGAGGAAAGGAATGTTCTCAAAACCTGAGGCAACTTGATCAGCGAGTTTATACTCATTGGGAACACCCCGTGGCACCCCTATGGAGTCCATGTAAGTGGGAGAGTTGGCAGATAAATCAAAGGGGCCTGGGGCGTAGCGCTTGGACAACACGTGTCCCCTACGTCGAGTGACTAGGTTGATGTTGAGGGAGGCTTTAGGGTCCGTGTGCACCAGTTTTTCGCCTCGTAACATTAGGGGTGCATGGAGGCGCACCATAGCACACAACCCCACAGATAGTTCGGGGATACGGGTGAACAGGCGGTGGCCCCCACAATAATAGTAGAGACCACCCCTGGCCCAATGTCCTATACTAGTACCAGACACGGTGTGGTTACACCAATCCGCAGAGATATTTCCTAGGTCAAAACGCGGAGATTTTTGGACCATGGTGAAACATGTGTACCCACCGGCGCCTCTGTTAGGCGTGAATGGGCCTGTCCTAGTACCATTGTCAATTGGAGGGAAAACCTTGGCCAGGGTGGTGCAGTTAGGAGGACTAGCCATCTTGGTCAGTTGTAACATACAGTTGTAACCCCAGGTATCTGTGGAAAATAGGGGCGCAGGGTCAGTGACTAATTGCGGGCGGGCTGTAGCACAGGCTAGGCAATCCCCTGCCATTTGTTCTTGGGCTGTTCGGACAACCCATTTTAGCCATAAATTGTCATCTATGTATCCTGTGGCCATTTGGATGATGTCTAGAGGTTGAAGTTGGCTATAATCCCCCGTACATTTATCCGTACATGTGACTTTAGACAAGTATTTAACCTTAGATGCTCCCTGACGACGGTTTTGCTCTCTCTTTGGTATAACTTTAATTTCGAAGAGGCCTTGTGGCGAACCCCTTCCTGCATGTACCGCGAGGACATAAAGTCCAGCGTCGGAGAGCACGACCTTCTTTAGCGTTATGAGCACCGGATTACAAAACCTGGCGGAGCACGGGACGTCTGGGTTTCTCCTGACCACTTTCATTCTATATTTGAGGGATCTAACAATTGCCGCTGATCGGTAAGATGGCGTGTATCCCCAGTCATCAGGACCCGAATTTGCTAGGACACCGGACCAGGACTCGCAGGCACAACCGTAGGTGTATGTGACGGACAGATAGGGGTCGCCTTTGGCAAATGCACTGCCTCTGTAAGTGTAAGGATCGCCTTTGACCCTATCTGTGACGCTTCTGTTACATACCGCAGGGGCTAAGCAGACGTATTTGGCTAGGTAGGAATATTTCCTGTCGAGGTTTCTGCAGGGGGCAATTTTGCACAGGTCGATTTGTATTATTCCATCACTACCTGCTTGGAAAGTGAAGGTTTGTTTAGGAGGCATTTTGGTAACTTTTACCTATATTTGGCCCGTTTGACCCTAGTTACGGACTCCTCTGGCGGGGGAATGGAGTCTGGGTGGTCAATGGAATCAGTCAAAACAAAAATAACGGTAACGGTGATGATCGTGACCAGGGACATCCCTAGCAACCATCTCCAACTCCCATACATGGTTAGGTTGTTATTTTCAATGTAACACAACAACAAGGGTTATTTCTGTTATTAATAATAGGAGATTTACTAGGACGCAAGGAATTAACACTCAATCAAATAATAAGGCTATTCGCGAATAGGCCATATAACTAAGGATGGTGTTCAAGATACAAACAGTGTCCCAAGTAAACCACGATTCCCACTAGCAGAGTACACCAACAAACAATAAGGAAGTGTAATCCACAGTCTGTCATTATTGAGTACCTTTAATCAGTGGTCCGTGTTATTGTAATTAGGTTCTTCTGAACACAATGCTAAAATCTCCTAAGGAGATTCTTTAAAACAAGGGTGTAAAATAGTACCCTGTAATGGTAAATACTGTGCTCCCAGAACCTGTTAAATATAAGGTTCAGTAAAACCTGTTAAATAGAAGGTCTGGTGATTGGGGAGACTTTCACTGCCCTTTAATTATAGGGCTAACCTCTCGTTATATATAACCTACTACTCTTATTAGAAAGAGGCCCTATAGGTGGGCATAAAAATGCTGCTACTTATTGGAAAGTGCCCCTAAAGGTGGGAGTAAAAAAGTCGGGTCCTATATGGAGTCGTGTGTTTCAGGGGTCGGGGTCCCGTAGACTCGTGTCCGCCTCCTCGCCGGCCGTAATCTCCTTTCCAAGATCGCCTGTTGTTACCTCTGTGTCTTTGTCCTTGTCATCTGTTGTGTGGGTCGTTGCTTCTGCTGGGCTGTCGTCGTCAGAGGTGTCGCTCTCTCGTCCTGCTGCAGCGATGTCAGTTCTGATGTCGTCTAACGTCCTTGCTGGAGGTTTTCCAACGGCGCACTGGCTCCAATGATACCACGTTTCCCCCTTTCCTTCGAGGCGAACTGCATGTGATGTCCTCTGAGTCACTCTGTGCGGGCCGGTGAACCTTGGGTTGAGCCACTTCGGACGGATGACCTTCAGCCAGATGAATTCTGCGGTGTTAGCCTCGTGCTTCTCCGGTCCCCCTTTGGCGTCAGCAACCTGGGTGGAGAAATCTGATACCAAGCCCTTAAGTTGCTGGTAATATGGTTTGCTATCCATCTCTTCTACTTCTTTCCCTACTGCTAATGCTCCAGGTCCAGGAAACTGGTGACCATGTGTTAGCTCAAAAGGAGAGAAGCCTGTGCCTCTGTTTACAGAACTGCGAAGGGACAATAGGGCCAAAGGTAGTGCGTCTAACCAGTTCATGCCTGTGGCATCACAGGCCTTACTGAGCTTCTGTTTGATACTCTGATTCATTCTTTCTACCTTTCCCTGCGACTGTGGATGATACACTGATCCAAAGTTGTGTCTGAGTCCAAGGGACTTCTCAACTGTCTGCAAATGATGATTCTTGAAATGGCTGCCATTATCTGACCTCACCCTTCTGGGGAACCCATGTAGGGGGATGTAATGAGTGATAAGAAACTTGATCACTGAGTCTGCATCTTCCCTGCGACATGGTATGGCCTCTGGCCATCCTGTATATGCATCTACCACCACTAGGAGATACCTGAACCCTCTAACCTTATCAATCATATCTGTGTAGTCAATGATGATTTGTTCTCCGGCCATTTTAGGTAAAGGAAACTTTCCCTGGTGAGGCTTCACTGTTGCTCTGATGTTGTGGGTGAGGCAGATTACACATTCTTCCAAATGGTTCGCTATCATGTCAGGTAAGTATGGGTGCCACCAATGCGTGAGATGTCTGTCCATTTGAGTTTTACCACAATGAGTGGGGCCATGCGCTTCTTTTAGCATGGATCTTATCCACTCTGGGGGTAGAACTGGTCTACCGTCTGGAGAGTACCAAATTCCTTCTTTGTTTGTAGCCCCCCTTTCCAACCATAGTGTTTTCTCTTGCGGGGAACCTGCCTCCTGTGCTACCTTGAGAGTGTCATCAGTGACTGCTGGGAGTAACTCTGGTGCTTTGGTAACCAACATCTGGAAATGTGGTAAGTACCCTGCTTTGTCTTTGGCTGCTCTGTCTGCTGCATTGTTTCCCCAAGCTAAGAAGTTATCAGCTTTGTTATGGCCTTTACATTTTAGCAATGCTAATTTGCTTGGTAACATTACTGCTTCCGCTAGCTTTTTGATGTCTTTTTCATGTTTAATGGGAACATTGGTTGAAGTTACAAATCCTGCTCTCATCCACTGGCGCATTTCAACATGAATTATTCCATGGACATAAGCTGAGTCTGTGTAGATGTTAACTTCCTTTCCATCTGATAGTTCTAACGCTGCAGTGACTCCTCTTAGTTCTGCCAACTGTGCTGAGACTCTCCCTGTTACCCTTTCAGCTGCTCTTTCTTCAAACTCTCTTATGCCTGTCTGACTTACCACTGCATAGGCTGCCTGGAGCCCATGGATGGGGTGCCTAAAGCAGCAACCATCTGTGAATAAGTTTTCTGCGTCTGGATTGGTTCCTCCCTGAGATCCACTCTCAACTTCACATCCTGTATGACCTTGTCCTCACATCGGTGTGGTTCTCCACTGCCCATGTTGTCTGCGCTATTCACGCCCTCATGTGAATAGGTTATGTGTGCTTCTGTCAAAGTTTTCTCAAGTCTTGTCTGTCTGGTGGATGACATGGTGAATGCGCTGGAGTTAACAAATGAGACAATGCTGTGTGTTGTCAAAACTGTCAATGGGTGCTGCATCACGATGTGTGAAATTTTGTTTAAAATCCGAGCTGTTCCTGCTGCATGTCGTGTGCATGGAGGTTCTCTGTTTTCCACTCTATCCAGTGTTATGCTAATGTACATCAGTATTGACCTACATCCCCCCTTTTTCTGAAATAGGATTCCGTTTACGGTATTCTCATTCTCAGAAATGTCAAGGAAGAAAGGCAACATGTATGATGCAGAAGCCATGCTGTTACCTGGGACATGGATTGTTTCAGAGAGATGAATGCTGATTCTGCTGTCTGAGTCCAGTCAAGTGTTGCTGTCAAGTTTCTGATACCTTTGTCGTTGATCAGAGCTCTGAGCTCTGCAGTCCTTGGGTTGTACTCAGGTATGTAATGTCGGCTGTAGCCTGTCAGGCCCAGAAAAGATAACATGTCTTTTACAGTCTTAGGTTTCGGGTGGCTCAAAATGAGCTCCTGGTGTGATGCTGACATGCCTGTACCTGCCGGAGAGATGAGCCTGCCCAAAAATGCAACCTCCTTGCGGGTACACTGCAGTTTCTTTTTGGATACCTTGAACCCTGTTGTGTGCAGGCGCACCAGTAAATTACGAGTGGCTTCCAGACAAGAGGCTGCTGAAGGGGCTGCAATAAGCAGGTCATCCACATATTGTATCAAAACCACTCCCTCTGGTAATGAAACCCCGTCCAACTGTTCCCTCAAAACTTTATTGAAAATTCCTGGGGATAAACTGAATCCCTGAGGAAGTCTGGTGTACTGCAATCTCTCTTTGTCAATGGTAAATGAGAAAATCGGTCTCATTTCCTCTGCCAATGGAATGCAGAAGAAAGCATTTGCAAGATCAATACATGTAAACCACGTGTGCTCTGGAGTAATGTTGCAAATGGCTGTGTAGGGATTTGGAACTGGTATCAAAGGAGTAGTAGTGATAGCGTTGATAGCTCTAAGATCATGTGCCATTCTGTAGTCCCCATTGGGCTTGTGTACTGGTAAAATAGGTGTGTTCCAATCACTGTGGGAGGGTTCCAAAACGCCTGCCTTCTTAAGACCTTCCACTGCCTGGGTCACCCCTTCTCGAGCCAACGATTTTAACGGGTACTGAGAGAGATGAACCGGAAGTTCCGTATCAACAGTGAAGGTAATTGGAGCAGCTTTTGAACAAAAACCCACGTCATGAGAGTCGCTTGACCACAAGTCAGGAGGGAGGTCACGTATCATGTCTGCTGTAAATGGATGATCTGTTTTCTCCCTACCATGATGTCTGTCTACCTCGTGCCTTTCCATAAAGATGCATTCCTGTGTCTGAATCTTAAGTGCATAGGCGCTGTGTGAAGGAGAGAAGGTAAGTGATGCTATCTGTGTGGGCTCCCAGTCCTCCACCTCTAACAGTGCTTTGACCATGGGACCCAGTTCTTTGGCTTCGTAACCTTTCCTAATGGCTAGGGAAATGTGTGGGGTGGCTTCAGAAGACATACGGTACCAATATTGTTGTTCGTCAGTTAGATCAATTGCTGCGGCTACCCCTGCTTGGCCAATATATAACTTTACTGCCTCTACCTCCCACTTAGCCATTGCTACCTCTGCATCAAAGGCATAGGCGTAGGTTTGGTCATCCTGTCTATCATAGTACAGAGTAAGATGGGGAGGGTCAGGAGGAGGGCCGTAAGGGCGGAGGAGATTGATCCAGGGCTTCCACTGTTGAAAGATAGAAAAAAGTCCGTGGTTCTCCTGTGGCCGGTCTAGCAGGCCCCAGTATATAGTTGCATACTGGGTAGCCTCTGCGGCTGTAGACTGGGATATCATCATCTGGGAGCCTGTTCTGATTGTGGACAATGAACAGTTCAACTTAGTACCATCGGGAAATGAAATGATGAGACCATCAGGGGAACAGAGGATAGAGGCATTGGCTTTGATCAAAACGTCTCTGCCCATGAGGTTGGCCGGACTTTGGGGTGCAAGGATGTACTGATGGAAAAAGACCTGGCCTGCTATCTTAGTGGTCAGCGGTGTTGAGAGCGGTACATGTTCTATATGTCCCGAAAACCCCATGACTGCGACAGTATCATCTGAACTGGATTTGTCGAATTTAGGAGTGTTGATAGTAGAATATCGAGCCCCAGAATCGACCAAAAACGGCAGTGAAATCTGCTTAACAGTCATGTTCATGTAAGGATCCGCCAGGCCCGTACATTCTGGGTTCCCTGGGCCCCCTCATTGTGGGTAATACCCCTTCTCCGGATCATACTGCACGTACTGTCCACCAGGGATCGCCACTGCGTTCGGAGCCATATGTCCATTCTGAGCTTGACCCTGTTGTGCTACCCCATGGTTCTGCTGGTAATACTGCATGTCTTTTCTGGTTCCTTGTCCGCCACTTTGTCCCCCTTGTCCCTTTCCTCTTTGTGGTGGTGGTGCGCCATGCGGGCACTCCCTCCACCAATGGTCAGACTGACCACACGTGAAGCACACCCTCTGGGCTGTTGGTCCTTTGAACCCCCTTCTGGGAGCTCCCCTACCCCCACCACCCCTCTGTGTCTGCGTAGCAGGATTAAAGACATACGGAGCCACATTGTAAGCAGGAGCCGGAGGCGGATACACCCCAGGGAAAGGCCAGAACGGAGCCGGCTGTTGGGCCGGGGCCACGGGGGCTTTCGGCACATCACTATCTGAGCGGACAACAAGCTGTTTGGCACTTTTCTTCTCGGTCTGTATTGCCTTACGGGCTAATTCTAGCTGTGTGCGGAGGAGCTGGACTCTTAACTCTTCCTCCTCTGTCTTTGTCTTGGTAAGTACCTTATTGTATTTACCCATGTGGTGGGCCAAGTGCCTTTCCCACGTCTGTGTAGGCAGATGGTCTGCCTCTGGATTGTCTTCCATAAGAGCCTTAATCTCTGCTGGAACTGCAGCAAGAATTGCTTTGCGGAACATCTGTTTGTGTTGATCATTATTGTCTGGACTACAATCAGTGGCTGTAGTGTACTGCTCCCTGGATCTGAGCAACATGGTTGCTGCAGCCTCTCCAGGAGTGAATGTGAATGCTAGCGACCCATACCCGCCCCCTGTTTGTGGGAAATGCTCTCTCATGGCGGTGCTCAATTGGCTGTGTATGTTGTTCGTGATGATGGGAAGATCGTCCCGATACTTTCCTGTTCCCACCCTAGCTTCAACTCGCTGAACTTCATACGCACTTGTCTGCTGGGCTAAAATTCGCCTGAAATCCCCAATGCAGATACTCTGCCCTGTTGTGATATCAGCAAACTTCCTCATCCAATTTCTCCCTCCCTCCGTAGGTAGGGGCATTCTGTCAACCAGTGCATGAATGTCACCCATAGTGAACGGGTGGTATGTCGACCCTCCAGTTGGGAGAGCGACTAGTGGCAAGTTCAAAACAACCTGTTCGTTAGGATTCTTGTCACATTGTCTCTGGCTACGTCTTACCATCTGAGGTAATTTAGCTACTGTCTCTTGGTCAGCTTCTGAAATCCGTCCTGTCATGGTTATAATCTGAACTCTGTTCTTTTTACGGCGTCTACAGTTCGGTTCTGCTTCCTTAGTCAGTGCAGACAAATACTGTTCATTGCCTCGTCTGTCTTCGCCTGAGTCCGAACTGTCCAAGTCATCGTCCTGGTCAATATATTCTCTCTCAGAAGAGGCTCGTTGCGCTATTGGAGCATGTCTAATCTGTGTGGATCTCTCTGCAAATGGTTCTCCATTTAAACTACCGCTTCTCCGTGGTGAGAGGCTAGGGGAGGTTTCTCTGGACATAGTATGCGCTCTGTGCCTGTGTCTATCCTTTTTGTGTGGTTTGCGTCCCCTATGTTCTGTGTCTGAGTCATGGGCCTTATGCCTAGTCCCATTTTTTCTCTCATGTCTGTCCTTTCTTTCACACTCAATCTCACCCTGTTCTCTCTCTCTGAGTGCTATTTCTTCCCTCCACACTCGCTCTTCGTAAGCATCCTTTCGTTCATTTTCTTCCTTATCATTTATGTCTATGATTGCTATCAATTCAGCTACCGTAGGTTCCTCATTGGTACCTGTCTTCGGAGTCAACAATGTCCTCAGTCTATCACTCGTTCTTCGAAGTTTGGCATTTGTAACTGATGGGGTGTTGCTCTCTTTAGCTGCTAGCTGATGAGGAGTAGTTATGGTGGTATGCACCATTTTTATTTCTGATTCTGTAGATTTCCCATTGTCTGACAGTTGTGTGTTAACTGAGCTACAGCTATCCCTTCTCCTGGGAATAGAGGTGAGTCTGTTGGGAACCAGAGAGACATTTCCTGTCATTCTGAAATTCCCTCCCCTTCTGACCTCCTTTTCTAGTTCTGATTCAGAAGATGCGTCTGTAGACAGCATCTGAAGGTTTGTCATGGGAGGGGAACTGGGTGAGGGGGGTTAGAGGTGGAGGGAAGCGTATAGGGAGGGGGTCGGGTCTTAAAGGGGTTGTATAAATCTGGATAGAGGAGGGGACCGCCCTCTGGGATGTCTGGGAGGGGCCCACCATATGGCTTCTCCTTCCTGACTGGCTCTATCACTTCTGTGGGAGGGGCTGGTGCAGGACTGGGTGGGGCTGCTATGGCGGGCAGATTTTTGGCGGGAGTTTTGCTCAGAGAGCAGGTTACTGCCACTCCATTCATAACTAAGGCTGCGTTATGGCCTATTCTCCTTAGCTTGTCAACTAGCTCCCTTTCTTTGTTAAGTTTAGAAGCCCTGATAAAACCTGCCTTCTGCTTGTTGAGAGTTTCTAATTTCCGAACCAACTGTCGCTCGTATGTATTGAGTGCTGTGGCTAGGAGACTTATTGCCTCGTCACCCTCTACTCTATTCTCTGCGATCATCTGATCGTGTAAGAAACGGAGATCCCTGCTCGCCTTTTTATGATCTCCGGGCTTAAGTCCGCTAAGTATCAATCTCTCTGCTTGTCCCCACTGTTCCCTTAAACTCCCCGGAACAGGGACTCCTAATTCTCTCTCTTCACGTTCAAATTCTCCTTCCATTTTGACTTCGTTCGTATCTGCTTCTCCTAAAGGTTTTAGTTTTTTATAAAAAATACCAGATATTCCTGCGTACTATAATTGATTAATTATTGTAGTTTTATTCCCACAGGTATACAGTCTGATAGTTTTCGGTGCGAGGTGTATTTCAACCAGTTGCGGAGACTCCCAAAAGCGCTTCTCCTAAAGGTTTTAGTTTCTTATAAAAAATACCAGATATTCCTGCGTACTATAATTGACTAATTATTGTAGTTTTATTCCCACAGGTATACAGTCTGATAGTTTTGGTGCGAGGTGTATTTCAACCAGTTGCGGAGACTCCCAAGAGCGCTTCTCCACCCTCTTACGAGGATGCGGCCCAAGGCATGGAGTCGAAACCCAGTCTACAATAACCTTTGATCGTCACGTATATGCTATCAGATACAAATAAGATTCTACAATACTTTCAGGGACGGTCCTTTCAAATTGATGTTGAAAATATTATAATATACAACCACAGTTAATCACACTCAAAATAAATATACCTAACGTAACCCCAGATCCGTCTAAGGGTTGCCTGTGTACGTCAGTCGGTGAGCCCCAACCCCAGAATTCGTCTAAGAATTACTGTGTGTGTCACCTTATTTCTCAGAGTATTTCAGCTGGACTTCCTTTACCAAATTTAAAACCTCTGAAATCTCGGACGACGATTGCAGCTGGGGTTCCTTTACCAATTTATAACCACTGTAATCTCGTTACACAGTTTATCACACTCAAAATAAATATATCTAACGTAACCCCAGATCCGTCTAAGGGTTGCCTGTGTATGTCAGTCGGTGAGCCCCAACCCCAGAATTCGTCTAAGAATTACTGTGTGTGTCACCTTATTTCTCAGAGTATTTCAGCTGGACTTCCTTTACCAAATTTAAAACCACTGAAATCTCGGACGACGATTGCAGCTGGGGTTCCTTTACCAATTTATAACCACTGTAATCTTGTTACAGTTTTTATATTCCCCGTACAGTCTAGTTGACTTTTATAGTGCGATGTTTATTTCAAAAGATGGAGAGACTTCCAGAAGCGCCTCTACACCCCTTTCGGCGATGTGGCTTTTGGCAAGGAGTCGAAACCCAGTCTACAGAATCTCTTTATCGTCACGTTTAGTCTTCTAGATTAACCCCACGGCAAGAGTTTGCGAGATCCGATCGTTTCAAATTGATTTTGAAAGTTGCGTTTCTCCTCTTGAAATACCCCACATATAACACAACTGCAGCTCCTCTTTGAGACTGGAAAGTGTTATTCTGTAGTACTGTTTTTTCTACCGTAAGACTAAAACACTGAAAATGCCGCTGACAACTCTAAAATGTTGTAGTATAGCCAATCACAGATTTTGATAATAACAGGTATCTGCTCGCCTTTCAGTTGTAGGGCCCTGGTTTAGTTGTCAGAGGTATTCGAGGTGTCTTCCCTGGACAGTTTGTCCGCTGGCTGCCGGTGTTCCTTCTATGAGACCCTACTCATCACGTCGGTTGGTCACCAAATTGTTGGGTTGAAGCTAGGGCTGCAACGATTAGTCAACATAATCGACGACGTCGATCATAAAAATTCGTCGACGCGGAATTTTAGTGTCGACGCGTCGTATAAAAACAATCAGAGAGCCGGTAACGTTAATTCAAAACTGCGCAAATGTTCATTTGTAACTGCAATGCACTACAGGAAGTGCTGGGGGCAGTATACTCTCCATTGTCTGCCATGACTGCATTCTGTACTAACAACAAAGAAGAAAGAATACGAACGATGGCGGAAAGGAGAGAGAATGAGGGTGATGAAGAGCTCAACAAAGCCAGACCGAGAGTTTCGAAAGTGTGGGAGTATTTCACAGACGACAAGCCAAAGAAGTCAGTGAAATGCAGAATTTGTAAAAGGGAATTGGCATTCCACGGCAGCACTACAGCGATGCACGAGCATTTAAAACGCAAGCACCCTGGAACCGTGATGACTGCTACTTTGGATCATGGTTAAGTTTGAGCTAGTTAGCCATAGTATTGTCATGTTTACGTTAGCTTACATGTTGGAAAACAGAACGTCTCATGGTTAATGCTTGCTAAGCAAACGCTATTTCAGTTATGTTGAGGCTGCGTGTCCACCAACGAGCTGCTAAACAGCGCCAAGCTTACAGCGTAGTAGAGCACACTAGAGCTTTATGGACGCTGTAATTAATTCCAAACTTAAAATAATAATTCCACGTCACCCTCCTGGACCAGGTTAACAGCCCCAACAGAACCGCGGTGCTGGGGCAGAGGCTGCTACTTTGAGTAACGTTTACATTATTTGCACATCTTTACTTTCAAACTTGCACTTTAATTTGTATTATTTATTTTGTTTTCATTATGATTTTTTTGTATTTATGTTATTCAAATACATTTGATTAAACAAGTTCAAAGTTCAAATTCAAATGTTTCATGAGTCATTATTTTAATTTTCTATGGGATCATGTTATGTTAAGGCAGAGGGACTGGGCAACAGGGTGACATTCACAGGTGTGCAGACTTGAGGTAAAACATGCACTGGAGCCCGGAAAAGGAGCCGTGCCCACAGGAAGCAGAGATGGAGGGTGTGACAGAAATAATCGTTAGATTAGTCGACTAATCGAAAAAATAATCGACCGATTAGTCGACTACCAAAATAATCGTTAGTTGCAGCCCTAGTTGAAGCACCCTTCAGTGGTTGAAGGTTCGAGCCCGCTCCGCGCCGTTCGTTTGATGAGTGGTCTGCTATAAAAAGGAAGGGCTCAGATGCAGAGATATGAGGTTTAACAATAAGCTGATTTAATGGTAAAAACAACAGTACAATATAACGAAGTACTTCGGGCCTTGGTTCTTACTACCGTGCGATGTACGTATCAGACAGTCAGACAGAGCAGAGGCCCCGAGTGTACAGAATTCATAATATTTATGCCCACAAACGGAGAGGTGTGGGAGGAGTTGTGTCGGTTGCTCCTCCCTAGGTGTTCATCCATTGGTGGACTCACTCCTGGGCGAATCAGAGTGAGTCAGCCATTGACGAGGTCTAAACAGCGAATCAGAGTGAGTCAGCCATAGTGTGGGAAGTTTGGATCTCCTGCGCCGCCGATCAGTCCCAGGTCATCTTTTATGGCAGCCATAAAATAAACAATTCTGGGTTGAACGGGGGTGAGGTACCAGTCCTTATCTTCGTTTATCCTCAGCACCTGGCCGTACCACTCCGCATCCCAATCTTTCTCTCAGTACAATCTCTGCATAGACTCAATGGTGTCAGTTTTATTACCTTTCTCCTGCAACCCCCCCCTTTCCTATCCGGCCCATTAAAAACCCGGGGGGGGCGACTGGATCCTCTACATTCCTAAGTCAACGCACACACAATTGACCACATCAAACAAAACAAAATAAGAACACTTGGTCTAGTTTCATAAGTATACATTTTACACAGACAAAGTTATAATTATTGAAACAGGTTATAATTATTGAAACAGGTTATATAGGATATACAGGTTACTTTAATATTCTATATCTTTGTAGATGAAAGTTTGCGGTCGCGTAGTTGCGCAGCTACAACGGCTCAAGCTAACAAGCCCGTCCCAGCCTGTGTCAACCCATTCACCTTAGCAGCTAAGGGAAAGATGACAGTAGAGAAATGTGACACAAAGTGACACCACAGCAGAATTCCATGCCCATACAGGACCAGGTAGAGAAGGAGCTGCACATGTACAAGGCTATGCCACGCATAGTTACGTCTGATGACGCTGTGGCCTGGTGGTGGAACATGAGAACAACCTATCCTTGCCTGTCAGACATGGCCTTCTCATATTTATGTGTCCAGGCTTCCTTTACACCCAGTGAACGTGTTTTCTCGACTGCTGGTGACACAATCTGTGCTGAACGCTCATGCATACTGCCTGAGAAGGCAGATATGCTTGTTTTTCTCATCAAGAACTGTTTTTAAATGGGGGGGGTTTCCTTTAAAAGTTGGACTGTTGCTGTGTTGTAGCTTCAGTGGTTCTCAGGTTACAGTTACATAGCAGTGAATATAAACAGACTGATTAATGTGAATATTACTGTAAACTAACCTGTGTAAAAGTTTCTCGAATAAATGTTGTTTTTTTGGTGGAAGAAGCATGTAACATTTTTTTACCCTGCCCCTCAAAGAATCGGAATTGGGAACCGTTAAGAACCGGAATCGAAAAGTAGAATCGGAATCAGAATCGTGGAAATTCAAACGACACCCAACCCTATCTGTGACTACCATGGA
Organism: Dissostichus eleginoides; assembly: GCA_031216635.1. Lineage (NCBI taxonomy): Eukaryota > Metazoa > Chordata > Actinopteri > Perciformes > Nototheniidae > Dissostichus > Dissostichus eleginoides. Next base: position 2,700,746 of record CM062274.1, on the reverse strand, counting down.
TGTATAATAGAGTGGTGCAGTGACGAGTCCTAAAACCCGGAAGTGAGTTAGCATTTTACCACTACCAGTTCCCTCGTCTCAGATTCAATGGGATTTCTCCATAGGATTTGGGAAAATAGCTGGAAATAAGGTCTGTGGTTGACACAAATTTAAGAGAAGGATCACGTTTTGTTCTACGACATTAAATACATCAGCAGTGACCCCACTGGTGATTTTTGAAGTGTTTACGTGTCTGAAAAACGATGGTTGTTAACAAGTGGCTGAATAGGACTACAGAAATTGTCGAGGACGTTGTACGTCATTACTCCGAACACGTAAACACTCCCGCTAAGTTTGTTTACCCCTGTTCCGCTTGAAAGCAAGTACTGCACTCTTGCAAAAATGTTAAAACAAACGCCTCAACCCTGATCCGACCCTGCTGTAGTTCCTTTATAGCATAACGTTAGCATTTTGCTTCTGGCGATTAGATTTATGATTCGAAAATTATAAAAGTAGGGTAGACATGTGGATATTATCCGGCTGAACAAAACGTGCATTTATCAAACAGCTTCGTTTTCCACAGACCTTATTTCGAGCTATTTGCCAAAATCCTATGGAGAAATCCCATTGCTTTTTAGTCGAGGGAACCCATGCGCAGTTTACTTCCGGGTAAATACGTCATCCCTCCACCACTCTATAATAACTGCAGTGTTTCCCCTAGGTTTACTGCCTTGGCAGGGTGCTGCCGGGGGGGTGCCCGGAAAAAAAATGTTCAGCAATTGTGTTATGATCATATTGAGCTATTGGTGTGAGTCTAACATTAAACAACTGTATTACTTGTATTCAAACTGTATTCCCTTCTTATCATCTAGCCTACACTTCTTCCTTTCATTGATACATTTAAATCAGCTGACTACAGCATATAACATACCTGCTGCAACCCTGTGCTGCTTCTCTCTGCCTCATCCTCTATTGCTGGAGGCAGCTCCACCTCATCTGATCTCTGATATGAAAGCAATCGTGTTATGATCATATTGAGCTATTGGTGTGAGTCTAACATTAAACAAGCAGTCTGCTTGTCATACATTGCTGACGATACATTTTAAGAGGCAATTTGTTGAGTCACTGCCGCTAAATGCCGGTAGCATCAAGCTAGCAAATCCTGCATTAGCCTCACATCAACAGGTGTAGACAGAACATCCAATTATCTAGAGCTAATTTACTGAATAAACCAACTCACATCTCCTGTCTTTTTTTTCACCCAACTCGTTAGACTATTCTTCTGCTGGCGTTTCATTGTTGTTTTCTGTCAAATTCAATACTGTAGTTCAAAACCGCGGTACCTGCTCACCATCTGTGAGCTATTTTTAGAATGCGGACGCTACGTTCGTTCGCGCGCGTCCACCTGGGCAGGCTGTGTGTGTCCTTCTCCTCATGACGATAACGGCTTGAGGTTAAAAAATAATAATAAACAAATTTGAAACTGGGGGGCAGAGGCGCGGGAAAGTATTTTGGGTGGGGTGCTGAGGTGCTGTCCGATGTGCTAATTACGACCACACACACACAGCATAACAATGGACTCCAGTGAACACTATTACGGGCACTATAGAGCACGCACAAAAGCACTAGCACACACACTACAAAGATGTAAAATATTATTTTACCAACAATGTGGAATTTATTGGCTACATATTACACAGATTATGCACGGCTGCAGCAGCAATAACCATAAAATAATAATTCAAATACCACAAACATGATATTGACCAGTATACAGATTATGCACATGATTTTGCAGATTTAGCGTTTTTAGAGAGAAAAAATTCCGAGATACGTTTTTGCGCCATGTCAGTTACTTGTGTTGTTGTGCGTCACGTTAAAAGTAGCCGACTAAAAACTAACAAAAAACTTTTCTTCCACATCTTTTTTTTTTTTCCCTGAAGCAAAATTATTTATTATATAGTTTTAAATTATCATTTGAATAATAACATATAATATAAAATATAATCTCAGGCACAATGAAATGAAATAAATATATATAAAATAAAAATAAAATACATTTGCAGACAGGGGAGCTCCGCACCGCCTGCCTGCCGCTAGGGGGTGCTGCAGCGACCTCAGCACCCCCCTTCCCGCGCCCCTGCTGGGGGGACACAAACGGGCAGACAGCAGAGCTCGGGGCAATAATGCAGATTTGTTTGACTTTTTTACACTTTGTTGTTCTCCTCCTTTCCTCCGCTCTTGTCTCTGATTGTGAGTGTGTGCATTCGTGTGTGTGTGTGTGTGTATGTGTGGGGAGCGGAGCCCCGCCCTTCAGAAACAGAGTGGAGGGAGAATGTGAATACGCAAAGCAGTGGACACTGAAACATGCACATACATTGGATAAATAACAGTGACGTGCAGTGAGTTCTCATTCATAACACTCCGTTCGATGTCTCACTATGGGATGCGCCTCAACCTCATTACGCCAATCCTGATTGGCTGGTGATCTTGATGACTACGTCAGGGAACCCACCCACCCTTTAAGTAGCTTGCCCTACGTCGCAGCGTCATTCAAACACCTCTTCTCGCTTCGGAGCACATCTCAAATAAAGAATATCAGTAGCCAGGCTAGCTTAACGGTCCACAGACTGAACCACAAAGCTAACCTTCGGTCGCCGGACGCTTGCTGGCTACTTTTGCTTCGCACGGGATTTTTCATATTAACACACCAGTTAATACCGAAATCTGCCCTGCCGTTTTTTTCCACAAATAACGGTAAGGTTTTGATTTTTTCCCGCAAACAGTAACATACCTGTTGCTAGTTTGTCCCTCCACGCCGACACCCCGGCTAACGAGGATGGACCCTTCTCTCCCTCACACCAGAGGAGACGGAGGTTCGGAGGCTCGGCTCTGGGACTCACACCAGGTCTGCTCGTCCTGCCTCGGGCTGCAACATGCCCAGGAGGCTATCGACCCCCGGTCGTGCGGGCACTGTGCCCGTTTCACCACCAAGAGCCTCCGCCGACGGCTAGCGCACCAAGCTAGCCTGTCGGGACAAGACCCCTTCATGCCTGTCGATTTGCCGACCGGCGATCGAGGCATGGTGGCGACCGCCACGGGTGTTGAGCCCCGCGCTGTGTCAAGCTGGGGCTCAACGGCGGCGGCAGCCGCGGGAAGGGAGCCTGCGCTGTGACAGGCTGGGGCTCCCGACTGGACCTTACCGTGGTCCCACCCGCGGAGGTTGTCCTGGAGCTGGACTACATGGAGGAGGATGAAGAGGATACCTCTGAGTTCCTCTTATCCGACTCGGACGAGGACGAAGATGACATCTTCGTCTCGTCTGCTCAGGCTGCCAAGCCGGAGGCGGTGTCCGCTCCCCCAGGCGAAAGCGCGCCATCTCTGCCCCGCCTCAGCATGGACTTGCAGGCCGTGTGTCAACGCGCTGCGTCCAGACTGGACATCCCTTGGCCTGAAGTAGCCAAGGAGACCTCCAGGTCTCGCTATGAGGGAAAGAACTTGCCCCAAGCCGCGAGGCTGACGAGGCAACTTCTCCCGGTGTTTCCAGAGCTGCTAGACGAGGTGTCTGTCTCGTGGAGAGACCGCCCTTTCAGCAGCAAGGCCCCAATCCAGGGAGCCTCCTCTCTGGACTTTGAGGGCATGGAGAAGCTCGGCTTGTTCCGCATGCCTCCTATGGAGCCGCTTGTGGCAGCCCACCTCCAACCGCGGCTGTCTGCGGCTCCTAGCAGTAACCCCACACTGCCGACAAAAGCGGACCGGTTCCAGTCAGCAATGACCGAACGGGCTTACAAAGCGGCAGCTTTGTCCGTCAGGGCGCTCAATGTCTCATCGATGCTAACCGCTTACCAGGCGGAGCTCTGTGAAGACATGACGAACAAACCTGAGCCGGCCGTATGGGACGAAATCACAGCGATCACGGACATTTGTCTCCGGGTGCAGCGCTGTGCAGTCCAAGCCACGGGCAAATCGCTGGGGATGATGGTGGTACAGGAGAGAGCCAGGTGGCTTAACCTGACGAACCTCCCGGACCGGGAAAAGAGGACGTCTTGGACGTGCCGATTGTCCCCGAGGGCATATTTGGCACCGCTCTGGCTTCAATCAATGCAGCAGCGGTGTGAGGCTAAAAAGAAGGAGGATGAGGCTCTCCAGCTTTGTCTTCCCCAAAAGCCACAGCCCGCCCCGGGTCTCCCGCCCAGACATGAGGCGAGGACGAGCTGGCCAAGAAAGTCCCCGGTTCCGGCAGCAGCCGCACAGGCACAGCCGGCCCAGACCTTCGGCCATCAAGTGAGGAAAAGAGAAGAGAGCGGCCTGACAGCCTTCCCTCCTCTCCTCGGTGAAAGGGCTGGAAGCTCCCTGTTTTCCAGCCCCGGACCGTGTTCCACACGTATTCAAAGCTCATGTGTTTCCGGGGTGCAACCACGCCCCCGTCTTCCCGCCGCCTCGAGTGATGCCAGAACGTCATCCTCCGGTTCGCGCCATGAGGAAGATAGACTTCACGTAACAGGCAGCAGTTCCTGCTGCTCGTTCAAGTCGCACAAACACATGTCATTGTTTTCCAATAAAATATTTTCCACTGTCGTTTCCAGGCTTAAAGCCAAGGGCGCAGTCAAAAATAATGAAAAGAAAACAATAAAAACAATAAACAGTCAGGTGACTGCTCCGCTTCTGAGAGTGGCTGTCGCCTCTCTCGGAAAGCGGACGGTGACCGGGTCTGTGAACGCACCATCGCCGCGCGCATGCGCAGTGTCGACCGAGGTTGTCAGCCTGGGATGCCACCGTGTTCAGACACTAGAGGGCCCCATAACACAACCAATAAAGACACAGAGTGCAAGCAACAGAGAAATGATTACGTCTCCACTCGCTTTGAGGAGCGAAAGGTGGAAGATGCTCACATGCTCTGCTTGGGTTTTCAAGACGATATCACGGGGCTACAGACTCCAATTCGCTGTCACCCCCCCTCACTTCTCGGGCATTGTGCAATCACAAGCCCGGGGAGCGTCGGCTCACATTCTAGAGCAGGAGATTCTCTCGCTACTAGAAAAGAAAGCCATATCCATTGTACCCTCCGGACAGAGTCAGAGCGGCTTCTATTCCAAATACTTCCTCGTTCCCAAACGGGGAGGAATGGAATTCGCCCTATCCTGGATTTAAGGGCTCTGAACAAGTATCTCAGAAAATACAAATTCCGGATGCTCACTCACACATCCCTGCTGCGTCTCGTGCGTCAGGACGATTGGTTCACATCAATCGACCTGAAAGACGCGTATTTTCACATCCCAGTATATTATCCACACAGGAAATATCTGAGGTTCGCTTTTCAGGGTGTCTGTTACGAGTACAGAGTGCTTCCCTTCGGTCTGTCTCTCAGCCCGCGGGTGTTTGTGCGATGTACGGAGGCAGCAATAGCCCCGTTAAGACAACAGGGTATTCGCCTGGCAACCTATTTAGACGACTGGCTCCTTCTTGCACAGTCGGAGCAGGAGGCTATTACGCAGACGAATACCCTCGTGAAACACCTGCTCGACCTGGGTTTTGTAATAAACGCAGAAAAGAGCATGTTGTCCCCAGCCCAGTCTGTGCTCTTCCTGGGCTTACGTCTGAGTTCGGTGCCCTTTACAGCCCGCCTGTCAGCGAGAGAGTGAAAGCCTTCAGGGCTTGCCTCGCTCATTTCCAGCCACGCAAATATGTTCTCTTCAGATCATGTCTGCGGTTACTGGGGCTCATGGCGTCAGCCATCCTGGTGGTACGACTGGGCCGCTTACACATGAGGGAATTTCAGCGCTGGGTAGCTGCCCTCAGACTAGACCCCGTGCGTCATGGCGCGCGGAGAGTGATGGTCACTGTGGAATGCGTAACGGCACTGCGCCACTGGCTGCACCCGACTTTCTAGTACAGGCGTGCCTATGGGTGCTGTCCTATCGCGGAAAGTGGTCACCACGGACGCATGTCTGACGGGCTGGGGGGGTATATACGAAGGTCGACCTGTGAGGGGTCTCTGGAGCAGAGACCTCCAACGGTCACACATAAATTATCTGGAGCTCTTAGCGGTGTTTCTCACCCTAAGACGCTTTCTGCCTTTTCTCAGGGGACATCATGTCCTCGTGAGGACAGACAACACGACCACAATATCGTATATAAACCGCCAAGGGGGTTTGCGTTCTCTCCAGTTACACATGCTGGCACGCAAACTGATCTTATGGAGCTGCGGACGTCTCCTCTCTCTGAGAGCGACACACGTACCGGGAGTGATGAACCTCGGGGCAGATCTGCTGTCCAGAGGTGCACCACTATATGCAGACTGGACTCTACATCCAACGATTGTGAGTCAGCTGTGGGTGCGTTACGGCCGGGCCGCGGTAGATCTGTTCGCATCAAAAGAAAATGCTCAATGTCAGCTGTTCTTTTCAATGCGCGATCTAAACGCACCGTTAGGCGTGGACGCGCTCGCACACGTTTGGCCCCCGGTCCTTCTGTACGCGTTCCCACCCCTGGCTCTAATACCTCCAACTCTGGCCAGAGTGAGAGAACATCGCCACACACTGATCCTGATAGCTCCACACTGGCCTGCAATGTACTGGCTGGCGGAGATATATCAGCTGCTGTGCGGGCAGCCGTGGCAGCTCCCGTACGCAGGGACATACTATCTCAGGCGGGGGGGATGATTTTTCACCCACACCCAGAGCGCCTGGCACTATGGGCCTGGCCCGTGAGTGGTATAATTTGAGTACAGTGGGGCTCCCTCAGAAGGTGATAAACACTATTCAGAGTGCAAGGGCTTCCTCCACCAGGTCTCTCTATGACTGTAAGTGGAGGGTGTTTGAGGAGTGGTGCCTTCAAAAGGGACACATCTCTTTTCAATGCCCTGTCGGTGTGATTCTATCATTTCTACAGGACTGATTGATAAACACAGAGCTTTCTCCACGATCAAAGTGTACCTGGCTGCTATTGCCGCATGCCATGTGGGCTTTGAGGGAAAGACGGCTAGCCAACATCCCTTGGTCTGCCGTTTTATGAAAGGGGCCGCAGGCTCCTCCCCGTTTCCAGGTCACTGGTGCCCCTGTGGGACTTGACAGTGGTTTTAGATGGGCTCGCTCGACCTCCATTTGAACCCCTGGAAGACGCTGACATGAAACACCTGTCACTGAAGACAGTGTTGTTACTGGCTCTGGCATCTGCCAAACGAGTCAGTGACATTCACGCGCTCTCTGTGCATCCTTCATGTACTCAGTTTGCCCCGGGGCAAACGAGAGTATTGCTGAAGCCCAACCCGGCCTTTGTGCCCAAGGTGGTTGGCTCATGCACCCCCATTGACCTTGAGGCATTTCCTTCACCGCTATGTTCCTCTGAAGAACAGCGGCCGAATTTGCTGTGCCCAGTTCGTGCTTTGCGCACTTATATGGACAGGTCAAAAGAGTTTCGATGCAATGACCAACTCTTTGTATCTGGGCTAACCCTCATAAGGGCAAGCCCGTTACCAGGCAACGGCTCTCCCACTGGATTGTGGAGGCGATAGCTCTGGCTTATACGAGTCAGGGTTTGCAGGCACCAACGGGCCTGCGCGCTCATTCTACTCGTGGATGGCTACATCCTGGGCTTTGTTCAAGGGTGTTTCCATTCAGGACATTTGTGCAGCAGCGAGCTGGTCCTCGCCGCTCACTTTGTCCGCTTTTACAGGCTAGATGTCTCTGCTCCAAGTGTGGCCCGTGCAGTGCTGGGCCCCGTGTTGGGACAGGGTTCTACCTGTTAAGTACTGTTTTGTGTTGGTGATTTTCGAGATAAGCATGTCTAGCAATACGGGAGTCTCAATATCCCATAGTGAGACATCGAACGGAGTGTTATGAATGAGAACTATAGGTTACTAACGTAACCCCAGTTCTCAGAGTAACATGAAGTGAGATGTCTCACCAGACGGCCCTTCTTGCTGAGGCGAAGCGAGAAGAGGTGCTTATTTTGAATGACGCTGCGACGTAGCGCAAGCTACTTAAAGGGTGGGTGGATTCCCTGACGTAGTCGTCAAGATCACCAGCCAATCAGGATTGGCATAATGAGATTGATGCTTCTGGTGCATACGCGTTGAGGCGCATCCCATAGTGAGACATCTCACTTCATGTTACTCTGAGAACTGGGGTTACGTTAGTAACCTATAGGTTCATGGCTGGTGAGGCACTGACTCTTTCAGAGTCAGATTTACAAATACTATATTTTGACCTTAAAGCAGACTTTAGTTACACCTGAGTAAAATTCAGGGAAGGTGATTGTCAAGTGCCAACAATCAGGCGAGATATTTGATAGTTGGTGCTTGAGAAGACTAAATATTTATCTGCAGATCCCTATAAAGTATATGCATTACTCGTTATTCTCTACTAATAGTTAATTAAAGACTGTATATAATGGCTATTTTGCACATCCCTTTCAAGATTTCAAGATTTTCTAAGGTTTATTGACATATCATACACAACTACGGTGTAGTTATGCAATGAATGAAAAACTTGGGTCGCAGGTTCCTCAACAGTGCATTACAAGACATCTATCAATATGTGTATACCTCCACCATTAAACTGTCATATTCTGCACATTTATTATACTATCTACATACATAAGAGTATAATTCATATGTATAATATCAGTTAAAATAAGTGCTTCAACATAGTTATTAACATTGCAGGAAAGCAATATATTAGACGTTAAGTACTTTGTCAGGCTTAATATTTATCTGTAGATACCCCCAAAGCTTGTTTCTTATTTAAAAGAAGACCTTAACCTAAAGTATTCTTTAATGTTTAAATAAAGGTTAATTAGTTTGTCTGTTTTGCACATCTTCCTATTAATATCTTTGTACATCCGGCACTAAACTGTTTTATTGTAGAGATCCCTTAGAGTATCTTCTTGATTTTTTATATTCTATATTTCTATCATTGACCTTCTACTTTCCCCCTATTTTGTGTGTACTCTTAATATTTTTTTCATCAAATAATTATGTATGTATAACATCTGAAGATGTGTAGTTTTATTCATGTTTTCACATAATTTTACAGGATATTGCTATACTATTTCTCATGTTTTACTTCTACACATTAATATCTGATTTGTAAAACATCACAGACAGAAAGGTATATCCGTCATTTAATAGTAAGCTATTGAAATTCTGAATCCATAGATGTGTCTCCCATCACCCAAAGCCCCTGACTATTCTTTCAACTCAGTATTTACATTCTTACATTCAAAGAAAATCAGTAATATCTTTAAAAACTACAAGTCCTTTTATATCAGCTGTGCACCGTTATGGTGTAAATATAACCTATCTACCAATTGGATCAAATATAAAAGTCAGCCGAATTAGTGTTGATACTGCAAGGAGACGTATTGTGTGAAGAGAAATTGAAGATGTTGTTTAATTGCTGATATATTTATGATCCACGTCACGTATTCAGTTTCGGCGGCATTTCTTCCAGTTTGTCTAGAAGTCTTCTAATGAGGGCTCTATAAATAAAGAACTACGGCAGATGTGTAATATTTAATGCAGCCGAACCGTGTATTACAATGCCGTTATGTGATGACTTCCAAAGAGAAAAGCAAGCACACTCGGAATAAAGTATTATTTATTTATTTTTAAATGTTTTTCGGATTTCACATCGCATTAACACCATATCCCAACGTGCATTGCAGCTAAACAATCCAATCACCGAGCTTCTAGCTGAGGATCTTGGGTAATCAGTTCAGTGGGTGTGTGGTGTGCAATGATGCTCGAAATGTCCCTTATAGGCCTACGTCTGTTTCCGGTGACTTTATTTTGAAATTCAGTTCCTGAGGAACGGCTAAAAAGCCCGGGATTATAGAATTAAACGAATAAATAAAAACAAGGATAATTGTGTGTTATTGTTGAGTAAATAACAGTGTGTTATTTAGAAAAGAATAACAAATTAGAAGGAAAAAAAGATTTTAAAGGAGAGGTGTCATGGCCATTTCCACTGATCATAATTCCATTGTTGAGGTATACTAAAATAGATTTATACTGTGCATTTTTCCAAACTCACATTGGTTTCGCATACAGCATCTCTGTAAAGTATGTGTATTCAGCAGTATTCACTCTCTTCACTAAACGGCTCATTGCAGCTCTTGCCCCCCCTCCCTGTGAGCACAGTGTGCTCTGATTGGTCGGGACGTTTTGAATCGCGCTGAGCTCCGTGGAGGTGTGGTTTCCTTATTTAGCGATACACAGCGAAACACAGCCAAACTCATCCTGAGCACACACAAACTCACAGCCGAAGTAAAAACAATAAGTGTGGCTTGATATTGAGTAAGAAAAAGGTTGATAAACGCTGTGAGAATGGGTCTGCAGAGAGAATTTCGCCGCGATCCCAACTGTCTGTTATCAGCCTGCAGCCAGGGAGGAGAAATCAGCAGAGCTGCCTGCACTGAGTGTGTGTGTGTGAGGAAGTCCGTGGATTGGTCAATTTGGACCACTCAGCGGGGGCTTAACGTAATGGCTCCGCGGACGTAATGTAACGGCTCCACGGATTTTCCATTTGGTTCCGGGTACGAGCTGACGTCAGCTCGTACCCGGAAGAAACTGAGAAATCTCCAACGAGGCATTTGGGGAGGAATTTTCTATGTTAGAGATTTACTCGCTACAGGGTGTACTTTGAGCGTTTGTGACTCTGCAGACCGTTTACATGCATAAAAACCTACATAACACACAAGGGGACGGGTAATAACCAGAAAAGCATGACACCTCTCCTTTAAAAAATACAGATTTCAGTATTCTGAAGCTCTGAGCCCCATTTATTTTCCTAACAGACGGCAAAAAAAGTCCGACATTATACGATTTAAAATAAAAACAATAATCGTGGCTTGGTATTGAGTAAGAACATGTTTTTATGAACCACACAGCTTCCGGTCTACCAAGACCCGACCGGACAAAACGTGGCATATGCACGCAAAACTGGGCCTCAGAACTCAATGGGAATGGTTAGAGTATCATATGCATGCAAAATCGGACTTCTGCGTATCTATTGCACGCATTTCCAATGTGTAAAGTCGTGTCATTTGTACGCAGACTGAAGAGAGCGGTTTGATTAAAATGTGAAATTGCTATGTTGGTCCACAGGGCAAGACGTAGTATATTCACAAATAACCCTCTCAAGAAGTGACATGGATACAATATGTTTTCCTATTCATTTCTAATGACCGGTGTCCATGTCACGTGATTGCAAACTTTCACAGCGTGAGAAAAATCAAACATGGCGTCACCCGATTTATTTGTGGTGGAAAATCCTAAATTGTAGGATAGTTTGGCCATTATAATGCTTTTTGATTACATTTCTAGCGAGAAGTGTATATTGTACTTTTAAAATCCACGTCCAGGATCTATAGTTTGATAGATATTACGAAGATTATTTGAGTTCTCGCCAGGAGAACGTGAATATACTACGTATTTAACTATAGAGGTTGCTCGGCACGCACCCCCTGAAATTGTGAGATTGATACGTCTTTCCCCCTATTCATTTCTATTGAGCAGTGTCCATGTAAAGTTATTGTCCACTCTCACCCATGGATGTATAATAAGAACTGGATACAGCGTCGGAGGCGGGGTCTCGTTCTTTCCTATGAGAGCTGTTCATTGGCGCATGAGGAAAAAATGGCCCAACTTCTGATAGAGCGAAACGTCACAGATTACCCGTCATGCCTGGCTGTCAGAGCATAAGTACCCGTATGTGCGCTCATAGAGCATGCGCCCCTTAAGCCCCGCCCCCCGAGCGCCCACTCTCGGCTCACTAGAATGAATGGAGAGAGAAAATAAATCTAGATTCGGCTTTTAGTAGTTTTTACAACTTTAAGGACTTAATGATTCTAAAAAGGGCTATAAAACAGTTCATACTGGGTAGTTTATTTAGTTTTTTTAAAATGGTCCTCTGATTTACTGACGTCTCTTTCCCCATGTTAGTCAATGGGAAAAAGTATTTCTGGTCCAGGTGACATCACGGACTGATACGGAAATTGTAGTACCGCCGTTTGGACACTGTGACTACCCGATTTGCATGTCTGCCCGATTTGCACTGCGCAAGCGCGAGTTGGTCTGTCATGTTGGACAGCTACGTACGGCAATCCAAACAGGACATTTGACGTCCGTAGGCCTACTGATCTAATAACAGAGTTTTTTCTTGAATCAAATTTTTTTATGAAAAGTAATTTCCCTTTTCCAGGAATCTCAACAGAAAAAGTTTGTCGAGACTAACACATTTCTAATGTTAAATGAAAACAATTCACAGTTAAGAATTAGATATTAATTATGAATGCCATAAATTATCGCATACATTTAAAGTTTCTTATTTTTCCAGTGTGAAGGCTGTCAAACAGAAGTTAAATCAATTTCTCACTTTTACTAAGATTGTACTTAAAGAGCAACTTGCAGGGTTTTTTTTTTAATTAGATTTATGCTTAACCTTGCCTGAAAATTACAATTAAAAAAGTGAATGCAGGATTTGATATGTTTTACAAGACATAAGGGCAATAATTCAGAGGGGAAAGGAGCCGTTTTGAGCTCTGCTACTAAAAACTGCTTTTTTTTAACGTCATACGTCAAACGCGTCATATTACGTCACATGGGGGAGCAACTTTCTCGGACTCCTTCTCTGCCCAATCCGCGCCCCCGGTAGTAGTTTGTAGTTGGTTTGAGCGGTTGTGATTTAGTGAGCTGGTATTTTTTCGGTAATTTTACATTGCATTTCACCATTTATAATCATGGTGATCTTGAGTTTGTGCAGGTTGCACAAACTCCAGCTTGTCAGGACATCGAGTCCACAGTTTCCCTAACAGGAAAAGGACCGGAGCTAGCTTTCGTTCCTGGGTGCGTTGTGCATCCACCTCCCTGCAGCACATACTCTCCACAGCTGAGGCCTATCAAACAAAACGTTTATCAGGAAACCGTATTACATCTCTCTCCCCCATTCGTTCCTCTCTCTCTCCCCTCCGGTCCAGCCGTCTCCTTTTTGTCTGTTTGTTTTCCCCTGTCTGTGTTGTTTGTGTGGGCGTGGTGGCTGTCACTCCTGGCTCCCGGCTCAACCTCCACTCACCTGCTGCAATCAGCTGTGCACCCTCCCCGACTACACACCTGCTTTCCATCAAGCCATTTACAACGGCATATCAACGGAGGCTCCACAACCGTTCTCCGCCAGATCGTCCTGCCAGTAACGTTACTATATTATCAATACTACTTTAGTTATAGCCTGATATATGATAGCTAACTTTACAATGTTGTGATGTGACCGACGTTAGCTAACATTAACTGTAGCTAACGCCGGTCACTCACCAAGACAGCTGCCCTGTTCTCCACTGGTTCTCCTCACACCACAGCTCCATTTCTCGCCGATGGCCGTTATTTCTTCTAATCCTTGGCTGCTCCTGGTCTCTTGTAAGCCTAGCAGGCTCATAATTATATGGTTGTGGTCCGTCATATGCATTCAAATATTTATTTTCAACCTCTTCTGTGTCAAAACTAGCATTGTGATCCATGTTTATTACTACGCTAGACCGGCCGCTCTCCCCCATGTGACGTCACACGCGGGAGGTCACATGGGGAGGCTTTTTTTATGCGGAAGTAAAAATGTCTTACAAAAACGACGCCAGATGTCACTGTAGTGTATATTTATGTATTCTTTTTGGAAAATCTAGTGTATACATAATTTTCCTACACATTTATTCACTGGTGTCTCGAACCTGCAAGTTGCTCTTTAACCAGTTAAGCCCCGAGCCTGTTTTTCAGGCCTCAGGCTCGAAAATGACATTCCCAGAACAAATGACCATATCTTCACTTCTAAAAGGGGTAAATTAAAATTATTTTTTCTCAAAGCAATGACAAACCTGTGAGTTGGATGTAGAACAGTCAGAATCAATATAGAATTGTTTTATTTTAAAGTAAATTCAGATTGAACATAGTAAAAAAATGTAAATTATAGTGTCCGTCCAAAAAAAAAACATTACTTATAGTGAAAACCACCCTTGAATGATGGGATAGTAGTACTAAAAGCTTTAACATATAATAAGTACCCTGTATAAAGATTGATGCAAAACAAGTGACATTTTACCTTTTTAGAGAGGTTTAGCAAAAGAAAACCCACCTTTGGGGTCCATTGGGTGGATTTGGTTGGATGTTGGTGATTGACATCTCTTTTGAACCGTTAGAGCCAATAGAATCGAAGGGGAAGTTCCACATACACACACACGTTATTGAGGAGTGAGTGTGAAACGCACGCAGTCGAAAGCTATGTTACGCTCTCAAAACTGAAACCTAGGCTCAAACTAGTAAAGATGAAATTATTTCTTCTCAAATAATCGGGAAATTATTTTGTAAAAACAATAACTCATCTCTCTCATTCAGATTAATGCAGTCGGATTTTTTTTCTTCTTTGCGAAATGCCACTGTGTCAAATGTCCTACTTGGGTTGCCGTACGTAGCTGGTGTTATTGGTCCAATATGGCGGACCAACTCGCGCTTGCGCAGTTCAAATCCATGGATGTATAATAAGAACTGGATACAGCGTTGGAGGCGGGGTCTCATTCTTTCCGATGAGAGCTGCTCATTGGCGAATGAGGACAAAATTGCCTGATATTTTCGAGAGCAAACGTCACAGATTACCCGTCATGCCTGTATGGGGTTAGATTTGTCTCTCTCTGTGAACATAAAAATAATTTGTGTGTAAATATGTGATTTGTAAATGTAAAACACCATCCACAAATGCATTTAAAAGATTTGTAAACTCACAAACAAATTTGCAAATGTCAAACGGATCTGCAAATACGCAAAGATATTTTCACAAATAGAAAAAAGATCTGTGAATACTATAATTAATTTACAGATATACAAAGGAATTTGTGAATACCTCTTTAACATTGACAACTTTCGATCAGGCATTTGTGTCATTTTGTATTTGTCAACCAAAAATCGTCTTTTTACACACACAGAGTTTTGAGACAAACTTTCCGCCTGTCTCGACCAAAATCTGCACGTGTCACTCGGTTATTTTCGGAAACCACGTGATGGCCTGCTGATGACGACATTTCCACATTTCAAAGTTTCAAAGTAAGAGCATGATGGTTTGTTTAAAGGTCCCATGTCATGCTTTCCCCTTGTGAGTTATGAAGCTTTTTATGCATGTAAACGGTCTGCAGACTCACAAACCCTCAAAGTACACCCTGTAGCGAGTAAAAGTCAAACACAGAAAAGACCTGTCTATGCTGCCCCAGAACGCCTCGTTGGAGATTTTTCTTTTTCTTCCTGGGTACAGTGACGTATTGGGTATAATGACGTTACGTGCGCGGAGCCGTTACGTTTGGACCAATCCGCGGACTTCCTCACACACACACACTCAATCTTTTCTCAGTTGCAGCTCACCGGATTTCTCAGCCTGAGACGGTGGGACGCGGGGAGGCTGCGGGTGTGTGTGTGCACACACAGACTCACAGCCAGGGTGTGTGTGTGTGTGCTCGGGGTGGGTTCGGGCTGGGTTTCGCTGTGTCTCGCTGTCTCGCAGACCCCACGCAGCAGCCAGGAAACAACACCAGTAATCCAGCTCACACTGTCCGCTCCTCGCAGCAGCGAGCCCTGCAACGTCCCGCCAACACGGCACCCAGACTCCACGCAGCATTCTCATCTGTTTGTCCTTGCTGGTGTCATTTTCTGGTTGCTAACAAACGCCATTGTAACACATAAACACACATCAGAGCACAGTGGGCTCATAGGGAGGGGGGGGGGGGCGCAGGAGCTCCAACAAGGCGTTTAGGACAGAGAGTGAATACACATACTATACAGAGATGCTGTATGAGAAACCAATGTGTTTGGAAAATTGAACAATGAAAAATCTATTCTAATATACCTCAACAATGGAATTATGATCAGTAGAAATGGCCATGACATGGGACCTTTAATGTGCTGTTTTTGTATTACTATAATGAACAGCGCGGTACGTTAGTTGCATTCTTTATCACCATCATGTTATAGTGATACAGTTAGTTTGTCTTAGTTTATTTGTTCAATACAGCCTATATCGAGCACATTCGTATGAATTCATGTTAAAGTACTTAGGCTACGCCACTTTCGGGTCCCGGGGGCCTACAGCTGGCAGCGAAGCAGCCCCAGAGATAACTCCTTCTTCATATGTTTTGTGTATTCATTCAAGCGGGTCAAAGTTACAAAGCACTTCACATTTTATTAATCGGCCTAGTTTTACCTGACCAGTGCAGTGGTAAGTTAATCTGTAGAAAAGCACCATATTTAGGTTAGCCTTCACAGTAAGGCTACATTAAATGTTGTAATATTCATCGTGTCCTTTGTACTGTTTATGTATATTCCTGTTTATTGCTTTTATTTGTATTTAATTGTATTATGTTTATACCTGCCTGCCTGCCTGCCTGCCTCCCCGCCCGCCTAAAAAAAGCGATTGGAATCATACATAAATCACACTTACAACACAGATCAGTGGAGACATTTTATTATTATTACTATTTAGTTTTTCTTTAGTTGTTTTTCCGTGACATTGGAGTATGACAGGTGAGGCTCTGCCTCCCCTGACTGCACGTCGCTGAGTTCTGCCCATGGAGGGTCGACACAGAAAGGGCCGATTCTCTACTGAGGTCCTTGAACGCACCGCGGAGAGCGCGCGCTCCGCCATGATGCATTCACCCAAACGGTGAAATGCATCAAGCGGAGTTTTTACACTCGGCGTTGTGTCTCCTAACCCTACTACGCTGGCCATAATGTCCCTGTTCCCGCATAGCGCAGTTTATCACTCTCACATGCGCATGCCCACTAGCTGCTTCCTTTACTGGAGTTACAACTGGGGCAGCGAGTGGGGAATCTGTACGGTTAACATTATGTGGAAGTGTGGATTTGTGGAGAGAAATGACACTTAGACTGTGTAGGAAATGATTGAACCCTGAGAGCAGGACAAACTGAAAAGAGTCAAGGGAAGCTTATAAAAGTTAACGGCATTTAATTACACAAATTATGCGGTGGTGTACAATGAAATTGCAAGCGGAGGCGCTCTCCCCATTCAACTGGTTCCCTGTCGCGTGTGCGTTCGGTGTAAGAGAGATCGATTCTTCGCTTGCTCTTCCTGTTGTCATCTGTGGTCTTCTCCTATTGGCCGGCGTCGACGGGGGCGTGTCCAATGCAAGTCCTGTCGTTTTTCTCTTTGATTTTATAATATTCTAATGTCTGTGGTTATTTAAACATTCCCTAATAAACGTTATTTCAGCGTCAATAAATGAGTGTTAAACCCAGTGTGTTTAGGGTACAACATCATGTCATTTCACCTTCAATTCACGGTTTGAAAACGTAGCATTTCGCCACATGCTAATGCTAACCGGAAATGACGAAATTCACTAGCGGAAAACCAGAAGTCATGTGTGAATATTCGGTTTTTAGAATAAAACAGATTTAAATTAAATACAGTGTATTTAATTCAAATTACGCCATATCAACATTGATTTTAATTTCTTACAATCCCTCCTTATTTACATACCTTTTAAGGTATGTAAATAATACTGAAATCAATGAGTTCTTCATCTGAACATTGCATGGTACATAACTCATAAAAAGTAGAAAATACAAATAGGAACAATACATATTCATCATAAATATAAAGTTTTTCATTGTGCATAACTTCTAGCTTAAACCTTTAATGTCACTTCGTAAAATAGCAGCAATTAGCTTGGTATGGAAAACGTCTAACTCCCTCCTTTCACATCATAAATCATCTTCATACTGTATCTGGTGTAAAGGCACTTCTTGTTTCACAAAATATAAGAAGGATAAAACTATCTGAAAATAGCTAAATATGACTCTTTATTTAAACAATCCTATCCTCTTCAGTTTTCTGCATACACCCCCTTTTTCAACTAATGTCTAGCGCCATTCTATCGGTCTGTTTTTATCTAACTGTTTGTGTCATCTTTTTACTATGTCTCTGGTGTAATTTATGAATCTCTGCTGGTTATAGCAGATATAGTTCTCCACATCCACATTCTTGTTGGTTGTGGGACAGAGGAACAATAATTCAGAACCTGCTGATATCTGAATCTTACTACTTGGCATATGTTACAAACAAAATAAAACATCTTCATGGTGAACTAAATAACATATTTCAATAGCTCGGAAATGTCTGATGAGCATCTGTGTTATTCCTAAATAAAATCCTTGTAATCTTTCTCAAATCTAAATATAACAATGAACTATTCCTGTTTGTGGTAAAGACACACACTAACGTTATGTAATACAATTTCATTATGGATCCAAAAACAAGTAAAGTCATGATAATGTCAGAGTGAATGATTTCCTGAGTGTATCTGTCCTGTAAGGTATGTCATTCTCTGCTTGGATCGTGTGCAGAAATCCCATCAATTGCACCTGGCAATACTGCTTCTACCTGTCTATTATCAAGCTGAAAAATGAATACAGAATTCCAACATACTGTCATCAAATGTCTTTCTATTATGAATTTAAATTGCCCTTGTGTTCATTTATATCCCCATAATGACCTAATCAATAAAGTCTATGGCTTTTACTTCTAATTCTTTACCAGGCTAGTAACAAGATGTTGTCTAAATTAAATTCTGTCTCATTACATTACTATGTTTTAGCTTAACTTAACTGTAATATGTTCTTTCTACATTTCAAACCTCAGTTACTCTAATATCTGTTAAAATATTACAAAATTGTTTCATTATCACAGGTCAACTTCTTCGGTATTCTATTCTGGAATTACATCTCTCACAGTAGCCCCTTGGCCACTGCTTCTGCATCTGTGTTACCTGTTCAAAATTCAATCAATATTTAGAAACATGTCAACATTCATCAAACAGTATCTTATCCCCAGATATGGAGCAGGTTAATTCTAAAACTATCATTCAATGCTCAGTTTGAACATCTGGGTTGGGGCGGAAGGTTTCTTTCAATCCCTAAAACAAAAATTTAAATTGTGAATTGTACAGCCATGTTGACATTATACACACTCCCCCCTTTTTACACATGAACTCATGTGTAACACAACCCTGAAATGGGGAGGGGAGAAAAAAAAAAACTTTCAGGTAAATATTGGTTAGGCGAACATTATTTACAATTTTACATCCATTATTATTATCTTTCCACAGTAAACACTTCAGTAAAAA
The DNA here is from genome assembly GCA_031216635.1 of Dissostichus eleginoides. Taxonomy (NCBI): domain Eukaryota; kingdom Metazoa; phylum Chordata; class Actinopteri; order Perciformes; family Nototheniidae; genus Dissostichus; species Dissostichus eleginoides. Next base: position 2,681,603 of record CM062274.1, on the reverse strand, counting down.
GAAGTGTTTCTCTCCATCTTTCAGTCCTAAAAGAAACAGAATCTTCAGATTTTAGTTTGAGTTTTACATTTGCAAACCGCCAACTCCTGTGGGAGTAAAATATCATCAAGTAGATTAGAAACGGGTCACATGTGCGTTTTTCCATTTTTGTGGAATTTTTAGGAAACCTCTCATTTCCCTTGGAGCTCCAAAATAATATGTTAGTCCAAAAACATGCTTGGTTAGTTATTGTTTTAGAATCATGCAGTTACACTGATCATATGCCGGCATACATTCACACTCATACCGTCTGGTTGTCAAGTCAGGTTTGGTCAGGTACACCCCAGAGTCAGTCATTGACAGTGCTTTTGTCGCACTGTCAGTCAGGGCCAAAGGTCATTTGGTCTCGGTCTTTTGGCCATGTCGTGCTCTGCAGAGTCTTTTCAAAGATATTTCAGCATAGGCGGGTACCCTTTATCTACAAAAATATGTCATATGAGGAGCGCCATTCCCTATTCATTCACGATTACAACTATAATTTTCAAGATGGTTATAACTTTTCATTGGGACATCTGCTTCCCATATTTCCTGAAACTTGGTACAACATTCACTTCCTTATAGTACTACTACTACAGTTTATTTACACCAGGTTAGTATGAAAATGTCTAATAGATCTATTTCAGAAACTTGTGTACATAACTATTATCTTGAATCAAAACATTATTAGGATCTGTGTAGCTCTGCTATGTATTTCATAGCTCATTATACTCATTTATCTTCAATTCTGGTCCACTTAAAGAACAATGTAAACCTCTTTAACAGTGTGTGGAACCCTGGGTGTCCGAACATGTAACAATTACTCCCTCCTTTATCAAGGATTTAAAAACAGAAGTCATTTCATATTTCCATCTTAAAGCCCTCCTATGGTAATAACTATGCTACAATGGTGAAATCAATACTTTAGATTGGAATACTATATTTGGCTTGGTACTAGCTCTCCCTTTAACATTCTCCATACAAATAAGGATTTGTCTGATCTTATAGAGTGGTTACTAAAACTATCCCTTTAAACTGTAGATCAATATTGTAACAAATCAAATCACTACTTTATTCACACATGAATAAAGATCTCTTAAAGAATAATTTGTTACAGTAACATGATGAAAAGATTGAAGAATATGGTTATACTCCTAACTCCAAAACACCCACTGCTTAAACTGTAGTGAATCTTTCCATCATGTCTCCCCCTTTATCCCACAGTACCCTCCGTGTGTTTTAGGATTATTTTCTCATTTTACTTTAATAGTTTCCTCTTTACTGCTATTTTTAATTTACCAATTTATTAATTCATGGTTAATAAATCTTTTTGTCTTTACATATTTATCAAGTCAATTCAAGTTCTTTAAATGTGGTCCCTTTTATGTGCGTTTGTGAATAAGTGTGTTTATGTGTAAACTCACTCATTCCCGTTTTCCTTTTCTCCTCTGGTTGTCTCAAGCCACGACCCCGGCCTCCTCACTTCTAATCGACCATGCCAACTCCTCTGATTCTGTCTTGTCTTCAGTCCATCAGCTCTTGAATCCATCCGCTGTAACTCTTTTAGGCAGCCTTTGGCCCAGTTACATCTGCAGCCCACATCATGCCACTGTTCTTGTACTGCTTTGCATTTCATCTCTTCCTTTACAGTCTCTTCGCTGTTTTTATGGAGGGCGGATTCTGCTCTCATGTCCCACACTTTGCTCTTGTGCCAAATCTCGTGGCTTAGCTTGGAACTTCATGCCCTGTCTCAGGGACTGATGAGAGCATCTCTCTGTATGTCAGCATGCTGTTTGGTTCTGGCTGCCACAGGTGGAGATAGTTCTGGCTGCAGTTCTGGATGCAGTCTTGTTGTTGTTGTCGTTTCAGCTCTGGTTCTCTGTCTGTTCGATGGAGAAGGAGGAGTCTCCTGTTGGGTTAGGTCTTTTGTCTGCTTGGAGGGTCGGGGTCGTAGTCGTTCTGACGCAGAGGGGGAGTCCAGGTCTCGGGACGCATTACCTATAGGAAGTCTAGCACACTGAGGTTAAATAAATCCAACCCTTTCCACTATGTCTTTTTCTAATCATACTATCTGTCTTAGTTGTTAAATGCCATCTAAACAACACAATTAATGTCTCCTAATGATATTACAAAAACTCCTTCTAAACATTATTTCATCCATTGTTACATATTTACCCAACATCTCCTATAAATTGAAATACTTACATGTTTCAAGCATCATATATTTCACACACTACGAAAGAATATCTCCATATGTTCTCCAATATTTTAAATCCCACTGTTACTTAGAACAATAGTAAAACCTGCAGAGCACACTAATCAGATCACAGTAATGTAAATTGACTCAAGTGTAGGCCTATGTCTAGTTTCTATTATACTTATTCTTTTTCAGCGGAATGTGTTGTTTCAGGAGAGTAACCAGTTCGGTATTTTTTCTCTTCTTGTTCTTTTTCCCATCTTTTTCTTTCTTCATGTTCTTGTCTTTCTTCCTCTCTTCTTTTGAGTTCTTCCATTCCTCTGATGAGTTCTTCTTCCATTCTTCTGCTGAGTTCTTCCTCTCTTCTTTTGAGTTCTTCCATTCTTCTGCTGAGTTCTTCGGTTCTTCTGTTGAGTTCCTCCTTCAGCTGGTTAGATTGACTGGTTAGCATTCTTACTTCATACTCCAATTCTTTCACATTTGGGGCTTGAATTGAAGCTTGGTGAAAGGGTTGTTCTCTGATATGTCGGGAGGAGACACTTCGGTCAGTCCTGGATACTGCTTTGGAGTTTGGATAACTGGAGCCTCTTCTGTTATTTCTGCTGTGTCTTCCTTTACTGGCAGATCTGCTGCTTCTACCACATGTATGCTGTTTGTCGATCCTTGGCTGGTATATTTCAGATGGATTATCAGACTTGTAACTGTTGTTTTTCTTTTTTCAGCTTTGTTCATAGCACTTTTTTCAGGTCCATACCAAGAGGGTCGTCCAGCTTTGATCCATGCTTCTTGCTGTTGTAGGTATTCTCCATTCTCATATTCAACTACAGCTTTTCTATGGGCTTTCGTTGGTCCAGGTTGATCATCTGCTGGAATCAATCCTCTCGTTTGCCACTGCTTGAACAGTTTCTCTATACGGTTCCATGTCTTCTGTCTATCATTTGGATTTGTTGTAACATCTGATCTGATGTTTACCCTCTCCTTAATATCTGCAGTTGAGCCTGGCATTGAGAATGCTCTTAACTTGGTGTCTTTTGGCGACATATTTCTTAAATACTTGGATGAAATTATTAAGTTATCAAAGATGAATTACTAATCCACTGAATAGTACCTTTGTATTCTTTATAAAAATATCCTAAGTATAACACTTCAACGTATCCTCCAAAGTTTATAAAAAATTGTCATGTGGGTGCTAGTAACTGTTAGAAATGCAAATGCAATTTATAATGCAAAAACGCTTTAAATGTAATACATCAGACTCAAACAACAGTGTATTAAATGTACTCTAGAGTCTCTGAAATAATATCTGTACTGTACGCTTCTTTAAAATATGAAAATAGGAATATGGTGAAAATCTAAATAAACTGTGTACAGTGTATACTCAAGTTTATGAAATTATGCAAATGTCATAACATATGTTAACTACAATACTTCAATTCAAAGACCAATGTGTTTGTGTACTCTACAGTCTAGGTCGAAACACTATTGTGTAAGGATTCTTATTTTAAAATTAGAAACCACATGTAATCTTTATCTGTGTTTGGTGAAGAATGTATTAACTGTAATACTTCTTGTGTCCGCTAGGGGAGCTGTTTTATTTTTAACTCCTTTCAAATGTATCAACTAGTACTTCCGGTTCATAAACCTACTTCCGGTTTATTTTCCCAAATAATAAAGTTCAAATTACTTTCTTTGAAAAGCATGAAAAACAAAGTATTGTAGTATTGTTGTAACTACTGATTAAATACACAGGGATGGTGTACACCAGGGGTCGGCAAGTAAGTTTGGCCTTGGGCCTTCTGAGCCACTAGATGGCGGGCCACATTCGAATGCTTGGGGGGGGGGGGTGCTAGTGAACTGTCAACGGGGGGGGGCTGCGGTGCCATTCCGTGATTCTCCAGATTCTACAGATGGCCAGTCCGCCCCTGCTCACAAACTTATTAAGATCCAAAGCTTTAGTGCGTTTTGAATCAATGCTGAGTACAGCCAAACTCTTCTCTGTCATTGTAGACCAAATGCTTCTCGTTTTGCGCCGTCCCGTTCAAATGACAATCACATTTCCATGCTCGCACCAGGGCCGGGGGAGGGGTTACAAGGCTCGCGTCTTGTGCTGCATTCACTTGCACTCGGACATTAGGGATTTTCTCTCATAAATGTCCGATGAGCCAAAACTTTGCTTTCAAAACAAAGCTGCCAACTGGGATGGCAGCATATGCACCACCACCCCTCGCCCTCCATGATCAAGCGGCTTCTCCGATTTTGTTGTCAATGTTTTGACTGAACTTTGTTACTGTTCACATATAAGCAGTGTTCGAATAACCCATTTGCTATCGGGGGAGCCCTATTTTTTTTGGTGCACGCCGGTGTATTTTTCTGCGAGCGGCAGGGAGATCAATATACTTTTTGCCTCTTTGCAAATCTCACATCCAAATTTTTAATTTTTTATGAAAAGCCATGGATTCCTTTCATTCCACTCACTCCATGTTTTCTGTGTCCAGTTAAAAGGCAGGTCATGGGCATCATCAGGTTCGCTAGTGCAGGTGGCGCCGGCGGCTGTGGCCGTTGTTGAAGCCTCTTCAGGCTCCGCATCGGCAGGCCTCTCCCTCGGTGTGGAGCTGTCAAACTCGACCCTAACGCCGCTTACAGCCGGCCAACTAAAAGTTGTTCCGTTCACGTTGTCATTTTTAGACTCCTTCGCTTCTATGCTTGTGACTCCAAAAGCTGCGAGGCTTGGCTGTTTTCGTTTCGCCATATTTTTTATTACAAAGCCAGAGTTAAAAAAATATCAATATGAAAGCGTAACCATAGCAACGTAAGTAGCGTAAAGAATCCAGCGCCGCCACGTACAGATGGCAACACCCAGAAATATTCACAAATATAAAACAAATATTCAGAAACTGTAATGAACAATGACTATTATTTATTTCAAGAACTTTTATTTACAGAAACTCAACATTTCTAATCTGTGTGAAAATCCCATTGAGGCGCCAAAGCGCGTGACACAGGTCTGAGTCTCTGTACTCCCCGTAGAAAACGTTTTGTCAGAGGGTGACTAAACACCGTGCTGACACCAAAACCTTTTGACCGTGCTATAAGCCAAATTCCTGTCCAGCAACAGCTGGAGGAACGACAGCTAAAGTAACCTGTTTCAAATATATAACCTGTTCCAATAATTATAACTTGTTTTAATAATTATAACTTTGTCTGTGTAAAATGTATACTTATGAAACTAGACCAAGTGTTCTTATTTTCCTTTGTTTGCTGTGGTCAATTGTGTGTGCGTTGACTTAGGAATGTAGAGGATCCAGTCGGCCCCCCCGGGGTTTTAATGGCCCGGATAAGAGCGAGGGGGGGGTTGTAGGAGAAAGGTAATAAAACTGACACCATTGAGTCTATGCAGAGATTGTTCTGAGAGAAAGATTGGGATGCGGAGTGGTACGGCCAGGTGCTGAGGATAAACGAAGATAAGGATTGGTACCTCACCCCCGTGCGACCCAGAATTGTTTATTTTATGGCTGCCATAAAAGATGACCTGGGACTGATCGGCGGCGCAGGAGATCCAAAGTTCCCACACTTATGGCTGACTCACTCTGATTCGCTGTTTAGACCTCGTCAATGGCTGACTCACTCTGATTCACTGCCTAGGGCTCGCCCAGGAGTGAGTCCACCAATGGATGAACACCTAGGGAGGAGCAACCGACACAACTCCTCCCAACAACTCCTCTCCGTTTGTGGGATAAATATTGTGAATTCTGTACACTCGCGGCCTCTGTTCTGTCTGACTGTCTGATACGTACATCGCACGGTGGAAGAGCTGAGGCCCGGAGTACTTCGTTATATAAGTACTTCGTTATATTGTACTGTTGTTTCTACCATTAAATCAGCTTATTGTTTAATCTCATATCTCTGTCTGAGCCGTTCCTTTTTACAGCAGACCACTCATCAAACGAACAGCGCGGAGCGGGCTCGAACCTTCAACAACTGAAGGGTGCTTAAACCCAACAATTTGGTGACCGACCGACGTGATGAGTAGGGTCTCATAGAAGGCACACCGGCAGCCAGCGGACGAACGGTCCAGGGATGACACCTCGAATACCTCTGACAACTAAACCAGGGCGCCCCACAACAGAAAGGTGAGCAGATACCTGTTATTATCAAAATCTGTGATTGGCTATACTACAAAATTTTAGAGTTGTCAGCGGCATTTTCAGTGTTTTAGTCTTACGGTAGAAAGAACAGTACTACAGAATAACACTTTCCAGTCTCAAAGAGGAGCTGTAGTTGTGTTATATGTGGGGTATTTCAAGAGGAGAAACGCAACTTTCAAAATCAATTTGAAATGACCGGATCTCGCAAACTCTTGCTGTGGGGTTAATCTAGAAGACTAAACGTGACGATAAAGAGATTCTGTAGACTGGGTTTCGACTCCTTGCCATAAGCCACATCGCCGAAAGGGGGTGTAGAAGCGCTTCTGGAAGTCTCTCCATCTGTTGAAATATACATCGCACTATAAAAGTCAACTAGACTGTACGGGGAATATATTAACTGTGTAACGAGATTGCAGTGGTTATAAAATTTAAAAGAAGTCCAGCTGCAATGGTCGTTCGAGATTTCAGTGGTTTTAAAATTTAAAGAAGTCCAGCTGAAATACTCTGAGAAATAAGGTGACACACACAGTAATTCTTAGACGAATTCTGGGGTTGGGGCTCATCGACTAATGTACACAGGCAATCCTTAGACGGATCTGGGGTTACATTAGGATTATTTATTTTGAGTGTGATTAACTGTGTAACGAGATTGCAGTGGTTATAAAATTTAAAGAAGTCCAGCTGCAATGGTCGTTCGAGATTTCAGTGGTTTTTTTTAAAGAAGTCCAGCTGAAATACTCTGAGAAATAAGGTGACACACACAGTAATTCTTAGACGAATTCTGGGGTTGGGGCTCATCGACTAATGTACACAGGCAATCCTTAGACGGATCTGGGGTTACATTAGGATTATTTATTTTGAGTGTGATTAACTGTGTAACGAGATTGCAGTGGTTATAAAATTTAAAGAAGTCCAGCTGCAATGGTCGTTCGAGATTTCAGTGGTTTAAAATTTAAAGAAGTCCAGCTGAAATACTCTGAGAAATAAGGTGACACACACAGTAATTCTTAGACGAATTCTGGGGTTGGGGCTCATCGACTAATGTACACAGGCAATCCTTAGACGGATCTGGGGTTACATTAGGATTATTTATTTTGAGTGTGATTAACTGTGTAACGAGATTGCAGTGGTTATAAATTTAAAGAAGTCCAGCTGCAATCGTCGTCGAGATTTCAGTGGTTTTAAAATTTAAAGAAGTCCAGCTGAAATACTCTGAGAAATAAGGTGACACACACAGTAATTCTTAGACGAATTCTGGGGTTGGGGCTCATCGACTAATGTACACAGGCAATCCTTAGACGGATCTGGGGTTACGTTAGGTATATTTATTTTGAGTGTGATTAACTGTTGAGATTGAGTAAGAAAAAGGTTGATAGGCGCTGTGAGAATGGGTCTGCAGAGAGAATTTCGCCTTGATGCCAACTGGCTGTTATCAGCCTGCAGCCAGGGAGGAGAAATCAGCAGAGCTGCCTGCACTGAGTGTGTGTGTGTGTGAGGAAGTCCGTGGATTGGTCAATTTGGACCAATCAGCGCGGGCTTAACGTAACGGCTAAGCGGTCCTACGACGCTGGTTATCAACTCGGTAAATCGAGCCAGGGTTTCTCTCTCCAGCTGAGAGCGCGTTCACGTGAAAGGGACAAGTGTACTAACAGCGCAGCGTCATACTTCATTAATGAAAAGTAAATAATATTAGACAAATATGAACTTTAAACATCCATGACTTAAACATATAATAAAGGATACAAGCCACATAGTTGCACCTGCAAGGTGAATATAGAGCAACTGGTTAAAAAATAAATAAACTACCGAGTGTTTGAAAGCGTACAACAGTTTTATGTTATCACTGTTGCCCATCTAAGACACGAGTGGATCTGACTTTAATTACATTTGAGTTGAGTGTTTCGTCAACCTAATGTGTTGCTTAAAATAATACTTCTGCATACAGTATGTGACAATGTAAGTGTTGCACGGTCAGATACGGCTCGAGAAGCTGACTTAGACAAGGAAATATATATATTATGATATTATATGATCGATGATGTGATATGAATGATAAGTGCGACACGTCGGCGTCTTCTCTTCATACGGCAGTTTAAACTGTATTTCCTTTATCCTGTAATATGACTTGATAGATTTAAACTCCGCACGCTGAGCTCTGATCAGGCGCAGCTTTCACTGAGTTGATCTCTATTCTATAGACGCCGGAGGCAGGCAGCGTCAGGTAAAACAAGTTATTTAGCCTTCCCAAACCTGAGCCTTACGCGCCGCCAATAATACACCTCGCACCGAAAACTATCAGACTGTATACCTGTGGGAATAAAACTACAATAATTAGTAAATTATAGTACGCAGGGATATCTGGTGTTTTTTATAAAAAACTAAAACCTTTAGGAGAAGCAGATACGAACGAAGTCAAAATGGAAGGAGAATTTGAACGTGAAGAGAGAGAATTAGGAGTCCCTGTTCCGGGGAGTTTAAGGGAACAGTGGGGACAAGCAGAGAGATTGATACTTAGCGGACTTAAGCCCGGAGATCATAAAAAGGCGAGCAGCGATCTCCGTTTCTTACACGATCAGATGATCGCAGAGAATAGAGTAGAGGGTGACGAGGCAATAAGTCTCCTAGCCACAGCACTCAATACATACGAGCGACAGTTGGTTCAGAAATTAGAAACTCTCAACAAGCAGAAGGCAGGTTTTATCAGGGCTTCTAAACTTAACAAAGAAAGGGAGCTAGTTGACAAGCTAAGGAGAATAGGCCATAACGCAGCCTTAGTTATGAATGGAGTGGCAGTAACCTGCTCTCTGAGCAAAACTCCCGCCAAAAATCTGCCCGCCATAGCAGCCCCACCCAGTCCTGCACCAGCCCCTCCCACAGAAGTGATAGAGCCAGTCAGGAGGAGAAGCCATATGGTGGGCCCCTCCCAGACATCCCAGAGGGCGGTCCCCTCCTCTATCCAGATTTATACAACCCCTTTAAGACCCGACCCCCTCCCTATACGCTTCCCTCCACCTCTAACCCCCCCTCACCCAGTTCCCCTCATGACATTAAAAACACCTGTATCAACACATACACCTACAGATGAAGAAATACTTGACTTTGTTGCAAAACGCGTCAAATTTTTTAGGACTAAAAAAAAAAAAGGATGAAACCTCTGCCTCTGACAGAGAAGACACGGCAAGTCAAGACGGCACAGGGGACTCCACCTTCCTCTGAAACAGGTTGATATAGCCGGTGTCGGACTTTGTTTATGAACACATTAACTGAGGGACAGGTTTCTCCCCATTTGAGCTGACCCACGGCCATCAGTTTCCGGGTCCTGGAGCATTAGCAGTAGGGAAAGAAGTAGAGAAAATAGCTCAAACCATATTACCAGCAACTTAAGGGCTTGGTATGAGATTTCTCCACCCAGGTGGCTGACGCCAAAGGGGGACCGGAGAAGCACGAGGCTAACACCGCAGAATTCATCTGGCTGAAGGTCATCCGTCCGAAGTGGCTCAACCCAAGGTTCACCGGCCCGCACAGAGTGACTCAGAGGACATCACATGCAGTTCGCCTCGAAGGAAAGGGGGAAACGTGGTATCATTGGAGCCAGTGCGCCGTTGGAAAACCTCCAGCAAGGACGTTAGACGACATCAGAACTGACATCGCTGCAGCAGGACGAGAGAACGACACATCTGACGACGACAGCCCAGCAGAAGCAACGACCCATACAACAGATGACAAGGACAAAGACACAGAGGTAACAACAGGCGATCTTGGAAAGGAGATTACGGCCGGCGAGGAGGCGGACACGAGTCTACTCTGAAACACACGACTCCATATAGGACCCGACTTTTTTACTCCCACCTTTAGGGGCACTTTCCAATAAGTAGCAGCATTTTTATGCCCACCTATAGGGCCTCTTTCTAATAAGAGTAGTAGGTTATATATAACGAGAGGTTAGCCCTATAGTTAAAGGGCAGTGAAAGTCTCCCCACTCACCAGACCTTCTATTTAACAGGTTCTGGGAGCACAGTATTTACCATTACAGGGTACTATTTTACACCCTAGTTTTAAAAAATCTCCTTAGGAGATTTTAGCATTGTGTTCAACCTAATTACAATAACACGGACCACTGATTAAAGGTACTCAACAATGACAGACTGTGGATTACACTTCCTTATTGTTTGTTGGTGTACTCTGCTAGTGGGAATCGTGGTTTTACTTGGGACACTGTTTGTATCTTGAACACCATTCTTAGTTATATGGCCCATTAGCGAATTGCCTTATTATTTGATTGGGTGTTAATTCCTTGTGTCCTAGTAAATCTCCTATTATTAATAACAGAAATAATGTGTGTTCACCCTTGCCTTTATTTTTGTTTTAATGATTCCATTGACCACCCAGACTCCATTCCCCCGCCAGAGGAGTCCGTAACTAGGGTCAAACGGGCCAAACATGAGGTAGTTGTTACCAAAATGTCTCCTAAACAAACCTTCACTTTCCAAGCAGGTAGTGATGGAATAATGTAGACAGGATCAACTATGTACATTACAATGTGCTCCGTTTAGCTAATCTCACTAGGGACCTGTAGAAGGACTCGCTGAACAGCTGGGGCCGACTTCCCTTATGGCTGAAACAGAATAGAATGGCCCTTGACATGCTGTTAGCTGAGAAAGGAGGTGTGTGTTCAATGTTTGGTGATATGTGTTGTACTTTCATTCCAAACAATACGGCTCCGGACGGTTCCGTCACAAAGGCTTTAGAAGGCTTTCGCACACTATCCATAACTATGCATGAACAATCAGGGATACACAACCCCTTGGAGGAATGGTTTACAAACATGTTTGGTCAATGGAAAGGTTTAATAATGTCTCTTTTGATTTCAATAGCTACTTGTATTGCCATTTTAGTAACATGTGGTTGTTGTTGTGTGCCTTGTATCCGCTCATTGTGGGACAGACGCAGTAGAAAAGAATGACAGTGGTTATGTTTTGAATGCTTGTGTGAATTGATCTCTGGAGGTGAGATCAAAAGGGGGATTAAAGTAACCTGTATATCAACCTGTTCAATAATTATAACCTGTTTTAATAATTATAACTTTGTCTGTGTAAAATGTATACTTATGAAACTAGACCAAGTGTTCTTATTTTCCTTTGTTTGCTGTGGTCAATTGTGTGTGCGTTGACTTAGGAATCCAGTCGCCCCCCCGGGTTTTAATGGCCCGGATAGGAGCATGGGGGGGTTGTAGGAGAAAGGTAATAAAACTGACACCATTGAGTCTATGCAGAGATTGTTCTGAGAGAAAGATTGGGATGCGGAGTGGTACGGCCAGGTGCTGAGGATAAACGAAGATAAGGATTGGTACCTCACCCCCGTGCGACCCAGAATTGTTTATTTTATGGCTGCCATAAAAGATGACCTGGGACTGATCGGCGGCGCAGGAGATCCAAAGTTCCCACACTTATGGCTGACTCACTCTGATTCGCTGTTTAGACCTCGTCAATGGCTGACTCACTCTGATTCACTGCCTAGGGCTCGCCCAGGAGTGAGTCCACCAATGGATGAACACCTAGGGAGGAGCAACCGACACAACTCCTCCCATACAACTCCTCTCCGTTTGTGGGAATAAATATTGTGAATTCTGTACACTCGCGGCCTCTGTTCTGTCTGACTGTCTGATACGTACATCGCACGGTGGAAGAGCTGAGGCCCGAAGTACTTCGTTATATAAGTACTTCGTTATATTGTACTGTTGTTTCTACCATTAAATCAGCTTATTGTTTAATCTCATATCTCTGTCTGAGCCGTTCCTTTTTACAGCAGACCACTCATCAAACGAACAGCGCGGAGCGGGCTCGAACCTTCAACAACTGAAAGGTGCTTAAACCCAACACAGCACGTGAGGCAGGGGGCACGTAACGGGGTCCAGGCTTTTCCCTACACACCAAACGGAACGCTGTCCATTTGGCTGTGTAGGATGCTCTGGTGTGTTCAGCAGCTGCGCTGATCGTACACCTCCCTGGCGATTTATGTAGGCCGCCGCTGCTTTGTTGTCTGTTCGAATCAACACATGTTGATTGTACAGCAACGGGGCGAAAATGCTGGATTACTCTCCATACGGAGAGTAATTCCAGCACGTTTATATGGAGAGACATGTGAGCCGGCCACTGTCCCCCCACTAGCTGCGACATGCACGTTCCTCACCCCTAGATTCCACCGGGAGCGTCTGCGCTGCGTTACGGCTACGCCACGCTGCGACCTCCTCCTGCGTCATAACCCACCGGGCGCATTTCAAAACGTTGCGGAAGCGGAGCGTCGTGTGTGCAGGCTCGCAGTTGTTGTTGATTTGGGCATATTTCCTGGACATTTATTTGGGGGATGGGCCTGGGCCGGATGAACGTTCCACTTCCTGCCTGCGCTACGGCTGCGCCGCGCTGCGTCAAAAATAGGATTCATCCTATATTTTAGAAATTCCTTGCGCCGAGGCGCTTCTGGGACGCTTCAAGCCGCGGCGCAGCGTGGCGCAGCGTGGCGCAGCGGGTCTGGTGGAATAGCACCCATTGACTAGAGTGGCCGCGATCGCTAAAAACGCCGCAGCGTGGCGTGGCGTAGCCGTAACGCAGCGCAGACGCTCCCGGTGGAATCTAGGGGTCAGCCTGCGAGAGATGCGTCTGTGAACACTGCGGTGTGTGACGTCACTCTGCCCAGGGGCACCCCCACTGACAGGACGTGGAGATTTTTCCGGTAGGTTAAATCCAAACCCACGGAAGGAGGAATGTACACCATGCGTCTCCTCTGACGCACGGTGTCGATGCGCAGGCGAACAAACCACCTCTGGAGTCTCCTCCTGTGAAGGAGGAGTACAACAACATAACTATTGATGTGTTAAGGGTAGGGCTGTCAGTCGATTCAAAAATTTAATAGCGATTAATCGCATGATGTCCATAGTTAATCGCGATTAATCGCAAATTTTTTATCTGTCCTAAATGTACTTTAGAGGAATATTTTTCAAGTTTTTAATACTCTTATCAACATATGAGTGGACAAATATGCTTTATGCAAATGTTTGTTTATTATCATTGGAACAATGACAAATATTCTCTTGAATATTCTCAACAAAACAACCTCTGAACAATGACAAATATTCTACTGAATATTTTCAATACAACAACCTGGAACCTCTCTCTCTCTCTTACACTCTCTCCCAACCCTGTCTTCTTCTTTACACTGAGCCAGTTGCTCAAACAGACAAGCCTGTTTACAGTTGTCGGCGAAATGCCGCTCCTCTGTCTTCATCTTCAGTCAAAGCATGAGACTGAACTGTGTGGGTCAAAATAATGCGCTGTGATGTGCAGTCGACACGTTGGATGCGATCCGAATGATCTAACGCAGCCCCTCGTCCTCCACAATGTTAAGCTGTAGCCACCCATTTAGCTATCGCTGTTAAAAGCTTGCTGCTCGTAGAAGTATCCAGGCGTCTCCCCGGCAAACTTTCAAGCGTGGTCTGCCGCAAGCGAGCGGCAGGAGCGGGGCTGTCAGCATCAGCTGTGTGCTTGGCTTGCTATTCAAAACACCTTTTTTTGTATCCATATCTCTCGCTAGAATCTCCCACCATCCAACTAACAACAACAACAACAACAACAACAACGTCAAGCCTTTGGGCTCTGAAACTACGGGGCGGGCCGAGGACAAATACACATGCGTTAATTGCACGTTAAAATAATTAGTGGCGTTAAAAATTGTTTGTACATCTTAAAAAAATGAAGTTATTGAATTTTTCTATGAGTATATATTTTCGGCGTTGCAGTTTGTAGACGGTCCGCACTCCTCTCTCCTCCAGCTGCAGATTGTGACCAATTCTTGATGTTTAGCTCGGATGACGGCGTGTATAGAAAAAAAACGACTCTGTAGCTCGTTGTCTACCTTGCTATGATTGTAAAGTCATGTTGTTTGTATTTTTACAACGTTATGTTCATGAGTTATTGATCCGCGAAATTCGAATAACTCGGAGTATGCTTTGCGACGTGCAGGTGTCTTTCACTTATGTGAAACCCGTGCCTATTGCCAAGCACTGATGTTATATCTTTATATTTTAGGCCAAGCTCAAAGTAAAAATCGAAGAACCGCTCCATTGTTGTGGTTTCTGTGTTGCCGAACTGACCAGGAAGTACATTGAGCGAAATGAAAAGCTTTGCGAGATCTCGCAAAACATTTTTACGAATTGTTCTTTTCTTCTCCATGTCCCCTAGGGGGCTCCGTACTTTCCCCATGTTAGTCAATGGGAAAATCTATTTCTGGGCCCAGTGACGTCACAGAGTGATACGGAAATTGTAGTAGCCTAACGCTGTTTGGCCACAACAAATATTTTCCTCAGAGTTCGGCGCACTTCCTGGGGGCGGACCATAGACTATATATAAATGGACGTAGTGTCCGTGACGTCACCCATAGGATTCTGCAGGTTTGCTGAGAAGCCTAAAGTAGGCGGAGTCGGCCACTGCCGTCTCGACAGTGACGTCAGAGTCTAACTCCCGCCTGATCCAAATAAGGGCAAGGCGGAGCCGAGGCGGGACCTGCTGCCACCGAGCTGGAAGCTCCAGAGCTAGCTGAGGCTACCAAGCTAAGCTAACATGCTCCCCGTCTGCACACTGCCGTCGCATTTTACTTTTCTAAGGTAAGCGGACATGAAACTATGCAGCAAAACTATAAATAATAATCTAAGTTATTGAGTTTTTAGGATAAGGCTTCAGAATCTTAAAATCCCTTAACGTTTGTATATAATTGTGCTAAATTCAACACTGGAATCAAGCAAATATTAATATGTTTGCATGACATTAGTTATTTATATTTTGCTATCACTTAATTATACATTTAAGTCAAGCTAGGGTACATGTGATGGTAGCTAGTTAGTGCTCTAACAGGGCGGCAGTGGTTCAGTCTGTAGGGGATTGGACTTTGGACCGATCGGTTCACGTCCCGATCGGACCAAATAATACGGAGTGTGGACTGGTACTGGAGAGGAGCCAGTTCACCTCCTGGGCCACTGCCAAAGTACCCTTTAGCAAAGCACCTAACCCCCAACTGCTCACTGGCGCCGGCTACACTGGCTGCCTCCGCTCTGACCTCTCAACTGCATGTGCATGTGTGCAGATCCTTGACTTTAGACAAACAATTCAAAATCAACTAAATGTATTTAAAGACCAATCTTTATTTTAAGGTGCTTCTTAACCTGAGATATTAGTTATACAGTAATAGTATTGACAATCTAAAAAAACTGAGCAACTCAACAGTTAACTTTATATTTCTTATTGTCTAAAGCAGGGGTCTTCAACGTTTTTCAGGCCAGGGACCCCCAAACTGATGGAGAGCTGGAGCAGGGACCCCCCTACTATATGTATGGCATACAATTGTGTTTTATATTAAATGGGGCCTAGTGCCGTGTATAAACATAGCTACTCTGTTATTGTACATTCAATACTAAGCTATTCAAATAATACACAGGTTAATATATTCATGTTTTTATTTTAAACATGTGCAAGGTACAGGGTGGCCGTGCCACTGCCATTTATAAACATACATCTTGAACACAACACAGAGCTATTAAAATAATTCACAGATTCAAGTTTTAACTTCAAACAAGTGCAAGGTACAGGGTGGCCATGCCACTGCCATTTATAAACATACATCTTGCACGGAACACAGAGCCATTAAAATAATTCACAGATTCAAGTTTTAACTTTAAATTAGTGCAAGGTACAGGGTGGCCATGCCACTGCCATTTATAAACATACACCTTGCACACAACACTGAGCTATTAAAATAATTCACAGATTCAAGTTTTAACTTCAAACAAGTGCAAGGTACAGGGTGACCATGCCACTGCCATTTATAAACATACATCTTGCACACAACACTGAGCTATTAAAATAATTCACAGATTTTAACTTTAAACATACATGTAGAAGGGACAGTGAATCCTCAAACCATCTGTGGATGGCACACGTACTCCCACATTAGTGAGATGTCTGACCCTGATGAGTAGCACACAGCTTATCTAACCTTGGATGGAGGTTGTCAGGCAGAGGGTCATATCAGCCTCAGGCTGCAGTCTTGACCTGTATTTGTTTTTCAAGTAAGTGAGTGAGGAAAATCCACTTTCGCAAAGATAAGTTGTTGCAAAGGGCAAAAGGCTCATCATAGCTTTTCCTGCCAATTGCGGAAAGTCTTTCTGGCAAGAGATCCAGAACTGGGTGAGTGGTTTTGTGTCATATATGTGTCTGAACGTACTGTCCGTGGATAGTTCGATTAGCTGATCCTCCTTTGTCACTGTCAGGCGTGTGCCGTCTGCTGCGTTGTCTGTGAATGGAAACAGTATCCATGTCTTGTCCCTGCGCCAGGAGTCAGCCTCAGAAAAGTAGTGCCCAAATTGTCCCTCGAGCGCCTCCAAATGCGCAAGAATTGCGCGTGTTACGGGGGGCGAGAGCACAGCAGAATCTCCCAGCTCATCCACTGATGGAAACATGGAAAATATTTCCTCCCCGATGCGCTCCCTCCATCTTTTGATTTTTTTTAGAAAGCCTTCCATTTTGTCATACAGATGAATGGCATGTGTATTGGGGCCTTGCATTGAACTGTTCAGTTTGTTCAGCTCAGCGAAAACATCAGCAAGATAGGCAAGTTTGGTGACCCAAACATTGTCACTGAAAAGTGCAGCCAGCTCTGTGCGCTTTTGGAGAAGTAAAAACTCCCGAATAGACTTGCGCAATTCCAACACACGTGACAACACTGTTCCACGTGAAAGCCATCGAACCTCGGAATGGTACAGTAGCGCAGTGTGTTCTTCTCCCTCAGCAGCACAGAGATTAGAGAAGAGACGCGTTTGCAATGCGCTCTTCTTTACTAGATTGACTACTTTCACTACCGAGTCCATGACATCTGCCAATTCAGCGCTCATATCTTTGGCAACAAGTGACTCCCTGTGTAGCATGCAGTGCGTCCAAATCACTTGCGGAGACACATCCCTTACAAGCGCGATTAGTCCACTTTTTAAACCAGCCATGGCTCTTGCACCGTCAGTGCACAGCGCAATACATTTTGTCCACGGAATGTCATTTTCTCTGAAAAAAATATCAATCACTTTGAAGATTTCAGAACTAGTTGTGCGTTGAGGGAGGCACTTACAAAACAAAAATTCCTCCTGCATTTCCTTATCATCGACAAAGCGCACAAACGCCAGAAGCTGGGCGTCCTTAGACACATCTGTTGACTCGTCTAATTGTAATGCAAATGCATCTGCCAACCTCAGCTTCTCTATCAGTTGCACCCTCACATCAGATGCCATCTCGTCTATACGGCGAGCTATGGTTGTGTCCGAGACTGGAATGGTTTTCAGTTTGTTAATGTCAATATCATTCCCATACATTGTTTTACACATATCGGTTGCTGAAGGCAATATTAAATCCTCTGCAAGTGTGTATGGCTGTTTTTTCTGGGCAATCCGAAGAGCAATTTGATAAGAGCATTTCAAAGCTAGCTCACCAACTTTGGCTGATTTTCTGATCAATATCTGTTGACCTTGGAGGGATTTGAGGCTAGCTTGGAAGTATTCAACAGGTTTGTCTTTTAAGTGGCTGTGTGTTGTCTCCAAGTGACGCTGCAGCTTTGATGGCTTCATAGATTCATTTGAAAGAACAGTCGAGCAAATGACACACATTGGAAATTCAATGCCGTCTGTCTCCTTAAAGGTAAAACCAAACTTCAGATAATTATCTGCATATTTTCGGGTCTTCTCTCGTTTGCGATTACCCTTATTAGCTGCTACATCAGCAGCAGGTTCCGCCTCGCCACTTGCATGTTCACTGGTGGTTTCTGAGGTGGATGGTATCTCTCTTGTGCTTGTGGATTTTTTTGGTCGAGTTACAAAACGATCCATTTTTATATATATATATATATATAAAGGTATGGTCTTCTCAATAATATCGCAGCGTGCGTCCTTGTGTCTGGGTCCTTAGTAAACTGGGGACTGAATAGGCTCTCGGCCAATCACGGGGAACCTGACAGGCCTCGTGATTGGCACAGCAGCGATAGGGGCGGGGCCTCCCCTTTGTGTACAGGAGGCCTGGTGGGACAGGTCCGGGGTAGTCTCCTGCTGTGAGTGAACCGGCGCCTCGCTTGAGATAGCTACTGTGTGTAGCTGAATGCGTGCATTGCTGACTGAAAGATAACGTCTTCTGCCTCCATTTCTCCGCTAGTACAATATGTTGGATTCATGTTAATGTGCATTTAAAGACATTTCAATTTGTGGGAAAAACATTTTGGAAATTTTTTTTTTTTTTTAAGAAATATAAAAAATTGTCTAATCAACCAAAGATTTCGCGACCCCCCTGCAGTACCTCCGCGGACCCCCTGGGGGTCGCGGACCCCCTGTTGAAGACCTCTGGTCTAAAGCATTTATTATTTTCATTTTTCCGCTTATTCAGTGTGGACGGATTGAGACAGTGTGGTGTCCAGAGAGCTGCAGAGACTTCAGGGGGAAACCTCAGTGTGATGGACGTCCTGTCTTTTGGTTTGGCCGGAGAGGACTGAGGGTCTTTTCTCTGTGAGGAGGACCAGGCCTGATGGAGGAGGACCAGGCCTGATGGAGGAGGACCAGGCCTGATGGAGGAGCCCATGCTGGGCATAGCTGATACCAACTGCACAGGCCTAGTCTGTCACTTTATTTGACTAAATGTGTTTACTTTAATTTAATAGGTTTACACCTTCTGTCTATTATGTGCCTTTTATTTAAAACATTTTTGATTAACTTTTGGTTCACATTTCAATAAATTGAATTTGTATTTGCACTCCTTTTGTCCATTAGAATTCTAATTTTTTCTAAATGTTAGATTACACATTCACATCTGACTGAAGATTTGTGAAGCTCATAAAGTGAGGCAAATATGAAAATAATCAGCTGATGGAGTGTAGATGTGGAAATAGGTGCATTCGATCAGCTGACTGTGTTTTTCGCCACACTTTATAAGCCTATAACCAGGGGCGGACTGGCCATCGGGACGTTCGGGACGAATCCCGATGGGCCGGTACTGAAGTGGGCCGGTCGGACGATGTGGGCCGGTCGGATAAGTCACTAGCACCATTTTAGTGTTTAACACTTCTCTATTATGATTTAACTTGGAGGCTACGATTAGCATCGTTAGCACAGATGTAGCTACCACTCGCTTACATGCTAACCCAAGCCTTCACATTCATTACTTTAGCTGATAAAAATCATAAACACATAAATAAAGTACTTGAATTTCACTTACCGCAAAACTGCATTCATGCACCGTCTGTTTTAACCACAGAGCGAGTCACAATAGTCCGATATAAGCATGAAGAATAGTCCACAAGGCACAGACACAACAAACCCTGCCGAGTTAAAGTTATGTCCCCCGGATGAGTTGAGCAGGCAGAGTCCCTGTAGCATCACGGAGCTGCTAGCAGAGAGACAGGAAGCTATAGCAGCAGTCACTGGACAGAGCTGTCACTCAATTTGACCACACCCTAATTTATACATAACTTTAAGGCTTAATATTAATTAAACAGATGAGTTGAGAAAAAATTCACCCCCCCCCCAAAGTTGTCATGAAGGGGGAATCTAACTATACAGAGAATATGGTTTTTCGAACCATGATGTAAACATGTTTATTTCTGCTGTAAAGTTGGGCATTTTAACATGGGGGTCTATGGAAATTGCTCCCTTCTGCAGACTGCTCCTACCGGCCACTAGATGAACTGCAGTTTGAGGCACTTCCTTAAAGGCTTCCCGGCTCTGCCCCAGAGTTTGCCGCTTGGGGCAGACATGCAAATCGGGTAGTCACCAAGCCCCCAGGAAGTGCGCCGGATTCTGAGGAAAATATTCGTTGTGGCTAAACGGCGGTACTACAATTTCCGTATCAGTCCGTGACGTCATTGGGCCCAGAAATACTTTTTCCCATTGACTAACATTGGTAAAGAGACGTCTGTAAATCAGCGGATACTTTTTTAAAAACAAAATAAACTACCCAATATGAACACTGTTATAGCCCTTATTAGATTCATAAGGTCCTTAAAGTTGTAAAATGCACTAAAAGCAGAATCCAGATTTATTTTCTCTCTCCATTCATTCTACTGAGCCGAGAGTGGGAGCTCGGGGGGCGGGGCTTAAGGGGCAACTCAACTGCGCATTCTCTATCAGTGCACATACGGGTACTTATGCTCTGACAGCCAGGCATGACGGGTAATCTGTGACGTTTTGCTCTCGAAAATATCAGGCCATTTTGTCCTCATGCGCCAATGAGCAGCTCTCATAGGAAAGAACGAGACCCCGCCTCCGACTCTGTATCCAGTTCAGTGTTTCCCCTATCATTGTCTTGGCGGGGCGCTGCGCCCTGCCAACGGAGCCCCGCGCCAGGCCTGAAATTCAAGGTGTTTGTTTTTTTTTTTAATAAAAAAAAAATATATATATATATATATATATATAGCACCAAATTGCAACTGAAGTAATCTATCTACGGTCACTTTTCACATTGAACATGTGCTCTTTTATTAAATAAACTAAACGCCTATGTTATTTATCAGCGACGTGCAGTCAGGGGAGGCAGGGGAGGCAGAGCCTCACCTGTCATACTCCAATGTAACAGAAAAAAAACTAAATAATAATAATAATAAAATGTCTCCACTGATCTGTGTTGTAAATGTGATTTCTGTATCATTCCAATTGCTTTTTATAGTCAAAATGGGCAAATTTGCCGAGCTCCGCTACAACTACATGGGAGCGATGAGAAGTGAGGCAGGGACGAGCTCTGCCTCACGTCAACCCACAGGAACTGGCTGGAGCTCAGGCACTAATTTAGCACGGGCACTTATTTTGTGAGCGCGCTCCAGCCAGTTACTCTGGGGTAAGGTGAGGCACAGATGAGGTCTGCCTCACGTCACCCCCTATGGTCACCCCACAGGAACTGGCTGGAGCGCGGGCACTAATTTAGCGCGGGCACTTATTTTGTGAGCGCGCTCCCAGTTACTCTGAGTCTGGGGTAAGGTGAGGCACAGATGAGGTCTGCCTCACCTCAGAGGCGTCACCCCACAGAAACTGGCTGGAGCGCGGGCCCTAAGTGCATGCCTGTTACCATCTCACTGTAGGTCACAAATGTAATGTTTGTAGATCCCTTTATTACATGTGTCCTCGCCATCCATAGTCTCTAAATAACTTATTTCACGTATATATGATATTATTTAGGCTTGCTGGTCTCATCATACAACGGCACTGAAAAAGCCAGGAGAGGCAGCCATAACCTCTGCCGCACTGAAGGGGGCGCACATGAGCCCACAGGTTCTTGTTGCTACTGTTATTCTACGCAGAGACGGTAGATGCAAACAACAAGCTAGAGTTTTGAAACTAGAGGAAGATAATGAGGACTTTTACAAAAAAGTAATAAGATTGTTGTCCAGAAGGATAGCATGGACTTCATCTTCAAGTCAAGGTAAGACCACAATTGTAATGAAAATGGGATCTTACTAGATTTTGGGTATCATTGTGTTGAACGGTCTGTTTAAAATGAATCGAAACATCAGACTAAAAAAGCTTTTGAGAATAATACGAATATTTCGATTAAGTGAGGTGATGTACTCCCTCATGGCCTCTTTGTCTGGAGCAGAAAGTGAATACAGCCGACCCTTTGGAATCGTGGATCCTGAAACCAAGTCAATGGCACAATCATAGGGACGATGAGGTGGTAACGAGGTTGCCCTAGACTTGTTAAACACCTCCTTGAGATCATGATAGCATGAAGGGACCTTAGATAAGTCTGGGTAATCAGAAAGAGAATTGTGAGGTGACTCCATCAGTAGAGAGTTTCCTCACTATAAACTCTTTGTCGCACCTTAGTTTACATTCCTCTCCCCAGCCTTTCACCTCCCCTGATCGCCAGTTGATAACTGGATTGTGTTTTACGAGCCAGGGAAAACCCAGAATTAACGGGTGTTGCACAAAATTAATAACATGAAAAATTATCTGTTCCTGGTGATTGTCATTGATAATCATTTTTACCGTTTCTGTGCAGTGTGTGACTGTAAACAGTAGATGTCCATCTAATGCATTAGCATGTATGGGTGACAGTAACGGGATCAGAGATAGGTTCAATTTCAGAGCTAGATTCCTATCTATAAGACTTTCATCAGCCCCCGAGTCTACTAGCCCCTCCTGTTCCATAACCTGACTTCTCACACAAAGCTTCAATTTAGTCAAAGTACGTACAGGGAAGTCAGAAAAGTCACATTGGCTCACCCGGGTCTTCCCTTTCACCGATGAGCCTGGTCTTTTACTGGACAAGTCATTTGCTGGTGTCCTTGTTGACCGCAGTAGAAACACCTCCCATCCAGCAGGCGGCGATGGCGCTCCTCTGAAAGGCCGGATTAACCATATGGGCAACCTGGGCAAGTGCCCAGGGGCCCTTGAGCAAAGAGGGCCCTCAGTGACAAGATGAAAAAAAAAAAAAAAAACCTCACTCATCATACATTGTTTTAAATGAGACTCACTCTTTGCCATAAATAACACAGCTTTTCTATAGGGTCAAATTCATATATTTTCTAAACCGTCTCTGTACTGTAGGTCTCACTATGTATGCGCTCAACTTTATTGCGGCGGTGTATAGCCGAATCACAGCCCCACCCTCACTCATGTCACATTTTGTCACGTGAGCAGAAAAAATGGATGGTGCCGGTAGCCAAACGCCCAGCAGGGCTGCGAAAAGAAAGAAAAAGAAAGAAAAAGAAGAGAGAGTGGCGGCTGCATTAAAAAATGTGCCAACAATAAATAGCTTTTTCAAAAAAGCAAAAAGTGACGAAATAGGCCAGCAACAACCACAAGGAACAGTGGCGGCGGTCACGGAGGATGTTTTTGAGCTAGCGAGCAATGTTAGCCTTGAACCTAGCATGCTAACGCAGAGGGTAGAAGAGGAGGAAAAAGATGAAGACGAGCCTGACGAGGACGTCACAGAGCAGGGTGAAGGTTCGAGTTCATCGGAAGTTCCCTGTGTCTCTCAGGACCCTGCACAATGGGGATTAATTGCTGGAAATGTCCGGGAGGAGACTTTGATGAAAGGGGTTTCATACTTTCATAATCGGGCAACGAAGTATCCAGCATCTCTGAGGGAGACCGATGCTAGCGGCCGGACACGCTCACTGACCAACGATATGCTGACCAGACAGCTTCACAATGGAGAAATCGTTCAACGCGATTGGATTATTTATTCTCCATCTACCGGAGCAATTTATTGTTTTGCCTGCAAACTTTTATCCACTCACAGCCACAGCAATGCATTTTTTCTCGGCTTTAGTGATTGGAAGCATCCCGAGAGGATAACGGAACATGAGGCGAGTGGTGAGCACAGAAAATGCATACTTTCACTTCACTAAACTCATGGGCACTGTGGATGCTTCTCTAGGGATGCAGGTAACCTGTATAACCTGTTTCAATAATTATAACCTTGGCCCGACATATCTTAGGCGCCAATAGTCTGTGTAAAATGTATGCTTATGAAACTAGGGCAAATGTTCTCATGGTGGTATTATTTTGCTTGCTGTGCTCATTGTGTGTGCGTGACTTAGGAATGTATAGGACCCAGTCGCCCCCGGGTTTTAATGGGCTGGACAGGAGCGTGGGGGGGGTTGCATGGGAAAGTACTTAAACTGACAACATTGAGACTATGCAGAGACTGTGCAGAGACTTAGAGTATACAGAGACGGTACTGCCAGGTGCCGAAGATAAAGATTGGTACGTTCACCCCATGTTCACCCCATGTTCACCCCATGAATTGTTTACCCCATGGCTGCCATGAAGATGGCCTGGGACTTATCAGCGGCGCAGTAGATCCAAACCTCCCACGCTATGGCTGACTCACTCTGATTCGCTGCCTAGGGCTCGCCCAGGAGTGAATCCACCAGTAGATAAACACCTAGGGAGGAGCAACCGACACAACTCCTCCCACACAACTCCTCCCCGTTTGTGTGTATAAATATTCTAACTTCCTTATACTCGGGGCCTCTTTTCTGTCTGACTGTCTGATACGTACATCGCACGGTAGAAGAGCCAAGGCCCGAAGTACTTCGTTATATTGTACTGTTGTTTTTACCATTAAATCAGCTTATTGTTAACCTCATATCTCTGTGTCTGAGTCCTTCCTTTTATAGCAGACCACTCATCAAACGAACGGCGCGGAGCGGGCTCGAACCTTCAACTACTCCAAAGGGTGCCCCCTCCAACAAGGTCGACACAGAAAGTCAGTACTGGAAGGATGTATTGAGACGTGTAGTTGCGGTGATTAAATTCTTGAGTGAGACGGGGCTTCCTTTCCGGGGAAATTACGATCTTTTAGGATCCGCACATAACGGGAACTACCTGGGAATCCTGGAGCTGCTCGCGCAGTTTGATCCATTTTTAAAGGATCATTTGCAGAAGTTTGGCCAGAAGGGACGTGGTAGGACTTCATACTTGTCATCAACTATCTGTGAGGAGTTTATTGGTTTGATGGGTGACAGAACAAAGGAAGCAATAATAACAGAACTACAGCAAGCAAGGTATTTCTCTGTCATCTTAGATTCTACACCTGACATGTCTCACGTCGACCAATTAACTTTTGTTTTCCGATTTGTGAGTGAGAAAGGAAAAGTTATTGAGAGATTTATTGGATTTGAACCCATTCACAGTCACACTGGGTCAAGTCTGGCTGACTGTGTGATGAAGATGGTCATTGATATGGGGCTGGATCTCTCAAACTGCCGTGGCCAGGCTTATGACAACGCATCCAACATGTCAGGAAAATATAATGGGCTGCAAGCTCATCTCAAGAAAAGCAACCCACTCATACATTACATTCCGTGTGCAGCACACTCCTTGAATTTGGTTGGTGTCAACTCTGTTGAAAATAGTTGTCGTGAAGCAAGCCAGTTTTTTGATATACTTCAAGCACTTTATGCTTTTTGCTCTGCTTCTACCCCCGATGGAATAAAGTGTTCACTGAAAACGTCACACTGACGCTAAAATCTCTCTCCTGTACAAGATGGAGCTGCAGAGGAGACTCCACAAGAGCTCTTTGTGAGAATTACACTGCAATAAGAGGGGCTTTACAAATGTTGGCGGCTGATGACGAAGAGCGCCAGGACACACGGCGAGAGGCCTCTGCGCTGTGTGGCAAACTTGGGAAACTAGAGACTGCTCTGCTGACAATATTTTGGGACACTGTACTGCACCAATTCAAGCTTACGAGCACTGGCTTGCAAAAGAAAGACATTGACCTAATAACCGCTGTGCGACTTTTGGAATCGCTGCGCACTTATGTTGCATCACTACGAGGGACATTTTCGGACTTTGAGACATCTGCCCGGGCCGTCACCGGCGTGACACAGACATACCAGCACGAGACTCACCGTGTTGGTAAAAGACGAGTATTTGATGACGAGACAGTGGAGCACGAGGTGGCACTGACTGGCAGTAAAAAATTCCAGGTTGAGACATTCAATGTAATTATTGACAGGTTGCTCTCAGTACTTAGCAAACGCCTGGATGCATACAAAGACATAAATTATCACTTTGGGGTCCTATTTGACATGTGCTGTGATGACACTGATCTCCGCAGATGGGCCAATAATCTCTCCTCGTCATATCCTACTGACTTGGATAAGTCATTAGGAGATGAGCTGATCCAGTTTAGGGGTTTCGTCAGCACAGAGCCAGATAAAACTCCTGCAAACAGACTGCAGGTGGTGCTTAAACATGGACTACAGACAACATTCCCCAATGTTTTTGTTGCGCTCAGGATTTTTCTCACACTGCCTGTAACCAACTGCAAGGGTGAGAGGTCCTTTTCACAGCTTAAACGCATCAAAAATGAACTTGGGACAACCATGGCTCAGAAGAGACTTTCAGCCCTTTCTTTGATGGCCATCGAGTCTGATCTTGTGAGGGATCTGGATTTTGATGACCTAATCACAGACTTTTCAAAGAGAAAGGCAAGGAAGAAACACTTCTAAAAGGTAAGACACACACACACACACACACACACACACACACACACACACACACACACACACACACACACACACACCACACACACACACACACACAACACACACACACACACACACACACCACACACACACACACACACACACACACCATATTTTACTTTTGTAACTCTCAATGTTTGTAACTAATACAACTCCTTGTGTACTTGTACAGCCAGCCAGTCACATTTTGGCATTAAGTGGGGTGCTGCTCTGAGGTTTTGAGTGATATTACCTAGGTATTCCTGAGCCATACACTGTCTTGGGATCTTATCCATTGTATCTTTGTCTTGTGATTTTTTACTAAAAGGGCAAAAGGCTAGACCTACTTTGGTTGAACTATGTGGCTCCGTCCCTGCTTTTGACAAATAGGTGTGCGATTTGACATGCCAGATTGACTGAAAATTCTAAATATTGCTCATGTTGGTAGGATTGGGTAGGCGTGGTGTTACTTGTTGGTACGTGGGTTGGGGGGGGGGGGCCCATGAGCACTCAGTGCCCAGGGGCCCCTGGAGGTACTAATCCGGCCCTGCTCCTCTGGAGACAGCTTGGTCCTTCCAACCTGCTTAGGTTCCTCCGGGACAACAGGCTCCTCCCGGCTCCTCCGGATGGAACTGCAGCGTGTTTTCTCTCTCTTTCTCTTTCATTCATACGATGATCAATTTGATAGCTAATGCTAACATAGAGTCTAGGTCTGCGGGAAGGTCTAGAGCAGGGGTTTTCAAAGTGTGGGAAGGTCAGCCTCCCCTCAGAGAACATAAGAACAGCCACGCCCCCCCTCCCAGTTATTATTGCTATTATTATTATTGTTGCTATAATGCAGGGGTATTCAATTGCATTTCAAAGAGGTATAGTAAGAGAACATGTCATTAAATGCTCTGTTTTCGTTGTCTACCTTTCTCTTTTTTGAGCATGCCATTTGAAATTACTCCGACTGTTTCTCTCTTCTTGTCTCGTCTCTGTGTGTGTGTTTGAATCTATCGTGCTGACTCACTGATTGCACCGATTTGATTGGCTGAGTAGCGTCACCTCCTTTAAACAACACATTTTTTACCCTTTTTATCTTTTAAACATTTTTTTTACATTTTCAACATCGTGGATAAATCCTTATATGCTCCCGGCAACACACTGAACGTCAACTTTGCGTCCTTATTACACTCACCCCTACTTTAGTGGGAACAATGAGTCTGCGTCTTTGATGCGCACAGGCGGATGATGCGGGGATGCAATGTAGACAGGAATAAACGCAGATCATCCTCTGGCTGCAGCCTTGACCGGTACTTGCTTTTGATCAAAGTAAGTATTATTAAAATTTAAATAAAGGGCGGTGCTGGCCGCCAGCGAACCGAGCCGGCCGTCAACGGCCCGCTGACGACCGGCCGTTCTGTGATTCTCCAGATCACACAGATGGCCAGTCCGCCCCTGCCAGGACCTGTCCATGAAAATCCTAGCTTCAAATAATCGTGGTCATACTTAATCCGTTTTCTGCCAGACGCTGTCTCCTCTCTCACTTTAGGTAACTTCACTAAAAATCGATCCATGTTGCCGCTCGCATAAAGTTAGCTGAAGTTCACTAGGTAGATTTCACTGTTTCTCGTTATTTTTTTCTCACGCTGCGCCTCCCCTGAAGCTCTCTGGCACCCCCCCGGGGAGGTGCGCCTCACACTTTGAAAACCGCTGGTCTAGAGGCATCAGCTGGTCTTTGATAGTTCCCGACAATCCATTCCTGAATGTGTCCCTGAGTGCAGCATCATTCCAATCACAATCAATTGCCATTGTTCTGAATTCAATGGCGTAATCTGCTACTTTACGCTGACGTTGTTTGATCCTCCCTAGCATCTGGGCTGCTTCCCTAGCTGGGGTGACCTGGTCAAACACTCTTTTAAATGCTTGAATAAACAGTGATGTAGACTGACATGTTAAAGAGTTCCTTTCCCATTCAGCAGTTGCCCATGTGGCCGCTCGGCCCGACAGGTGAGAAATAATAAATGCTACCCTGGCATAGTCTGTGTTGTAAACATACGGTAGCAGCTTGAAATGTAAATCACATTGAATAAGAAAGGTTCTACAGTCACCAGAGTCTCCATAAAACTTTTCCGGAGAGGCCAGACGAGGCATAGATCCCACATGAGATCCCTGAGCTGTATCCACTGGTGGTTGTGGAGCCGCTGGCTGAGGAGGAGAAACTGCAGGCACAGACGCAGACTGTGAGGATCCAGCTTCCAGGTATGCGAGTACACGCTGTAATGTATCTGCTACCTGGCCGACTTGGGAGTTGATAGACACCTGGAAACCCTGCTGTTGATCTGTGATTCCTCTCAAAGCCTGCTGCATGGCTGAAAACTGCTCCTCATGGTTGTGCAGACGCGCACCCTGTGCGCGTAATGCTGCTTTCACTGGGTCCGACTCGGCTGGGTCCATGCTTTTTGGCCAGATTGTACTGTCACGAGTGTACAAGGAGTGGACCCAAAAGCACGAATGCAGACACAGGATTCAAGTATCAAAAAGAGTCTTTACTTGAAAAGTAGTATGGTACAAAAATATAATGATTACCAAAAAACACAGGATCGGCAGATCCAGAAAAATACATACAAAGATAAATCTACACTAATGCTTACCTAACAAAATACCTAGAAAAATACTATTACCTGATCTTACCTGACTATAACTATATATGTGAACAATGACCGTAACGATAACTAGAAGAATATGGATAACGCTGGAGAGTTTTACAAAAGACACAAGACAATCTGAATCAAGACAGGACACTATATACAAGAGGTAAGTGGACACTGGTGGAAACAATTAGGGGCGGGGCAGACACTGACGATGGCGGGAAAACAACCAAGGCAGGAAGAAAAGGGACCAGAAACTAGACAGGGTGAATACAAAATAAAACAGGAAGTGGAACATAAATATCTAAACTAACAAAAAACATTTAACACAGTTGCCGACGCACAACAAAAGTCTGTGTGTCTTGCTCCTTCATATGAAAGAGGTGG
Source organism: Dissostichus eleginoides (assembly GCA_031216635.1). Lineage (NCBI taxonomy): Eukaryota > Metazoa > Chordata > Actinopteri > Perciformes > Nototheniidae > Dissostichus > Dissostichus eleginoides. Next base: position 2,652,183 of record CM062274.1, on the reverse strand, counting down.
GGCCTTTTGCATGTCTGTGACCAGAGGCCACTGTGTTGGGATTTAAAACCAATACTGCAAAAAGCAGTGAAATGGTAAGACCATCCCTGCCCATTTCTGACAGTGTCATGGAAATCCATTGTAAGTATTTAGAATGCATGTTTAACTAAATGAGTTTCATTGTTCCTATGAACTTAGCCTGGTCTGTATCTTGTAGTATGCCAATCAGCCTAATAAGCTGCAGCTATGCCTGACTGATCAACCCTGTCTCGGGACCTTCAGTGTTCAAACATTGACCAAAATTATGTGAGAATAAATTCCATCACGCTGCATTCAATCACAATGATCAGAATTGTGTTGCCATTACTAGACTTCATGAGAATGAGTTTTCTGTCAAAGAGGGCCAATTGGCCAGTTCAAATGGTTTAACCCATGAGAATTTACACAAATATACACAAACTGAAAACACTGAAACGTTGACTTTAAATAAATGTATGATGTCAAGATTAATAACATAATTATGTGTAATTTGTAGACATTACACATTGAATTAAAGTTAACATTTATATTTTTTCAGTGCAGGGTGTGATGTCAGCAGAGGCTCATATACCTCAAGACAATAGAAGGTTCAATATTTTGTGAATCAGTTGCTAAGAGAAGTGTTGAAACACGTTTTCCAGAACATGACAATCTAGTTTTGTTGTAACCTTTCTAGTTACAACAAAAAAGGGTATTAAGGAGAATGGCCTCGCTGAAAAATGAATGGGAGCTTTGGAGCAGTTACAAAAACTGATGCAGCCTATTAATTCAAACCTAGTAAGACTGAAATAGATGTAAGGTGTACTTTCCATCAGGAGGCCGTGACTGTGAAACAGCACATATGAAGCTATGATGTGTACTGCTTTGTATTAGGCACGTAAAAGAGACACATTCTGATGCAATGATTCAATGTCAAAAAGCCAAATGAAGTCATTTGAAAATTGTACAACTAAAAGCTGTTAAAATACTGTACTCTAAAGTTAAGCCCTCCAGATGAAAACAGGCCAGGAGAAATTAGTTTAAGAAAAAGACCAAGTGAGCTGTGGTTGAGACTAAAAATAAAGATCTTAATAAATGTAATTATTTTAATTACAGAAGGGCTGATTTATAGAGACTCATCTAAAAATGTTTAATTAGACAAAATCATTGGCAGTATATGAGATTTGATGATGCAGTAAATTAATTCTCTAAAAATAATCTGATGTAAGGTATAAATTGTCTTTAGTAATTACAATCATGAGGCTTTTGAGGATGTAAAAGTTATTCTACTGTTAGAAATTCTCCTACATCTGCCCTGATCGTCCCCTTGAACTGTTAGAAGCGAGGTGACAATGAGGCAGATTCTCATCTTGGTATCTTGACCAGAAAGTAATGCAGCAGGAGAGAACTCATTATAGAATATATTATTGCTATAATAGATTCATGGATGTGGAAAGTACGAGGCCTCATTCATACTCAAAGACCATGACATTCTCAGTAAAATTCCACTCCACAAAACCTGTCTGCAGAAATATGAAAATCTTTAATAGAAAGCACTCTCAGCTCGCTGTTTCTGAACAATGTGTACCTGTCACTTACTGTACAAGAAAACACAATTTTCTGCTGAGGACTTCTGAACACTGGACGCACTGGTCAAGACCAGTCCTTTTGACAGTTCTTTGCCTTGCATCACTGAACCAAAAAATGACATTTAATGAGGATGTGAGCAGGAAAAGCAGACTTTAGAGTTCACCACCACTGAATACCTGCATAACTGAAAAGTGTATATTTGTAAGCATACAGGAAGTGTTGGCTGACAAAAAGAAGCGAAAAGGGGCAAAATATCCCCTTCACTGTGAGTTATAATAACGGAGCCAAAATTACAGTCATCCTAATTGAACTTCTTACCTTTTTATGTATTCAAATTTCAAGGCCCAGCAAGTGATTACTGACTTTGTGATTTTCATAAACCAATTTTCCTGATAATTCATTAATTTAGAAAGCATTCAATGAATAGGCAGACAAATTGTAAATAGAAGGGCAACCTTGCTTAGTCTAAAGGAAGATGATGAATTACCAATCAGCCAAATGCATCCAAATGTCAAACAACAGTCTCTGATCCCCTGTGGGATGTTAACGGGAGCTTATAAAATGTTTATTAAGTATTCTCCAGTTACAAACTGCCAATGCAAAGCAGTGCAGAGATTTCTCAAGGGAGCCTTGTGTGTCCCGCCCGGATCAATAGTAAAATACATCCACCTCTTCAGCTCCGTCTCCATTACCTCTACCTTACTGCTGAAACAACTGCTGCTGTTTGGGATTCTGCTTTGCTTTTACTATAGAGAGCTGAAGTTCAGAGTAGTATTTGTGATAACTGTTCCTACAACAGCTTCAGAGCTTCAATTACACTTCTTTATGAATTTCTTTTATCTTTTTCTAACAGAATGACAATATGTTACTGTGCTTTACTACTTATATCCAAAGAGTAATAGGTATTACAAAATCAGAAGTCAATCTACATAATAAAAATAAATAAAAAGTCCAAATGATAAATCATTATTGTGGCCACATGTAAATGAACACCACTGTAACTTAGGGTCTTATATATTATATCCACTATAAATGATAACACTTACACCATTAGGTCCTCTTGGATATGCTTTTGTTACAGCTATATATATACAGTAGCCCCTGCGTTGTGTTATTGTGTTCATATAGGCTTTAGAAAACAAAAAAAATCTCTGTAGCTATTATTTCGAAGTAACAGTTAAACATTTAGCACGACTACAGCAGGCATGTTCAAATTAGAAACATTTGGTTTATTACAAAGGATAGTTAGGGAAATATTTTAACTAATCTCTCTCTGACTAGCAATGGTGAGTTGGCCTAAGTATTTATAATCAACAAATGCATGGCCACATTAAACAAGTACATCTGAAAGACCTCTCCAGGCTTTTTCATGTTGAATAACATTACACTTGTCCAAACAAACTGAAAGTATTCAGAGCTCTTATAAATGCTCTTATAAATGCTCTGTGTTCGTGCTAGAAATTGTCAAATATATTGTGAGATTGTCCTCATTGCTTATTGGTTCCGAGGCAATGTTTTCTACTCACTTTGGGGATGCATGCTTTTTTCTCCGCACCTTCCTCTGCGTTAAACTTGAGTAACTTTGGTGAACCCCGACATTCCTTCAAGCACCATCATCAAGTCCAAACCTCAATACTTAAATACCAAACATGTGCGAAATGATTGAGATTCCCTCCAGTCTCAGCTGCACTTTGATTCCATAACTATTTAAAAACACACTCAACTACAAGGATTAACACGGTAAATCCACCCAACAATGTCATTGTGTAAAAGGAAGTATACTAGTGTTAGCATTTAGCTCAGAGCATCGCAGAGCAGCACATGGCTGTAGACCAGGGGTGTCAAACTCAAGGCCCGCGGGCCGGATTTGGCCCGCAGGCCTTGACTGACCTCATTTTATGTGGCCCGCAAGAGCTTGCAAAGAATATAATATACACTACAATTGGCGTAATTGTTGAATATTTGCTTTCAACTATGTGCCCTAGACTTCTGCTTCCAGACGTAGTTATTTATGGAGTTATTAGCAGAACTGATAATAATCCAATGCAGAGCCAATAATGTAATATAATACATTATTTTATATTTATTATATATTTATATATGTATATTTATATAGTCTTAAAGTTACAATCGGCCCTTTGAGTGCAACCATAATGCTGATGTGGCCCGCCATGAAATTGAGTTTGACACCCCTGCCGTAGACTCTCGGCCCTGTTTGAATGTAGTTTGTATTGTTTGTGTTTTCAGGGTTCTTTTGCACAGCTGCTCTGGAGACAATATCTAATGTTTCTTTTGGTTGAACATAAGCTTAATATGTTGCTATCTGTACAACAAATCAAGTGTGCATGTTTGTGCATGTTGATAAAGCATTTGAATGAGATTTGGTCTAACACAACAGAAAACTGTATTTTCCATGACAATTAATTTTAAATTGCCAATATTTTCACTGCAGGGCTCTTCCTTAAAAACATGTTGTACAGCCTTTCTGTTTCTATTTTGGTATAAATCATCTGAGGTAGATATGGAAATAAGGACTGACTTGTTGATTTGGAGAAAAACTAAGGATGACATAAGCTTACTTTGAGTCTGGGAGCTGAGATCTCCCAAATGATTCATCAATGGGATCTCAGCTAGTTGTCCAAATGTATCATGCAAAGAGCATATTTTTATTAAACGAATGCAAGTGGGAGTAACATGCAAAATTTGGGGAGGAAATTGTGTTCATGATGCAATAATGGATGAGTTTGCTGTTTGTGTATTGCAACCATATTTTGATTCTATGTTATAAGGAGCGAGAGTAAAGGACTGAACAAAATGTACTATTGCACTTATGTGTTAATAAGAGGTGAATAGCTCCAATTAACTGGATACTCAGGTGATCAGAAACAGCTGCTGATTCTCAGTGAAGTCATTCTGGGACTACATGTCCACATATTGCACTCATTAAGAAATGTAACAGCTTCGTCAAAAGCAACCAGTGAATAATTTTCTTGCAATCCTGATCCAGATAAGTGTAGAGAACAAATCCATTCTTTTATTGTGCATTGCACTTCAAAGCTTTACAATTCCTTCCTTGTTTTGACTTTCTTATCTGATGTGCAAAATTGAAGCAGATTCTCAAGATTTCTTCTGGTCTAGTCTTCAACCGACAAAAAAAACATTAACTCATTGAGATATGTTAAGGCTTTTCATCTGAAAGTCAACTTTAGTATCAATCATTTAAAAAGTCTTCTTCAAAGAAATGATCAATTGTGGTCTGATAAGGCGAAGTGCAGGGTCATCACTGAACGCACTCTGAGGTATCGCTGCACTTACAAGTATCATCTATAGGGATGTAACGGTATCAAATACTCACGGTACGATAATATCGCGATAACAAGTCCACGGTACGGTATTTATCGCGATATTGAAAAATAAAGGGAAAACAAAAAGTGAATCTTTTTTTTTTTTTTACTTGAAATATGTACCTGGTTCTGCATCTGTGTGGCTTTCAACTTCAGCCTGTTGGAAACTTCCTCCCTTTGACTGTCATTTAGCTGGTGCAAGCTCCGGAACCGGGGGTCCAACGCAGTGCTTTCTTGCAGAAACTTGTTTTGCTCCCCTGGGTATCTGTCTGTGAAGTCCTTCAGTATGGCTCTCTTCATTTGGGCGATGGTGGAGGAGTCCTCATCGCACTGTGCCATGCTTTGTTCTATCATGTGCTTGAGGGGCACAATGAGAGAGACTGTAGGTTGAGACTCATCGCACAGCACAGTGGTTGCTTTTTTCAGCGGTGAGAGAAGCCGAACCATGTCCTCGGCGTCCGTGATGTCAGCTGGTTCCAGAGTGTCTATCTCGCATGCGTTGCGCCTGACTTCAGCACTGAGTGCTGACAGCAATTGCTTGTTGTTGCTCCAGGTAGCGCTCGAGCATGTCAAGCGAGCTGTTCCATCTTGTGACCACATCCATGATCAGTTTATGCGCTGGCAGGTTTAACATTCCCTGTTTGGTGGCCAGCACAGCTGTGGCAGTTGAACTGCGGTGAAAAAACGCAGCTACACGCCTCACTCTACCAAGCAGACGGCTTGCCCGGTTTACGTTCAAACCCGCTTTTGACCTCTCTCACCGCTACATCCATATTCCGTGCGTTGTCTGTTACGACAGCAATGCCTTGATTGTTGTTGCTCGTCATGTTGAGAATTGTTGGATTTAAGCACCCTTCAGTTGTTGAAGGTTCGAGCCCGCTCCGCGCTGTTCGTTTGATGAGTGGTCTGCTATAAAAAGGAAGGACTCAGACAGAGATATGAGATTAAACAATAAGCTGATTTAATGGTAGAAACAACAGTACAATATAACGAAGTACTTATATAACGAAGTACTTCGGGCCTCAGCTCTTCCACCGTGCGATGTACATATCAGACAGTCAGACCGAACAGAGGCCGCGAGTGTACAGAATTCACAATATTTATTCCCACAAACGGAGAGGAGTTGTGTGGGAGGAGTTGTGTCGGTTGCTCCTCCCTAGGTGTTCATCCATTGGTGGAGTCACTCCTGGGCGAGCCCTAGGCAGTGAATCAGAGTGAGTCAGCCATTGACGAGGTCTAAACAGCGAATCAGAGTGAGTCAGCCATAAGTGTGGGAACTTTGGATCTCCTGCGCCGCCGATCAGTCCCAGGTCATCTTTTATGGCAGCCATAAAATAAACAATTCTGGGTCGCACGGGGGTGAGGTACCAATCCTTATCTTCGTTTATCCTCAGCACCTGGCCGTACCACTCCGCATCCCAATCTTTCTCTCAGAACAATCTCTGCATAGACTCAATGGTGTCAGTTTTATTACCTTTCTCCTACAACCCCCCCATGCTCCTATCCGGCCATTAAAACCCCGGGGGGGCGACTGGATCCTCTACATTCCTAAGTCAACGCACACACAATTGACCACAGCAAACAAAGGAAAATAAGAACACTTGGTCTAGTTTCATAAGTATACATTTTACACAGACAAAGTTATAATTATTAAAACAGGTTATAATATTGGGTTATATACAGGTTACTTTAATCCCCCTTTTGATCTCACCTCCAGAGATCAATTCACACAAGCATTCAAAACATAACCACTGTCATTCTTTTCTACTGCGTCTGTCCCACAATGAGCGGATACAAGGCACACAACAACAACCACATGTTACTAAAATGGCAATACAAGTAGCTATTGAAATCAAAAGAGACATTATTAAACCTTTCCATTGACCAAACATGTTTGTAAACCATTCCTCCAAGGGGTTGTGTATCCCTGATTGTTCATGCATAGTTATGGATAGTGTGCGAAAGCCTTCTAAAGCCTTTGTGACGGAACCGTCCGGAGCCGTATTGTTTGGAATGAAAGTACAACACATATCACCAAACATTGAACACACACCTCCTTTCTCAGCTAACAGCATGTCAAGGGCCATTCTATTCTGTTTCAGCCATAAGGGAAGTCGGCCCCAGCTGTTCAGCGAGTCCTTCTACAGGGTCCCTAGTGAGATTAGCTAAACGGAGCACATTGTAATGTACATAGTTGATCCTGTCTACATTATTCCATCACTACCTGCTTGGAAAGTGAAGGTTTGTTTAGGAGACATTTTGGTAACAACTACCTCATGTTTGGCCCGTTTGACCCTAGTTACGGACTCCTCTGGCGGGGGAATGGAGTCTGGGTGGTCAATGGAATCATTAAAACAAAAATAAAGGCAAGGGTGAACACACATTATTTCTGTTATTAATAATAGGAGATTTACTAGGACACAAGGAATTAACACCCAATCAAATAATAAGGCAATTCGCTAATGGGCCATATAACTAAGAATGGTGTTCAAGATACAAACAGTGTCCCAAGTAAAACCACGATTCCCACTAGCAGAGTACACCAACAAACAATAAGGAAGTGTAATCCACAGTCTGTCATTGTTGAGTACCTTTAATCAGTGGTCCGTGTTATTGTAATTAGGTTGAACACAATGCTAAAATCTCCTAAGGAGATTTTTTAAAACTAGGGTGTAAAATAGTACCCTGTAATGGTAAATACTGTGCTCCCAGAACCTGTTAAATAGCAGTAAAACCTGTTAAATAGAAGGTCTGGTGAGTGGGGAGACTTTCACTGCCCTTTAACTATAGGGACCTCTCGTTATATATAACCTACTACTCTTATTAGAAAGAGGCCCTATAGGTGGGCATAAAAATGCTGCTACTTATTGGAAAGTGCCCCTAAAGGTGGGAGTAAAAAAGTCGGGTCCTATATGGAGTCGTGTGTTTCAGAGTAGACTCGTGTCCGCCTCCTCGCCGGCCGTAATCTCCTTTCCAAGATCGCCTGTTGTTACCTCTGTGTCTTTGTCCTTGTCATCTGTTGTGTGGGTCGTTGCTTCTGCTGGGCTGTCGTCGTCAGATGTGTCGTTCTCTCGTCCTGCTGCAGCGATGTCAGTTCTGATGTCGTCTAACGTCCTTGCTGGAGGTTTTCCAACGGCGCACTGGCTCCAATGATACCACGTTTCCCCTTTCCTTCGAGGCGAACTGCATGCGATGTCCTCTGAGTCACTCTGTGCGGGCCGGTGAACCTTGGGTTGAGCCACTTCGGACGGATGACCTTCAGCCAGATGAATTCTGCGGTGTTAGCCTCGTGCTTCTCCGGTCCCCCTTTGGCGTCAGCCACCTGGGTGGAGAAATCTCATACCAAGCCCTTAAGTTGCTGGTAATATGGTTTTGAGCTCATTTCCTCTACTTCTTTCCCTACTGCTAATGCTCCAGGACCCGGAAACTGATGGCCGTGGGTCAGCTCAAATGGGGAGAAACCTGTCCCTCAGTTAATGTGTTCATAAACAAAGTCCGACACCGGCTATATCAACCTGTTTCAGAGGAAGGTGGAGTCCCCTGTGCCGTCTTGACTTGCCGTGTCTTCTCTGTCAGAGGCAGAGGTTTCATCCTTTTTTTTTTTTTAGTCCTAAAAAATTTGACGCGTTTTGCAACAAAGTCAAGTATTTCTTCATCTGTAGGTGTATGTGTTGATACAGGTGTTCCTTTAATGTCATGAGGGGAACTGGGTGAGGGGGGGTTAGAGGTGGAGGCGTATAGGGAGGGGGTCGGGTCTTAAAGGGGTTGTATAAATCTGGATAGAGGAGGGGACCGCCCTCTGGGATGTCTGGGAGGGGCCCACCATATGGCTTCTCCTTCCTGACTGGCTCTATCACTTCTGTGGGAGGGGCTGGTGCAGGACTGGGTGGGGCTGCTATGGCGGGCAGATTTTTGGCGGGAGTTTTGCTCAGAGAGCAGGTTACTGCCACTCCATTCATAACTAAGGCTGCGTTATGGCCTATTCTCCTTAGCTTGTCAACTAGCTCCCTTTCTTTGTTAAGTTTAGAAGCCCTGATAAAACCTGCCTTCTGCTTGTTGAGAGTTTCTAATTTCTGAACCAACTGTCGCTCGTATGTATTGAGTGCTGTGGCTAGGAGACTTATTGCCTCGTCACCCTCTACTCTATTCTCTGCGATCATCTGATCGTGTAAGAAACGGAGATCGCTGCTCGCCTTTTTATGATCTCCGGGCTTAAGTCCGCTAAGTATCAATCTCTCTGCTTGTCCCCACTGTTCCCTTAAACTCCCCGGAACAGGGACTCCTAATTCTCTCTCTTCACGTTCAAATTCTCCTTCCATTTTGACTTCGTTCGTATCTGCTTCTCCTAAAGGTTTTAGTTTTTTATAAAAAATACCAGATATCTCTGCGTACTATAATTTACTAATTATTGTTTATTTTATTCCCACAGGTATACAGTCTGATAGTTTTCGGTGCGAGGTGTATTTCAACCCGTTGCGGAGACTCACAAGAGCGCTTCTCCTAAAGGTTTTAGTTTCTTATAAAAAATACCAGATATCTCTGCGTACTATAATTTACTAATTATTGTAGTTTTATTCCCACAGGTATACAGTCTGATAGTTTTCGGTGCGAGGTGTATTATTGGCGGCGCGTAAGGCTCAGGTTTGGGAAGGCTAAATAACTTGTTTTACCTGACGCTGCCTGCCTCCGGTCTATAGAAAAGAGATCAACTCAGTGAAAGCTGCGCCTGATCAGAGCTCAGCGTGCGGAGTTTAAATCTATCAAGTCATATTACAGGATAAAGGAAATACAGTTTAAACTGCCGTATGAAGAGAACGCCGACGTGTCGCACTTATCATTCATATCACATCATCGATCATATAATATCATAATATATCATATATTTCCTTGTCTAAGTCAGCTTCTCGAGCCGTATCTGACCGTGCAACACTTACATTGTCACATACTGTATGCAGAAGTATTATTTTAAGCAACACATTAGGTTGACGAAACACTCAACTCAAATGTAATTAAAGTCAGATCCACTCGTGTCTTAGATGGGCAACAGTGATAACATAAAACTGTTGTACGCTTTCAAACACTCGGTAGTTTATTTATTTTTTAACCAGTTGCTCTATATTCACCTTGCAGGTGCAACTATGTGGCTTGTATCCTTTATTATATGTTTAAGTCATGGATGTTTAAAGTTCATATTTGTCTAATATTAATTTACTTTTCATTAATGAAGTATGACGCTGCGCTGTTAGTACACTTGTCCCTTTCACGTGAACGCGCTCTCAGCTGGAGAGAGAAACCCTGGCTCGATTTACCGAGTTGATAACCAGCGTCGTAGGACCGCTTAGCCGTTACGTTAAGCCCGCGCTGATTGGTCCAAATTGACCAATCCACGGACTTCCTCACACACACACACACTCAGTGCAGGCAGCTCTGCTGATTTCTCCTCCCTGGCTGCAGGCTGATAACAGCCAGTTGGCATCAAGGCGAAATTCTCTCTGCAGACCCATTCTCACAGCGCCTATCAACCTTTTTCTTACTCAATATCCACACTTAATCACACTCAAAATAAATATACCTAACGTAACCCCAGATCCGTCTAAGGATTGCCTGTGTACTTAGTCGATGAGCCCCAACCCCAGAATTCGTCTAAGAATTACTGTGTGTGTCACCTTATTTCTCAGAGTATTTCAGCTGGACTTCCTTTACAATTTAAAACCACTGAAATCTCGGACGACGATTGCAGCTGGACTTCCTTTAAATTTTAACCACTGCAATCTCGTTACACAGTTAATCACACTCAAAATAAATATACCTAACGTAACCCCAGATCCGTCTAAGGATTGCCTGTGTACTTAGTCGATGAGCCCCAACCCCAGAATTCGTCTAAGAATTACTGTGTGTGTCACCTTATTTCTCAGAGTATTTCAGCTGGACTTCCTTTACAAATTTAAAACCACTGAAATCTCGGACGACGATTGCAGCTGGACTTCCTTTAAATTTATAACCACTGCAATCTCGTTACACAGTTAATCACACTCATAAATATACCTAATGTAACCCCAGATCCGTCTAAGGATTGCCTGTTACATTAGTCGATGAGCCCCAACCCCAGAATTCGTCTAAGAATTACTGTGTGTGTCACCTTATTTCTCAGAGTATTTCAGCTGGACTTCCTTTAAAATTTAAAACCACTGAAATCTCGGACGACGATTGCAGCTGGACTTCCTTTAAAATTTATAACCACTGCAATCTCGTTACACAGTTAATATATTCCCCGTACAGTCTAGTTGACTTTTATAGTGCGATGTATATTTCAACAGATGGAGAGACTTCCAGAAGCGCTTCTACACCCCCTTTCGGCGATGTGGCTTTTGGCAAGGAGTCGAAACCCAGTCTACAGAATCTCTTTATCGTCACGTTTAGTCTTCTAGATTAACCCCACAGCAAGAGTTTGCGAGATCCGGTCATTTCAAATTGATTTTGAAAGTTGCGTTTCTCCTCTTGAAATACCCCACATATAACACAACTGCAGCTCCTCTTTGAGACTGGAAAGTGTTATTCTGTAGTACTGTTCTTTCTACCGTAAGACTAAAACACTGAAAATGCCGCTGACAACTCTAAAATTTTGTAGTATAGCCAATCACAGATTTTGATAATAACAGGTATCTGCTCACCTTTCTGTTGTGGGGCGCCCTGGTTTAGTTGTCAGAGGTATTCGAGGTGTCATCCCTGGACCGTTCGTCCGCTGGCTGCCGGTGTGCCTTCTATGAGACCCTACTCATCACGTCGGTCGGTCACCAAATTGTTGGGTTTAAGCACCCTTCAGTTGTTGAAGGTTCGAGCCCGCTCCGCGCTGTTCGTTTGATGAGTGGTCTGCTGTAAAAAGGAACGGCTCAGACAGAGATATGAGATTAAACAATAAGCTGATTTAATGGTAGAAACAACAGTACAATATAACGAAGTACTTATATAACGAAGTACTTCGGGCCTCAGCTCTTCCACCGTGCGATGTACGTATCAGACAGTCAGACAGAACAGAGGCCGCGAGTGTACAGAATTCACAATATTTATTCCCACAAACGGAGAGGAGTTGTGTGGGAGGAGTTGTGTCGGTTGCTCCTCCCTAGGTGTTCATCCATTGGTGGAGTCACTCCTGGGCGAGCCCTAGGCAGTGAATCAGAGTGAGTCAGCCATTGACGAGGTCTAAACAGCGAATCAGAGTGAGTCAGCCATAGTCGTGGGAAGTTTGGATCTCCTGCGCCGCCGATCAGTCCCAGGTCATCTTTTATGGCAGCCATAAAATAAACAATTCTGGGTTGAACGGGGGTGAGGTACCAATCCTTATCTTCGTTTATCCTCAGCACCTGGCCGTACCACTCCGCATCCCAATCTTTCTCTCAGTACAATCTCTGCATAGACTCAATGGTGTCAGTTTTATTACCTTTCTCCTGCAACCCCCCCATGCTCCTATCCGGCCATTAAAACCCCGGGGGGGCGACTGGATCCTCTACATTCCTAAGTCAACGCACACACAATTGACCACAGCAAACAAAGGAAAATAATACCACTTGGTCTAGTTTCATAAGTATACATTTTACACAGACAAAGTTATAATTATTGAAACAGGTTATAATTATTGAAACAGGTTATATATTTGAAACAGGTTACTTTAGCCCCCACTCCAAAACAGCAGATTTTAACACCTCAGCTATGTTGAGTCCAGTGTGTGATGTGAAAAGAGTCTGTAAGACAAAACTTTTCATTTCCCATTCGCTGGTCATAACATGAGCTGTGACTGTAATATAGCTCTGCGTAGCTCGTGAAGTCCACCCATCTGTGGTTATTGAGATGCACTCTGCTTCTTTGAGGCTCTGTGTCACTTTAGCTTTTGTCTCTTTGTACAGAGCTGGTAGCACTGTTCGACTAAAGTAGGGCCGTGATGGAATGGCATACTTGGGCTCCAGCGTGTTAACTAACCTCCTAAATCCACCGTTGTCGACCACAGAAAACGGCCTTAAGTCTCTGGCCATGTACTCGCCGATGCACCTTGTTATTTCCTCAGCTCTTGGACTGTTAGGGGGAAGTGGGGCTCCAAATACTTCTTTCAGAGTCAGTCTGCCCGGCTTACGCTTTTTCCTCACAGTAGGTTGTTGTGGTCGGAGCTTTTCTGGGTGGCGATTTGACAAATGACTTCTCATGTTCGATGTATTTCCCGAATTGTAGTTGACCGTTGCCCGGCAGGATTTGCAAATAGTTTTGCGTTTGTCAGTTTGCTTTTCACCTTTGTCATTTATTGAAACGGGAAAACCGAAATGCTGCCACACATCAACTTTAAAAGTCAATGGAGCATCCTCAATTTCACATTCTTTATTTAGTTGTTGGTCGGCACATTCGTCTACTACTTCGTTCGCCATTTTCTCGTTGGGTCTGAGAGCACGCTTGCTTGCACGCAAAGGGTGATGGGAGTCTGTCTTCTTGACTAGTATTATGGCGCCCTCTGCTGTTCAAACAAAAACAGTACAGTTTTTGCCAATAAGGTGAGGAATGAACCATGTAATATCGCGGTAGATTTTGTCAGTCTCACGACGGTATTGAGCTGTTTGTTTACCGCGATATTTGGTATATCGTTACATCCCTAATCATCTACATCAAAATACCTCAAATCTTTTCTTTTGATCACACCTGCACACTTCATGAATGAATAATTTAACCAAATTCCACAAAATATGGATTTCTTTTGCAGGGATTATATTTCCAAACAATTAGCATGGTCCACACATAGTCTGCATTATCTGTGTTCTGCAGCGCTTCATGGAATCAGGAAACAGGACACAGACAGTGAGGTTACCACACGGTTCATGCTGAGAGATCATTTTTGGTAAATGTACACGTGTTTCTAGTATTCAAAATTGCAGTAATGTTTTTTTGCCAATACCACTGTAATGCTTCATCGGGGGTAAACTGGATCCAGAAGGCGAGAAAGTTCATGTCCAACGCTATAAAGGTTGTAGTTTATTTCTAAATTAAGTTCTTTTTTGATTAAAACAAAAAGTGTGGTAACCGTGGCTGGGGTTACCTTTAAAGTAACCTGTATAACCTGTTTCAATAATTATAACTTTGGCCCGACATATCTTAGGCGCCAATAGTCTGTGTAAAATGTATGCTTATGAAACTAGACCAAATGTCCTCATGATGGTATTATTTTCCTTTGTTTGCTGTGGTCAATTGTGTGTGCGTTGACTTAGGAATGTAGAGGATCCAGTCGCCCCCCCAGGTTTTTAATGGGCCGGATAGGAGCATGGGGGGGTTGCAGGAGAAAGGTAATAAAACTGACAACATTGAGTCTAGGCAGGGAGGAGGATTGGGATACGGAGTGGTACGGCCAGGTGCCGAGGATAAACGAAGATAAGGATTGGTACCTCACCCCCGTTCAACCCAGAATTGTTTATTTTATGGCTGCCATAAAAGATGGCATGGGACTGATCAGCGGCGCAGGAGATCCAAACTTCCCACGCCTAGGGCTGACTCACTCTGATTCGCCCAGGAGTGAGTCCAACAAATGGATGAACACCTAGGGAGGAGCAACCGACACAACTCCTCCCACACAACTCCTCTCCGTTTGTGGGAATAAATATTGTGAATTCTGTACACTCGCGGCCTCTGTTCGGTCTGACTGTCTGATACGTACATCGCACGGTGGAAGAGCTGAGGCCCGAAGTACTTAGTTATATAAGTACTTCGTTATATTGTACTGTTGTTTCTACCATTAAATCAGCTTATTGTTTAATCTCATATCTCTGTCTGAGTCCTTCCTTTTTATAGCAGACCACTCATCAAACGAGCGGCGCGGAGCGGGCTCGAACCTTCAACAACTGAAGGGTGCTTCAATCCAACACCTTTAAATAGCTGACAATGCCACCTTCTGCTAAGGGACAGGGGGAACCTGTGGACCCTTAATCTAAATCTCAATTTATCATTTTACAATGACAAGGACAGAGGCATGAATTAGAAAAGAAATGCTGCTTTATTTCACAAATATAAATGATTCAATGTTCAGCAGCTGCCAAAGGGTCAAAGGGCAAATAGGATTTACATCACAGTGTTGGTGCACCCTCCTCAGGTGGGCAGGTCTGGTCCACTGGGTCACAATGCCTGCCCACTGTGAGAAAAAAAAAAAAAAAGGAAAACCAAACACCAAACACCAAAATTAACAAAAGCATGCATTACTCAAACCACAACCTCTTTAAAATAATTGCAGTGAGAGTTACTGTAACATACACACCCTTAAAAACTGTCACTCCGTGCAGTCCCTACACTGAAGCAGCTGCACCGCAGAGGGAGAGGAGGGTAATCTGTAACACAAACACTTAATTAATTATATTGCCCACAATCTGCACACAAGAAAAGGATTGACATAAAATAAACAACAAATAAAACAGTGGCTGGCCTGGTCCAGTATCTCAGGCTGCTTTGCTAGTTATTGGCACAAGCCTCGAATATGCTTGGACCGACGGAGGAGCTTCCCTCGTGATTAACCGAACCAGTAGTCCTTGACCTTTGTGTGAATCGTCACTGGGTTAAGAAATAATGGTTGGGAGAATTCAAAAGGACTTAGGAAAAGACGACCGGGCTTCAAGAGATCCCGACTGCACTGACACTATCAGACGTGTTTATGATGCACCAGCTGATGTTATTAATGTGCGTCTGCTGTGGGGAAAACTACAGTTTTTGTCAGTCTCGCTCATCTCAAACGAGCCTACTCACTTCCTGTTTAACTGGTAACTGGTCATGTGACCGTATCAGGGGACCACGTCATGTGACAATGACGTCACATTCCCATACAAATATGCCTACATTTGTAACATAATATTATGTCGTGAAAATTATCACAATGCTTAATTTACATGAATCTACAGCAGCTAAAACTCAACCTTCACTTCTAGTTTTAAACAGGACACAAACTGGTATGCTGGGTAAAGACCTGTGTTTAAACCACACATCTTAGCTGCCAACCACCCTGAGGGACTCTATCTGTCTTTATACTTCATCACTGGACTTCCACTAGTGATGAAGTATTGCTAACATCATAATAAACACAGTCGTCCCCTACAGGTTACATCTGTGAGCGACCACGTGAATGGAGGATGATGATGCTTTGAACCTGCTGGTTGCTGTTGCAGGGCCCCTCTGATACATACTGGACTGTATAACGCTGATAAGAACAGGTGATATCATTGTATCATTTAAAGCAGGGCGTTAACTAGCAATGTGGAGCACTTGACTAACTAACTGGGTTTACAGTAGAGCTGGAACAGACCAGTGACCACCATACGTGAGTTTCCATGGGGAAGAACATCTGTGCTTCTCCATCTGAAGAACAAATCCCCTGCCACATGCCCTGGAGGTTATTACCCATGAGTACCAATGCATAGGTCTTATAATCACCCTTCTTCGATCTAAACCACCCGCTCTCCACCACACTGTAGATATTGAATTTTTAAAGTAGGCCATATCACTGCTACAAATGGAAGCACTATCTCACCCCCAAAACCCCCACCTCTTCGCGCGCCCATCACATATTGAAATCTATGCAAATTCATAATAATCTGAAAACGCTCCATCAGTCCCGCTGACACTCTCCATGTCGGTAAGTCCCCTGGGGAATCCCGTGCTCGGAGATTCTGAAGCAGTGATGGAACTCCCACAGGGCTGCTGGGGAATTCTGACTCACACATAATTACCACGGTGACCGGGGCTGAGGAAGAAGAGGAAAAAGGCCGACATGATCAGGAAGTGCTGCTTATGTGAGGTCATTTCAGCCCCAGTGGTGAGAAGGCATGCTCATACATACCCTATTACCCTATAGTTGTTTTTACCATGGCCAAAACAATTTACAATGAATTAATAATGCATAAAACTATGCCAAGCTTTCTCATGAATGATTGATATTCCAGAAAGAAGGAAAGAAAATTAAAAACACATTGTCTTCACCACAAATAAACAGCACATGCTATCTGTTGAGTTAATTCTGAGCTAATTCCTATCTATTAGTAAATACTTGTAATACTTTATTGATACTCAAACATTACATTTTTATATATTTTTATTTAAAAATGTTATTTTTTATGCCAACAATCTTTGAAGTAGGCCTTAGGACACACCTGGCAGATAACCTTAGTATGGCGTATTTGCTTTGAGAGAACATGTTTTCATTACAATGTGTTTATGACCAGTCTGAGAATCAGTTAATATGCAGAACCCAAAAGAGTTCAGCAGAATGGATGGTCTTAACGTGATTGCATACTTGACTTTTCTTGTATTGTCATATTCTGTTTTCCTCGGCCAGCCCTTTCAATAAACCTTCAGAATTGTCAGACGTCAGTTAAAGCTTCCAGCAGCCTCTTTGTGTGTTCCAGTATTGTTGCTCACAAAAGCATTTCCATCTTACTTTCCTCCTGAATATTGTTGATTCTGCTGACCTCCTGAGGAATAAGAGCAGTTCTTACCGGTGCAACAAAAAATATTCAACTTCTACACAAGCAAAAAATAAAGTATGCAGATGAGTTTCTCCAAAGTCCCCTCAGCAGCGTTCACTACAGACGAGACACATGCTTGATAATGGTATTTAAATAAAACATGACTAAGCAAGCATTTAGGCAGAAATAAGCCCAACATTAAAACCATAGCTAAATTAATGAAACACAATTTAAGAAGTTCATGGCAATCCATTGGAGTGTTGAGTCATTTATATTGGAGTTACACCATCCATAGAGCCCACGCCCCTCTGTTGTTACCGTCTCATCTGATCTGCAAATAAAGACAAATTCTCAGAATTACTCATGGAGTAGTCTTCAAACTGCAAAAAAAAAGAAGCATTAAATCATTGAGGAATGTCAATGCTTTCAGAGAAATTATAAAGTTTGAGTAACAGATCAGTGGGTTTAAAGCTTCTCATACTCACACACAGGCTTAACCGCTTAGGAAGATTTATAACAATTGTAACTAGTTTATCTTTTATTGCGACAATCATAAGGTTAGGCAATTAATCAACTTATTAATTAGATTTGCAGGTAGTTGGTCATAAACTAGGTGTTGGACAAAGTGAAATGTTTACCTCATGCTGATCACCAAAGCTATTATGATGCATGTACAGGGGAACATGAATGTCTGTACAAAATCCTCTGTAACAAAGTCCATTGCAATGTGTCTGTTATTGACACATGCTACACTATCCCACAAATGTAAACCTAATGATGGTACTAGAGGAAGAGTAAGGGGCCATCACTAACTGAATGGCTGGGTACCATGGACGTCAGCAGAACATTTAATAATAATAATAATAATAATAATAATGATAATAATAAAGCTTTATTTATATAGCACTTTCATACAGCAGGTACAGCTCAAAGTGCTTTACAAAAGGACACACATCACAAATTAAAACCAACAACAAGAAATTCCCCTAAGATCAGATGTGTAGACCTTTTTTGAAAACATGCAGCATGGCAACATAAAATAGTGTTTTAACGGGTGAAGAGACAAGGAGGTAAAAGCTATGATAATAAAAACAATAAAATAGGTAATGATTCCTCTCGGAAAAAAGACAAAAGACAAAATGAACCGATACAGCAAAATATAAAAACCTATAAAGTAGATCAAATAAACATATACACAATAAAATAATAATAATGTAAAATAAAAAAATAATGAGAATAGAGGCATAACATTAAAAGCTTAAATTACCACCATAAAAGGACATTTCGCTTATAAAACTGTTAAATAACAATAAGGTAAAACCTATGAAACCTTTAAAATAAATGAAACAATATCAAATTAAGTAAATAATAAATACTAAAACTCAATTAAAAAAGATGTGTCTTTAGCTGTTGTTTATAAATGTCCACTGAGTTGTCCTCTTTATATTTCCTGGTGTTCCACAGTTTGGGAGCGTAGTGGATAAAAGCTGCCTCATTTTATTTTGGGGGACTTAAGGGATGAGGAAGATCTCAGGGCTCGTCCGGGGGCATAAAAGTGTCTGAGATGTTTGGGTGCCAAACTACTAAGTGCTCTGTAAACCAGTAAAAGTATTCTAAAATCAATTCTAAAAGAAACTGGCCGTTCAAAAGCTGATGAGTTATTTATTCTGGACCTAGTTAGTGGAGTGACATCACCATCCTTAGAGCCCTGAATGGCTAAAAAAGGTTACTACATCATACTTTGTACATAAATGCTAACTAGTGATTCAAGGAACGCCCCCACATGCTCCTTAGCAGACTCAAAGCCCTGAGAGCTTTACTTAAATGTATTCAACTACTTCTTATGTCCTATAGTTAATATTGAAAACACTCATATTCTATTGCGCTGGGTTATACCTTCAGACCTACTATACTGTTTAGTCGATATACCCTGCAATTTGAACATTGTTGTGTTTACAAGCAATATCATTCCTATTTCCTCCGATGCAGCTACAGTTTATTTTGTTAAATGTTCCACTAAAACATTAAGTCTGCATTCTGAAGACGTTTTGTTTCAAGTGTAATTTGCATTTATGTCTCTCCTCAGCATCCCTTCCATACTGAGGCACACTCATCACGCCTGCACCACTTTGTGTTTTCCCACAGACACAGATGGGCACTGTGGGGGGAGATTTCCAACCGTGAGGGGGGAGTTCAACAGGCCAGGTGTGGCACGAACACTACACCCTCTTTGCCTCTGGGGTGTGCCTCTGATTGAAACTCCCTTGTTGTGGGAGTGCCGTGAAGCAGTGAGAAGCAGACAATGCTTGGTCTGAAAAATTAGTGTCATCAGCGTCGCAGCATCCGGATTAATGAGAACGTGCGGTGCTGAGCCAGGCAAAGGCTGCTCATTTGTTTGGGTACCCATCTCCATTAAACAGCAATAAGGGGAATTCATGAAGCTCCATCAGAGCGTGGGGGTGCGTTGGAGAAGCCTGCGTGTAGGGATTCGCAACGCTCAGTAATCTCAGATGAAATTAAAAAGCCGTGGACAGCTGCAGAAAAAAACTCTCACACTCTTTTTTCCACCTTACTTGCTTCTTTCATCTTGCAAGCATTGTTTCCAGGCACTGTTTCTTGGCACTGCTGCTGTCTTGTTTCGGTGCCAAACGAGGCAAGTGATAAAGGATAATGTCACACACTATGCAGGAGATATGGAAAAGTTAAAATGTGCCATATGGAGCCGGATGTACTGTAGAAGAAAATGATAGTCATAAACAAAGCAAACAACTGTTATTGTGTTTCATGTTCACATTTATTTACCATCTTTTACTTGATGTGCTGTGGCTATGGAAAAAAAAAAACATGCCTTCTGTTCTGTTTGGCATGAAATGTGTTGTATGTTGCATGCAGGATCAGAGCAGTTTTTAGACTAAGCTAAGCACATCGCAGCACCAATGTAGTTTCTGTTTTCTTACTGTTTCATAAAGAGGCTGGAAAAAGAAAGCTCACAGCGCCTCCAGTAACCCTGCAATGGTATTTGGATCTATTGATTCGTGATTCTGACCAGCCTCTGTGTGAATTTTTGGTTTATTCATGGTCCAGCAGTTATAATAGAGTTGAAGGGAGAGAAGGTGCACCAGCACAAAAACCCATTTAAAAACAATTAGCATGTATCATTAGGCAAGATGAGAGGAAAACACCTGAAAAGAGGAACGGCAGGAGGAGAGCCAGAGGTATGTGGAGGAAAGGAGAGAAACAATAAGGATAACAGTCACGTCCAAGGACATCTGTGTCAAGGAGTCCTGTCCCCCGCTGGACTGAAGATTGTAATGCACTGAATCCTTGGACTGCTCTTCATATTAAAATGTTTTTTAATTATTTCATCATCCATTGTCATTAATGTAATACTTTAATTGCTACTACTTCATTACCATCTTATGTGGCAATACAAATTACATAAAAAAAATGCAAAATATATCACTTTCAGGCCTTAAACTATGTGTACAATTGAAGCTGTAATTACAAATATTAGAATAATTGCATTGCACCACTGTCCTTCGATGATACTGCAACACATCTCTGTCTCAGAGAAGCTCAGAGCTGCACAAGGAGCTCTATCACTTGAACGCTTTAGGTAAGGCTGCAAGAGTTCAAAACCAATAAATAATATAACATGACAGTAAACCGAATATCACATACTTACGGTTACCTGCCCAGGTCAGGGTGAGTTGGACGTCACCTCGGGCGAAGTCTGATGAAGAGAGGCCAAAATCAATGATTGCACACACTGCACTGAGCACCTGATGCTTAGAAGGCACTGAGCGGACTGGCAGTCTGTGTGTTCTGGATAATCACAGAACGGTCGGTAGTCGGGGCCGACTACCAACATCATTATTTAAGTAGAACACTGAGAGGCAACAGAGCTAATGGGTTTTTACTCACAGAGTAAAGATATCTTCGATAATACTGTGATATCAGATTAAAGGGTCTCTATTATGCTTCCCTCTCCTGTAGTGTGTTATACAGGTTTTTGTGCATGTAAATAGTCTGCAAAGCCATAAATCCCTGTGTTCTCTCCAGAGGGAATTTATCTCCTTTTCTTTCTCAGTAAAAACAATATTTGCTGTTCACATAAGGGGTTGTACACATGCAGGGTATTTACCAGTTCAAACCCACTGTTGTCAATGTACAGAGTAACTCAAAGTTACTTTTTCAAGTGGCAAAGAGTCATCATGAAGTAATAATAGAGCATCTGATGTGTCTAGAGTTTGGTGAAGCACCCTGCTGTCGTTTCTTTGCAGATCTAATGGAGTTAACGGTGGCCGGCTGTGCCCAAACGGCCGTGCGCTCTGCTCGATGGTGTGACACATCTCAGAGGCTGCAGGTTTATCATTCTTTCTACCTTCACATGCATCAGGGATTTCATAAAGGGATGGAGCCTATACTATAAATCAGCTGGGTGCAGCAGATTCTGTAGGAAACACCAACATTCAGTCATAGATCAATGTAGACTGGTTTAATGACTATCCAGATGTGCTGATTCTGCCTAAAGAGTGTTCATTGAGAGTGGTTACGTTACATTTAAAACCAGCCTCAGCCATGTGTGTGCACACATGTTTGTCCTAGCTGTTGTGGGCTGGGTCAGAGTCCAGGGCCGCTTTTCAGTCACAGTGCATTCCTGCCGTTGGTTATTTTGCTACCCTAGTTTATTTATACTCAGGTTATTATATTTTATGCAAAAATCATAATAATTAATGATCCACACCATGATGATAAACATAACCTGGACAAAGACATTATGTGCACAGATGAGCCATAAACTCCAGCCATGCATTCACAGACGGACTATGAGACGTTGTGAGGTTTTGTGGTTGTCTTCATCTCTATTTGGTAATTATGCGGCTCTTTGTGTCATTTGTGTCATGATTTGGACATTTTGTTTCTCTAGTTGGCCGTGTTTCTTCTCTGTGGTTGCTTTTTATCTCTCTCAGTTGTTTTGTGTGTCTCCTTGTGTCGTTGTTTGATTGACTTCTGAAAAATAAATGTTAACAAAGCCCCTGGCCCATTCAGTTATCCGTCCATTCATGTCAGTAAGTTCATAAAAAGATCATCAATCAAGAATATAATACATTGTGGAGCCTATAACAAATAATGACACTCTTTCAAAAATTGTTATCAGAGTAAGGATGTTCTGGGCAATCCACAGGATCAAAAAAAATGGTTTGTTTGGAGTTATAGGTATCGGATATAAATCCAAACGTTTGCTCCTGGTATGACTGCTATGCAGATTTGCCCATTTCACAATCATGTATATTGTATGTTTTGATAAAAATGATTGATATATTGATATTTTTATAAAGCTGGTAAAGGTAGAAATAATGTAAATTACTTTATTTTCTGCTGGGTAGCATGTGAGTCTTATTTAAGTGTTTATTATATTTGTATCATTATTCCATATCAGCAAAGTAACTTAGGGTACTAAGTTAATGTAGTGGTGTAAAAAGACACAATTTACCTGTGAATTGGAGTCGGACAGAAGTACAAAGTAGCAGAAAACGGAAATACTCAAGTATAGTACAAATACCTCAAAATGGTACTTAACTACAGTGCTTGAGTACATGTACTTAATTACTTTACACCACTGGCTATTTGTTTCTGCTCAACAGAGCTGCATATGTCATGATAGGCCGCACCACAAGACCATAAAATCGCTGCAAAGAGCTGCAAGCATTCTTCAAAATGCTGTTTTTGGTGGTGTTAAAGGTAGGATTAATAGCATCTGTGAAATTGCCCCAATAGCATGGAGACCTGTTTCGGTCAGCTCCATCACTGGAGTCTTATTGCTGCACAAGGTCAGCCATATAAAAATATGAACACATAGAAAGAGCAGCCATCAGTGTTGTAATGCCACAATGTAGGATTTTGGTCTAAAGACTTTCTGAAATCTGGACACTAGTTCCTTTGATCACCGATCAAAACTGCCTGCGCAGAATGCTACTGTTTTATGTGTTTTGATTAATTGTATTAATGTTTTCTGATATAGGACACAGACTCCCTGGAAAGCTGATACTAACTATCCCAATTAAATCAAGACAGTTGAGTGTTAAAGATAGTAAATCATAAGTTTGATATACTATCTCGTCATTTTACACAAAAGCACTGTTCAGATACATATACTGTAACGCTAACATTGAGATGCTTTTCTTTTAAGATCAGAGTTATCATATTAATATTTGTTGCAGTACAATGCAACACCCTGCTGCATAAAAAAAAAGCCACTAATTGACAATTCACTCGACACAACTGTATGGTGACGAGTATTTCTGCTTTGAAGTCCTGGAGGAAGTGAGCAAGAATCCAGCGATGAGTCGACAGTTCTTGAGCATCTCTTCTTTCAGCTGTTCATGTTACCTTCCACCCCTGCACCCCCACGCTGCTGCCTGAATGACAGCGCTCAGGTCAATGTGTGTGTTTCACTGAGGCTGGAACAAATGAGCTGAGCAGAAATCAGAAAGCCATCTCCTGTAACGTGACTCCCCTTCCTAACAACACCCAGGAGACCTTTGTTTAGGTAAACACTTATACAGTGGCATTAAAAAGAAGATTACTTATTTGGGAAATATTATAACTAAGACACACACACACATAGACCCATGCACACACACACACTACTGTATGATTAATTATGATTCCTTAATGAGAAGTTCACCAGGACACACACCACTGGAGTGGCAAATTAAACTTATAATGAACAGTTATTTCTTGTGGATTTATAAAATGTTGAACCTTGATAAGGTCATTTCTGATGCACCACACTAAATTGGCATGTTCACCTGTCAAGTCATTACATCCGAGCTCATTTCTCCAAAGCATGTCAACGACACAAATCCCCAATTACCCATTACCCCATTAGACCGCTACTTATCAAAAGCAGAAAATAATCTAACTTTTATAATTAACACAGAACTTAATGGTATACTGTTATTTTGTAGGCCGACCCTGTGGTCAGGAAATAATATAGATGTCAAATATGTGCAAACAAACACCCAGCAGTAGGCATGCTTTACGTGGTCGCCCAAACAAACACACACACACACACACACACACACACACACACACACACACACACACACACACGAGTATAAAGGGCTACTCACCTTTCTATTAACAGGAAATCACCCTGGGAATTAGAGGTAATAGTATTGAGGCAATAACAGTTTAACTTAATGTAATCAGCATTCGTTATGCTGTTTTGAGCTTCTGTGAGGTCCTAAAAACAAAACCATTTTCTTTTGGTGAAAATGGTTCCTAGATTGAATTCTTTAAAATGTGCTTCTCTTTAGTGTCGTTTGTAGTGTAAGATGAAAACAAGATCACCACGTTTAATATTTGCTGGATGATATACTGTTGTGAATACTCTCTATAGGTGCTACATGGCTTGTCTTTTAGGGGTTCCATGGGAAAAGGTTATCAACAGCAATAGGATCCCATAAATACAATTATTTGCAGCCATTGCACACAATACCCACGAAGCTCATTATCATTACTTTGTTATGCTGTTTGGAATATTGCCTTGCAAATAATCAGTGCAGGTATAGGATTTCCAGGCCAATATATTTAAGTACATTATTGATATCTAAAAAGATTTCAGGTGGGTTGGTGAAAACATCCATCAGACCAACTGCAAATTTAGAATTGTTTTCAAATGTTCATTAGCTTTTTTTCTTAATCTTTTTTTTGTGTGTGTCTGTAAGCATTTCAAAGGGTCCGTTGAAAATGTTCTATAAATGTTCAAATTCAGACATATTCTGTTATAATTTGTTCCCCTGTTAAACATGTTCAGCATTAAATGTGTGTATGGTTTTATTCCTCAAGACACAGGCAACAAGGATCCAGTCCTTTAACCTCCAGAGACCTGTTACAGGGTGGTTTAGGCTAGTTTGCAGCTCCACACTGTGGACGTATTGTGCCTGTGATATATATACCTGCCTCACGTGACTATACCTCAGTTGTATGATTACCCGCTTACGGTGAATATACGGCGTTGAGACACAGCCTGACTTGCCTTGTTTATTAATGCACCTACATCTACAAACATGGTGTCAGAAGTGAAAATAGGACCCAGCTGTGGACTGCATGCTACTGTCCGTCGCTGAGACAGAGTGCGTTTATTTGTTTTGGTGAGGTTTAGCAGTTTCAGTTAGCCTGTTAGCATTAGCGTCACGTTGGAACAATGGCATCCAGCATCCCACCTCCGGAGCCTATGAAGATGGCGGGGGACATCCACGGCAACTGGGCGAGCTTTCGAGCAGAATTTGAGGATTATCTGCTTGCGACCGGGCTCAGCGAGAAAGAAAAGCCGGTACAAGCAGCTGCGCTCAGGAGGCTAATGGGGAACGACTGCCACCATGTTTACAAACACAACCTGGGACTCACCGCGGACCAACAAAAAGATGCGGGTGCTATACTGGTGGCATTGGAGCAATACTTCACACCCGCAAAGAACGTAATCTTTGAGAGGTACTTTTTGGCAACCTTAAACAAGAGGATGGAGAGCTCTTGGATGTTTGTTACCAGGCTGAGGGAAAAGGCTGCCTCTTGTGAATATGGAGCTATAAAAGATGATCTCATAAGGGACAGGCTTGTTCTCGGGATAACTGACGAGGGTGCTAGACGTCGTTTACTAAGGGAAAAGGACCTTAAATTGGACGAGGCCATTAAAATTTGCCGTGCAGCCGAGGTCATGGACAGCAAGTTAAAAACCATGTCACTGGGCAGCTCTGGATCTGGGGACAGCATTAATGCCACACAAGGACGGCGATATGGACGGAGGTCTGCCAGCAGGCCATCCGAGTCCACCAACACATCTGCACAACCACAGAGCATGAGAGACGCTGGCGAATGCAAGTACTGTGGCACACGACACAAACGTGGGCGGGACCTGTGCCCTGCTTTTGGTAAATCGTGCCGCTCGTGTGGCACTGCTAACCATTTTGCAAAAGTATGCATGAAAAGAGGCCAGCAGGCACGCCAGTTGAATGCTGTGGATGACCCGTTGCCAGGGGAACTGGAGGACAGCGATGAGAGAGACGTGTACACAGCGGAGAGCGTGGGGGCTGTGAACACTCAAGGTAAAAAGTGGTTTGTCAACCTGCCACTGCAAAGTGGGGTTCAGAGGTGCCAGCTCGACTCTGGAGCCACTTGCAATGTGATGAGCATCAAGGACAAGACGAGACTGGCGCCTAGAACGCCTCTTCTGAAGAGTCTCACCAGATTAAAACTATACAACAGTGAGTGGATGAGCTCATTAGGTGTGTACAGCACACAATGCGTCATTAGGGGTAAGACGCACAGACTGGACTTTGAGATTGTGCATACTGGCCAGAGGCCCTTGCTTTCGGGTGAGACATGTGAGAGACTTGGTCTGATACGCTTCACCATTCCTGAGGAGCTGAATAAGGTGGAGCACTGCAGGAAGGGAGACCTGACCAAGGAGTGTCTTGTCAGCACCTACCACGACGTGTTCACCAGCCCTGTTGAGTCTCTGCCCGGTGATATTCACTTTGAGCTGGACAGCACTGTGGCACCGGTGCAGTGTGCTCCCAGGAACGTTCCAGTGGCCCTCAAGGCAGCTGTTAAGGCTCAGCTTGATCGATATGAAGAGGAGGGACACTTGACCACAGTCACTCAACCCACGGACTGGATTAGCAATCTAGTCATAGTGAAAAAGCCAGACAAATTGAGACTATGCATTGACCCGAAGCCTCTCAACCGTGCTCTGAAACGGTCCCACTACCTTATGCCCACTTTAGATGACGTGTTGTATAAGCTGCCGAAGGCACGTATATTCACCCTGGTGGATGCACGTGATGCATTCCTGCAGTGCCGCTTGGATGAAGAAAGCAGCCTGATGACAACATTCTGGACACCGTGGGGTAGGAAACGCTGGCTGAAACTCCCTTTCGGTGTGTCAGTTGCCCCGGAGCTGTATCAAAGGAAGCAGCATGAGCTGCTGGCCGGTTTGACAGGGATTGAGCCCATAGCCGATGACATCCTTATAGTCGGCTGTGGGGACACAGAGGATGAGGCCAATCGCGACCATGACACAAACCTCATCGCTCTGATGGACAGATGCAGGGAAGTAAAGCTGAGACTGGGCCTGAAAAAGCTGCAGTTCCGAGTGAAGGAGGTCCGCTTCCACGGCCACATACTGTCCGCGGAGGGCCTCAAGGCTGACCCTGACAAAGTCAGGGCGGTTCTGGACATGCCAAACCCCACAGACGCAAAAGGGGTCCAGCGGTGTGTCGGATTTGTGAACTATCTGTCCAGATTCATGCCACGCTTGTCAGCGGTATGTGAGCCGCTGAGGAGACTGCTGGACAAGGATGTGATGTGGCACTGGCTGCCCAAACATGATGCCGCCATGAAGGAAATCAAGGCAC
The DNA here is from genome assembly GCA_031216635.1 of Dissostichus eleginoides. Taxonomy (NCBI): domain Eukaryota; kingdom Metazoa; phylum Chordata; class Actinopteri; order Perciformes; family Nototheniidae; genus Dissostichus; species Dissostichus eleginoides. The sequence goes on along the minus strand of CM062274.1, from coordinate 2,624,355 downwards.
TGGTCACGGCGGTGCCAGTCCTAAGGTACTATGACGTCCGCAAGCCAGTCACCGTACAGAGCGACTCCAGTCAGGCGGGTCTGGGCTGCTGCTTGCTTCAAGGGGGACAGCCTGTCGCATTTGCCTCCCGTGCATTGACCCAAACAGAGCAAAATTACGCACAGATTGAAAAGGAGTGCCTGAGCATCGTATTCGCCTGCCAACGCTTCCACTACTACCTATATGGGAGGGGTGATGTGACTGCAGAGACCGACCACCGCCCGCTGGTGTCCATCTTCACCAAGCCCCTCCTCAGTGCGCCAAAGCGCCTTCAGAGCATGCTCCTCACACTTCAGAACTACTGCCTTGCGGTGGTATACAAGCCAGGCCCTGAAATGTACATAAGTGACACGCTCAGCAGAGCCACCACCCCGCCACAGAGAACAGACACACTGTACCAACGTGAAATGGTCTGCAGCATGCAGCAGGAGCAGTGTGACACGGCGGCCATTCAGCAGACAGACTATTTAAATGTCAGCAGCCAACGCCTGGCACAGATTCGGACACACACTGAGGAGGATGTGTGTCTTCAAACACTTAAGTCAGTCGTGCTGGAGGGATGGCCAGAACACAAAGAGGAGACCCCTGTAGCCGTCAGGGACTACTGGGCCATCAGAGATGAGATAAGTGCACAGGATGGCGTGCTCTTCAGGAGTCAGCGCGTCATCATTCCAAAAGCTATGCGTCCGGAAATGCTGAGACGGATCCACTACAACCACGTGGGGGGCGAGGCGTGCTCCAGGCAGGCCCGTGATACACTTTACTGGCCCGGTATGCAAGGGGAAGTCAAGGATTATGTGCAAAAGTGCTCTGTGTGCAATGAGTATGCACACGAACAACAGAAAGAGACTATGATGTCACACCCGCTCCCCACACATCCCTGGCAGCTAGTAAGCATGGATCTGTACAGCTACGCAGCACAGAACTTCTTGCTCGTGGTGGACCATTATTCTGACTTTTGGGAGATCGACCTGCTCCCTGACCTATCAGCGGACACCACGATCCGTAGATGCAAGGCACAGTTTGCACGCTACGGTGTCCCAGACAGGGCCATTTCTGATGGTGGAGGCCAGTTTGCCGGTGGAGAGTTCCGGGCGTTTGCGAGAGAGTGGGGTTTTGAGCATGTCATGTCCTCACCGAGGCACCCAAAGTCTAACGGCAAAGCGGAGTCAGCAGTGAAAATTGTATGTATGTTAATGTTGTTTGTATACTATGCTTCGCATAACTAACACCCGATGTCCTCTACAAAGGACACACAATAAAACAAAAATAAAAATATATATTTTTAGTTTTTGTTAGTCATTATGTTTCAACCAGTCTCACGGCATTTCGTGTTATAGTCACGAAATTAATTTAATCTATTGTTTCACTGTTCACCAACACGATTTTCGCATTTTTTTCGTGTCACACAACGATTTAAAAGCAATGTATTTCTATTGGTAGTGTGTTTCGTGCCTGCACCACATCTTTTTGTCCAGTCGGGTCTTGAATACCAGAAGCTGTGTGGTTCATGAAAACATTTTCTTACTCAATATCTTACCCTAAGCCTAACCCTATCCCTTTTATTTTAAATTGTTAATGTCGGAGTTTTTTTGCCGTCCGCGAGGAAAAGAAATGGGGCAAAGAGCCTCAGAATACTGAAATCTGTATTTTTCGTCATCTTTTTTTCCTTCTAATTTGTTATTATTTACTTGCTTTTAAAATCGTTCTGTGTGACACGAAAAAAATGGCGAAATCGAATCAATAGATTAATTTTGTGACTATAACACGAAATGTCGTGAGACTGTGTTGTATGTTTATACCACCCTAAAGACTTGTGTGATAAATTAAAAAAAAGGAAATTTGAAACCTTTTTCTTTCTGGGTCTCAATTAAGGGAGAGGAAAGACAGCATCATCACATGTTCAGGTGTATATCAGTATGTTGTGCCTCCACTGGGACATGTCTCCATGCTTTAATGTTCAAAAAGCTCTTTATTTTTCTCATACTGCCTGTGCTGCAGCACCTCTTTTCACCCTCTTTTCACCCTCTGTCTGAAACCAGAGCCCAGTCTGCTCTGTTGTGATTGGTCAACATTTTAGAGATGTCCCGCCCTTAAGCATATCACGTACATGTGTTGCAGCGTGAGTTTCACATAGTTATGTCTCTATGTTCCGGAAGTAAACAAAGGAGTCCAATGGAGGCGTTTCAGGCGGGGGGGAGGGGTGTGCCTCTGTTGGTTGGATTGGTTAGGTGAAGGCATGAACCCCAGTTTCCACCGGGTCCGTCTGCGGCGCGTTACGGCTGCGCCGCGGCGATCGCGGCCACTCTAGTCAATGGATGCTATTCCACCACACGCGCCGCGTTACGGCTCAGAAGCGTCCCAGAAGCGTCCCAGAAGCGTCTCGGCGCAGGGCTCCCATAAAATTAGGATGAATCCTATTTTTGACGCGACGCAGCCGTAACGTAATTTCGGGCAGGCAGGAAGTGGAACATTCAGAGCATATATAGCATATATATATATATATTAGGGCTGTCAAGTTAACGCGTTAATAACGCGTTAATAACGCGTTAATGCAAAAAAAAATGTACGCCACTAATTATTTTAACGCGATTAACGCATGTTTTTTTTTCTTTTTTTTTTTTTTTAGTGTACTTTTTAAAAAAAAATGTTTAGTGTATTTTCTGTCCTCGGCCGCCCCGTAGTTTCAGAGCGCAAAGCATTAACGTTGTTATTGATGTTGTTAGTTGATGGCGGGAGATTCTACGAGCAGAGATTACAATTATGGATTCAAGAAAAGGTATTTTAAACGGCAAGTTCAGCTTCAAAGCCCTACCAGATGGTTCTGTCGACCAGACCAAAGTAATTTGCAATTACTGTCGATGTGAATTGAGTTACCATAGGAGTACATCTAGTTTAAAATATCATCTGCAAGCCAAGCACACATTTGATGCTGACAGCCCCGCTCCTGCCGCCCGCTTGCGACAGACAACACTTGCAAGCTCTCTACAGCGATCGCTAAATGGGTGGCTACAGATTGCAGGCCAATAAACATTGTGGAGGACGTGGGACTGCGTGATATCATTCGGGTCGCATCCAACGACAGCACGTATGAATTGCCTTCCAGAGCCACCACTGTGACGAAAATAGTCAACTTGTATGAAGTCCAAAAAGTGAAAGTAGAGGAGGATTTGAGGAATACTTCCACAGTTGCGCTCACCGGAGACTATTGGACTTCACTGAGTAATGACAGTTATCTCGGGGTCACAGCGCATTATTTTGACCCACAGTGGGAACTTCAGTCTCATGCCCTGACTGTTATGAACACAGAGGAGCGGCATTTCACAGACAACTGCGCCGAGCACTTTATGCAGGTAGCCAGACAGTGGGACATTGTACCAAAAGTCAGCACACTCACCACGGATAGCGCACGCAACATGATTGCAGCGTCCAGGCAGCTCCCGTTCCAGCATATGCCTTGCGCTGCTCATAGTCTACAACGATCCATCACAGTGTCTCTCCAGGACAGTCCGTTTAACGGCGCATTGGCAAAATGCAGAAAG